>CM072098.1:24901099-25501099 GCA_036850905.1 Luffa acutangula
AGTCGAGAATGTGTATGGCTAAGATCAATGACTCAACATATTTGTGAAACATGCGGATTGTCCTCTAACAAAGGTTGTCCAACAACGTTATATGAAGACAATACAGCATGTATAGCCCAAATCAAAGGAGGATACATTAAAGGAGATAGAACGAAGCACATCTCACCAAAGCTCTTCTACACTCACGATCTTGAAGAAAATGGTGATATCACTGTTCAACAAATTTCTTCAAAAGACAATTTGGTAGATCTATTTACGAAGGCATTACCTACTGCGACCTTTGAGAAGTTGGTGCACAACATTGGAATGCGACGACTCAGAGATCTCAAATGATGTTTTCATGAGGGGGAGTAAATACACTGCACTCTTTTCCCCTTCGCTATGGTTTTTTTTCCCACTGGGTTTTCCTAGCAAGGTTTTTAATGAGACAGTTGTTAATGTATATAAATATAATGTACTCTTTTTCCTTCACTAGGGTTTTTTTTTCAATTGGGTTTTTCCCAGTAAGGTTTTAACGAGGCATATATTTCATATACAATGGATATCTAAGGGGGAGTGTTGTAAATATATATACCCGGTATATATAGGTATATATTAGATATCCATTAGTCTTAGTCAACCCATATTTGTAGACATTCTTCCCCATGACTCTCCCACTCCCTTAGGAATAGCTAAGAGATTCTCACCCTCTTCTATTTTCAGCATTTTAAAGCTTGTAACCTACCCCATTACATTAGTATAAATAGGGGTTGTATGAGGTATGGAAAAACACACTTGAATGAAAAGCATTAGCTCTCTTTTCTCTCTAATTTGCTCTCTCAAATTCTCTCTTAGTTGTTTTATTGCTTTCCACGTTTTATAACAATTATCTTTTTGATTAACTCTTTTTGGGAATGGTCTCTTCGTTTCATTTAGTTGATAACTATGGTAGCTTGTTCCCAATTGTTTTCATTTTCTTTTCTCACTCAGTGGAAAATCTTTCTACAAAAATTGCAACTTAACAAAGATATATATAGATATATTTTTCATGTCCCTAAAACTCTTTTTTGTAGAACTTTCCCAGATATTTTAACTTCTTTATTTTTAATAATAAAAGTCGAAGGGGAATGGTGGACTTACTGTCAACGCATTACCAAATGAGATGAAAAGCTTAAAGCCTTTAGATTGCTTTTTATTCTTCTTATACACCTTTTGTTTGTCGTGTAACCAATTTGAAGTGCCTTCTACATTGGAAAGTTTTGATTCAAGTTAGTCTTCTACAATATTTTAGCTAGATTCTGAGAAATAAAAATGGTATCCATTGAACTTGCTAATATTCATAACTCCTTCCTTCAAAGGCCGAAATTTGGGTTGGTGTATCTGAAAACGAGTTTGGAACAAAACTAGTTATCATGTTTTAGTTTAGGGGTGGAGAGATGTTTTGGTTGTTGGTAGATATAAGAGATTATTACATATATTACTTTTGTTATTGCATTCCTTTATTACAATTGTTTAACTGTTTTAGTTACAACGGTTACTTTCTATTATAAGCTGGTAACTACACGTGCAATCTTCTATTTAAGATTAGAGGATCGATTATTTTTCCTCTCAATTTGTGTTATGGTATCAGAGCGCTAAGCTCGCTTCTTCATGCCTTTCTTTTCGTTTCTTCTTTGTCTAATTTCATCGCACCTTCTCCACTCTTCTACTTCATTTCCATGGTAGACAAGGATTTATCCAACGATGATTATTTGACAATAGATGCACAACTCAAGTCGTTCCTTCTTCATCATTCCTATGGTCCTGCTACTGTTTTAGTTACTTGACCGTTGCTTGGTGCACGTAACTACAGTTCATGGAGTAAAGCAATGCTAATTGCACTTTTCGAAAAGAATAAAGAAGGATTTATTGATGGAATTATGAAGAAACTAGAAGGAAGAAAATCAAGGGCTTGGAAATGCAATAATGATATCATCACCTCCCGATTTTTAAATTTTGTTTTAGCACCAATTATTCTAGATATGAAAAGGTGGTTTGACATGAACTTCACGGACACTTCAAACAGATAATGGACCCCATGTTTAACAATTGTGAAAGGAATTGGTGACTAACCAAGGAAATATGTATGTGATGACTTATTACACCAAATTGAAGACTATTTGGCAAGATTTGTGTGATTATCGACCTATTCATGATTGTACCTAGGGCGGAATAAAGCCTTTCATTGATCATCTAGAATCTGAATATGTTATGATCTTGATGGGACTTATCGATGCATATGCTGTTTGTTCACAAATTCTCCACGTGAATTTGATTCCTTCTATCACCAATGTCTTTTCCTTGATTGTATAGGAAGAAAGCGATCATTAGACAATGTTTCTTCCTCCAATTCGATAGATTTTATTTCTTTGCTTTTCGTTCAAACTGCAAAGAATAATAATGATCTTTCACGTAAGAAAAGAGGTTCAACACCCTCTTTGTTTGCACTGTGGAATTAAAGGCCACGTTGTAGACAAATGTTACAAACTTCATGGCTATCCATCAGGCTACAAATTCAGAAATTCTACTTCAACTATAGAGGCCTTTGCATCTAAACTTGTTGGAGCCAATAATGTCATACAATCTCAGCCAAACTTCTTCAATAGTCTCAATACAACTTGGTATACACAATTGATGAAGATGATGTTATGTATCTAACTCGATAAACCTGTGAGAAAACACTAACAACACACAAATAGGGGAGAATAAGACCCAACTTTGCACTATTGATAGTTCTTCAATAGCCAGAGGGGGTTATTAGCCACAATATATTGATAATCTTCAAGGAAAACGTCAGAACAATAAAACAGGGTAAGAAAAAGGGCAACCAAGCGATTCGAGAGGTTGGTTTCTCTCCTCCTCATACTACTCTCAGCCTAAGAAAAAATGTTTCCTACCCTCCTACATTCTCTACTTCCCAATACATCAAGCACTCACTCTCATGTTCCCAGTGGTCCCCTCTCCCTCTAACAGTTTTCCTTCTTTTCTTATCTTGCCCTTCCTTTTGTACACGCGTGTAATAAGAGGTCTTACAATACCCCCGAGTTTCAGATTCACCTTACCCTCAAGGTAAAAGTTTGGGAACTGATCCTTCCACTGAACAAGCTACTCTTCAACGTCAGTTTCCTCATTCCATCTTATTCCAAGCCTCGCCATTGGTTCAATCAGCCATTCGAACTCCTTAGATAGCGAACTCCTCAGATAGCGAAGGCAACACATCATGGACCTCTATCGGTTGTCCCACAACTTTCTTCAGTTGAGATATATGGAATACATCATTAATGGAAGACGAAATAGGAAGTTCCAACTTGTATGCCACTTTGCCCACCCTCTGAATGACCTTGTAAGGTCCATAGTATCTTGGTAATAGCTTCTCACATCTCCTTTTCGTTATGGATTTCTGCCTGTATGGACGTATTTTTAGATAGGCTCAATCTCCAACCATCAACTCAACATCCCTTCGATTCCGATCAGCTTGTTTCTTCATCCTTTCATATGCAAGCCTGAGTTGTTCTTTCAATCGAATGAGCTGCCTATCTCGCTCAATAAGCGGTTGTTTAACTAAATCATTGGTGGTCTTTTTGTTGGCATATGAAATCATTGGTGGGGGTTGTCTTCCATACACCACATTGAAAGGTGTAGTGTTAATTAACATATGGTAGGTGGTATTATACCAAAATTCTGCCCATGCTATCCATTCTGACCACTTCTTCGTTTGCTCATTGCGAAAACATCTCAAGTATGTTTCAAGACAACGATTGACTCGTTCGATTTGCCCATCTGTTTGTGGGTAGAAGGTCGTACTTCTTTTCTACTGAGTTCCTTGCATTCTAAACAACTCATTCCCAAAGTGGCTCACAAAAATCTTATCTCGGTCCGACACAGTGGAACGAGGAAAACCATGAAGTCTCACAATTTGCTTCACGAAAGAAGCAACTACTATCTTTGCAAAGAATGGATGCTTTAAGGTAACGAAGTGGGTGTACTTGCTTAGCCTATCCACCACTACCATAATGGTATCTACCCCTTGAGAAGTAGGTAACCCCTCAATGAAATCCATGGATAAGTCTTCCCAAATCTTATTTGGTCTAGGAAGGGGTTGGAGAAGCCCTGCTGAAGCCATTCACTTTGAACGTCATGGTTAGGTAAGTCCAATTCACACTCATTCCTCCCATGGTGCGAAGCCACTACATACCAAGAATTACATCCACCCCTTGGAGCTCGAGAGGAAGGAAGTCCTCCTTGATCGATAACTCAGGCAAGGTGACCACCACAACCTTACAAACTCCTTTTCCCTTAACCACTACACCGCCCCCCATGACAATACCATAGTTGGCTGTAGAAATCAAAGGTAGGTTGAACTCATCCACTAACTTCTAGGAGATGGAGTTATGTGTGGCAATACAGTCGATGAGCACCACCACATCCTTCCCTCCAATCATTATGTGAACCTTCATTGTGCTAGGAGTCGAGAAACCAACAACAAATTTAAGGTCTAACTCTACCCTCTCAATGTCTCAGGCTTCCAAGTTATTCAACTTAGCTTCTCCTTCTTCAGTTGTGGTTTCCTGAACCACTTCGATCTCTTCTTCTTCGCTCATTAACAACACTTTGAGTTCCCTCGTATCCTTGCTTTTACACTGATCGTTAATGCTATATTTTTATCACATTTGAAACATCATCCATTTTCCCGCTTCTCTTTAAATTTAGCATCTGTGAGTCTATGAGTTGGTGTGTCCTTGCATTGAACAATCCCTTTTTTCGGTATAGTTACACTGCGTATCTGCAGAGAATCATGTGCCTTATTAGGTGGTTTGGAAGTACCTCCACTCGAAGCCTTATTTCCCCATTGCTGGGCCAGCTTGTTGTTCTCTAAGCCCAACGATTCCATAGTCAGGTTAATCGCAAAGTCACGGTCCTCAACCAGTGTTTTAAAAGGATCAAGGCGCAACGATAGAGCCTCGCTTCTTTGAAGCGAGGCACCATGAAGAAGGCGCAACCAAGGCGGCTCATGGGCTTCACAATTTTTTTTTTTTAAGGTTATATCAAAACACACCGTTTAATTAAGAATTTTTTTACAAAAATCTTTTTAACCCTAAACTCTGCGTTTAGGGTTATTAAAACAAAATAAAAAATACCCTATAACTAAAAGGGGGTTTTGCACAGATAGCAAAAATCGGCAAAAGAATTGCAAAAATAGCAAAAAATAAAATAAAATTATTTGCGAAAATAGCAAAAAAATACGTTAAATTACGAAAATACCCTTAGTATCTCCAATAGTCTATCAGTCCCTATTATTGATAGTCACCGATAGACTTCGATTAATCGGAGTCTATCAATGATAAATACTGATAGACTTTGATGATAAGTTTCAATTAATCGGAGTCTATTAGTGATAGACACTGATAGACTTTGATTAATCGAAGTCTATCAGTGTGTATTACTGATAGACTTTGATGATCATAATCTATAAGTTTTTATCATGTTTAATTCAAGCCTATCAGTGGTAGCCGCTGATAGAAAACAATTTAATTGAAGGCTATCAGTTTCTATCCATCAGTTTAATTTAAGTCTATCAGTGATACTCACTAATAGAAAACCGCTTAATTCAAGGTTATCAGTTTCTGTCACTGATAGAAATCAATTTAATTCAAGACTATTAGTTTCTATCACTGATAGAAACCAATTTAATTGAAGTTTATCAGTTTTTATCAGAAATCAATTTAATTAAAGTCTATTGACTTGTATCACTGATGGAAATTAGTTTAATTCAAATCTATCATTTTCTCTCTAGAATAGAAATCAGTTAATTGAAGTCTATCAGTTTCTATCTCGGATAGAAATCAGTTAATTATCAATTAATTGAAGTCTACCAATGATTGTTACTGATAGAAATCGATTTAATTGAAATCTATCAGTAAAGTACTTTGCATTGCAATCATCTCCGTAATTAGAAACTCATCCAAAATTATTATACTACAATCATAAATTGAACAAAAAATTTAAGTCTCTTGTGGTAATTAGAACATAAAATCCAAAAATAACCATTACGAACAAGCGACTCTCAATCAACAATATAATTTTTAAAGCCTAGCACACAAGCTTCGTGACCACCACCATAAAATTACTATTCTTGTATTCTTTGTATTTCATTATCTATCAATTATAGCCCTGATAGACTTCGACCAGTGATAGTCAGTGATAGACTACGATTAACTAGAGTATATCAGTGATATACTTTGATATACCTATACAAACACTCACCAAAATTGCTATTTTTGTATTATTGGCATTCTTGAATTAAAAAAAAGGCCAACAAGAGCTCAGTTCAATTGGCATAAAAGCTCATAACAATAGAGGGAAAAAAAGCATATTAATCACATAAAAACTCCACCCTCATAAATCCACAAAAAATTAAAAAAAAAAAAAAGAAGAAATCGTAATAGCTCATTATAAAAAATAAAAAAAAAAAGAAAAAAAAATCATAAAAGCTCATAAATGCACAAACAAAAAAAAAGTAGAAAACAAAAAAAAAAAGAAGAAGAAGAAATCGTATACACAAGAAATGTGGGAAGAAAGGCTCATAAATGCAAAAAAAAAAAAAAAAAGGGGGGGGGGGGGAAGAAGAAGAAGAAATGGTATACACTAGAAATGAGGGAAGAAAGGGTAAATGGGAAGGGAGAGAAATAAAGGGGTAAAATGGGAATATTCTAATTTTTTTTTGCCATATTTGCAATTTTTTTTACTTGGTGCTAAATTTGCTATTATAGATAATTAATTTGTCACCCACTGCAATTACTCTAACTAAAAGGCAGCCTTCGACTGCAAATCGCAAATACCCTATAACATTGATGGTTTTATGATGTTGGGATACCTTTAAATGCTTGCAATTATGAAAGCTTTGCACCCATGATTGATGCAATATGACAATTCGGTCCTAGACCGAAACCACCAACTTATCATGAATTGAGAGTGCCTTGTTCAAAAAAAGAGTTGGCAACCACAAATGAGTTGATGAAGGGAAATAAGGAAGAGTGGGTCAAGGTTGGATGCACTATCATGACTGATGGATGGACAGATAGAAGAAATAGGACATTACTCAACTTCTTAGTTAATAGTCCAAAAGGCACTATGTTTGTTGAGTCCATTTGATGCCTCATCTTATGTGAAGGATGGGAAGAAAATGTTTGAACTACTCGACAATTTTGTATACTGCATTGGAGAAGCCAATGTTGTACAAGTTGTTACTGATAGTGCCTCAACAAATGTGATAGCATGTAAGAATTTGAAATTCTAACTCATTTTCTTACTCCTACGCATATTGAGTTGCCTAATACTTTCCTTCTTTACTTTTTTCTGGGGAGATTGTTAGAAGCAAAACGACCACATTTAGTTTGGTCACTGTGTGTCGCTCATTGCTTGAACATGATGTTGGAGGATATATACAAGATTCCAAATGCAAACCACTGAAACGAGGCATGGAGACTAGCAACTTCATTTATGTTCGTCCTGGATTGTTAAATATGATGAGAAGGTTTGCTGATCAGAAGGAGTTGGTTAGACAACCTAAGACTCGATTTGCTACAACTTGCATCACACTATCAAGTATACATCGTCAAAAGAACAACTTAAGAAAGTTGTTTACTTCAGATGAATGGAAGAATAGCAAATGGAGCAAAGAGCAACAAGGCAAACGAGTTTTTCAAACTATTTTGTTGGCCACTTTTTGGAATACAATTGTGTTTGCTCTTGAAGTCTCGGGCCCTCTAGTACGAGTTCTTAGGTTGGTGGATGGGGAGATCAAAGATGGGAACTTCAGTTGCATCGTTCTTTGCATGCATCGGGTTATTATTTAAACCTAGAATTTTATTATTCAAATCCCAACATTCAAGCTGATTATGAAATTGTTAACGAGTTATACTCATGTAAAACAAAAATGGTTCCTTCTTCGAAGGTACAAGACAAGATACTTGAGGAACTGACCAAATACAAGAAAGCCGAAGGATTATTTGGACACCTTTGGCCATTAGACAAAGAGACAAAAGATCTCCAGGTAAATTTTTAATTTGAATATTTGATAAAAGTTAAAATATTAAATTATTTACTTGAAATGGAAGCTATTAACATAATTTTGGTCTTTAGTGGAATGGTGGGATGATTTTGGACAATCAACTCTAAACTTGCAATGGTTTGCTGTCAGAATTTTAGGTCTTACTTGTAGTGCTTCTGTGTGCGAACATAATTGGAATGTTTTTTAATAGGTTAGTTATTCTCTCCTCAAGCATCTTAAGAATTAAGTTTTAGATTCTTGGTTTTAATTGTCATGAAACTTTTTTTATTTATACTTGCAGCTTCATAGCAAGAAAAGGAATAGACTCGCTCAAAGTCGTCTGAATGATTTGGTGTTCATAAAATATAATTGAGCATTGAAACGTCGATATAAAATTAGGGATATCATCGACCCAATCTCTTTAAAAGATATTGATGATAGTAATGAGTGGTTGATGGGAAAAATGGATGATGATTCTGAAGAGGATGATGATCTTGTATTCGATGATGATTCATTAACGTGGGGCGATGTTTCAAGAGTTGCTGGAGCAAAAGAACTGGGTCGATGATATCGCCCCATGTTAATGAAAGATGATAGAGTGGTTCTTTTGCTCGTACCATGGGAAGAATAGAGCGGATCTTTTGCTCCAACAACTCTTGAAACATCGCCCCATGTTAATGAATCATCATCGAATACAAGATCATCATCGAATACAAGATCATCATCCTCTTCAGAATCATCATCCATTCTTCCCATCAACCACTCATTACTATCATCCATATCTTTTAAAGAGATTGGGTCGATCATATCCCTACTGTTATATCGACGTTTCAATGCTCGATTATATTTTATGAACACCAAATCATTCAGACCACTTTGAGCAAGTCTTATTCCTTTTCTTGCTATGAAGCTGCAAGTATAAATAAAAAAGGTTCCATGACAATTCAAACCAAGAATTTAAAACTTAATTCTTAAGATACTTGAGGAGAGAATAACTAACCTATTCAAAAACACTCCAATTACGTTCTCACCCAGAAGCATTACGAGTAAGACCTAAAATTCTAAGGGCAAACTTTTGCAAGTTTAGAGTTGATTGTCCGAAATCATCTCACCATTCCACTAAAGACCAAAATTATGTTAATAGCTTCCAATTGAAGTAAATAATTTAATGTTTTAACTTTTATCAAATATTCAAAATTTACCTGGAGATCTTTTGTCTCTTTGTCTAATGTCCAAGGGTGATCCAAATAATCCTTCAGCTTTCTTGTACTTGGTCAATTCTTCAAGTATCTTTTCTTGTACCTCCAAAGAAGGAACCATTTTTGTTATACATGAGTATAACTCGTTAACAATTTCATCATCAGCTTGAATGTTGGGATTTGAATAATAGAATTCTGGGTTTAAATAATAACTTGCTGCATGCAAATGACGATGCAACTGAAGTTCCCATCTTTGATCAATGATCTTAAAAATATCCTTGTATTTCTCTTCCTTTCCATTGAAGGATTTAGCTATGGCCTCCTTAGCTCTATCCATGGCCTCATAAATATATCCCATAAGAGGTTTCTTCTCACCATCCACCAACCTAAGAACTTGTACTAGAGGGTCCGAGACTTTAAAAGCAAACACAATTGTATTCCAAAAAGTGGCCAACAAAATAGTTTGGACAACTCGCTTGCCTTACTGCTCCTTGCTCCATTTGCTATTCTTCCATTCATCAGAAGTAAACATCTTTCTTAAGTTGTTCTTTTGACGATGTTACTTGATAGTGTGATGCAAGATGTAGCAAAACGAGTCTTGGCTGGTCTACCCAACTCCTTCTGATCAGTAAACCTTTTCATCCTATTTAACAATCCCGAACGAACATAAATGAAGTTGATAATCTCCATGTCTCGTTTTAGTGCATCAGCAAATGTGATGGCAGGTAACATAGCTGGTCTACCCAACTTCTTTTAATCAGTAAAGCTTCAACATCAAGTGCAAGCGATGAGCGGCACACGACGACCAAACTAAATGTGGTCGTTTTGCTTCTAACAATCTCCCTAGAAAAAAGTAAAGATGGAAAGTATTTGGCAACTCAATATGCATAAGACTTATGACTTAAGAGTAAGAAAATGAGCTAGTATTTTAAATTCTTACCTGCCATCACATTTGCTGATGCACTATCAGTAACAACTTGTACAACATTGGCTTCTCCAATGCGCTCTTCAAAATTGTTGAGTTGTTCAAACATTTTCTTCCCATCCTTCACATAAGATGAGGCATCAATGGACTCAATAAACATATAGTGCCTTTTGGACTATTAACTAAGAAGTTGAGTAATGTCCTATTTCTTCTATCTGTCCATCCATTAGTCATGATAGTGCATCCAACTTTGACCCACTCTTCTTTATTTCTCTTCATTAACTCATTTGTGGTTGCCAACTCTTTTTTTGAACAAGGCACTCTCAATTCATGATAAGTTGGTGGTTTCAATCCAGGACCGAATTGTCCTATTGCTTCAATCATGAGTGCAAAGCTTTCATAATTGCAAGCATTTAAAGGTATCCCAACATCATAAAACCATCAAGCAATTCTTTGGATGGTGTGCTCCCTCATCTCCTTTTTGTAGGCTTCATTCAATGTTGTTTGCTTTCCTTTTTCGTTCTTTCGATTTTGAACAACCGTTTTTGGATTAGGAGTAAAATATGCATCTATAGGACCCTTTTGTTTTGGACCTTTTTGCTTCTTAAAAGAAGACTTAATTGATTCCCAACTTACTCTTTGAGAGTTTGAACTTGACGTTCTCTTACCCGAATGGCTTACTAACACATCTTCTTTATCCTCATCATCAATACCATAACTTTCAGCATCAATGTCCAGAATCAAATTTCGTTGATCTTTGATTTCCTTCTTCTTCAACATATATGCTTTAATTTCCTCCTTGCATGATCAGGACATTTTTTACATGTCGTAGCATTTCTATGACCACCAACAAGGTGTTGCTTCATTCTATAAACTCTTCATTTTCTTATTTTTAAACAAAAACTAGACTAATTGATAGCATGCAGAAATGCTATCTATTTCCTATTAATTTTAGCTAGTTTGAGCTTGAATTGTGTGCTTTGAAGTGTTTTTATGTTTAAATTTCAGAGCAAAAAAAATAAATAAAATCCTATTATTTTCCCAACCCTAGCCATCAGCCGCCGCTACAACCGTCGTCACCGCCGTCCGATCTAGACCCTAGAAGTTTCGGCTCCGAGCAATGTTGTTCGTGCCAAGAAGCTGCACCTGTTTGTGACCTGCGACTACAAGTGCTCGCGACTCGATCTATTGAGTTCACGCTACCGTCCACTCGTAACCGCTACTGCTAAGGTTCGCACTGTCGACCACTCGTGTTCGTCGCTCGCCGCCCGTCCGTCTGTTCGATCACATGCCTTTTGTTACTCGTTTTTTCGTGTGTTGCTCTGTTTGGGTTGTAGTTTCTTTTTCGTTTTTCGTTGGGAGTTGTTTGATTGGTCGTCGTGTTCGAGTTCTTCCCTTTGCCGCCTACCGTCGTTTGAAATGGTGTGTTAAATGTTGGACAACAAAACGTTCAATATCACCGGTCACTATTGTTTGTCTGCCTACTGTCGTTTGTTCACCGTTCGCAGTAGAACTTCGTTGAACGCTAGGTATTTTTCCACACGTCTCAGCACGTTCGTGATTGTCGTGGGTTTGAAGAAGAGTTTATTCGAAGATTGGTCCGGTTCAATTAAAATTATGTGG
The DNA here is from genome assembly GCA_036850905.1 of Luffa acutangula. NCBI lineage: Eukaryota > Viridiplantae > Streptophyta > Magnoliopsida > Cucurbitales > Cucurbitaceae > Luffa > Luffa acutangula. The sequence goes on from CM072098.1 coordinate 24,912,915, forward strand.
TTGTTCAGATCAGTTGCGGTTCGGTTTAGTTTTGGTTGAGTTTTGGTTTGTTTCTATTTGGTTCACTGCTTGGATCTGTCTAATTCAAATATCATATTTGGTTTTGTTCCAATATCAGGTTTGGTTTTTGCTTCAATAAACTGGTTCAGTTCAATTCCACTCCAAAATGGAGCAAATTCATATAATCTTGAAATTGCTACCGACCAATTTATCATTTAACAATTCTTGTGTTTCCTTGGCATGAACAGGTAATTACCCTCATGTCTTTTCTAGTTGTAACTCATCTCCGTGGATTCTGGAGCTTCTGACCATATGACTAGTTCTTCTTCTTTATTTGATTCATACTCACCTTCATATTACAATGAAAAAATTAGAATCGCAGATGGAAGTTTTTCATCTATTGCAGGAAAAGGATCCATTAAACTGACTGAGGGAATCACTCTAAAATATGTCTTCCATGTTCCTAAATTAGCTTCTAATCTCTTTGGTTCACTATTTGGTTCGGTCTAATTCAAATATCAGATTTGGTTTGGTTCCAATATCAGGTTTGGTTTTTGCTTCAATAAATTGGTTCAGTTCAATTCCACTCCAGAATGGAGCAAATTCATACAATCTTGAAATTGCTACCGACCAATTTATCATTTAATAATTCTTGTGTTTCCTTGGCACAAACAGGTAATTACCCTCATGCCTTTTCTAGTCGTAACTCGTCTTCGTGGATTTTGGAGCTTCCGACCATATGACTAGTTCTTCTTCTTTATTTGATTCATACTCACCTTCATATTGCAATGAAAAAATTAGTATCGCAAATGGAAGTTTTTCATCTATTACAGGAAAATGATCCATTAAACTGACTGAGGGAATCACTCTAAAATATGTCATTTATGTTCCTAAATTAGCTTGTAATCTCTTTGGTTCACTGCTTGGTTCGGTCTAATTCAAATATCAGATTTGGTTTGGTTCCAATATCAGGTTTGGTTTTTGCTTCAATAAATTGGTTCAATTCAATTAGAGCAAATTCATACAATCTTGAAATTGCTACCGACCAATTTATCATTTAATCATTCTTGTGTTTCCTTGGCACAAACAAGTAATTACCCTCATGCCTTTTCTAGTCGTAACTCATATTCGTGGATTCTGGAGCTTCCGACCATATGACTAGTTCTTCTTCTTTATTTGATTCATACTCACCTTCATGCCTTTTCTAGTCGTAACTCATCTTCGTGGATTCTAGAGCTTCCGACCATATGACTAGTTCTTCTTCTTTATTTGATTCATACTCACCTTCATATTGCAATGAAAAAATTAGTATCGCAAATGGAAGTTTTTCATCTATTGCAGGAAAAGGATCCATTAAACTGACGGAGGGAATCACTCTAAAATATGTCCTTCATGTTCCTAAATTAGCTTTTAATCTCTTTGGTTCATTGCTTGGTTCAATCTAATTCAAATATCAGATTTGGTTTGGTTCCAATATCAGGTTTGGTTTTTGCTTCAATAAATTGGTTCAGTTCGATTCCACTCCAGAATGGAGAAAATTCATCCAATCTTGAAATTGCTACCGACCAATTTATCATTTAATAATTCTTGTGTTTCCTTGGCACGAACAGATAATTACCCTCATTCCTTTTCTAGTCGTAACTCAGCTTCATGGATTCTGAAGCTTCCGACCATATGACTAGTTCTTCTTTATTTGATTCATACTCACCTTCATATTGCAATGAAAAAATTAGAATCGCAGATGGAAGTTTTTCATCTATTGCAGAAAAATGATCCATTAAACTGACTGAGGGAATCACTCTAAAATATGTCCTTCATGTTCCTAAATTAGCTTGTAATCTCTTATCCGTGAGCAAACTTTCTAACCTAAAATATGTCCTTCGGGTTGTTTTCTTTGAATCCCATTGTATTTTTCAGGATCAAACCTCAGGGAGGATGTTTGGACGTGTTAGGATGCTTGATGGTCTCTACTACTTTGATGGGTATTATGGTAGTCATAAAATAACTCAGAGCTTTAGTAGTATCAGTTCTCTCTCTATTAAAGAACAAATTATATTGTGGCATTGTAGGCTAGGACATCCTAATTTTTTCTCTCTAAAAAATTTATTTCCAAACCTTTTTAAGGGAGTTGGTTGTTCTAATTTTCATTGTGAAAGTTCATTTTTGCAAAAAACCACTGATCCACGTTTTTACCAAAACTTTACAAGTCCTCCAACCCGTTTTACTTGATTCATAATAATGTTTGAGGTCCTTCTAAGGTTGTGATTTATAGTGAAAAACGATGGTTTGTAACCTTTATTGATGATCATACTCATTTGTCTTGAGTCTATTTAATGAAAAACAAATCTGAAGTGCAGGATATTTTTAAAGACTTTTACAATATGATTGAAACTCAATTTCAAACCAAAATCAACATCCTGCATTCTGATAATGGAACAGAATATTTCAATGAACATTTGAGTGTGTTTTTAAAAGATAAAGGCATTGTTCATCAATCTTCTTGTTGAGATACCCCTCAACAAAATGGCATTGCTGAACGAAAAATAGGCAAATATTGGATGTTGCTCAAGCCATAATGTTTACAATGCATGTTTGGGGTCCTTCTAAGGTTGTAAGGTTGATACCAAAACCTTACAAGTCCTCCAAACCGTTTTACTTGATTCATAGTGATGTTTGGGGTCCTTCTAAGGTTGTGACTTATAGTGAAAAACGATGGTTTGTAACCTTTATTGATGATCACACTCGTTTGTCTTGGGTCTATTTAATGAAAAACAAATATGAAGTGCAAGATATTTTTAAAGACTTTTACAATATGATTGAAACTCAATTTCAAACCAAAATCAGCATCCATCATTCTAATAATGGAACAAAATATTTCAATGAACATTTGAGTGTGTTTTTAAAAGATAAAGGCATTGTTCATCAATCAACTTGCCGAGACACCCCTCAACAAAATGGCATTGGTGAACGAAAAAATAGGCAAATATTGGATGTTGCTCGAGCCATAATGTTTTCAATGAATGTTCCAAAATACTTATGGGGGGATGTAGTCTTAACAACTATCTACCTCATAAATCGAATGTCCACTAAAATTTTAAGCTTTAACACTCCAATTGATGTTTTGAAAGAATTCTTTCCAAATACTCATTTGCACTCTGATTTACTCATCAAAGTTTTTGGATGTACTACATATGTGCATATTCCTAGTTCTTTTCGATCAAAATTAGACCACAGAGCTGTTAAATGCATTTTCCTGGGCTATGCTACTAACAAAAAGGGGTATAAATGTTTTAATCCTCACACACAAAAACTTTATGAGTATGGATGTATCTTTTTTGGAAAATCAACATTTTTTTACCGAGAATTATCTTCAGGGGAGAAACCTGTTGGCTTTTTGGCCCTTAATCTCAAATTAATTAATTTTAATTAGGGAAAAATACACTTTTGGTCTCTAACGTTTGGGTTAGGTTTCATTTTGGTCCCTGAATTTTCAAACTCAATCATTTAGTCTTTGAGGTTTTGTTTTAGTTTCATTTTGGTCCCTCCATCCATTTTTTCCATTAATACTTAACGGATTGCTGATGTGGCATACTTTTTCTATTAAAAAAATCTTTTTTTTTTAATTTTTTAAATAAAATAATATAATAAATATTTTTTTATTCTTTTTATATTTCCTTTTTTTTTTCCTTCTTCTCTTTTTCCTTTTCTTCCCCCTTTCTTCTTCTTCTCCCTACCATAGTGAACTCCACCTCTCTATCAGGCGGCAAACCCGATAGATCAGCGGGAAAAACATCAAGATATTCATTCACCACAGGAACATCTTCTGGTTTCAGCTTTTCTTCTTGCACCTTTACTACGTGTGCAAGAAACGCTGTGCAACCTTTCCTCAACAACTTCTCAGCTTTCAGAGCTGAAATCAAACACGTAGGAATAATCTTCCTCTCACCCCTGAAAACCACTTCAGTCAAACCTGGTTTCTTAAAAGTCACTTCCTTCGTATGGCAATCCATAGAAGCATAATGAATGAATAAGAAATCCATTCCCAAAATCACATCCAACGCCTGCAACTCTAGGGGAAGAAGATCCACTAGCATACAGAGACCTTCTACTACAACCTCACAATCACGCAACACTTCCTTGACTAACAAAACGTCACCAACTGGAGTGCATATGACTAATTCCTCAGATAAAGGCTCTAGCATCCTATTCAGCTTAGTTAAAAACATGCTAGAAACAAAGGAATGCGTAGCGCCTGGATCTAATAAAACACGTGCAGATACATTACATATCAAAATCGTACCAGTGATCACATCTGGTGCATCCTCTGCTTCCTGTTGAGTCATGGCGTAGACTTTTCCATGCTGCCTAGGTCTCCCCACAACTCCCTTTTGCCTTGCACCACTGGTGCCTTCTCCTGCAACTGCTAAAACTCTCGGCTGCTCAACTGTGTGGGACTCAACTCCCTGGTCCCTCTGAACGGTTGCCTTCAACTGTGGGCAATCCCTCTTGAAATGCCCTGGTTGTCCACACTGGTAACACACACCAGCGCAAACAAGACACTGACCCCGATGATTCTTGCCACAACTTGCACATGATGTTCTCCTGGATTCACTAGCAACGGACTCCTGACCCGTCCACGGTCTTGCTACTGAACTCGCAGACTGACTGGGGGCTCTCTGACTCTGCCTCTGATAGGCACTACCCGAACTCATTTGCCTCGATAACTGGCCACCAGATCGACGCTTGAAGTTTTGACGGCCTGAAACATTCACTCCAGGTGCAAACCTCCGCTGCTCACGACCTCGAAAACCACTAGCTGTTGGAGCTCCACGACTAGGCTCCGCAACCGACCTTTCCTCTATAATACTCTGCTCCACACGTAAGGCAGTCTCTACTAGCTGAGAAAAATCCGTCCACTTTGCAATCGCAGTAACTGGGGTACGTATCTCAAAACATAGCCCTCTCTCAAACCTGCGACACCTGTCACTCTCAGATGCCACAATCACTTCAGAATACTGTGAAAGCTCGGTATACTTCCTCTCGTACTCAGCCACTGAAAGTGACCCTTGTTTCAGCTCCAGAAACTCATCTCTCTTTGCCTCACAATATGTGGTGGGATAGTATTTTTCCTCAAATATGCCTCTGAATGTCTGCCAATCTAACGTACGTGCATCACTGCGCCTGGCTATAATAGACTTCCACCATCCCTCTTCCTCCTTCTGCAAAAGGAATGTGGCTAATTTGACTTTTCGCTCCTTATGACAACTCATCACGTCGAAGCATTTCTCCAACATATTCAACCAAACCTTGGCATCAGCTGGATCTGTGGAACCCTCAAACACTGTGGCTCCTAACTTCTTCAACCGTTCAATCCCATACGTCTTTTTCGGATCACTAGGCTCTGCTCTCTCTGGCCTATCGATCTCCTGCGCAGATCTAGCAAATTGATCACTTCCTGCCTCATTCTGACTCTCGGGGTACTGGATCCCCTTTCCGATTGACTTTGGGTAGGATCTTGCGTCCCATCCTGATTCTGCCTACGTCGTCTGCTGGTACGTGGTGGCATGACTCCTATAACATATCATCACATCAGACATGCTATAGATACTTAACTCAGATGCATGATACTAAACTTATACACACATTCTAGTCTTGACTAGACTCACTCTCAACAATACTCGGACCATACTCCGCTAGTTCTATATGAACTGACCCAACGTGTAACTGTTTACTTCCTGGATTCTTCTTAGCACTAACTACCATGTCTCTTTTCCCATGGAGCTAACTGCTCTGATACCAAGTTGTCACACCCCCTCCCGGACCACCTGCTAGCTTAGCCCGAAAGACGGCGTGAAGCCAACAGACATCGTCACCTCTAACGATCCCTGTTGACCCTAGTGAAACGTTGAACCTGATAAACATACTAATCATGGATATAACACATTCTAAATGAAACACCACACAGCGGAATCCCCGGAAACCTTTCAACATACACATGGTGCAACCTTGACATAACCTGGTTTGGAAAGTAACCTAATATAGATATCACGACCAAAACATATACAACTAGGGTTATACATCCACGACCTCTAGGACGATATTATACAACCCTTACAAAACATTTCCATTATGAACGGACTCAATATACAACTCCAACCACGTACTGGAGCTTGATCTAGAACTTTCAGCAGACGTTGGCAGTGTATCAGGCACCGGGAGCTCGATCTCTACTTGAAAAGTGGAAAAACATTTTGAAAGAATGAGCTACGAAGCCCAGTGAGTGACTAACTTTAAAACTCTAAATCCGGAAGTCAAAAACACGTGATAAACCTTTAAACGTATAAATATGCTCAATCAAAGCGTTTAACATAAACGTGTAATGGAAAAGGTTTTCTAAAATATCTCGCAAGTTCGTCAATATAAATCTAGCAAGGCATATCAAGTACATCAAACGTTTTAACTAACATGACTGATCTACGTTGTGTAGGGCACGTCCAGTACAACCAACGTTACTAGTCCTACGATGTAGTGGGGCCCGCCTAGCACTCCCATCGTCTTTGTCGTAGTGGGGCCCGCCCAGCACTCACGACAGCATCGTTGTCACGGAGTACACTCAACGTCAACAACGGAACATAACCTGTGTGCACACGGTACCATATAGCCTCGGGCTCAATATCTCAGTCATGTAGTCAATAGAAATCTCAGAAATCACATGAAAACATTAAAACATGCCTGCTCATCGTTATCTTTCGTAAAACTCAAGCTTATTCAGCTTGCTCGTGAAAAACTTTAAATCATTAAACAATATTTGCTAACACATGCTTTACTTTAAAATATATCGTTTCAACTACTTTTCATAAAGCCATTAGCCACTTGCTCGTATATAAACCTTATTAGAAAATCTAAGCTCAAAACTCATGTTTGAAACCGTTCACAAAAATCATGTATCATTCATAGAAAAGCATGTAAAACATATAATCATGAACAACCGTTTAAGAACATTTTCGAAATTCATTTTGTCACTCACAGTCTTATCTAGTTCCCCGGTCTGTAGACTCGACCTATTTCCTCTTGGCCTGTCAAATAACCAAAACCGAGCATTAGAACCATAGATAGCTTTGTTTTTCCATGCTCATGAATTCTTGACACTTGAATTAAAAACCACATCCACATTCTACTTTTCCAGATTTCCAGATTCTATACCCTAACTTCCAACACCCATAACCTTCTCAATACTTAACCAAAATTAATGAAATACACATCAAATTCTTCATTTTCGAACACTCTACAACTTACCTGAAGAAATGAAAACGAGATTCTCAACCAATTTGTCCAGAATTGCCCCGAACACAGACAATACAGAATTCGAGGTTTTCTGCTACCCTTTATCTTCCTCCTGAAATTAAACCTACTTCAAGTACTTTTTGGCTCACGTATTCTTCATGAAAGTTGTAGAATATTGAATAAGATTTCCATCCATACCAAATAGAGCTTCTGATTCGACTTGTGCACTCCAGAATACTCAAAACATCAGAGAACACCAGAGATCCTCCTGGTTTGCTCGAAAATCCTGTGCTCTGTTTTCCATTCCAAAAACCATCAACTTCTCATTCGATTTAGGTCAAACATCCTTCATGAAGTTTGTTATAAAATGAACTAAATTTTAAGAAAATCAAACCTCACCTCTTGATTCCTTCTGTGTAGCCCAAACCAACTAAAACATCAGAGGTTGACAGGTTGAACACAGATTCTGCAATGGTTGGCTTTGCATGAGCCTTTCCCTATCTTCCTCAACCTCAAACCACGAAATTATTCTTCTTCCTCCTCCTTCACTCTCTCCTTAAAGTGCTCTGAAAGTTTCAATGGAAAAGGATGAGAAATGAGATGGAAATGGGCTGATGGAATATGTAGTCGGTGGTGGGTTTGCTGTCCATTTCCACTTGCTTTCTTTCTCTTTCTTTTTTTTTTTTTTACCTTTTCCTTTTCCTTTTCCTTTTCTTTTTTTTTTTTCTCTTCCTCTCGTTTTCTTTATTCCTAAATTAATAACTTCCAACCAATTTAATTCAACCATGAAACCACAATAGATGACAAGAGAAAATGTTCCAAGGAAAGTCCCGGGTTTACAGACGATACCCAAAAATTAGATCTGGAACACAGATCTGGAATGGATCTGAAATGCATTCTGGAATGGGTCGCCTTCCGAAATCGATCAACGATAATCTCAAATGGATTTGGAATGGATCCGGAATCAAATTTGGAATGCATAGTCAACAACCCAGATGACACAAACCCACAAGAAAAATTTGTTTAATCTGTTCCAACAAGCAGATCCACATGAACAAACCCACGGCTCGCTCTAGATCGCGTGGGTCTCGACAACAGTGGCATCTTCGCGCGAACAACCCAGATCTACTCTGGAAACCACCAGATCTATGCCAAAAACCACCAAATCTGCTCTAGTCGTCCACGTTTGAACGTTCGAGCGTAGATTAGTTCGGGGCTCATCGAAAAACCCCAGATCTCCCCTTCGTTTCAGTCCTCCCTCATCTTTTCTTTTTTTTTAAAAAGAAAATGAAGATGACTTCGGTTTGTAGAGGAGAGGGAATGGAACAGAGAAGAGAGACGGTGAGAGAGAAGGAGATGGTGAGAGAGAGCAAAATAAAGAAGAAAGAAGAGGAAGAAAAAGAAAATCTTCGTTGTCGTCGCCCGCCTGGTGGAGAGATCTGAAGAAACTTGGAGAAGAAGAAAACTTAAACGAAAAAGGAGAAATGAAAATAATGAAAATAATATTATTTTAATTAATTTATTCTTATTTTATTTTTAAAAATTTAAAATATTTTTTTAATAAAAAAAGATGTCACGTTAGCATTTCGTTAGTAATTAACAGAAAAGTGGATGGAGGGACCAAAATGAAACTAAAACCAAACCTTAGGGACTAAATTGTTGAGTTTGAAAACTTAGGGACCAAAAGTGTATTTTTCCCTTTTAATTAATTAATTAATCAATGTTTTGGTGATAACAAGCCCAATTTTTTATTACTGAAAATTTTAGTCTTTTAATGTACCCATAGCGTAGAGCTCGGAACAACGATTCCATTGCCTCTTGAATCACTCAAATCGGAGCTAAAACGAAGAAGTTATAGTCGAAACAAGTTTTAACGAAAAACACCCATGGCGATGACGTGGCGGCTGAGTCAGCATAAATGGAGCAATGGGAGAGTGACACATGGACTTTTGATATTTAAATATATATATTAAATATAATTTCATGTGAGTAACGGTTTCTTTGAAAATTAAAAAAAAAATCAAATCAAAATTTCAGCATTAAATGCTTGTGACAAACATATATATTTAAAAAAAAATCAAATCTTTTACTGTTATCTCACATGTACATATATTATTATTATTATTATTATTATTATTATTATTATTATTATATATTTTAATTTTTTTACCCTTAGTTATCATATATATATTTTTATATTATTTTATTATTTTGAATTTCTTTTTACTTTTAAATTTCTTTTAATCCCCGCCATTTATTTTTATTTTCCTTTATCTTCAAATCCAATGGTCCAGATTTAAATTCAATTTTTACCCCATTTTCCTCTCTTTTTAAACTCATCTTCCTCTCCAAATTTTTAACCAACAATTTTACATTTTTTCAATCCTCCCAAATCAAAAAGTTTCCATTATTGCTCTCTCCAAGCTCCCAATTTTTGTCTTTTCATCTTATTCCTGAGAGAGTTTTATTGTATTGTAAGGATAAATTTGTTGAGTGCTCAAACTTGTAAATCCACTCTAGTGAGAGTTGTATTGTATTCTTCAAAGATTCCTGTAATGGTTTGATCCTAACCCGTGGAAAGGATCGGGTTTGCTCTTGAATCGTAAAAGGAGCTGTGGTGTAACGATTGGGCTCTAATCCGTGAAAAGAGTCGAAAAGATTTTATTCAAATTCCCAAGAGGCGCTTGGGGAGTGGGGCAGGTCGAGTTTGACCGAACCACTATAAAAATTACGGTGTCTTCTTCTCTAACTCTTTTCTTTTTATTTTTGCAATTAATTTAAGCAATTTATTGCATGTTTTAGTTTGTTCTTATTTGTTTGCTAAAATTTGACATAATTAAATTATCACACTTTTTGTCATCTTATTTGTTGCATAAATTGAATTTTTCTTATTGTTTATAAAAAGTGTATTAATTAGTTTAATTGGATTAATTTAAGAAAACCTTTAATTAAACCCTATTCACCCCCTCCCCCCCTCTAGGGTTGCCACACCGATCCAACAAAACCAAAGTTAGAGGAAGATAATTTTTGGGATGTATCTATTCCTCTCCTAAATGTTATTTGTCTTGATTTTCCTAGTGCTTCAATGCCAACTATAGAAACTTCTAATTCAGGGGGAGAATTACTACAAAACAATCCCACTGAACCGAACCTTGAGTTTAAGTTTTATACTAGAAGAAGACTCAATCAAGTGAACAAGGACCAGATAGCTGACTCGTCACTGATCCAATCAGACACTCTAAGGAATGATTATGTGACAACAGGTAACTAATCTGAAACTCCAACTATTGAAAATGTTCTACCTGTTGTTTTTTATCTTGATGTCCCTATTGCTTTAAGAAAAGGTACTCGAACTTGCACTAAATACCCTATTGCAAACTATATCTCATATAAAAAGTTGTCAAATAGTCATATAGCTTTTACATCTAAGATAACCAACTTGTTTATTCCAAGGAACATACAAGAAGCACTAAATGATCCAAATTGGAAATTAGTAGTTATGGAAGAGATGAATCCTCTAAAATAGAATTGTACATGGGAAATAGTGGATTTGCCAAGAGATAAGAAAACAATGGAGTATAAATAGGTTTTTACCATAAAATGCAATGTTGATGGGAGTGTTGAAAGATATAAAGCCAGACTAGTTGCAAAAGGATTCACTCAGACCTATGGGATTGATTATTAAGAAACTTATGCTCTTGTTGCTAAAATTAACTCTATCAGAGTACTTTTATCTCTGGCAGCAAACTTAGACTGGTCTCTTCACCAGCTCGATGTAAAAAATGTTTTTCTCAATGGTGATCTTGAAGAAGAAGTGTTTATGAGTTTACCACCAGGTTTAGAAATTGACCTTGGAAAGGTTAAAGTATGTCGACTAAAGAAATCTCTATATGGGCTCAAGCAATCTCCAAGAGCATGGTTTGAGCGATTTGGGAAAGTAGTTATGAGCTTTGGATTTCTTCAAAGTCAAGCTGATCACACCATTTTTTATAACATTCTACAAATAACAAAACTGCGTTTTTGATTGTTTATGTAGATGACATTATTCTTACAGGTGATGACGAAATAGAATTGACCACTTTAAAGCAAAAGCGTGCAAGTTCATTTCAAATCAAGGACCTAGGAACACTAAAGTACTTCCTAGGAATGGAGTTTGCGAGATCCAAAAAAGGTATCTTTGTAAATCAAAGAAAATATATCATTGATTTACTTGGAGAACGATATCTATGAAGGAATATGGATTAAAAGGCTACTCGAAGAATTTAAATTTTTTTCAGAAGACACCTATACGGGTTTACTATGACAACTAGGTCGCCATCTCTATAGTCCATAATCCTGTTCAACATGATAGGAGAAAGCATATTGAAGTTGACAAACATTTCATAAAGGCAAAAAATCGATACTGGTGTGATATGTATTCCTTATCTCCCAACTACAGAACAAACTGTTGATGTGTTGACTAAAGGACTACCAAAGGTACAATTTGATAGAATGATTGACAAGCTGGCAATGGAAGATATATTTCAACCAGCTTGAGGGGGAGTGTTGGTTTATATTAGCTCTAAATATATTAATTAGGTGTTTTTATTAATGATTTTATTCTTATTCTTTCCTTTCTTTTATTGAGCATTTCTCTATATAAGAGGGCTATGTATCTTACATTTTAATATACAATTTATTCCATCCAAATTAGCACTTGGGCACCAAGCATATGACGTAACAGCGTCGCAACGCTATAGCTGCTAGACACATATAAATACTGCATTTTTCAGCCAAGTTTAGGAAGCCAATTTGTGAGTTTTCGCCCCATTCTAGAGTTCACACTAAAATTGGGGGTTTTGGGAGAGTTTTGGGAGCCTTGTTGAAGATCTTGGGAGCTCGGGATCGATGGAGGTCGCCATGGGATCGAGGAGATTGACACTATTATTAGCAATTCTTTTCCCTTTTCCTTTGTTTTTAGTTTCTAGATTAGGTGTGATTAGGAATTATTGGATGTTTATGAGTAGTTAAATCCTAAATTCTATGAATTTTGATTTAGTTGTTGAACCTTTGTTTAATTAATGAATTGATTTGGTTTGATTTTCATTATCATTCATTTGTTCATTTTGTCCTTAATGTTTTTGATCACTTGATCACTTATTAAATGAACTGTTACTGGGTGGAAACTTGACGGAGGGAAGCTTAGACTAGAACTGAATGCATGACTGACGTTTATTTACCTGAGTGACACCGAATAAGATAAATAGCGTTAGAGGTTGTTATTGAAGGGTCGTAATGCCATGCTTAGTAAATAAAGAGGAAATCGAAAGGAGATTCTTTATTAAAAGACATGAGAATAGGAGGAGATCGACAGGAGAGTCCTTGATATTAAGCTCCTAGACTTATGAATTGGATGATTAATTAATCCTAATTGACTAATTGATTAAGCAATTAAAGGTCCAGTTATTGAAATCAACGCCCTAGAATTATCTCTCCAAATTGTGTTTCCATTTATCTTTTGTTTTCTAGATTAGCTTTTTGTTATTTGTTAAGTTTTATGAGTTTTTCTTTTTACATTTAATTTTCAGTTTAATGTTTTAAATTTATTTTGTTGAAGTTAGATTTACATTTCAGTTTTTTGTCTTTTAAGTTATCTTTTGAAGTTGTTTGAGTTACTAACTTTAATGTTGTTTTAAAGATTGTAAGTTAGGTTCATTCTTGTACCTATAAAAGGATGAACTTCCATGTAAAGTTTGCATCACCAAATTTTCTACTTCAATTAGAAGTTTATTCATCTTTTGGATTTCACAATCTCTCATTTTCCATTTTCTCTCTTTGTTCAACAAACATTGAGAGTTTGATTATTGCTTCCGCAATATTTTTTCAACCTTTCAATTTTCAATTTTCAATTTTCTCAACATTATTCTTTCTAGCATTAGATTTTGTTCTCTAAATAAAGCAAAGCATGATTATTCGCAGTAATTAAGTGAATAAATCCAATCCCTGTGGAGATGATACTCACATACTCATAATCACTATATTACTTGACGACCCTTGCGTTGGCAGTATTGTGGATTGCGGGGACCCATCACTAATGATTTTACATCTTCGGCATTTTCCCATCGAGCATACTTCCATGTTGGATCTGTTCTTAAACTATTCTCAGCCATCTACCAATTAAGAGAGAAAAAGAGAATAAACTTACCGTGAGATTGAGATGGAGAGTGGGTCGAGGAGAACAAAATGGAGAGTGAGACCGGGAGATTAAAAGAGCTTAAGCTAATGGAGAAAGATGAAACAGACCCGAGAGAGAGAAGAAAGAAGCTCGAGAGAGAGAGAAGAAACAGAAGAGGTCGAGAGAGAAAATAAGAAAACCAAGAGAGAGAGAACTTATCGGTGACGAGAAGAAGCAGTGACTGTGGCTGTCGACAGTTGAGAGAAATGGCTGACGAAGCTCCCTACGGCAAGGCACGAACACGACAGCACGAGGGAAATGGGATTTGCGATTTGCGAAGAGTCGAAGGTTGGCTTTTTAGTTTTAGGGTATTTTTACTTTGTTTTTGTTGGGTTTTATGCCCTAAAACTCGTAGATAGTGAATGTAACCGTTGACCGGATATTAATGAAATAATATTGATATATTTTTCCATTAATTGTTATTAGTTATTTTATATTTGTCTTTGCCTAATAATAACCCTAATCCAATAAACTAGACATCCGAGGCTGTAATATGAGTCTTGAACTATATGTAGCGACATATGGGATCATTGTTCAAGAAACAGCCTAAAGGGTCTACAGTATAGGGATAAGACTGGGTGCCTTATCCTAGTGACACTATGGATACGACCCACTTTGTATTTGATATAAACGCTGCAATCCAACGCGTTCGTGTAGGAGACATGCGAGTGGGGGTATCCTATGCAATGAGTTTGCATAAGACCGGACCGCGAAATAGTAATCACTAGTTATAACACCGTTAACTAGTTGGTTTTCTATTTTCACTAGGACGACCTAGACAACTTAGTCTTAATCCTGAGTTGATTATGGACTCCTGCTCATGAGAGATTGTCCTTTGATTTGTATGGGTGAGAGTGGCCAATACGCCGACTCAATAAGCCTACCACTTTGGGGACAAGATCGAATGGGGAGCTGGGAACATAATCGTACAAGATGGAATTCACTCCTTCCCGACTTTAGGGAAGCAGATGAGTGTTCCCTTAAGTGGTTACTCCGAGTCTTGAACAAAGGGCCCTACCCTCTCAATGGCACGAGAGGGTTTTCTGTTTGATGGTTGGACCATAAACAGATTGTTCATTAGAGAAGAATTGGTACTTAAGGAAATAGAGGTGACCCAGGGGTAAAACGGTAATTTGACCCAGCTGGTGTTACGGACACTCGTGAAGGACTAACTAGTCGATATTGGTCTAAGTTCCGTGGACACAGAAAATATGTCTGCAGTGAGAAGAGTGCAACTGTGAGTCTATAGTGGAATGTACACACAGTTAACGAATATTGATTATTGTGGTTAATGAGTTTAACCAATTAATCTCACATCGTTGGAGGTTCTGATCTGCAGGTCCATAAGGTCCCACTGGTAGCTCGTAAAGTAATTTGAGGCAACTAAGTAATTAAATGTAAATTGAAAATGTTCAATTTACTAAGGGAAATAAATATAATATATATTGATATATTATTATGAGAGAAATTAATATTTGAAGAAGTTCAAATATAAATTTATGGAAGATTGAAAGAATTAATTTAAGTCCTAAAAGTGTTTGGGCAAAATTAATTAATTCAAGGCCGGAAATTAAATATGTGATATTTAATTGGTGGTTAATTAATTAAAGAATTCATTAACCATGAATTAATCAATTATGTAAATAATTAATCACTTAAGGAAGTGATTAATCATTTATGGGAATGATCTAATTACTTATGGAAGTAATTAGTCATTTATGGAAAAGATTAATCAATTGGGGAATTGATTGATCATGATTGATTAATTAAGGAATAAGATTGAATCAATTTTGGAAAAGATTGATTTAATTGAATATTTTATTCATGGCCTCTCTTCTATAAATAGAACACTAGACCTAATTGGTCATGACACTTGACACTCTTGAAAGACAAGACCTAGAATTCTCTCTAGCCTCCCTCTTAGAGAAAGACTCCCACAAGTCTTTGGCCTCCTAGACTTAGAGACATACCGGTGTAACCTCTGTGGTTATTGTGTCAATCAAGAAGGAATTTCCAGCGAAGAAAAACAAAGGCGGCTGCTGCGTTTTCGTTCGTTGGAGCGTCGTTGGCGAAGAACGGTCAAGTCTACAACGGAGGTTTGTAACGGTTCTTCCTCTTTTCGTTAGAAAAGTTTTTAAAATAAATTTAGATTTATTTTAGCATGTTTAAACCGATTTTACAGCGGCTTTAAAGCATGTTTAAAGTTTTGTTTGAGTTATCGTAACGGTATTTTAATGTTAATTAATATACGGCGTAAGGTCCAATCGATGCGCTTCAGCTGCGTGGGGACTTTTATTCCCTTCAATTGGTATCAGAGCCATCGCTGTCCCTATTAATTAATATTAAAAGTTGCGATAAGCCCTAAAAGGTGGGATTTATGCATAATGTATGTTCGGTTTGCATTGAACTGTTTGAGTTAATTTTATGGCCATAGATTTTATTTTTATGTGATTTTGATCATGTAAGGCCCGGTGTTTCGGGTATATTATGTAAAATCGAGTCCTTTGTAAGTCCGGGTCTAGAATAGGTTTTTATGAGATGAAAATCGAAGCAATCGCCGCTGAAATCGAGGCCAAAACCGAAAAAGATTGCTGCTGAAAATCGATTTTCTGGGTAAATAGAAGGCTGGATATCGAAGATAAAATAAAAAAAATAACAAACGGTTGAATGGCATGATCAACGCTCATGGGTGTGTTGGTTGATTCACTTTGTTTGTGCATGGAGGGTAGCGGTTCGAGCTTGGACTGTGCCAGTTTTAGTTAATTAATTTTCTTTTCCCGCGTGCGCGTTTAAAACAAAAAAAAAAAAAAAAAAAAAAAAAAATTAAGAAGGCGCGTCTGCTGGGGATTGAACGCGTGAGGTTAAAGTAATTCAATTTTGCATGAAGAATCTTTCGCCAATGAAGCAATGCATCCATGAATTGTCTTCAAATGCCGACAGATTATACATATATGGTTCACTCCGGTTCAGCTGGGATGGGACCAATTTGGTCCGGTTCAGCCAATTTTTGGCATGGTTCGTGATTTTGGAGGCCGGTTCGAGGTGGTTTGGGGCGGTTCGTGCTGTCTAGACCAACTTTTGGAGCTGCAGAAGGATTTTAAGATAGAATTTAGCTAAAATTATTGTAATTTAATGCTTTATTTTATCCTAGGGGCCAAAATTAACCGGTTCAATTGCTATTTATATGCTTTATGGATGTCATATAGAAAATTTAATCCCACCTTAGGTTATAAACATGCTCATGCATTTTTTATATATTATAAATTGTTATAATGTATGTTTAAATGCATGGATTTGTTTTCATATTTTTTAATATAAGTGTATATTAATTATATGAAAAATTGGAAAGCATGAAGCATGTCATTACTTAAATTAAATATAAATAGTTATGTTTAATGTGATGAATGAAGCATGCTTGATTGATTTTCTTGATTGACTTATAGTTGTTATATTAAAAGAAAATCAATATTGCATGAAGCATGAAACATCCATAGTTAATAATATAATTGTTATATTATTCATGCAATTAGTGTGGTTTAATTATTTAATTTGAATGAGATTGTTGAATGAATTAAACCCTAGATTCTTGATTATAGGATTAATCATTAAAATTTGAAATAGTTCTATATTATTAATGATTAGAAACCGTCAATCTATAATCAAGATTTGCATGCAAACATAAGATCATAGGATAAATTGGATTAATTTTAAAATTGTTTAAAATTAATTAGACCTAGATCGATTTCTAATAGGATTAGAATCTTTTCTTACTTAGAATTAAAAATAGTTTTAATTGACTAAGTAGGAAAAACATTGCTATGATTATAAGGGAACTCCACCAGTAAAGTTCTGTCTAAGGTTGGGGGTATTTAAGTTGACGGTTTACGGAACACCTCCTACCTGGGAACTAACCTGGAATACCGGAGTTGAATTAATCATAGTTAAATGTTAGCATGCAATGTCACTAGGTTTATTAAAAGTGTTTAATGCACCTAGATCTTTAGAGTAAAGACCTTACATTACTGAGGTTATAAGGGAACTCTCTCGGTAAAGTTCTGTCTAAGGTTGGGGGTATTTAAGTTGACGGTTTACGGAACACCTCCTACCTGGGAACTAACCGGATTGAGTTGAATTAACCATAGTAATGTTGACTTGCAATGTTGGGTTTATTAAAAGAAGTTTAATTCACCCAAAAGATTGCAGTTGAATCCTTTCCATAATTGTTATAATAGGATCAGACTTAGATAGATTGACTTAGCCGAATACTATCTAAGTTAAACAACCCTATATTAACCTTAGGACATTTTCAGTGGGAGGAAAATTACAAAACGAGATTTAAATCAAGTTTTGCTCCTACGTCCCTATATTCACAACGTGAGATTCATGCTCGGCTTCGAGTCGCCCTAGGAGCGGCCTCCCTTCGGAAAGTGTTTGCATGGATCAATATCAAGGTGAATGGGAAAAATGTCTAGAGTAAGTGGGAGCGGGACACGTGTTAACGTATCCCTCGGTCTCCACCCATAGTTCACACCGTGAGAGTCCTATGATCCGCCTGCAGGTTGCCCTGGCGCATCCATCCCTTCGGAGGGCCTGGTCATAGGATTCGGAACATCGTGAACTCCTGAAAAGGATAGGAGCTCTTAGGCTAATCACCAACAGTTGTCTTTCCCTTCGGTAGCCTGTTGGTGCGTGCCTCTGAGATCTGAAAGTGGGAGGGTTACACTTACGAGGATAAGTTAAAAGTGTTAACAAATCCTTGACCGAACAATGGTGGCTAATGTCTATAGGAATATGAGTTATTCTGGAATTAGAATTAGCTGAGAGGTGTCTCATTTCAAAGGAGGAGTACCTGATCACCCTTCGGTGGCTGATATTCTAAACCTCTGAAACGTCGTTGCAAAACTAAATCAATAGTTTTAGGGTTCTGTGATTGTCTGTTTTGCTAAATTGATTGGATTATGTGCAATTGTTTGCTTGTATGATGGGTTAAGGCAAAGATAACTAATACGGTCATTGTTTGTTTAAATTTCAGCAATGTCTTCCTCAATTGTCTCTCTGCTTAAAAATGAGAAATTAACCGGCGAAAATTATGCTACGTGGAAGTCGAACTTGAATACGATTCTTGTTGTCGATGATCTGCGGTTCGTCTTAACGGAGGATTGTCCTCCAGCCCCTGCTCGTAATGCATCCCAGGCAGTTAAGGATGCTTATGACCGCTGGACAAAGGCCAATGATAAGACTCGCGTCTATATCTTAGCCAGCTTATCTGAAGTTTTGGCTAAAAGGCATGAGGGCATGGTAACAGCGAGGGAGATTATGAACTCTCTCCGGGAGATGTTTGGACAACCGTCCTACCAACTCCACCATGACGCTCTCAAATACGTTTATAGCTGTCGCATGAAAGAGGGCACGTCTGTTCGGGAGCATGTCCTGGATATGATGGTCCAATTCAACGTGGCAGAGGCAAACGGGGCGGTCATAGATGAGCGTAGTCAGGTTGCATTCATCTTAGAATCTCTTCCGAAGAGTTTTCTACAGTTTCGAAGCAATGCAATGATGAATAAAATAACATTCAACCTGACTAGCCTCCTGAATGAGCTACAGCTCTATCAGTCTCTTCTTAAGAACAAGGGACAGATAGAAGGAGAGGCAAACGTTGTCCACTCTAAAAGAAAGTTCGAGAAGGGTTCATCCTCTAGAACTAAATCTGTAGCCACTTCTTCAAAGAAAACTCAAAAGAAGAAAGGAAACAAGGGGAAAGCTCCCAGTACTGCTGCTAAAAGCAAGGGAAAAGCCAAAGCTGTGGCAGACAAGGGCAAGTGTTTTCACTGCAATGTAGATGGACATTGGAAGAGAAACTGCCCAAAGTACCTTGCTGAGAAAAAGAAGGAAAAGGAAGGTAAATTTGATTTACTGGTTTTAGAAACATGTCTGGTAGAACATGATGAGTTTACCTGGATACTTGATTCAGGAGCAACTAATCATGTTTGCTCTTCTTTTCAGGAAAATAGTTCCTTTCGGCAGTTGAACGATGGGGAAATGACACTCAGGGTCGGAACTGGAGAAGTCATTTCAGCTAAAGCAGTGGGAGCTGCGAAGTTATTTTTTAGAAATAGATTCTTACTTTTAGAAAGTTTGTTAATCGTTCCCAAGATTAAGAGGAACTTGATTTCTATTTCATGTTTGATTGAACAATCGTATACAGTTACTTTTGATATGAATGAAGCGTTCATTTATAAAAATGGTGTACTTATTTGTTCAGCCAAATTGGAAAATAACTTGTATGTTTTAAGACCAACCGAAAACAAAGCACTTTTAAATCACGAATTATTTAAAACTGCTGAAACTCAAAGTAAAAGGCAAAAGATTTCTCCATCAAGTAACAATACTCATCTTTGGCATCTTAGACTTGGTCATATAAACATCGATAGGATCGGTCGTTTGGTAAAGAATGGACTTCTAAGCAAGTTAGAAGATGATTCACTACCACCTTGTGAATCTTGTCTCGAGGGAAAAATGACCAAAAGACCCTTTACTGGAAAAGGTTACAGAGCCAAAGAACCCTTAGAGTTAATACATTCGGATCTATGTGGTCCAATGCATGTAAAAGCTCGAGGAGGGTACGAATATTTCATCTCATTTATAGATGATTATTCAAGATATGGTTACTTATACCTAATGGGACATAAGTCTGAAGCCCTTGAAAAGTTTAAGGAGTTTAAGGCTGAAGTTGAAAACCTATTAGGTAAATCTATTAAAGTACTTCGATCTGATCGAGGAGGGGAGTATATGGATCAAAGATTCCAGGATTATATGATAAAACATGGAATCCAATCTCAACTCTCAGCCTCTGGTACACCTCAGCAGAATGGTGTGTCAGAAAGGAGAAATAGAACCTTGTTAGACATGGTTCGATCAATGATGAGCTATGCTCAATTGCCTAGCTCGTTTTGGGGGTATGCAGTAGAGACTGCAGTATACATCTTGAACAATGTTCCCTCGAAAAGTGTTTCTGAAACACCTTTCGAGTTATGGAAGGGGCGTAAACCTAGTTTGCATCACTTTCGCATCTGGGGTTGTCCTGCACACGTGCTTGTGACAAATCCTAAGAAACTGGAACCTCGTTCAAAACTGTGCCAATTTGTTGGTTACCCTAAAGAAACGAGAGGTGGTTATTTCTACGACCCACAAGAAAATAAGGTGATTGTATCGACAAACGCCACTTTCTTAGAGGAAGACCACATAAGAGATCATAAACCACGAAGCAAAATAATATTAGGAGAAGCTACTGAAGAATCATCAAGAGTTGTTGATGAAGTTGGACCTTCAACAAGGGTTGATGAAGGAACTAGTTCTTCAGATCCATCCCGTCCATCTCAATCGTTGGGAATGCCTCGACGCAGTGGGAGGGTTGTGTTACAACCTGACCGCTACTTGGGTTTAACTGAAACTCAGGTTGTCATACCTAATGATGGCATTGAGGATCCATTGTCCTATCGACGGGCAATGAATGACGAAGATAAGGATGAATGGGTCAAAGCCATGAACCTGGAAATGGAGTCAATGTACTCCAATTCTGTATGGGAACTTGCAGATCTACCATATGGGGTAAAACCCATAGGGTGCAAATGGATCTATAAGAGAAAAAGAGATGCAGCTGGAAAGGTACAGACCTTCAAAGCTAGACTAGTGGCAAAGGGTTATACCCAAAAGGAGGGGGTTGACTATGAGGAAACCTTTTCTCCTGTAGCCATGTTAAAGTCCATAAGAATTCTTTTATCCATTGCCACATATTATGACCATGAAATATGGCAAATGGACGTCAAGACTGCCTTTCTGAATGGTAATCTTGAAGAGAATATCTTTATGTCTCAACCCGAAGGGTTCATAGCCCAAGGTCAGGAACAAAAGGTTTGTAAGCTAAATCGATCCATTTATGGATTGAAACAAGCATCCAGATCATGGAACATTAGATTTGATACTGCAATCAAATCTTTTGGCTTTGACCAAAACGTTGATGAGCCTTGTGTATACAAAAAAGTCAACAAAAGGAAAGTAGCAGTTTTAATAACCCTAAACGCAGCGTTTAGGGTTAAAAAGAACTTTTTTTTAATTATTAATTAAACGGTGTGTTTTGATATAACCTTAAAAAAAATCGTGAAGCCCATGAGGCGCCTTAGGTGCGCGCTTTGGCCGCGCCTTCTTCTTAGCGCCTCGCTTCTTTGGAGCGAGACTCTATCATTGCGCCTTGCGCCTAGGTGCGCACGCCTTTTAAAATAATGTATTTTAGCCTTTCTTCTCCTTGTTTCTGAGTCATGCTCCTTGTTCTCCCTAGGATTCCACGTGCTCTGATACCAAATTGTTAGGTATCTAACTCGATAAACCTGTGAGAAAGCACTAACAACACACAAACAACACACAAATAGGGGAGAATAAGACCCAACTCCTATTGACAGTTCTTCAATAGCCAGAGGGGGTTATTAGCTGTAATATATTGATAATCTTCAAGGAAAACGTAAAAACAAGAACAGGGTAAGAAAAAGGGCAACCCAACGATTCGAGAGGTTGGTTTCTCTCCTCCTCAAACTACTCTCAGCCTAAGACAAAATGTTTCCTACCCTACACATTCTCTACTCCCCAATACATCACTCCCACTTTCCATTGGTCCCCTCTCCCTCTAACAGTTTTTCTTCTTTTCCTATCTTGTCCTTCCTTTTGTACATGCGCGTAGTAGGAGGTCTTATAGATGATTAACACTCACATTCAAGCTACCAAATCTGGGTCGATTACTAGAGCCTCAGCAATTACACACGCTTCAAATATTTGCTCGTTAACATCACCATCTCTTATGTCTACATCTAATGCTTGGATACTCGACTTTGGCACATCTAGACATATTTGTCATCATCATGCTTTATTTCACAATTGGTGTCGAGTATATGATATGGCGGTGATTCTTCCTGCATCACTTCGTGTGAGTGTTGATTTCATGGGAGATATTCAAGTTTCTGATCAATTGATTCTGCAGAATGTTTTTTTATCCCAAAATGTACATATAATTTGTGAGCTGCCTATTACAAGATCATAATTTCTCTATTAATTTCTCTGGTCATTCTTGTATCATACCGAACAAGTATTGATTGATGATGCAGGTAAGGCTAAATGTTCTAATGGACTTTATGTTCTTACACAAACAGATAAGCTGCTTCCACTTATCCTATTAGTGTTAATGCTTGGCATCGTGGTTTAAGACATCTTTCTTCTCAATGTTTATCCATGATGAAAAATATTTTGCATATATGCTAGCTTCCTATTTTTGATGGACTTATAATAATAATGTTGCATCTGCTATTTTTGATCTTGTCCATTCTGATATTTAGGGTCCCTTTAAAGCCCCACTTATACTGGCTATAAATCCTTTTTCTGTTATAAGCTTGTAAATGTACCTACAATCTTCTATTTAAGAGAGGATCAATTTCTTAATTTAATAAGATGAAATAATCATTTTAGCAATTTTTGTACGAGATGATGTTTAGGATGACTGAGGTACCAAATACGTTAGGGGCTAGAATTTTGGAATGAGGAAAGAAAAAAGACTTATATTCATATCAATTATTCTCTTTTTCTCTTGTTTTAAAGCCAAGCTACATGGCTGTTTACAGCTTCAAAAGTAGTAGAAAAGACTCTAAAATTACACTCCCAAACTGTGTGGAATTATCATCTCAACCACCTCCTCAGATCAGTGGTTGAAGAAGGAGAAACCTCCCCTCCATGGCTCTCCGTATAGCAAGAAGAATAGTTAGACCGTTCCTCCAACCCCCCATACCTTCCACAAACACTCTTAAAACTCGGGCTCTTCATGTTATTCCCATACATTCCACACCCCACCATTCTACTGTAAGGATCTGGTGGTACAGGAAACGAAAGCCGCTTCCTCGCCGTCCCTACTCGTTCCCTCTCCGGCGTTGCTGGCCTTTGCCTCGGTGCACTTTGCGATCGCACTCGGGCCTTGGCCGACTCTGTTGCCGCCATGTAGTTAGGCAATGAAGTCCCTCCACCTCCCCCACTGTGATGTTGTTGATGCTTGGACCTCAAGCTTGGCGTTTGAGATGTAATGTGGTGGTGGCTGATTTGGTTTCTATCTTCTCTGCTGCAGCGGGGACTCGCCGACCGGACTTGTTGGACCGGGCGGGATTTCGACGGGGATGGGGTGACAGGGAACTGGTGGTGCTGGGCTATGTGGAGTGGGGAGGAGGAAGAGAGCGAGTTGGATCTTTGTGATTGAGTTTGATAATTGGTTGTGTGGAGATTGTTGGGAGATAAGTAAGAGTACGGGCGAGAGGTATCGATTTCGAGAGTTTTAAGGGGCTGTGGTCTGTGATCTATGGAAGCTCTTGCCCTGCTCTCCCATGGCTTCTTCGCCATCCACTGGTCAAGCCATTTTTGTCCTTCTTCAAGCTCTCTTTGGTTTCCTATTGATGGGCTCTTTCCGGTCCTCCATATCTTTTGTGTTATAAATTCATGATATTAGAAGAGAAATTAATTAACTTTTATTAGTTAAAAGGTAAATATCGTTCATAAAACACAAACGAAACAAAATATGAAGAATAGTTACTATAAACATTATATTTACAAATTGTTTGACCAAGCCAAGCCAGCCACCAACTCATTATTTATAGAATAAATAATTAAAAAAAAAGAGTAGGGGAGATTGGAGAAGTCAATTTTAACGAGAACTTTTAATTCTTTCAAATTAGTCCATGAATTAAGTAATGCAATTAACTCATTTTATAAATTAAATTGGAAAATGCACTCAAGCCAATTAATAAATCATATAAAATATCTAAACTCATATCACAAAATATATTCAAACTCAATAATGAAAATACTCGAAGGTAAAATCAACTAGATCAAAAGGTTTTCTGATTTTAGCAACGAAAACTTGTCTAAACCCAACTAATTGAAAGCATTAACACAAATAGAAGAATCTACACCAACAAAAATATTTTTGTCCAAACATAAAAGTGCTGGTAGCGATTCATAAAGATTTAAAAAATGGAAAGTTTAGTCCTATTTAGTTTTTGAAAATTAAGCTTGACTTGGTTTTTGAAAACATAGGAAGAAGGTAGATAACAAAACCAGGAAAACTCATGAGTGAAAGTATGTTTGTTTCAAAAACTAAAAATAAAAAATGAAATGGTTACCAAACTGGACAGGACCTTATCGAATGAGAATATTAAAATTGACTCATACAAGGTGTAAATATTGAACTTTGTCTAAAAAAGAAAAAAAAAAAAAAGAAGTAAATCTTGTAAGGTAAAAGTTCAAACAAAATGGTCACAAAAATGCTAGTGCAGTTAAAATTGAAGAGAAAGAAGGCATAGGGAATGTGATGAATGGACCTGTTGAGAAAAGGAGTGAGATAAAATGTTGTCACGATTCAAAGCAGCATCTCTTCTGTGCTGTAACATTGCCTTAACTTCTTCAACTGTGTGAGGACGTTCATCCCAATCGTCTGTAACGTTGCTTCCTTCTCTTGATAGACACTTTAATTTATTCGTACACAAAACAAAACAAACATTACGAACGCATTCTACTCGGTTTACATCTATTTTCAACCTCCAACTTTCATACTTACAATAGTCTTCCTTTCGGAGACGTCTTGAACATAGCGATTTTCGTAGACGCTGTTCGTGTCGCTGAAGGTAGATCGTCGACTGCCTTCGAGGGAGAGTCTCATCCGATGATCAAGCACTTGTTCTTGCACTCTCACTAATGCCTTCATGCACTGCAGCGTCGTCTTCGCCTGCTTCCTCACATTGTGTCCTCTCACCAATGCTTGCAACTTCACCAACCCTTTTAGTGCCCGTAGAGCCCTCCTTGCCTTTGAAAACTCAAAACTTTAAGTTTATAGGTACTCAAAATTTCCTCAATCGAGCCTAATTCAGTGAAAAACAATACCTATCATCTTCCCTAAAGGTTAGAAGTTCAATCCTCTAGTTCACATTTGCAAGTCAAAAAAGAAAAGGACTTGATATTTACTTTTTTTTTTTAATGTTCTCTGATGCTAAACTATCGCACTAAACCAAAAAGTTGAAATGGATGAGGAGTTATGGTAAATTTAATCTTTTGAGCTCACCAGATATCCTCTAAAGGCCGTTTGAATGACAGTGGCGGCATGGCTATGGCGATGGCGATCCAATCCGGCAGGGGCAGGGTGGGTGAGGTGGACAGCTTGTTGAGCCGCTCTGGCGGCGGCCATGGCTGCTTCAGCCACTGCAAGGACATGTTTGTGGTCTTGTAAAGCTAGGGAATCAGTGGGCGGTGGTTGTTGATGGTGATTGGTTGGCTTTCTGAAAATCCAGCGACGTTTCTCTCTCCTCTGCAGAAAGAAAGAAAGAAAGAAAATTGGAAGAAGAAGAAAGAGAAGAGAGGAGAAAATGAAAATGAAAATGGGTGGTTGGTTTGTAATGTACCTTTTCATCGTCATCTTTAGAGGGAGATCTGAAGGCCCTTTTGACGGCGGTCAACCATGAGGTAGCTCCCTTCTTCCCCATGGAAATAATGTTTGGGGAAAGTGACTCACAAAAATGGCATCTTTAGAGCAAAGATTTGCGAGGATAAGCCTGTAGTGTAGACACCAACGGTACTGTTGCTGGAGCTGTTACTACTTAACTAATCAAACACAGACACAGACAGAGAGACGTTGCAATTGCTGTGGGATTCTAACATATTCTTCTTCTTTTTAAACATGACGAGTGGACTCGGTCAAATGGGTAGCTACGTCATCAATCATGTTACTATCTTTTTTTTTCTTTTTTCTTTTTTTTTTTGGAAACTGAATCATGTTACTATCTTCCAATATTCTTTCAAAGTTTTAAATAACTCTAGTTCAACTTCTAACAAGAAGTTTTCATATCTTTCAAAAACAAAAAGAAAAAAAAAAAAAAACCAAAAAGGTTTCATAATTAACCAACCCGAAAAGAAAAAAAGAAGTGTCATAATTATATACCCCTAAAATTACCAATTTAGCCCATGAGTTTAATTTTTCGTCATTGAATTTTCACGAAAATAACAATTTAGTTCTTAACTTTGGAGGTACTTTCTAATTTGTAAGAATTTAGGTCCTCTTTAATAATCATTTGATTTTTGAAAATTAAGCTTATAAATTCTACTTTCACCTATAATTTATTTGTTTTGTTATCATCTTTCTTTTTATGTTTTTAAAAATCAAGTCAAGTTTTAAAATCTATGGTAAATTAAAGAAAGTGGTTTTATTTTTATTATTTTTATTTTTTTTTTAGAATTTGGTTAAGAATTCAAATGTTTTCTTAACAAAAATGAAAACAATTTAGAGAAAACAAGAATAATTTTTAACAATAAATGGTTATCATAAACAAAGCCTTAGTTATTGAATTTGAGTATGTAATAATTTAGTCTTTTTCTTTAAAATTTGTAATGATTTAGTTCCTATCATAAAAAAATATTATTGTTTAGATTTAATGAGGTTTCTTACCTATGTAGATTGATAAGTTGATTAGGAATAAATGTGTATATGAACTACAAAGACTAAATAGTTACATAAAATACGTTTGATGAGATTTTTCATACATGGTTGGGATTAAATTGTTACAATTTTTAAAATATAACGACACTACATTATCGCATACTAAAGTTTACAATACATACTAAAGTTTATGAAGTAAATGGTTAGAAATTAAAGTTCAATAACTAAACATTTACTTTGTATTTTTAAACTTAATTTTAATGGTATAATAGACATCTCTATATAATCACAATAGTATGATATTGTTTGCTTATTACTAAACAAATCACATGGTAAGATTTAAGACATCAATAATTCCTTGTCGCACTTTTAATAGTCTTTCTCTTCAATCATTTTTGTTAAGACAATGAACCTCTCCACATTGTCAACATGAATATAGTTCAGCTGACATAAGACTTGTATTAATGACTACTAATCATTTTTGTGGTTCAAATTCTCCCACCCTACTTGTTATATATATATATAAAAAAAGAATAAATAAAAGAATGATAGCACCCAAAATGAGCTATCTTATCACTTCTAATTTGATCTTGTTAGTGTACATTCAATAGTTTAAGTGTTTGTTTTACTGGGATTCGAGCACAAGAGGAGTAGGCCCATATTTCATTTTGGCGCTAACTCAGGATTTTTACGGTGTTTTTAAGTTATTCTAGAGTCTCCAAGATGACGTGAAGCCAAAGGCATCGACCGGAATGCTTGGACATAGTTTTCGAAGCCAAAAGGATCAAGCTAGGATTTGCAAATGTTAGGCAAACTCGAGAGCAAATGTCTCGATGCCATGACGCCGCCCCGTTTCTCAACCCGCTGAAGGAAGGGCCGACGTCGAGACGTGTTGGCCTTGGCGTCTCAACGCGGGCGTTATTTATAAATACGAATCCTTCGTCTTTTTTAGCCATTAGGTCATATTTTTCAGCTGTTTTGGATGATTCTTCTATGTATTTTTTCCATTCCCTCGAGTTCAGAACTGATTTCTTTCCAGGTTTTTCATTATTTTACTATGTTTTCTTGTTTCTTTGTTGGATTTGCTTGTAGCATGAGGGGCTAAACCTCTTAGGATTGTTAGATTGATGTAATCTTTAGATGCTTTGCTTAATTTAGTTGAGTTTGCTGAACCTTAATTTCTGTTTTGTGGATCTGTATGAATTGCATCTTAGTTTCTCGTTTAAACCATCACATTTGTATATCAATTTGAGTCTTGATGTCCTTTAAATTGAATATGAGCGTGGCCTATTAGTTATTTTTAGATAGCCACTAGGTTGAGGTGGATCCATCGCTAGTTTGACGGTAGCCTAGCGTAGATTTCCGATAGGCCTAAGTAACTAAGAGAAGTTAGGTTAATTTTATTAGAGAAATCTAAATCCTAATTTAATTAACTAATTTCGGGCATTGTACGATCATGCAATTAACCAATTATCAATTTAGAGGATTTATTGGGTTGTTAATTTGGTTAATTAGATTTAGGCTGAGAATTTATCGATCTAAGTATGAGAGGTGCCGAGCGCAATTAACAATAATTAATTAATTAGGTTATTCGTAGGGTTATCGGGTAATTTAATTAATTAAGCACAGACTGAGTAGGTGGGGTTATCCGAAAAGTCAAGAAGCATTCGACCAATTTAAATTAATTCACAAAATATTATTAGAGCACACGATGAAACTGAATTGAACAAAGTAATCTAAAGAGTAACCAATCCAACATTCCTCGTCTTTTGTTTGATTTTCATAAATTTTTACTTCGCTTTTATTTTTTGCATGCTATTTAATTCTTTCCGCGTTTTTTTTCCTTTTTCCTTGCATCTTAAATTATTTCGGTCAGTGACAGACCAAAAATCCCACTTTTTTTTACCAAAACTTCCCTGTTTAGCGAAATCCCAAAAATTATTAAAGATTTTCCTTTTCCTGTGAACGACCCGACCACTACCTACCGCAAAGTAGCTAGCATAGAACCGAAGTTATAAATTTTATTTGACAACGAAGACTCGACAAACTCGCACTCGTCAAAGAATGAACCTCTCCATATTTCTACAAGGACATGAGGTTCACCATAGGCTTAAATCATCATGGTTTTGATTTTTATTTTATAAAAAGTATCTCATATCAATCGAAATATTGTCCTTAATTATATGTGGTGGATGTGTTTTCTCCTCTTCTGATGGATGAGATATTACATGTATTTCTTTAATTTAGTTTCTTAAGTTTAGAAAAATTTTACTTGTATTATTCATAATCAACTTTCATTTTGTTTAGTTCGACATTATGTGAGGTTAGTAAGATTCGAACTTCTGATCTCTTGATCAAGAGTATATGTATTAATAAACTATTATAAACTTGCAATTATGTTTATCAACAAACTTTTATATTAACGGTACATTAATTAACATTTTAAAAAAAATTGTATATTAATAAACAAGGGAAAAAATAAATTTTGACCCCTGAACTTAGAAGGTTGTATCAATTTTAAACCTAAACTTTCAATTCATCAAATTGAACCCTAAACTTAACAAATTGTATCAATTTGAACATCAAACTTGCATAAATGTTGTAATGTAAACCTTTGGTTAACTTTTCATTTGAATTGCTATTAAAACATGTAATTGACAATTTCCTTTTCCTTTTTGTAATTCACATTGCATGTGAGTTAATGTTTTGTATGATTTTTTTTGAAAAAACCAGAAGAAATTAAACATTCCAGACTATTATTCTCATTATTATGCAAAAAAGAATCATAAAGTTATTGACAACAAGAAAAATCTAGCAAATATGAGAAATAAAAAACTTGAAATTTCTTTATTTTTCATTTTCTACATTTGTACATTCTTCTAATTAGTAAGAAAAAAAAATCGTAAAAGGAGAAAAAAAAATCTCACCAAGTTCTTAGCAATAATAAAAAAACCAGCAAATATTTGAAGATAAAAAACCTCCAAAGGTTTTTTGCTTTCGTAATCTGAAATAGCAGTAGAAAAAAACCCACAATTAAAGTTCTCAACAATAAGGAAAAGTTATCTAAAATAAAGTTTCTCTAATATTTTATTTATAAGAAACTAATTCAAGTAATATATGAATTAAGAAAAAAAAAGGAAGAAATAATCAAATACGTAGCGTGGTTCAAACGGAAAGTTAACCAAAGATATATATTGTAACACTTACACAAGTTTGAAGTTAAAATCGATATGATCTGATAAGTTTGAGGTTCAATTTGATGAGATTGAAAGTTGATGATTAAAATTGATACAACTGATTAAGTTTGAGATTCAATTTGATAAAATTAAAAGTTCAGGCTTAAAATTGATACAACCTCTAAAGTTTAGGGTTAAAAATGATTTTTTCGCAATAAAGAATCATCTGGTATATGATAATTCATAACGAGACTAAAATACTATCGATTATTTTTTTAAAAAACATTATTGGAGAGAGTGAGTTTCCAGTTGGACGAAGGCACGCATTTAAGATAACGTCAGTAATTGGGTATTGAATCAGAATAGTGAATGGTTAGAGTGAGTGAGTGAGTTTTTGATGCATTGGGTTTGGCAGAAGGCATGGGGAAAGGGTAATGGCGGTGTCAGAAGACACAAGTTGTCAGACACACACTCACAGCCTCTTTCATAAAAACTATAAATAAATAAAAAATTAAATAAAATAACCACAATAAAAAAAGAAAACCCCTTCCCTTCACAGTCTCAAATGTTCCTTATACAAATTACAATAGCCTAAATTTTTAAAATATTCATTTTAATTATTTAAGGATTACAAATATAATCATTTTCATCTCAATTTTCAAATTGTCTATTTTAATTTTTGAGTTCAACATGGGAAAGGAAAGTCCAATTTCTTACCTTTTTATTTAAAGATGTATGTTTTAATTATTAGATTTAGGTTTAAGTTTACATGTTTGTTTTAATTCTTGAACTTTCAAAACATAATTCTTTGGTCTTTGACATATTATTTGCTTGAATAATATTTGGTTTCCGTGAATTTAAGCCAACATGAGTATAGTTCAATTGTCATAAAGTTTTAATACTAAAATGAAATAAACCTTAAAGATTAGAACTAAAATAGAAAAATCTTTAAAGAGGTCCACCAAAATAGAAGTAAAAAAAAAAAAAAAAATGAAAATTTGGATTTGTTTGTCCCGCCAAAGCCAATGGCAAAGCCAACGCATTTCAATTCTCTCAAGGTGAAAAAAAATACTCACGTGGTATCACGTGCTTACCAGCAGCAGAGTCGGTAAGCAATTTAGGCAGTGACGGGGAGTCGGGGACCACGTTTCCGCTCAGAATACTTTTGAGAGCCACATGCTTCACTTATGCACTCAACTTAGTCAATGTCTTTTTATGTTGACTGCCACGTGGCATTCCAGCTACTATATTTACATATATATTTTTTTTTTGAACAAACTATATTTACATATATTATTAGAATATAAAAGGGACAAGAAGGCTCCATATAATCATTTCCACATGTTGTAAAATATAATTTTAAATCTGAAGGTTTATTCAATTTTGAACTCTCAATTTTTTAAAATAGCTATTTTTTTTTTAAACCTAATAGGCAGCATATATATTTGAGTCATATAATTTATATAGCATGAATTGCATAGGTCAATATTAGATGGCAAAACAACATGTACTAAAATAGTTAACATTTTGAAATTTCAAGAAGAAAATATTACACATCTCACAAATTCAATGACTAAATGATAATTTATATACATAGATTTAGAAAGAGAACACAATAGAGAAAAATATATTAGCTATTAAAAATACTTTCTTTTTTTTTTTTTAATTCTTTTTTTAAGTTGTTGTCATTGTATCTGCTGTTTGGTGCGGCATTAAAAGCAAGCCAAGAGAAAGATGCATGCTATGAACTTGAACCGAAGGATCCCATCACGATAATTGGATAAGCTTATGAGTGCATCTTGAAGAAGTATGTGTGGTATTTGATATTGAATTGCTGACTAGGATTTTTGGCATTTAGTTCATGTTTTGACAACATTATATTGGAATATTGCAAACTATTATATATATATATATATATATATATATATATATATATATATATATATATATATATATTATTTTTCTTCTCTTAAAAGGATTGGAAGGAAAATCAAAAGATAACATGAGCGAGTCTTAGAGCTCCCACGGGTTGGGAGAAAAGCTCTATGGACAAAAAGGCAAACAACTGAAGTTGGCCTGCAGGGATCTGATAGTGATCAAGTAGTAAGGTCCCTCTAACATCAAAGGAGGTACCATGCTCGAAGGAGAGAAGGAAGTGGTGGAGTCAGCCACCACAGACGATCTGAAAGAGGTGTTCGAACAACTTGAAAATCTGAAGATCATAGAAGCCAAGAAAGCAAGGGTAGTTGAAATAGAAGATGATGACATTGAAGAAGTAGACAAAGACTTCCAAAACTCCACAACTTGTAAAATTCTAACCAACTGAGAAATATCAGAGGAGGTTTTCGCTTATTTTATGCCGAAGATATGAGGATTGGAAAGAAGAGTCCAAATCGAAAAGGAGGGAAGAAACGTCTTTCTCTGCAAATTTAAAAATCAAAGAGACAAGAGTAGAGTTGCGAAAGGTGGTCCCTAGAGCTACGAGAACGCCATTCTAGTGTTTGAAGAACCAAAAGGGAACAGTTGTGCAACGGAGCTCGAGTTCAGGTACGTGTCTTTCTGGGTTCATTTCCATAAATTACCCATAGTTTGTTTTTGTAGGAAGTATGCCGAAGCCTTGGGTAATTCTATAGAAAGATTTGAAGCAGTTGATTCTGATGAGTCTGGAAAGATGAGAGGAGAAACGTTAAAAGTAAGAGTTCAGATGGATATCAGGGAACCAATCAAAAGGGGAACTAACATCAAAGTGGGAGCGATGGCTGAGAAAGTGTGGATTCCAATCACTTACGAAAAACTCCCAGATTTTTGTTACTTCTGTGGTAGGTTGGGCCACACGATTAAAGAATGCAAAGTGAAGGGGAATGGGAGAAGAGCTGATCTCCTGTTCGACGTGCAACTCCGGGAATCACAAACCAGTAAGGCCCTGATCAGAGACAGAAAGCCGGAGAGCAGAGAGTTCTTAGGTAGAGGCATAGGGAGAGGAAGGTCTGATAGTTTTGGGAGGGGATGGAGAGATGTCGGGAGAGAAGAACGATGGAAGAGGGAAGAAAAAAAGTCTGTGGGAGAAGACGACGGAGCTATGGCCGAAAGCTCATTGGGAAACCGGGAGAGAGATGACCAGAAGGGGGAAGAAGGCAACCGACAAAAAGGGAAGGCAGAGTCAACATCACATGGGGAGATGGGAAAGTCTGACGAGGAAATAGACAACAGTGAAAAGGACAACAAAAAGGACAAAAACAGCCAAAAATGGAAGGAAATTCTCAGGGATAAAGTTCAAATAGTCGCTGAAACAGAGAAAAAAAGGAGAAGTCCTGTAGCAGATGTTATTAAAATTCATAATGGGCTGGACATTAATGGGCCTGAAAATGAAATCCCAATCCGAGATGGGCATCAATCAGTGTACAAGGAAAAAATACCTGTAGATGATGGGCTAATCAAAGTTAGTGATGATACTGATATGAGGGACAAATCGAGAGCAGAATAAAAAAAAAAGGAAGCAAGAGTCCATCAAAGAAAAAATGGAAGCGAATGGCAAAAGCTGAGCCTATCAACCGTGCAAGAGAGAATTCAGAGGCAGTCGAAAGAAAGGAAAAAAGGAAAGGGACAGTAGGGGAAGAAGAGGGCCAGAGAAAGAAGTTCAAGTGCAACGAAATCAGCTACTCCACATTGGTTGGAGGGATATCGACGGAGGCTGGAATCCAGCCCCACCGGACGCCATGAAAACCCTCTGTTGGAACGTGCGGGGATTGGGGGAATCCTCGTACGTTCCGAGCTCTTCGACACATAGTCAATCAAATCCCCAAATTGTCTTTCTCAGCGAAACAAAGAGGAAAGACGAGTTGATTGTGTCTTTAAAGAGAGGTTTAAATCTGGCTAGTGGGTTCAGTGTGCCTAGCAAGGGCAAAAGTGGAGGGTTGTGCCTGTTGTGGGGGGAGGAAGTGGATTTAATTATTAATTCCTTCTCTGATGGGCATATAGATGCTACGATAAAATATCCCGAGGGTTGGTGGAGATTCACAGGGTTCTACGGGAATCCCAAAGTGGGCTTGAGAAAAGAGTCGTGGAAGCTTCTCGAAAGATTTGAAAGATTATATGATCTCCCTTGGCTAGTAGGAGGGGACTTCAACGAAATTCTCTTTGAAAAAGAAAAGTGAGGAGGCTCAGTGAGAAGCCAAAACCAAATGGAGAATTTCAGGGAAGCGATTGACTTGTGTGGGCTTGAGGATTTGGGTTTTTCAGGTGAGATTTTCACTTGGAGGAAATCTAAATCTCAACAAAATGGTATAAAGGAACGATTAGATAGATACCTGGGTAACTTGAAGCTTAAGAACATATTCAAGACGATCAACATATCCCATTTAAATTTCCATTCCTCTGACCATCGCCCAATCCTTGCTGAGTTAGTGAGGAAAACAAATAAGCCCATCAATCGAAAGAAGGCCAGACAAATTAGGTTCGAAGAGAGCTGGATTTCTTTCAAAGAATGCAAAGAAATTATTGTGGATCACTGGGCAGGCAACAACAGTCTGGGGGCCAGGAATTTTTCTCAGAAACTTGAAGGTTGTCTAAAAAAGCTTAGAAGCTGGATTTTTTTTAGGCTGGGGGGCTTCATTCAAGCAGCAATCAAGAGAAAAGATGAGAAAATCAAAAAGCTTCATAGTCCCGAGAATGAAGTTACTGCAAACTGGGTGCTTGGGGTGGTTGAGCAAGATATTGAGATGCTCCTTGAAGAGGAAGAACACTACTGGAGAATTAGAGCTAGAGAGGATTGGTTGAAATGGGGAGACAAGAATTCCAAATGGTTTCATTCAAAAGCAAACAACAGAAGGAAATCGAGTGGAATTGAAGCTCTAGAGGATGAGAAAGGGAACACCACATCTGATGAAGAAAAGATAGGTCAGATAGCTACTAATTATTTCAAGAAAATGTTCCAAACCTCAAATCCCCAAAGAGAAGCTATTGACTCTGTTTTGGACAACATCACAACAACAATCCCAAATGAGAAAAAAAATGGAATTGGAAAAACCTTTCAACAGGGCAGAAGTGGAGGTGGCTATTAAAAGTATGAACCAGAGCAAGGCTCCAGGTCCTGATGGAGTGCACGCAATGTTTTATCAGAAATACTAGGATATTATCGGGAATGATACCACCCAAGTTTTTCGTGAAATCCTCAACAAAGGGAAGGATGTGGGGCCTATAAAAAAAACGTTCATTACTGTTTGTTGTGGTGTACGATTGTACTAAACGATTATCCGCAAGCGCACGGGTCGTCACAAGTTATATAAAACGGAAAGTATTCCGAGTATCGAATCCTCAGGGAGGCGAAGCGAAACTTAAGCAAAGAATTAAAATTCTCTTGAGCACTGAAAATACTTAGGTGAAATAATATTTAGGGACCACGTTCATGTGATAAAAAGAATTTGAATTTAAAATGACTAATGAAAACAAATTTGATCAATCAGAAATAAAATGTGGAGAAAGAGTTTTCTTGAAATGGGAAGAGGGGTCTTGAAAATCGATGATTAGCTGAATAATTGCTATAATTATCCTATCTCATTGCCCAACTAATTATAAACCTAGAATCTCCGTTAATCACATAGGTTCTCCTGTCGGTTTCCCCTAATTGTAATTAATTCATTTTAACAACCTAAGTGTCCTTAGCGCTATTAAAAATCATTAATTATTACACTCTGATTCATTTTAGGAATCTAAGTTTAATCAACTAATCCCGGTGTCACAACGGGCAATTAAACTAGTTGCATGGATTATGATCCATCCTAATTTCTCTCCGTCGAGTTTCCATTAAGAAACGAATCATTACACAATTGGCCAGATTGAGTAAAGCATTAAGCACATCCATACAAATAATTAGGACATGGGCAAGAGACAAGAAATTATAACAATATTTCCACTATCATTTCATTTCAAGACCCCAAATTGGGGTTTAGCTACACATAATATCCACAATAATTACAAGGGAAAGCATATTAAAAAGCATAAAGGAAAGGAATTGACCGTCGAAAAACCCCTTGCTGACGCTTGGAGCCCCCGCTGACTACTCCTCAAGCCTCTAGGATTGCTTCCCAAAATTCCCAAAATTTTCCCACTAGAAGAACCCTCTCAAAAAGGCTCAAAAGCCTTGAGAGGGGCTCCAAAAAAAGGAGTCTTAAGAAAGGAAAGAAAGGATTGAGTGATGGTTGATTGATTGATGAGAAATGAGGCACCAAGGGCGCCTATTTGTAGGCCTGGAATACGGGTAGCGTCGCGACGCTGCCTTGCTAAGCGTCGCGACGCTGCTGCGCACGCGGCTTGGGCAACAAGAAAGGACAGCGTCGCGACGCTGCCTTGCTAAGCGTCTCGACGCTGTCCTGATTTTCCAGATTTTTCAGCTTCCTTTTGGGCTGATTTTTGGGCCTTCTTCTTCATTTCTCTTGGTCTTTTCTTTATGAATGTCTTCTTTGGGCCTTCAATTGCATCAAGCTAGGATTTGGGCTAGAATTACTTCAATTTTGGCTCTTTTTCTCCCAAAATCACCAACTTAGCTCCTAAGGACCAAATAACAAAATTCATTAAATATATTCATTAAAAACACAATTAAAGCACCAAAAAGCTTAATAAATTGAGACTAAAATAGCGACATTTCTGCTCGCTATCAATTACCCTCATCCCCAAAGTAAACAAACCCTGTAAGATGGAGAACTTCAGGCCAATCAGTCTTTGCAACGTGATATACAAAATTGTGGCTAAAGTGCTGGCGAATAGGCTAAAGCTTTCACTGGAGGACATTATATCCAAAACTCAATCTGCCTTTGTTCCTTACAGGTTAATTTCGGACAATGTCATATTGGGGTTTGAGAGCATTCATTCCATTAATAACAGAAAGAAAGGGAAAAAGGGGCTTGGGGCGATCAAACTAGACATGAGCAAGGCCTATGACAGAGTGGAATGAGCCTATCTCAGGGAGGTGATGACCAAAATGGAGTTCCCCCAGAGATGGATAGACAGAGTTATGAATTGTGTTGAGTCGGTGACTTTGTCGACACTGGTGAATGGTTCGCCTCAAGAGGAATTCAAACCAAACAGAGGCCTCAGGCAAGGAGACCCACTCTCCCCTTATCTCTTTCTCCTTTGTGGGGAAGGGTTATCGGGCCTTTTGAAAAGGGAAGAATCCAACTCTCTCTTATCTGGTATTCGTATTGCTAAAAATAGTCCTACCCTAACTCACCTCTTTTTTGTAGATGACAGTTTAATTTTTTTCGAAGCTTCAGAAGGAGAAGGAAGACAAATCAAGAAAGTGCTAGAGACTTATGAAAAAGCCACAAGGCAAATGATCAATCTAGACAAGTCAACGTGTATGTTAAGCCAAAATGTTTCCCCGAAAAAAGGCTTAGCTATCTGCAGGGCAATTGGGATTAAGCAGGTTATCTCGCTGGGTAATACTTGGGGCTACCTACTCAATTTGGTAGGAACAAATATGCAATGTTTAAAAACTTGAGGGAGAGGGTTTGGAAAGTCTTGCAAGGATGGAAGGGCAAACTTTTTTCTCAAGGAGGAAAAGAAGTTCTCATTAAAGCCGTAGCGCAAGCAATTCCAACATACACTATGACTTTTTTAAGCTCCCGAAGAACATTTGTGATGACATAAACAGATTGTGTGCACGGTTTTGGTGGGGTTCGTCGGAGGGTAAGAAAAAGATCTACTGGATTAGCTGGCAAAAGCTTTGCAGAAGTAAGTTTAGGGGAGGTTTGGGTTTCGGGGATATAGCTCTTTTCAACAAGGCCCTATTGGCTAAGCAAAGCTGGAGGATATTAAAAAAATCCATCTAGCCTTTTAGCCAAGGTCCTAAAAGGGAAATATTTCCCTAATGGCGAGTTCCTTAAAGCTCAACTCGGTGCCAATCCTTCAGCCACCTGGAGAAACATTCTGTGGGGTAGGGAGCTATTCAAAGAGGGCATAAGATGGAAAATCGAAGATGGCAATAACATACCTTGATACAGACCTGTGGATCGATAACAAAGGGAACAAGATGCCTATTTGGGTCGATGATAATCTCAGGGGAAAGAAAGTTAATGCTCTTCTAGGGGAATCTGGAGCCTGGAGAGAAGATGTCATAAAAAAACTCTTTCATCCCCTCTGATGCGGAGGCGATCCTCAACATGCCCATGATGAACAACAACTGTTGACGAAATCATTTGGGGCTATGAGAAAAAAGGCCAATTTACAGTAAAGAGGAGCTACAACCTGACAGTCGATATCAACTTGAAGGGGGAGGCTTCGGGGTCTAAGGAAGAATGCACAGAAGCTCTGTGGAAGGCGGTTTGGAACCTCAATATCTATCCAAGGGCAAAAATTTCCATTTGGAAAATAGTGAATGACATTCTTCCTAGTGCCTCTAATCTAAAGGTTAAAGGGATTCAGTCTAACTTCTGTTGTTTTCTGTGCAGGAGGAAAAAAGAGTCAACAAGCCACTTATTCTGGTTTTGCAAAGTGGTAAGGAATATTTGGTTTGGTTTTATTCCTAATTTTCTCTCTTTCTTATCTATAGGAGGGGAGAACTGGAAACCAATTGAGATATGGAGGGTGATGACCATTAGTCTTGCTTATGAGGAATTGGAGATTGCGGCCATAATTCTCTAGACTATTTGGCGCGAAAGGAACAAATGCTTACATAAGGGAAGAGATACAAATTTAACCAAAATTGACAGACATATTCAAAACTACCTGGAAGAATTGGAGAAAGTATCAAAGCCGTGCAAGCCGAGGGGAGAGTTGGAGACCCATTTGAGTCACCAATTGTGGAAGCTTCCAAGCGCAGAAAGTTGGAAACTTAATTCTGATGCTTCCTAGACCGATAAGCAAAATCTAGGCAGAATCGGATGGTCCATTCGTGACTCAGAGGAGTATCTAATTGGAGTAGGCTGCAAGCAATTTCCCAAGAGATGGTCTATAAAAAATTTGGAAGGAAAGGCAATTATGGAAGGGATGGAAGCTTACCAGTCCCTCATCAAAGGTTCCAGAGTCAAGATCCGGCTCGAGGTTGAAAGCGACTCGACGGAATTTTTGGCAGTGATCTCCGATTCGACGAACGATCTCTCGGAAACAAAGCTCCTTGTCCAGGCGATCAAGGAGCTATCATCCGAAATTAGAATCTCTTTCTCTTTCTGTCCAAGATCGAGAAACAAATTGGTCCATAATCTCGCTCGTGCTGCTGGCGAATTTGGGATTTTTTTCATTTTTTTGTCCCCTGAGCGAAGGGTCTTATTTTGGGAGGGATGATAGGATCCCCATTTGGTTTTATGATTTGGTTGTTAAGTACTGTTTTGGTGGTTGAGTTTTAATGCAGTCTTTTATTCTAAAAAAAAAAGGATTGGAAGGTGTTAGGATTAAGGCTTACGACGCCGTTTTAGAGGATTTGTCATGATAAAGGAAACGGTGGCGTTTTCCCCTCTCTGCTAATATTGTTGCATAGTATTCTTTTGATGTAAATACGTGGATGTTTGTATGTGGCTTGAGAATCTTTCTGTTATCCCAATTCTTGCCCTATATATTCTTTGTATGATTGCTGGTAATAAATCGAGCTGAGCAATATCTTACATTTTGGAAATTTCTTCTTCTTCTCTTTTTATCGAGGTTCTGGTTTTGTAAGTGAAGGAAACAAAATTTCAAATTTAGGATTAGGAAAGAATTAACCTAAATAAGGGTAAGGTTGAGTATACTTTCATAATAGGGTCGTGTGGATACGATTTGTAAAACTTTACGTATGTTTTGATTCAAATTATTTGTATAGAGACATATGTAAGTAGAGGTATCATATACCATGAGTTTATATTAGAATAATCTGTGAAATATTTAATCTTTAATTTTTGGAAATATGTTAAAAAAGAAAAAAAAAACCACACGATTATTATATGCAACTTGAGGTTATTCATTATGTAAAATATGAACTCTTAAACATGGGAAAGTGTTCATTGAGTTATATGAGTGAGAATGACTTTAAGTAACTAGTTCAATAAGCCTACTATTTTGATTGCCACTTGTGCAAGTGAGTGTGACACGTGCAATGCACATGAGGAAACAACGACAAATGTAATTATTTGCTGAAATGTACATGCATTCAGTTCAAAGGGTGGTTGCTAGGTAGGCACAAAACTCACTGATGAGCGCGCACGATCATTTATTGGTGGGTTGCTTTGTAGCCAAGCTTGTGGATGTGCACATGCTAATGGATGCTATGAGGATTCACTTGGGCCTATGTGCTTTGTGGGCTTGCACTTGAATTAACAAGGAAAATTCTTAAAAATGGTTAAAAATACAGTGTAGATTTGAAAAAGAGTTGCTTGCACAGATAACAACACAACTAAAATAATAGCAAAATTAGCAACATATTAAATTATTTGCAAAAATAGCAAAATTTAACACCCAATCCATCTAAAATACTAAAATGCCCATCCCACGTGATTACTGACGGTACAAGCTATCAGGGCTCGAACTCAAATAAATTTATAATTCCACGGCACTACAACTATTTTTGTAGAAATAGTGGCTGTGGTTGAACACATGAAAGGGAAATCTAGTGAGTGCAGGCTTTTGTGTTTGACAAAATAGGGGATTTTAAAACAGACAGATCAAGAAGCAAATAAAATGTCGAATGTAAATAAAAGCCAAATAAGACAAACATGCAACCAAGGTTTGAAATATCGATGTCGATGGAAATATCGAGAAACATTCCGGGAAAATTTACGGAAATCGTTGAAATTGATGGAAATTGTTTGAATTAGTCAATGAAACTTTAATTGTAGCTTAATTAGATTATAATGGACCATTTTTTATCATCACATCTAAAAAGTAAGATAATATTTAGATGAAATTGTTGATTTAAATGTCGATATGTGCAGGAATTTTGAAAATTGATGAAAATTGTTTGAATTGTTAAATGAAAATTTAATTGTGACTTAATTATATTAAATACAATATGGAAAGTTGAAGAAAATTATTTATAATATTTATATTAACATGTCGATAAGATTTTGTTGTTAATTAAAATTATGCCAGTTGATATAAATTATTTGAATTATAAAATGAGACTTTAAATAAGAAGTATATAGAAATTATATAATTAACTAAGGATAATTGATAACTATATAATTAATAAAACAAAAATTAACTAATAAGGTAAAAAACATGAAAACCTTTAAACATAACTTAACATGTGAAGATAGATAACTAGAGCTAGAGCTCCTAATTTAAAACAAAAATAATTGGAGAATATTTTGGGAGAATTTAAGAGAATTGAGGTGTGAAAAAATTGAAATGAAATGAGAGTATTTATATATGGTAAAAATAATAAAATAATAGAAATGTAAAATTAT
Organism: Luffa acutangula; assembly: GCA_036850905.1. NCBI lineage: Eukaryota > Viridiplantae > Streptophyta > Magnoliopsida > Cucurbitales > Cucurbitaceae > Luffa > Luffa acutangula. The sequence goes on from CM072098.1 coordinate 24,954,465, forward strand.
AATGGAGAATTTAAGAATTGTCGCGTGAAAAAATTATAATGGAATGAGAGTATTTATAGATGCTAAAAATAATAAAATAATAGAAATTTAAAATTATTTTTTAAGTAAAAACTAAAAAATAAATTTGAAAATTTGTAGGGTAAGAAGAAAGTATAAAAAGTTTAAATAAACGGAGGTTCAAAAAAAATATATATATATAAAAGTTTAGAAAAACCGTATTTAAAAAATAGAAAAAAATAAAATACAAAAATATGTTCAGCAGGATTCAAATTCAAAATCATGTAGATATCAAGCACATGTGAATCCACTAGGGCAAGCAAAGCTTATAAAAATTAGAGCTCAAGTTTAAATGTTAAACTATAAAAGGTATTAAAAAATAATAAAAACAACCGACACTTCTCGACATTTCGGTGAAATCCCGAAATGTCGAGATGGCGACGAAATTTCGTCGACATGGGGGGAAGAACGATACTTTCCCCCCCTCGAAATGTCGACACGGTCGACATATCGAAATGTCGATAGAAATTTCGGTATGTCGACCGAAAATTTACACCTTGCATGCAACAAAAAAAAAGGAATGGAATAAAAGTCAATTTAGACAAGGATTGCTGGATTGAAAATGTTATGCTTGAATATTTTATTACTTGGCTTCCTAGTTTTTCTAAAAATCATTCCATGCGATTAATATGAACCAGGTATAGCTTCTGGGGATACTTGGAATACCTCATTACACTAACCTTTGTTTAATTAATTAATCAACCCAAAACCTTGCAACCAATATAATTAATTAGTTTGATTGACCGCCCGCTACCCCGAGACCTTGCGATTGCTAACATACATTAGCCGCTTTAAACTCATGGGTCCGGAATTGCATTAAATAAATATAAACGGAATTTAGATTCAATTAACACAACCTTTATCATGCATCTTAGGCTTATCAAGAAGCTACACTAAATAGTGATGGACTTGCTTCGGCCTAGTGGTGACGAGACTTATCGAGGGTCCGAGCCAAATAAGATTTAAATTCCATGACACTACAACTATTTTGTAGAAATAGTGGTCGGGGTCGAACACAGGGAAGGAGAATCTAGTGAATGAAGTCTTTTGTGTTCACACAACAGGAGGTTTTGAAACAAATTGATCAAGGTAGTAAATTAAATACTGAATGTAAATAAAAATAAACAGGACAAACATGCAACAAAGAAAGATGGAAGGAAATTCAATTTAAATAAGGATCAGTGGATTGGGAATACTATGCTTGAATACTTTACTACTTGGCTTCCTAGTTTTCTCTAAAAATCATTCAATGCTATTTATATGAACCCGATATAGCTTCACGGTTACTCGGAGGACCCCTTACACTAACCTGTGTTTAATTAATTAATTAACCCAGAACCCTGCAGCTAACATAATCAATTATTTTGATTGATCTCTCGCCACCCTGCATGCATAGCCTAATGACCACCAAGCTATTGATGTGGAATTTTCCTACCGCAAGCGCACGGGTCAAGTAATAATAAAGTGTTCGTATAAACGAGTGTCGTCCTCTGGATTGGATTTTTAAGCTAAATCAAGTATTGTGAACTATCTTGCTCAATTTTATTTAGGGAACACAAAGTAGTGAGTGATAGATCGAAAACTAAATCAAAACAAGCAAACAGTGGATATGCAATTGAGAGAACACTTAGGGAATTGATTTCGCCAATTTAGTCTAGGATTGATTTTAAGGAATAAGTTATAATGCACAATGGAATTATGAGCCTAAGAACCTTTAATCACAACTACCTCTCCCGAGTATAATTGATTCTCATGCAAATTAACCAACTTGACATCCCTATCTAAGTTTATTAACATGCAAGGCAATGAGTTCTTTTGACCAATTCTAAAGTTAATCTAAAAACCGTCATGAATTCGAAGATAAACTTTAGTCATGCAATCTTGAATAAGTCTACATTAAATCCCCTCTCCCGAGCAAGAATCAACACTTAAATCATTCAACTAATGGCCAATTAATTGAAAGCATTAAATCAAGATTGCATACATAATAACCATTGCACAACTTATACCATGAATCAATCCATAAACTAAATCGACTACATCAATCCCTAAGCCACAAGTTTAGCTACTCATACAAGGCGTTACAAGATCAACTAAACATGAAAAAGCCATTAAATCTAGCTAGAGATACGAAAAAAGAAAGGAAACACTTAATGTCGTCGAACCCGACACGTCCCCGTCTCGATATCTACGCCACCAAGTGAGATTCCCAGTCCTCGTCCTTGCTTCAGCTCCCACAGTAGGTCTCTAGTCGAAATTAGGGCTAAAATCTCTCAATTTGGCCTCCCCTAATCCGTAGCATGAAAAGAAGTATAAATAGAAAATTATGCCGATAGCGTCGAGACGCTAAGGAGACAGCGTCTCGAAGCTGTCGCCTGGCGCGCCTGATGAAAAAGAAAAAAACGATAGCGTCGAGACGCTCTTGTCACACCGTCTCGACGCTGAGACTGCTGCCGCCCAAAATAATCAAGGAAAGCAAGCGTCTCGACGCTCCAAGAGTGGCGTCTCGACGTTGATAGGCAAATTGCCCTCTCTTGGCTCCTTGTTACTTGAATCTTTTCGGTTCTTTGGCATCTTTTCACGTCCTGAACACCCGATTAACTCCAAATCCACGCTTTAGCTCTAATCGACACTTTCCTACAAAATAAACAATTAAGTGCAATAAAATGGCCAATAAATCATAAAAGACTAGCTTAATTAAATAGGGAAAAATAGCTAGCTATGCTCGCTATCAGCTATATCTAACTAATCTAAAATAAACAATCCCATACTTAGCTAAAAGCTTAGTTAAGATATTATTAACAAAATGTGTACCCTCGTCACTCACTAGAGCCCTAGGTGTCCCAAACCGCGCAAAGATGTGCGATTGAAGAAACTTGCAACTGTCTTGGCATCACTCTGATGACATGCAATGGCCTCCACCCACTTGGACACATAATCAACTGCCAATAAGATAAAAACATTGCCATTAGAAGGGGGAAATGGCCCCATAAAGTCAATACCCCATACATCGAATAATTCAACTTCTAAAATGTAAGTAAGAGACATTCCATCTCTAGGCCCCAAATTTCATCTCCTTTGGCAAGCATCACATTGCTTGTAGAACCAATGGGCATCCTTGAATAATGTAGGCCAGAAAAATCCGCAATGCAAAATCCTCATAGCTGTCCTCTGACCGCTGAAATGACCTCCATACAGTGAAGAGTGGCATTGCTCCAGGATTTCCTTTGCTTCAGCACCTTAAACACACCTACGAATAATACCGTCAGAGCATTGCTTATACATAAATGGCTCATCCCAATAGAAAAATTTCGCATCGTGCTTAAACTTTTTCTTCTGCCTCCAATCCATGTCAATAGGGGTGACTCCCTTTACCAAAAAGTTGGCATTATCAGCATACCAAGGGACATCCCTAACTACCTTTACCTCAACAGCAAAGAGCTGTTCATCTGGAAAAGAATCGGAAATGGCAGATTGCTCCAGCAAAGATGATGACGGATCAAAACGAGATAAATGATCTGCAATGACGTTTTCTGATCCTTTCTTGTCCTTTATCTCCAAGTCGAATTCCTGCAACAGTAAAATCCAACGAATTAGTCTAGGCTTTGCATCCTTCTTAGCCATTAGATACCTTATTGCTGCATGATCCGTAAAAACCGTGACTTTGGATCCAACCAAATATGGCCAAAATTTCTCAAAAGCAAACACAACAGCTAACAACTCCTTTTCAGTAGTTGTATAGTTGACATGTGCTTCATTTAAAACCTTGCTTGCATAATATATAGGATGGATAAATTTGCCCTGCTTTTTCCCCAACATCGCACCTACCGCAGCATCACTCGCATCACACATTACCTCGAATGGTAAATTCCAATTAGGTGTGCAAAGAATGGGTGCTGAGATTAAAGCATCCTTTAAAGTCTCAAAAGCATTCCTACAATCTGCATTAAAGTAAAAAACATGATCAGTGCACAACAAGTTACAAAGAGGTTTACTGATTTTGGAAAAATCCTTTATGAACCTTCTATAAAATCCAGCATGTCCTAAAAAACTCTGAATTCCCTTCATTGAATTCGGTGGCTCTAGTCTTTTAATCACCTCTATTTTTGCTCTATCAACTTCTAGACCATTTTTAGAAATCCTATGACCTAACACTATGCCCTCCTTCACCATGAAGTGACATTTTCCCAATTAAGAACTAGATGGGTATCCTCACATATTTTTAACACCTTTCCTAAATTATCTAAACAATTCTGAAAAGACCCTCCAAAAACTGAAAAATCGTCCATAAATACCTCAACAGTGGACTCAATCATATCCGAAAATATTGCTAGCATACACCGCTGAAATGTTGCTGGAGCATTGCAGAGGCCAAAAGGCATTCTCCTAAAACCGAATGTCCCATAAGGACAGGTGAAAGTGGTTTTCTTCTGATCCTCAGGAGCAATAGTAATCTGGTTGTACCCAGAATAACCATCCAAGATACAGTAATAGGCTTGACCAGCCAATCTATCCAATATCTGGTCAATAAACGGTAGAGGGAAATGATTCTTACGGGTAGCTTTATTAAGCCTCCTGTAATCCCTGCAAACCCTCCAGCCAGTTACTGTCCTGGTTGGAATCAACTCATTGTCTTTATTGCTCACCACAGTGACACCTCCTTTCTTAGGAACACATTGGACAGGGCTCACCCAATTGCTATCGGCAATTGGATAAATGATCCCAACATCCAACCATTTAATCACCTCATTTTTAATAGCCTCTTTCATTGCAGGGTTAAGCCTTCTTTGTTGCTCAATACTCCTAAAGGGTCCCTCCTCTAGAGTGATTTTGTGCATTAAAGATGGGCTAATTCCCTGAATATCAGCCAATGTCCAACTTATAGCCTTGCGGTATTGCTGCAGCAATTTTATTAAGGCCTCTTCATGCTCTGGCATTAAATCTGATGCAACAATAATGGGCAACGTCTTACCTTCCCCAAGATACACATACTTTAGATGCTCCGACAAAGGCTTCAAATCTAAAGTAGGTGCCTCAATCAGGGATGACTTATTGGGAGGAGCTTTCCTCTGATCTAAATCTAAAGACTCAAAAACATCCTCACACCTAAACAATTCTTTTTCATTTTTTCTATCTAAAGAACAAATTTCAAAATCCTCTACACTAACCTCTCCATGCTTTTCCGAATGCTTATCAGCCGAATCCTGCATTGCTGTCTCAATAAATGTGCTCTCCAGAAGCCTAATGAAGGAGCAATCCTCCATTTCGTCTTGATATTTCATGGCTTTAAACACATTAAATTTCACTTCCTCATTACAGACTCTCATTGTTAATTCCCCTTTTTGAACATCTATTAACGCCCTATCAGTAGCAAAAAATGGACGACCTAGAATAATTGGGACATCTTTATCAGCCTCATAGTCTAAAATATTAAAATCAACAGGAAATATGAATTTATCTACCTTCACTAAGACATCCTCAATTTTACCCTCTGGATATGTGATAGACCTATCAGCTAATTGGAGTGTAACTGTGGTAGGCCTAGCTTCACCAATACCTAACTTCCGATAGACCGAAAGAGGCATAAGGTTAATGCTTGCGCCTAAATCACAGAGTGCTCTACCTAATTCTTTTCCACGTATAGACACGGGTATGGTAAATGACCCTGGATCCTTAGCCTTGGGGGGTAGCCCATTCTTAAGAATAACACTACATTCCTCAGTAAGAGATAGAGTTTCAAACTCACCTAACCTCTTCTTTTTAGTTAAAATATCCTTAAGAAATTTAGCATAATTAGACATTTGCTCAATAGCTTCTACTAAAGGGATATTTATATGCAATTGCTTAAGAATCTCTAACAACTTTTTAAATTGACCATCCTGATTCTTAGGCTTTTGCCTTTGTGGAAAAGGTAGAGGTGGTACATAAGGTGGGGGCGGCACATAAGGTGGTTCCACATCTGGAACAGAACCAGATGCTCCAGCATTTTTATTGCTGCTTCTAGCACCTTGACCAGACTCCAACTCTTTCTCAACAGCAACATTATTATTTTTATCACCATTCTTCTCTATATCCTGAGTTTTACTAGGTTCTATTCTTTCTTCTAGTGGCTTACCACTCCTAAGAGTTACTGCCTTTACCTGTTCCTTCCCTTCCCTTCGAGGGTGATAGTATCCGAAGGAAGTTTCCCTTGAGGCCTTGTCTTTAGCTCACTAGCTAGCTGACCCACTTGCAATTCCAGGGCCCTCATCGAAGCTTGATTACTTTGAACTACGGCATCTGTGCGAGCCATGAATTCTTTCATCATTGCCTCGAGAGAATTCCCTGAATTTTACTGGGGCAACGCCTGCTTATTTTGCTGGGGCAATACCTGCGCTTTAGCAAATCCTGGCTGGTTCATTTTCTGTTGCGCTTGCACGTTATTTCCTTGACCTCCCGATGAGAAGTTGGGGTGGTTGCGCCAACCTGGATTATAAAAATTAGAGTAAGGGTTATTCCTCTGATTACCTACAAAAAACACAGAAGCTGGATTGTTGGGGCAAAACTCGTAGTTGTGGTCTTCACCACAATAGACACATGCTTCCTCTGCCACTTGGTTCACCACTACAGTAGGCTCCATAGCTGGTGGCTGCTGATGACTAATCACTGTCACATTCTTAAGAGCATTAGCAATCATAGCAAGATCAGCCCTAATGGTGGACACACCATCAACTTCTAATACACTCTTAATCTTTTTATTTGTGCCTCTAACATCCGACCACTGATAACTATTAATCAATATTCTTTCTAAAATTTCATAGGCTTCATCAAAAGTTTTTGCCAAAAGGGCTCCTCCAGCCGAAGCATCGACCATACCTTGGGTTACTCCATTTAAACCATTGTAAAATGTCTCCATTTGAATACAATGAGGTAAACCATGGTGGGGACACTTTCGCAAAAGCTCCTTAAATCTCTCCCAAGCCTCACTAAAAGTCTCATCTTCAAGTTGCCTAAACCCTACTATTTCACTCCTTGATTTAGCATTTCTATTAGGTGGGAAATATTTACTCAAAAATTTCTCAACTAACTCATCCCATGTCCTAATTGATCCTGGAGAAAAAGAGTTTAACCATGCCATTGCTCCATCTCTAAGAGAATACGGAAACAAAGTTAATCTAAGAGCATCCCTAGGCACTCCTTGAATTACAAAAGAATCACTAACTCCTAGAAAAGACTTAAGATGTAAATGAGGGTCTTCAGATGACAAACCATGGAATTGCCCCACAATTTGAAACATCTGAAAAATTACCGATTTCATTTCAAAATTTGCCGCTTGGATTTGGGGACGTGCAATCCCTCGATTCAACTCATTAAACATCGGGACAACATACGCTCGAATGGCTGTGGTCCTATCGTTCGCTATCAGGATAGGATTCTCAGCCTGATTATTTTGCTGCTCATTTTGCTCAAACAGCGGGTTTTGCTGCAGCAACGGATTCTGCTGGGGGTTCGCTGGACCTTCAGGAGCCTCCGGAAGACGCGACACATTCTCCATCTGGTTTCTGCGCTGCTCTCTCCTTCTTAACCTGTATGTCCTCTCAATTTCTGGATCAAGCTCAAACCTTACCCTAGGTGGATCGCTCATGCACCAAACTCACACCTGCAAAAACAAAAGAAACAATCAAAAAGTTCTAGCACCAAACAACTAAAACATATGCAAAAAACAAATCTGATAAAAACGTATTCAGTTCCCCGGCAACGGCGCCAAAAACTTGTTGGGCTCCTAGAGTGAGTAATAATATGGTAAAAAAAGTCTCTAGAATTCTTGTGCAAGTATGCACAGTCTGCAGCAAGTAATATTATCAATCCGAGTCCTGAATTAGTTTCCACTCTACCTATTTGTGTAACTTTCTAATGGTTTCAAAGATGGTAAAATGATTTGGTTTTATAAGAATTATGTTGAGGCAAAATAAATGACAGAACAACAAGTAAACAAATAGATAGATAGATTAAAGACAGGCGCTGGTTAGGATTTAGTGATTGTTCTAAAAGATGCTCTAGCAATATTATTGATCATGCATTTCTCGCAGTATTATTAGCGGATTCCTCATGGAACTCCGGATCTTTTGGGATGTGTTTCAACCCCAATGAAGTACGACCGATCAAGCACTAGGCAACTGGCTATCCCTAGCTAAGTCACTGGCATTCACCAATACAGAATGATCGTAGTGTGGATAATTGCCACACACTCTCTAAATCATCCTTGAAACTAGAGAGAGCTATTCACACCGGCTGGCCAGGCGGGCATAAAATGGAGATAAGCACAACAATTAACCAAAATGCGATAGTCAATATATTACTAAAGATGAAGCACAACAATCACATTACTCCTAACCAACACCTAAGCTACTTAGTTCATAATAGGCATGGAAATACAAATCACAATCTGAGTAGGCATGTCCATAACCACAAGTTAATAAAGAAAATAAACTCCTTAATCAGCTTGCGGATGATGGTGTTCTTGATGATCTTCAATCTCTCTATACTATTCGGCTTCCAAGGGAGAACATGGAATACTTTTGACTTTGACGGCTACTTCCTTTTATAGAAGGATGGGAGGCTTGAATTAGGTCAAATAGGACACGTATAAGGCTCTCCTTGCTCCTTTATCCCAAAAATAACTCAACAGAAGTCGGTTCATGAAGTTGGCTAACAAGCTGTGATGTGGCAGTTCTGTTCCCAGTTTTGCTGCAACATAGAATTTGCTCCCTCCAGTCGCTCAGCAGCATAATCTGCACAAAATGATTTCCAAAGCTTCCGTTCTTCCAAATGGGTTAAATCATGTAATATCTTTCTAAAACCAACCCTATTAAGCATTAAAGACACACAAATCCTTATGTAAATGAGGCCTAAATAACTACCTTTTGGGCAGTTATCATAGGGCAGTCTCTACTAATTGAGAAAAATCCGTCCACTTAGCAATAGCTGTAACCGGGGTACGTATCTCAAAACGCAACCCTCTGATAAGGGTAAAAAATATACCTATTTTACCCTTATATTTAGCTCATTTCTTGGTCAAATATTGAGTGCTTAGGTCAATTTTACTATTTCCGAGCTCAAAATATGTTAATTTGATAAGTTAGGGTGTTGAGAGTCACTTTTGTTGAATTATGCTTAATTGTGCCTAAAAAGACTTGATTTGAAGAAAAATTGACTTAGTTTGCTGTTGTGTATAAAAACAGAGGAGAACCTGGAATTTCCCATAAATGCGACCACATTTCTGGGAAGGCAAAAACGAAATGCGACCGCATTTCTGGAAAAACAGAGGCCGTTCCGAGTCGCACACGGGTCGTTGTTGACGAGTCTTCTTCTCACCTAACCGGTTGTTTTGAACCCGAAACTGACTGAAACACCTTCCAGCACCTATTTCGTAGCTCCTCAACAAATTTCTACACTATATAAGCTCGAAAATTGAAGTCAAATTCAAGCAGAACTCACTTGGAAGAAAAGGGTGGTGACAGAACCCTGGCTCGATGCCAATGAGTAGGGATGCTCGAGGTCCTTCTTAGATGACCAAATTCTAACCCGAGAGAGAGTTAGACATCAAACCTTGTGGTTTGTAGAGAGTTTCACCCATTCCCATCTTGTAAAAGTGAGAGAGTGGAGTGTCTTAGTGAACTCTAGAAGGATTGTGTAAACAAAAAACCCATAATATTTAGCTATCTCTTTTTATTCCAGCTCTTGAATCTTTTCATTATCTTTGTATTCTTGACATCATTATTTCAATGAAAATGTGTTCATTTTCTTTTTATCCCATCATGAGTAGCTAAATCCCGTTGAGGGGTTCAATGTGGTGAATTCCCTTAGGGTTTAATGGCTTGAAAATGTTTTATTTACTTAAGTAGGGTTTAATGCATGTAATTCTTTATTGAATATCATCCTGATCTTGCTAAGTTTAATTTAATCACTTAGACTTTGCATGCTATATGAGTTTGATTTCGAAAGGGACAAACGATATCAGTTCTTATAAAGGTGATATAGGAGAAAAAACTCAAAAGAGATTGTTCGGCGGTATAGGGCAAGCTGCCTAAGGCACCCTATATCGACTATAGGGTTATAGGTTGCATTCGTGAATTATCTATGTCGGAGTCGAGTCCCAGAAATGGGCATAACGGTACTCGCTTAGACTTCTTACGGTTTATGGAAACAAGGGCCAAAAGGAATTTAAATCTGACCCAATGCATTAAACACTCTTAAGTTAGATATTGCATAAGTATGGTTGTTACCCTAGGGATGAATCCATGTTGAATACCTCGTTTTATCTTATTGTTATTCTTTATTAGTTATTTGCATGTGTTATTTATCTTTTCAAAAACCCAATCAATCAACTTATTTTCTTTGGTTACCTTTTTCAGAAGCAATCATTGAGCAGTTTCTTCATCAAATCTGAATTTCCAATTTAGTCCTCGTGGGATCAATACCCTTGAAATACTTTCTAAGGTTTTTTTTATTACTACGTGCGACAGTGTATACTTGCACTTAAGTGTTGGCTGAATATTTATTTCTTATTATTATTCATCTTATCTCACATTCCATCCATTCAGCTAGCCATGCACCAAGTTTTTGGCCCTGTTGCTGGGGACCAAAAGTGAACCAGATTTGTTTTTGAGATTGCGATCAGATTGCGACCGCATTTTCTATCTCAAAGGGATTTTGACTTCGGTTTGCATTTGTTTTTCTTTTGCAGGTTGGAGTTAGTGCATGAGCAAGGGGTATCCACTCCTTGACATTGATCTGAAGATAGAAAGAACCTTTCATCGTTGAAGGAAGGAACAGAGACGAAAGAAGAAGAAGCAACAAGAGTTGAGCGCACGAGAATTTGTAGAGGAAGCATCTTACATTCAAGAGTTTCCAATGGATCCTCCTGGAGTCGATTCTCAAGTTGATCCTCAAGTTCGTGGAAGGGAGCAGAATGGCGGGAGAATTCCTCTAGTTCCTCCAGTTCCACCGGTGCCACAATAAGAAAACCCGATCTACATTTCGGAAGATCGAAACCGAGCAATAAGGGACTACGCTTTACCAATTTTCCAGACATTGAATCCAGGAATCTTGGAGCCACCGATTGATGCTCCACAATTTGAACTAGATACGATGGGCCAATTCTCAGGAGTTCCAAATGAGGATCCACACAAGCATATTAAATTATTTTTGAGAGTTTGCAATTCTTTTAAAGTAACAAGAGTGCCAGAAGATACTCTAAAGCTAAAACTTTTTCCATTTTCTGTACAGGGAGATGCTAAAGCCTGGTTGGATTCATTTCCTCCAAACTCCATCTCCCCGTGGAATGATTTGGCGGAGAAGTTTTTGGAGAAGTTCTTTCCCTCCAATAAAAATGCCAAGTACAGAGCAGAGATCATGTCTTTCAGACAGTCATACAATGAACCGTTGGATGCAGCTTGGGAAAGATTCCAGAGGCTGGTTCGAATGTCCACACCTTGGACTGCCTGCTTGCATTATTTTAGAGCATTTTTACAGTGGGTTAGATCAAGCTTCAAAGGCACTTGTAAAAGCATCTGCAAACGGATCTTTTCTAAAGAAGTCTGCTAATGAGGCGCACACTATTCTAGATACTATAGCCACCAATAACCGACATTGGGGAGAAAATGAACCAACAACCATTTTGAAAAATCCAGTGAAAGTAGTAAAAACAGAGGCTAACTCTACAATGCAAGCCCAGATCAAGGCCATTCACAGCATGATGATGAGCATGTCCATGAACAATCAAGCCAACATAGCCCCTGCAAATGCTGTTTCTTCCCTCTGTTGTGAGATATGTGGTGAGAAACACATCGCTGATAGTTGTCCACTAAACCCTGCATCTGTTTTTTATGTAGGTCCACAAGGAAATCAAAACCAAAATAGATGGAATCCTTATTCGGCCACGTACAACCCAGGATGGAGATAACATCTGAACTTTTCTTGGGGAGGACAAGCCGGGTCGAGTAATTCCAACGCTCATCAGTTTGGAAAGCAACCTACACAACAACAGTCGCAGAAAAATTTACAACAAGTTCCAGTGTAGAGCCAAGAGTCAAATCTAGAGACTCTTATGAAGGAGTACATGGCAAGGAACGATGATGCAGTCAGGAATTTGGAAGTTCACCTTGGAAAAATTGCTCAGGAGATAAAGAATAGACCTCAAGGGACGTTGCCTAGCAAAATTGAGACCCCACATAGAGAAGGAAAGGAACAATACAAAGCAGTGACCCTGAGAAGTGGATTAGAATATAATGGACCAAAGTATCCGGGAAGTTCAGAAGCAGAGACCCCAGTTGAAGATCGAGAAAAGATTCGTGAAAAGAAGTCAGACAATACCATAAATATTTCAAGGAATAAAGAAGAAAAAGAAAAGACCAAGGAGCCTGAAGCCTTGGTGGGAAAAGAAGAAAAATTTAAGTTGGAGAAAAAACAGGGAAATGTGACCGCAAAACCTCAGAAGTTTGTGATAGACCCAGATTACAGACCACCTCCTCTATACCCACATAGATTCAAACATGCCTCACAAGATGTACAGTTCAAGAAGTTCTTAAATGTATTGAAGTAATTGCACATTAACATGCCATTAGTGGAGGCACTTGAACAAATGCCTACATACGTAAAGTTCCTAAAAGACATCCTGTCGAAAAAGAGAAGGTTGGGGGAATACAAAACGGTTGCACTCACGGAATGTTCCAGTGCACTAGTGAAGAACGAGATTCCTCCCAAGCTTAAAGATCCAGGAAGCTTTACAATTCCATGCTCTATAGGGGGCAGGGACGTATGCAGAGCACTGTGCGATTTGGGAGCAAGCATCAACTTAATGCCCTATTCGGTTTTTAAGCAGTTAGGAATAGGTGATGCACGACTGTTGGGTTCCTAGAGTGAGTAAAAATATAGTATAAAATACTCTAGAATTCCTGTGCAAGTATACATAGTCTGCAACAAGTAATATTATCAATCCGAGCCCTGAATGAGTTTCCACTCTACCTATTTTTGTGTAACTTTTTAATGGTTTCAAGAATAATAAAATGATTGGGTTTTATCGGAATTATGCTGAAGCAAAATAAATGACAGAACAATAAGTAAACAAATAGATAGACAGATTAAAGACAGGCGCTGGTTAGGTTTTAGTGATTGTTCTCAGATATGCTCAAGCAATATTATTGATCATGCATTTCTCGCAGTATTATTAGCGGATTCCTCCTGGAACTCCGGATCTTTTGGGATATGTTTCAAACCCAATGAAGAGCGACCGATCAAGCACTAGGCAACTGGCTATCCCTAGCTCAGTCACTGGTGTTCACCAATACACAATCATCGTAGTGTGGATAATTGCCACACACTCTCTAAATCATCCCTGAAACTAGAGAGAGCTATTCACATCGGCTGGCCAGGCGGGCATAAAATAAGAATAAGCACAACAATTAACCAAAATGCGATAGACAATTTATTACTAGAGATGAAACACAGTAATCACATTATTCTTAACCAACACCCTAAGCTACTTAGTTCATAATAGGCATAGGAATACAAATTACAATCTTAGTATGCATGTCCATAACCACAAGTTAATAAAGAAAGTAAACTCCCTAATCAGCTTGCGGAAGATGGTGCTCTTGATGATCTTCAATCTCCCTATACTATTCGGCTTCCAAGGGAAAACATGGAATGAATTTGACTTTGATGGCTACTTCCTTTTATAGAAGGACAGGAGACTTGAATTAGGTCAACTTGGACACGTGTAGGGCTCTCCTTGCTCCTTTATCACGAAAATAACTCAACAGAAGTCGGTTCATGAAGTTGGCTAACGAGCTGTGATGTGGCAGTTTCTGTTCCCAGTTTTGCTGCAGCATAGAATTTGCTCCCTCCAGTCGCTCAGCAGCATAATCTGCACAAAATATTTTCCAATGCTTCCATTCTTCGAAATGGGTTAAATCATGTAATATCTATCCAAAACCAACCCTAATAAGCATAAAGGACACACAATTCCCTATATAATTGAGGCCTAAATAACTACCTTTTGGGCAGTTATCATACCCCCAAACTTGAACTATTGCGCGTCCCGAGCAATACTAACCAACCCTCCTTCAAGAATTCAGAATATTAGACAAAGAATAGCTTAATCAACCCAGACAGTCAAACACTACCTTTAACCTTTACCTGAGCACTCTGCAAAACCAAGCTCTGCTGCAGCAAAATGATTCCTTCAGCAGGGACAAATAATCACCACTTTCAACTCAATTCTAAGAACTCTCCACAGCTTAGCTCTATTATCAGACATTTCAAAACATATTTTTAAAGGGGTTTATATCATTATTTATCAGACTTAAAGCAGTCTTACAGTCATAAGCTCTTAAGCATGGGATGACCCACTTTATGGTGCAGTATACCCTTGCCTCAAGCTTATCACCAACTAGGCTCAATACTCATTATAAAGCTAAAAAATCCTTAGTAATTCTATCTCTTGCCCCTCAGAATGGCGACATTTTATGATGAAGCTCACCTAAGTTCTGGGAGACAGATAAACTGCTGGATCATCATTCATCCTTCAAAACTTTTGCTCCATCAAAAATTTCAGCAAAATCTTCAACAAATAATTTTTTTCTCATATTTCTCATTTTTTCACATTTCCTAGGTCATCTTTTGACGCGAAGACAACCTGTGGGTATCACAAATGTCCCCGGTTACTCAATAACCTAGCAAATTTTAATTTGAAGGAGAGGAATGCTCGAGCAAAATAATTGGAGTAGCAAAAAGTCCCCCAAACTTGAATTACTCATTGTCCCCAATGAATCATTAAATAAGCGAGTATACCCCCAAACTTAAATTTTTCTATCTGAATTTGTAAACTAAACATGGGACTAGGATTAAGCTTAAAGTGGATCATATAAGTCAAAACTACCGTCAAAATCTTCTTTGCCGCAGCAACAGTCCAGGCTAGAAGAAATGCTCAAGCAAAAGGTCTCTGGAGATCAGAATACCTTGATCTAATTAAGCATAATCAGTCCAATCTTACAAAATTCAGAAGAAAATAGTAAGTCAGAGTTAGTCAGTGCTCA
The DNA here is from genome assembly GCA_036850905.1 of Luffa acutangula. Classification (NCBI taxonomy): domain Eukaryota; kingdom Viridiplantae; phylum Streptophyta; class Magnoliopsida; order Cucurbitales; family Cucurbitaceae; genus Luffa; species Luffa acutangula. The sequence goes on from CM072098.1 coordinate 24,969,599, forward strand.
TAGAATAGAAACATTCAGAAATTTCATTAAAATCATAGAAAAACATTACAAAGTAGATATATATTTAAAAGAATTAAAAAGAAACAAGACAAGCAGTTATATCAGTGAGCAAGGTCAATATGCGCGAGCAAACAAAAATGGAGAAACAAAAGTAATGCTCGCTCCAAGTCATCCCATCAGTCAGTCTTTCTGACCCTGCTCCTCATCAACATCCTCTTCTCGTTCAACAGGCGGGGGTGGTATCCAAAGATTAAACAAATCATCGGGAAACACTGGAAAGGCCTGATATGGTCTTGAGAAATTGGTTTGCAAGGCCCCCCTGAGCGCATCATCTCTCCTTTTAGCATAAGTCCAATAGGTCTGAGCTTGCCTTTCAGCAAATTCTAACCTACTGGTCAACACTGTCAGTTGCTCTAGGATCTGATTAACGCCATACACCAGCCCTCCCTGGCGAGCCTCTTGCGTACGCTGAAGCCGCACCAGATTAGGTGTGTCAATGATTCCCTTATCAGTCATGATCATATCTTCTGGAACTGTAGGCACTCCTGCCCTGCTGCATAACATTGTGATAGTGTTTGGAAAGAACAGCTTCCCTACCTTCTTTTTCCAACAATCAACAATCTCAGAAGAAATAATTTTTCCTACATCAATACTCATCGAGCGAAGAATGGCAAAGGCAAACAATACCCTGTCCCGAGATACTGTGGAGTCGTGTGTTGTCGGCAGCAAGCGTAGCCTGATGAAACCCATCCAATTGTTGGCTTCACTCTTCAAATAAGTAGCTTGAAACGAATGCTTCCGCGTCTGCGACACCCTCCATTGAGCCCCCTCAATGCCTACCTCCCGGACAGCCGCACTCAGTTGGTCACTAGATGGGGCAACCATCATTTCATTGAAAACTGCGTGTGGAAAGTCCTGAAGATCAAACAAATTATTAATGGCCTCTGGACTCCACTGTACAAGCACTCCTCGAACGATAACCTCAAAATCATTCTTAACGTCAAGATTGGCATAAAATTCTCGAACAATGTTGGAATTGACAGGTTCTGGTTTCGCACAAAATTGGCTCCATCCGAGGTTCACTATTCCATACTCCAAGAACCTGGGCAAATCACTGCCAAATCCTCGTTCAAACAAGAAGTCCCGTTTCAGCACCTCCTGGTATTTTGCTCGAGCAAGATCGTTGACGAAGCGAATGAATGGTGCCCTCAGCTCCTCAATTTCTCCCGATGCTTCGGCAATTCCTTTGCCCTTGCTTTCTCTCTGTTCGCGCAAACGCTCTTCTTCTGCCTTCCTTGCCTCTTCTTCTTTTGCCTTATTTTCCGCTTCCCGTTTCTCTTCTTCTATTTCTGCATTCTCTCTTTCAGAATCAGTGGTTGGAGGCGAGGGGGTATCAGTTCGAACTACCAGAATACGACCTGCTTTTCGCTTAAAGCGGCGTCGCTTAGGTACCTCTGGTATGATCACCTCCACTCGAGCCTCCTGAACTGGCTCATTCTCAGTCGCAACCTCTGTCTGTTCATCCTCATTCCGTTTTTCTTCACTCTCCTCTCGAACTACCTCTGTATCTGCAACTCGCTGCTCAGCCTGTTCTGGGTTCTGTTCTTCTGGTTCTTTCGGGACTTCTTCAACTTCATCTGCTGCTTCCTGGACCTCTTCTTGTTCCGCAGCCCTTTGCTGCCTTCTCCTTTTCTTCGCTTCTTTTTCCTCCGACGTCCTCTTCTTTTTCATTTTCACTTTCTGAACCTCGGGGGTAACGGGTATCTCTTCTCCCTCATTCTCTCTCTCTTTTCTTGCTCTCGTTTTGGCCATTGAAGGTTCAAAGAGTTTGACAGAGAATACCAACAAAGAAAGAAGAATGCACACAACAAAGATTCAAATCAAGAAGACGAAGTGGAAAGAACTTACCAGCGGTTGTGAATAAATAAGGCTTCAGCACATCAAATCCTAACCGAAATGATTTGCTCAATATTAAATAATATTACCGTTTAATTTGAAGTAAATGTATCCTGAAAAATTTGAAACCAACAACGTCAAAATCGTGGATTCCAAACGCCCATGGTAAAAATTGGTGTGTTGTCCATCATTGAAGCCTTCGAATGATTATTCTGCGACACATGGCATCATCGGATGATGCATGCAATTTTACCTGCGAAAATTCAAAGAAAATCTCAACGGTAAAAATAATAAATTTCCAACGGAAACCGTTGTAATTCAGATGATTTGTCTTTCGCCATATCTTTGCCGCAACAATTTGCTGAACCTGAAGAATCTTAGATACGAAATTCGAATTTCAAAGCAAGAAAAATCAAAGATTTTTTTCTTTAAATTCAAATTAAATTTTAACCAATCATCCCAATCTTTTATTTTCAAAAGAAGCCGAATAAATTAGAGAAAATCTCTATTAATTAAAACTAGAATTCAAATAACTGAAAATAAAATCTAGATAAAATCTAATAAAATCTAACTAATTAAAAGATAATTGAAAGATAATTTAAATAAATAACCAGAAAATCAAATCAAATTCAAAACAAAATAGATAAGATCTAATCAAATATTTAAAGACAAAATCTAATAAATCTCGCAAAATCAAATCTAACCTAACCGCAATTAAAACCAAATCAACGAAAAATAAAATTAATACAAACTCTGGGAGCTCAAAATTTTGCTCTGTGAAATGCTCCCTCAAAAATCCTGCTCTCTCAATCATCAACAAACTTTAGGGAAGGATATTTTGACCGAAACTCCTCACCCCAATAATGCTTCACACGCTGTCCATTCACCTTGAACATTCTCCCATCTTTTTCATCCTGCAAAGTAATTGCTCCATTGGAAAAAACCTCAACCACAATAAATGGTCCTGACCATTTAGATTTTAATTTTCCAGGAAATAATTTTAATCTAGAATTATAAAGCAAAACTTTTTGACCCTTGATAAACTCCTTAGATTTAATTTTCTTGTCATGCCACAACTTAGTCTTTTCTTTATACATTTTCGCATTTTCGTAAGAAAATTGACGAAATTCCTCTAACTCATTAAGTTGCAGCATCCTTATTGCTCCTGCACGATTCAGATCAAAATTTAATTTTTTCAAAGCCCAAAATGTTTTATGCTCAAGCTCTAATGGTAAATGGCAAGCTTTCCCATATACTAACCTATAGGGAGACATACCTAGAGGAGTCTTATAAGCTGTCCTATAAGCCCAAAGAGCCTCATCCAACCTAAAGGACCAATCCTTTCGAGATGGATGGACTACTTTCTCTAAAATAGCTTTAATTTCCCTATTACTAATTTCAGCTTGGCCATTTGCTTGTGGGTGATAAGGGGTAGCTATCTTGTGCTTGGTTCCATACTTAGCTAAAAGCTTAGTTAAGATATTATTAACAAAATGTGTACCCTCATCACTTATTAGAGCTCTAGGTGTCCCGAACCGCGCAAAGATGTGCGATTGGAGAAACCTTGAAACCGTCTTGGCATCACTCTGATGGCATGCGATGGCCTCCACCCACTTGGACACATAATCAACTGCCAATAACATAATAACATTGCCATTAGAAGGGGGAAATGGCCCCATAAAGTCAATACCCCATACATCGAATAATTCAACTTCTAAAATGTAAGTAAGAGGCATTTCATCTCTAGGCCCCAAGTTTCCTCTCCTTTGACAAGCGTCACATTGCTTGTAGAACCAGTGGGCATCCTTAAACAAGGTAGGCCAGAAGAATCCGCAATGCAAAATCCTCATAGCTGTCCTTTGACCGCTGAAATGGCCTCCATACGGCGAAGAGTGACATTGCTCCAAGATTTCGGTTGCTTCATCACCTGAAACACACCTACGAATAATACTGTCAGAGCATTGCTTATACATAAATGGCTCATCCCAATAGAAAAATTTTGCATCATGCTTAAACGTTTTCTTCTGCCTCCAATCCATATCAATAGGGGTGACTCCCTTCACTAAAAAGTTGGCAATATCAGCATACCAAGGGACATCCCTGACTACCTTTACCTGAACAACAAAAAGCTGTTCATCTGGAAAAGAATCGGAAATGGCAGATTGCTCCAGCAAAGATGATGATGGATCAAGAAGAGATAAGTGATCTGCAATGACATTCTCTGATCCCTTATTGTCCTTTATCTCCAAGTCGAATTCCTGCAGTAATAAAACCCAACGAATTAGTCTAGGCTTTGCATCTTTCTTTGACATTAAATACCTTATTGTTGCATGATCCGTGAACACTGTGACTTTGGATCCAACCAAATATGGCCGGAATTTCTCAAAAGCGTACACCACAGCTAACAACTCCTTTTCAGTAGTTGTATAGTTGACCTGTGCTTCATTTAAAACCTTGCTTGCATAATATATAGGATGAATAAATTTACCCTGCTTCTGCCCCAGCATTGCACCTACTGCAGCATCACTCGCATCACACATTACCTCAAATGGCAAATTCCAATTAGGTGCGCAGAGAATGGGTGCTGAGATTAAAGCAGCCTTCAATGTTTCAAAAGCCTTCCTACAATCTGCATTAAAGTCAAAAACATGATCAGTGCACAATAAGTTACAAAGAGGTTTACTGATTTTGGAAAAATCCTTTATGAACCTCCTATAAAATCCAGCATGCCCTAAGAAGCTCCGAATTCCCTTCACTGAATTCGGTGATTCTAATCTTTCAATAACCTCAACTTTTGCTCTATCAACTTCTAGACCATTCTTAGAAATCCTATGACCTAACACTATGCCCTCCTTCACCATGAAGTGGCACTTCTCCCAATTAAGAACTAGATGAGTATCCTCACATCTTTTTAACACCTTACCTAAATTATCTAAACAACTCTGAAAAGACCCTCCAAAAACTGAAAAATCGTCCATAAAGACCTCAATAGTGGACTCAATCATATAAGAAAAAATTGCTAAGATACACCGCTGAAATGTTGCTGGAGCATTGCAAAGGCCAAAAGGCATTCGCCTGAAAGCCAACGTCCCATAAGGGCAGGTGAAAGTGGTTTTCTCCTGATCTTCAGGAGCAATAATAATCTGGTTATATCCAGAATAACCGTCCAAGAAACAGTAGTAGGGCTGACCATCCAATCGATCCAACATCTGGTCAATAAATGGTAGAGGAAAATGATCCTTTCGTGGTGGCTTTATTAAGCCTTCTGTAATCCATACAAACCCTCCAGCCAGTTACTGTCCTGGTTGGAATCAACTCATTATCTTTATTGCTCACCACAGTGACACCTCATTTCTTAGGAACACATTGGACAGGGCTTACCCAATTGCTGTCGGCAATTGGATAAATGATCCCAGCATCCAACCATTTAATTACCTCCTTTTTAACCACTTCTTTCATTGCAGGGTTAAGCCTTCTTTGCTGCTCAATACTCCTCAAGGATCCCTCCTCTAGAGTGATTTTATACATGCAAAAAGATGGGCTAATCCCCTGAATGTCAGCCAATGTCCAACCTATAGCCTTGCGGTATTGCTGCAGCAACTTTATTAAGGCCTCCTCATGCCCCGGCATTAAATCTGATGCAACAATAATGGGCAACGTCTCACTTTCCCAAAGATACACATACTTTAGATGATTCGGCAAAGGCTTCAAATCTAAAGTAGGTGCCTCAATCAGGGATGGCTTTATGGGAGGAGCTTTCCTTTGATCTAACTCTAACGACTCAAAAACATCCTCACACCTAAACAATTCTTTTTCATTTTTTCTATCTAAAGAACAAATTTCAAAATCTTCTACACTAACCTCTCCATGCTTTTCCGAGTGCTTATCAGCCGAATCCTGTATTGCTGTCTCATGAACTGTGCTCTCCAGAATCCTGATGAAGGAGAAATCCTCCATTTCGTCTGGATATTTCATGGCTTTAAACACATTAAATTTTACTTCCTCATTACAGACTCTCATTGTTAATTCCCCTTTTTGAACATCTATTAATGCCCTACCAGTAGCCAAAAATGGACGACCTAGAATAATTGGGACATCTCTATCAGCCTCATAATCTAAAATAATGAAATCAATAGGAAATATGAATTTATCCAATTTTACTAAGACATCCTCAATCTTACCCTCTGGATATGTGATAAACCTATCAGCTAGTTGGAGTGTAATTGTGGTAGGTCTAGCTTCACCAATACCTAACTTTCGATAGACCGAAAGAGGCATAAGGTTAATGCTTGCACCTAAATCACAGAGTGCTCTACCTAATTCCTTTCCACCTATAGACACAGGTATAGTAAATGACCCTGGGTCCTTAGCCTTGGGGGGTAGCCCATTCTTAAGTATAAAACTACACTCCTCAGTAAGAGATACAGTTTCAAACTCACCTAACCTTTTCTTTTTAGTTAAAATATCCTTAAGAAATTTAGCATAATTAGGCATTTGCTCTATAGCTTCTACTAAAGGGATATTTATATGCAACTGCTTAAGAATCTCTAAAAACTTTTTAAATTGACCATCCTGATTCTTAGGCTTTTGCCTTTGTGGAAAAGGTAGAGGTGGTACATAAGGTGGGGGCGGCACATATGGTGGTTCTACATCTGGCATAGAACCAGATGCTCCAGCATTTTTATTGCTGCCTCCAGCACTCTGACCAGACTCCAACTCTTCCTCGACAACAACATTATTATTTCTATCACCATTTTTATCTATAACCTGGGTTTTACTAGGCTCAATTCTTTCTTCTAATGGCTTACCACTCCTAAGAGTAACTGCCTTTACCTGCTCCTTACCTTCCCTTCTAGGGTGTTCAGTATCTGATGGAAGTTTCCCTTGAGGCCTTGCCTTGAGCTCATTAGCTAGCTGACCCACTTGCAATTCCAGGGCTCTCATTAAAGCTTGATTACTTTGAATTGCAGCGTCTGTACGAGCCATAAATTCTTTCATCATTGCCTCGAGAGAATTCTCCGAATTTTGCTGGGGCAAAGCCTGCTTATTTTACTGGGGCATTATCTGCGCTTTAGCATATCCCGACTGGTTCATCTTCAGTTGCGCTTGTACGTTATTTCCTTGACCTCCCCATGAGAAGTTGGGGTGGTTGCGCCAACCTGGATTATAGAAGTTAGAATAAGGGTTGTTCCTCTGATTACCTACAAAAAACACAGACGCTGGATTGCTGGGGCAAAACTCGTAGTTGTGGTCTTCACCGCAATAGACACATGCTTCGTCCGTGACTTGGTTCACCACTGCTGCAGGCTCCATAGCTGGTGGCTGCTGATGACTAATCACTGTCACATTCTTAAGAGCGCTAGCAATCATTGCAAGATCAGCCCTAATGGTGGACACACCATCAACCTCTAATACACTCTTAACCTTTTTATTTGTGCCTCTAACATCCGACCACTGACAACTATTAATAGATATTCTTTCTAAAATTTCATAGGCTTCATCAAAAGTTTTTGCCAAAAGGGCCCCTCCAGCCGAAGCATCGACCATACCTTGGGTTACTCCATTTAAACCATTGTAAAATGTTTCCATTTGAATACAATGAGGTAACCCATGGTGGGGACACTTTCGTAAAAGCTCCTTAAACCTCTCCCAAGCCTCACTAAAAGTCTCATCCTCAAGTTGCCTAAACCCTACTATTTCACTCCTTAATTTAACATTTCTATTAGGTGGGAAATATTTACTCAAAAATTTTTCAGCTAACTAATCCCACGTCCTAATTGATCCTGTGCAAGTATACACAGTCTGCAGCAAGTAATATTATCAATCCGAGCCCTGAATGAGTTTCCACTCTACCAATATTTGTGTAACTTTTTAATGGTTTCAAGAATAATAAAATGATTTGGTTTTATCGGAATTATGCTGAAGCAAAATAAATGACAGAACAACGAGTAAACAAATAGATAGACAGATTAAAGACAGGCGCTGGTTAGGTTTTAGTGATTGTTCTAAGATATGCTCTAGCAATATTATTGATCATGCATTTCTCGCAGTATTATTAGCGGATTCCTCCCAGAACTCCGGATCTTTTGGGATATGTTTCAAACCCAATGAAGAGCGACCGATCAAGCACTAGGCAACTGGCTATCCCTAGCTCAGTCACTGGCGTTCACCAATACACAATGATCGTAGTGTGGATAATTGCCACACACTCTCTAAATCATCCCTGAAACTAGAGAGAGCTATTCACACCGGCTGACCAGGCGGGCATAAAATAAGAATAAGCACAACAATTAACCAAAATGCGATAGACAATTTATTACTAGAGATGAAGCACAGTAATCACATTATTCCTAACCAACACCCTAAGCTACTTAGTTCATAATAGGCATAGGAATACGAATTACAATCTGAGTATGCATGTCCATAACTACAAGTTAATAAAGAAAATAAACTCCCTAATCAGCTTGCGGTAGATGGTGTTCTTGATGATCTTCAATCTCCCTATACTATTTGGCTTCCAAGGGAAAACATGGAATGAATTTGACTTTGACGGCTACTTCCTTTTATAGAAGGACAGGAGACTTGAATTAGGTCAACTTGGACACGTGTAGGGCTTTCCTTGCTCCTTTATCCCGAAAATAACTCAACAGAAGTCGGTTCATGAAGTTGGCTAACGAGCTGTGATGTGACAGTTTCTGCACCCAGTTTTGCTGCAGCATAGAATTTGCCCACTCCAGTCGCTTAGCAGCATAATCTGCACAAAATAGTTTCCAATGCTTCCATTCTTCCAAATGGGTTAAATCATGTAATATCTATCCAAAACCAACCCTAATAAGCATAAAGGACACACAAATCCCTATACAATCGAGGCCTAAATAAACTACCTTTTGGGCAGTTATCATACCCCCAAACTTAAATTACTGCGCGTCCCGAGCAATACTAACTCACCTTCCTTCAAGAATTCAGAATATTAGACAAAGAATAGCTTAATCAACCCAGACAGTCCAACACTACCTTTAATCTTTACCTGAGCACTCTGCAAAACCAAGCTCTACTGCAGCAAAATGATTCCTTCAGCAGGGACAAATAATCACCACTTTCAACTCAATTCTAAGAACTCTCCACAGCTTAGCTCTATTATCAGACATTTCAAAACATATTTTTAAAGGGGTTTATATCATTGTTTATTAGACTTAACGCAGCCTTACAGTCATAAACTCTTAAGCATGGGATGACCCACTTTATGATGCAGTATACCTTTGCCTCAAGCTCATCACCAACTAGGCTCAATACTCATTATAAAGCTAAAAAATCCTTAGTTATTCCATCTCTTGCCCCTCAGAATGGCGACATTTTGTGATTAAGCTCACCTAAGTTATGGGAGAAAGAAAAACTGTTGGATCATCATTCATCCTTCAAAACTTTTGCTCCATCAATTTTTTCAGCAAAATCTTCAACAAATAATTTTTCAGCAAATAATTTTTTTCTCATATTTCTCATTTTTTCACATTTCCTAGGTCATCTTTTGACGCGAAGACAACTTGTGGGTATCACAAATGTCCCCGGTTACTCAATAACCTAGCAAATTTTAATTTGAAGGAGGGGAATGCTCGAGCAAAATAATTGGAGTTGCAAAAAGTCCCCCAAACTTGAATTATTCATTGTCCCCAATGAATCATTAAATAAGCAAGTATACCCCCAAACTTAAATTTTTCTATCTGAATTTGTAAACTAAACATGGGACTTAGATTAAGCTTAAAGTGGATCATATAAGTCAATACTACCTTCAAAATCTTCTTTGCCGCAGCAACAATCCAGACTAGAAGAAATGCTCAAGCAAAAGGTTTATGGAGATCAGAATACCTTGATCTAATTAAGCGTAATCAGTCCAAGCTTCAAAAATTCAGAGAAAAATTAGTTAAGTTAGAGTTGCTTAGTACTCATGGAACGGAACATCAAGAAATTTCATTAAAAAGAAATTACACATCAGATATATTTTTTTTAATGCAGCAGAAATGTAAAAAGAAAAGCAAACATAACAATAATAGAAAATGAGGTTAGAAAATGCACGAGCAATCAAAAATTTAAGAACAAAAATTATGCTCGCCCATGGCCACTTCAACCTTCAGTCCTCTTGGCCCGGTTCATTTTCATCATCCTCTTCTCCTCTTTCAACAGGTGGGGGCGGAATCCAGGGGTTCAACAGATCGTCAGGGAATGCTGGAAGGGCTGGATAAGGTTTTGAAAAATTCTCTTGCAGCGCCTTCTTCAAGCTGGCATCCCGATTCTTAACATAGTTCCAGAAGGTTAAAGTTTGCCTTTCAGCAAACTCCTGCCTACTGGCCGAAAGTGCCAGTTGTTCTAGAATCGAGTTGATGCCATGGATAAGCCCACCTTGACGTACCTTCTGCACACGTTGGAGCCGTGCCAAATTGGGCGTATCAATGATTCCCTTATCAAACAAAATTACATCATTTTCATCCACCGGAACCCCTGCGTTTCTGCACAACATAGTAATTGTATTTGGGAAGAACAACTTCCCCACCTTCTTTTTCCAGCAGTCAACAATCTCAGAAGAAATTAGTTTCCCTACATCTATGCTCATTGATCGAAGGATGGCAAAAACAAGCAACACTCTGTCCCGCGATATAGTAGAGTCATGCGTTGTCGGCAGTAAGCGGAGTCTAATGAAACCCATCCAAGCGTTGGCTTCACGTTTCAAATAAGCAGCTTGAAATGTGTGCTTCCGTGTCTGCGACACCCTCCATTGAGCCCCCTCAACACCTACCTCTCGGACCGCCGCGCTTAATTGGTCGCTCGATGGGGCAACCATCATTTCATTGAAAACTGCGTGTGGAAAGTCCTGAAGATCAAACAAATTATTAATGGCCTCTGGGCTCCATTGGACAGGCACTCCTCGCACTATGACTTCGAAATCATCCTTCACGTCCAGACTGGCGTAGAATTCCCGAACGATGTTGGCATTGACAGGATCAGGCTTCGCACAAAACTGTCTCCACCCAAGGCTCGTATTCCAGACTCCAAGAACCTGGGCAAATCACTGCCAAAACCTCGTTCGAATAAGAAGTCACTGATGACATGCAAAAATTTCATCATTTTCCTATTAATTTTAGCTAGTTTTGTGCATAAATTGTGAGCTTTAATGTATTTTTATGTTGATTTTACAGAAAACCGAGTTCGGGCAGCAAAACTGAGATTTTAAGAGAATTTGGGTAAATTTGGAGACTTTTTGGGCAATTTAAAGAATAATCATTAAAGATTAAAGCCCTAAGGTCCAAGAAAGGAAAACAATTGAAGAAGGTGGCCCAAAAAGCCCAAAAGATTGAAGAAAAGAGGCAAAAATCCGCAAATAAAGCTTCTAGAAGGCCTAGCGTCTCGACGCTAGGTGGTCAGCATAACGCGTGCCAAAATCGCGACAGCGTCGCGACGCTGTCTGCGTAGCATCGCGACGCTGCGACGACTTCTGCCCCAAGACAATATGACGTCACAGCGTCTCGACGCTGTGACGTAGCATCTCGACGCTGTCGACTTGTTTAGCAAGAAATTTTCATCCCCTTTCCCTATAAAAAGCCCCTTCTCCCAAGGTGAAAATCATCCCAAATTTGGGGGAGCTCTCCCCTAGCTCAATAGAGAGAAAAAGTGAGAAGAATTGTGAGGCAAAAGGAGGAATTGAGCAAGGTTCAAAGGCTCAAGATTCGAGATGATCGTAGCGGGAGCTTGGGATCGACTTACAGGTTGTTTCTTCCTTACTTCTTTGTAATTTCTTGTTTTAATCTGAGATAGGCCTATGGATCAAGATGATTTTGACACAATTATTTCCACTTGTGAGTAGATCTTGAGACCTAGGGTCGTTATTCTAGTTAATTGGATATTGTAGCGCAATTACTTGGATTATGTAATGAATGCCTTCAAATTTCATCTATGCAATTTTTGCTTAATGCTTTTAATCTCTTGATCACGGATTAATTGTTACGATGGTCTAAACTGATACTCGACAGAGAGAAATTAGATTAGATCCTAATTGCATGGCTAACAATTGCTTGGAACACGAGAGTGAAAGAGAATTGTTAGAAATTGATTATGAAGTTGCTTAATGCCATACTATGATTAACTAAGGAGATGGACACATAAATTAGTTATGTTAGTATGAGATGTGGAGGAGCTTGAAAGAGAAATCCGCTTGTAATTACTTCTAGATTTATGGGATTGTTGATTATTAGTTACATGCATCCATGTATTTGAGCTACAAATCCAAGAAAGCTAGATAACACCCTAGGTCACGCCCCCCCTTAATTGGATATTTTCATTTCATTATTACATGTTTATTCTTATTAATTCCTTTAATTTTCGCACTATCATTCGAGTTGATCTTCTAAATAAAATTAAAACATGATGATTCTTGGTGCTTAATGGAATTAATTCAATTTCCCTGAGGATTCGATACTCGGTATTACCTACCGTTTTATATTACTTGTGATGACCTGTGCGCTTGCGGAATTGAAAAATCGTCCAACAAGTTTTTGGCGCCGTTGCCGGGGAATTTGTAATTTTTTCCGTTAATATTGAGAATTAAGTGTTTGATTTTAATTTAGAAATTTATTTTTCTGCATTTTTTTTAGGAGTTATAAGGTGGATAATCTGTTCTTTTGAGATTTAATCATGGCAGAAGACAAAGCAATCCGAGATTATTTCTTGCCTCAATTTCCATTAAACTATTCTGGAATAGCTTATGAGCCAGTCACTGTCGATAATTTTGAGCTCAAAGCTAGTCTCATTCAAATGGTAAGAGAGAACGCTTTCAAAGGCCATCCATCAGAAGATCCACACCATCATCTAAGATCATTTCTGAATATCTGTGGAACTGTAAAAATGGGAGGAGTTAGCCCTGACTCAATTCGGTTGCAGTTATTTCCATTTTCTTTACAAGGCAAGGCTAGAGATTGGTTAGACTCGTTAACCTCAAATAGCATCCTTGGTTGGAATGATTTAGTCAAAGCTTTCCTTGCAAAATTTTTCCCATTAGAAAAGATTACCAAGCTTAGAGCTGAAATTGGAAAATTTCAACAATTAGAGGAAGAGCAATTATATGAAGCTTGGGAGAGATATAAGGATTTGTTAAGGAAATGCCCACAACATGGATATCCTGATTGGCTCCAAATTCAACTTTTCTACAGTGGGTCAAATAGAAATTTAAAGACGATTCTTGACACTACGGCTGGAGGAAACTTTTTAGCCAAAACTGTCAAGGAGGCACGGACAATAGTAGAAGAGTTGGCTTTGACAAGTTACCAATGACAACCAGAGTCCAAAATTAAGGAGAAACTATGTGAAAATGAAGGAGTGAGTGCTTTAAAGTTGCAAGTCGAAGCTCTAACCAAGGCTCTAAACAAGCTCACAGGATCAAAAATTCCAAGTTCACCGAAAGCTGAATTAAAAGAGGAGTTTAAACCTAAAGAAAAGAAAAGCCCTTTGGAAGAAATGCTAAGAAACTTCATGAATGAGACTAGAAATTTGAATGAAAATGTTCAAGCCAAAGTAGATATTGTCATTAATAAGATGGAAGCAAAAATGGATCAAATGACAATATTTATGAAGGAAATCCAACAAGGAAATTCATCCAATATCGTCACCATGGACCCACACGAACAATGCCCCGCCATATCTCTTAGAAGTGGGAAACAGTTGAGAGAAATTGAAAGAAAAGAAGAAACAAACCCCATCACTAGAAGGATAGTGGACGAGGAAGATGAACACAAACCAGAGGAAGAGTCAGCACCATCAGTGCCAGATAAGTCTTCTGATTCTATTCCTTTAGTTCTTAACCAGATTCCTTATCCTCAGAGATTTCAAAAGAAAAAGTTGGATGCTGAATTTTCAAAGTTTCTTGATATTTTTAAATAGCTTCATATTAACATTCCTTTTGCTGATGCTTTGGAACAGATGCCACACTATGCCATGTTTATGAAGGAAATATTGTCAAAGAAAAAGAAATTCGAGAACCATGAGACAGTGAATATGACAGCCGAGTGCAGTGCCATAATCCAGAAACATCTACCACAAAAATTAAAAGATCCAGGGAGTTTCACTCTTCCTTGTACTGTTGGTAGTTTGTTCATAAAAAAAGCTCTGTGTGATTTAGGGGCAAGTATAAACTTAATGCCATTCAGTGTTTATAGGAAACTGGGCTTAGGGGAATTGAAGTCAACCACAATTGTCTTGCAATTGGCAAATCGTTCAATGACATACCCCAAAGGTGTGTTAGAGGATGTTCTGATCAATGTCGACAAATTCATATTCCCTGCGGACTTTGTAGTTTTAGACATGGAAGAAGACCCTGAAGTCCCGATCATTCTTGGGAGACCATTTTTGGCAACCGCTCGTGCTCTAATTGAGGTACAAAAAGGAACCCTGACTCTCAGAGTGGAAGACGACGAGGTAGTGTTCAACCTTTTTAATGCATTAAAACATCCAGAAGAGGTTAGCTCCTGCTTCTCGATTGATTCAGTTGACGCTATTATCAATGCATGTGTAGAGTCAGAGTCTCCTGTTGATCATTATGAGATAAGCATGCCTGACGTGTTTGGAGATGAATTATTAGATGTTGATGAAGAAAATGCTTTAATTGATAGATCTTTAGGAAGGGAAGAAACGTTATCATTAGATATTTGTGCTCAAGTTGATGTCCCTTCCCATGAATTAAAACAATTGCCTGCCCATTTGCGCTATGCATTCTTAGGAGACTCTTCTACTTTTCCTGTTATTATCTCTGCTGATTTAAGTAAAGTAGAAGAGGAAAAATTGTTGGGTGTTTTGAAAAAGAATAAATCTGCCTTAGGATGGTCTATTAGTGATATTAAGGGAATTAGTCCTTCAATTGTCATGCATAAAATCTTAATGGAAGATGCCTTTAATCCGACAGTAGAACACCAAAGGAGATTAAATCCAGCAATGAAGGATGTGGTAAAAGCCGAGGTGTTAAAATTATTAAATGCAGGAATTATATATGCTATATCTGACAGCCCTTGGGTGAGTCCTGTTCAAGTAGTGCCCAAGAAAGGGGGGATGACTGTTGTTAAGAATGAGAAAGATGAATCCATTTCTACTAGGACAGTCACTGGTTGGCGTGTGTGTATTGATTATAGGAAGTTAAACAAAGCCACCAGAAAAGACCATTTCCCTCTCCCTTTTATTGATCAAATGCTTGATAGGCTAGCCAGGTATCCATATTATTGTTTTCTTGACGGTTATTCGGGCTATAATCAAATTGCGATTGCACCCGAAGACCAAGAAAAAACAACATTCACGTGTCCCTATGGCACATATGCTTTTCGGCGTATGCCATTTGGACTATGTAATGCTCCAGCTACCTTTCAACGTTGTATGATGGCCATATTTTCAGACTTTGTAGAAGAGATCATGGAAGTATTTATGGATGATTTCTCTGTTTTTGGTTCATCCTTTGATAACTGTTTGCATAATCTCTCTCGTGTTTTGCAAAGATGCCAAGAGACTAACCTTGTTTTAAATTGGGAAAAATGTCATTTTATGGTAAAAGAGGGGATAGTCTTAGGTCACAAAGTGTCTGAAAAGGGTTTGGAGGTTGATAAAGCCAAGATTTCTGCTATTGAGCAACTTCCTCCACCCATTAATGTTAAAGGAGTTCGTAGTTTCTTAGGCCACGCAGGGTTTTACAGGCGTTTTATAAAAGATTTTTCAAAAGTGGCTAAACCCCTGTGCCATTTGCTTGAAAAGGATGCTCCATTTGTGTTTTCAAAAGAGTGTTTGCTAGCATTTAATCTTTTGAAGGAAAAATTGATTTCTGCACCCATCATTGTTGTTCCTGACTGGAGTCAACCATTTGAAATCATGTGCGATGCTAGTGATTATGCTTTGGAAGCTGTCTTAGGGCAACGCCGAGATAAGTTCTTTAGGGCAATTTATTATGCAAGTAGAACTCTAGATAGTGCTCAGCAAAACTACACCACTACAGAGAAGGAGATGCTTGCTGTTGTGTTCGCTTTCGATAAATTTAGGCCCTATTTACTTGGTACAAAGGTTATAGTGCATACTGACCACGCTACTATTCATTATTTGAGTAGTAAAAAGGATTCCAAGCCCAGACTCATAAGATGGATTCTGTTATTGCAAGAATTTGACTATGAGATCAAGGACAAAAAAGGTTGCGAGAATGTAGTCGCAGACCATTTGTCTCGGATAAAGCATGAAAAGAACATTGCAACCTTTCCCATTAAAGAAGTTTTTCCTGATGAAAAGTTATATGCTGTTAAAACTTCTTTTCCTTGGTACGCCGATTTTGTAAACTTTCTTGCAGGAAAAGAAATACCTCCAGACTTAAATGCTCAGAAAAGAAAGAAGTTTTTTTATGAGGTGAAGTCCTATCTGTGGAATGACCCATTTCTCTTTAAAGTATGTTCTGACCAAATCATTCGAAGGTGCATTCCAGCAGAAGAAGTAGGAAAGATTATATTCGATTGTCATGCCTCTCCTTATGGTGGTCATTTTTGACGAACTCGTACTGCAGCGAAGGTACTCCAATCTGGTTTTTATTGGCCTACTTTATTTAAAGATTGTTATACCTTCGTGAGAACATGTGATAGATGTCAAAGGACAGGAAATATTTCTAGACGCCATGAAATGCCCTTAACCCCTATTCTCGAAGTTGAACTTTTTGATGTGTGGGGCAAAACTCGTAGTTGTGGTCTTCACCGCAATAGACACATGCTTCGTCCGTGACTTGGTTCACCACTGCTGCAGGCTCCATAGCTGGTGGCTGCTGATGACTAATCACTGTCACATTCTTAAGAGCGTTAGCAATCATTGCAAGATCAGCCCTAATGGTGGACACACCATCAACCTCTAATACACTCTTAACCTTTTTATTTGTGCCTCTAACATCCGACCACTGACAACTATTAATAGATATTCTTTCTAAAATTTCATAGGCTTCATCAAAAGTTTTTGCCAAAAGGGCCCCTCCAGCCGAAGCATCGACCATACCTTGGGTTACTCCATTTAAACCATTGTAAAATGTTTCCATTTGAATACAATGAGGTAACCCATGGTGGGGACACTTTCGTAAAAGCTCCTTAAACCTCTCCCAAGCCTCACTAAAAGTCTCATCCTCAAGTTGCCTAAACCCTACTATTTCACTCCTTAATTTAGCATTTCTATTAGGTGGGAAATATTTACTCAAAATTTTTTCAGCTAACTCATCCCACGTCCTGATTGATCCTGGCGCAAAAGAGTTCAACCATGACTTTGCTCCATCTCTAAGAGAATACGGGAACAAAGTTAATCTACGAGCATCTCTAGGCACTCCTTGAATTACAAAAGAATCACTAACTCCTAGAAAAGACTTAAGATGTAAATGAGGGTCTTCAGATGACAAACCATGGAATTGCCCCACGGTTTGCAACATCTGAAACATTACCGGTTTCATTTCAAAATTCGCCGCTTGGATTTGGGGACGTGCAATCCCTGGATTCAACTCATTAAACATCAGAACAGCATACGCTCGAATGGCTCTGGTCCTATCGTTCGCTATCAAGATAGGATTCTCAGCCTGATTATTTCGATGCTCATTTTGCTCAAACAGTGGGCTTTGCTGCAGCAACGGATTCTGCTGGGGGTTTGCTGTTGCTGGACCTTCAGGAACCTGCGGGAGTTGCGGCACGTTCTCCATCTGGTTTCTGCGCTGCTCCCTCCTTCTGTTCCTAAATGTACTTTCAATTTCTAGATCAAGCTCAAACCGTACCCCAGGCGGATCGCTCATGCACCAAAATCACACCTGCAAAAACAAAAGAAAAAATCAAAAAGTTCTAGCACCAAACCACTAAAACACATACACAAAACAGATCAGATAAAAACTTATTCAAGTCCTCGGCAACGGCGCCAAAAACTTGTTGGGTTCCTAGAGTGAGTAAAAATATAGTATAAAATACTCTAGAATTCCTGTGCAAGTATACACAGTCTGCAGCAAGTAATATTATCAATCCGAGCCCTGAATGAGTTTCCACTCTACCTATTTTTGTGTAACTTTTTAATGGTTTCAAGAATAATAAAATGATTTGGTTTTATAGGAATTATGCTGAAGCAAAATAAATGACAGAACAACGAGTAAACAAATAGATAGACAGATTAAAGACAGGCGCTGGTTAGGTTTTAGTGATTGTTCTAAGATATGCTCTAGCAATATTATTGATCATGCATTTCTCGCAGTATTATTAGCGGATTCCTCCCGGAATCCCGGATATTTTGGGATATGTTTCAAACCCAATGAAGAGCGACCGATCAAGCACTAGGCAACTGGCTATCCCTAGCTCAGTCACTGGCGTTCACCAATACACAATGATCGTAGTGTGGATAATTGCCACACACTCTCTAAATCATCATTGAAACTAGAGAGAGCTATCCATACCGGCTGGCCAGACGGGCATAAAATAAGAATAAGCACAACAATTAACCAAAATGCGATAGTCAATTTATTACTAGAGATGAAGCACAGTAATCACATTATTCCTAACCAACACCCTAAGCTACTTAGTTCATAATAGGCATAGGAATACGAATTACAATCTGAGTATGCATGTCCATAACCAAAGGTTAATAAAGAAAATAAACTCCCTAATCAGCTTGCGGTAGATGGTGTTCTTGATGATCTTCAATCTCCCTATACTATTCGGCTTCCAAGGGAAAACATGGAATGAATTTGACTTTGACGGCTACTTCCTTTTATAGAAGGACAGGAGACTTGAATTAGGTCAACTTGGACACGTGTAGGGCTCTCCTTGCTCCTTTATCCCGAAAATAACTCAACAGAAGTCGGTTCATGAAGTTGGCTAACGAGCTGTGATGTGGCAGTTTCTGCTCCCAGTTTTGCTGCAGCATAGAATTTGCCCTCTCCAGTCGCTTAGCAGCATAATCTGCACAAAATAGTTTCCAATGCTTCCATTCTTCCAAATGGGTTAAATCATGTAATATCTATCCAAAACCAACCCTAATAAGCATAAAGGACACACAAATCCTTATACAATCGAGGCCTAAATAACTACCTTTTGGGCAGTTATCACCTGCACGTGACCTAATTAGAAAAGTATAAATAGCTTGACTTAAGCTCTTTTTCTCCTCACTAAACACCAAAACCTTTGCATTCAAGTCAAACCTTCAACTTTCCATATTCTCCATCGTGAAACCGCAAGACCCACAAGCAAGGAAGATGAAAAACACTCAAGGATCATCATCCTCACAGAAAACTACTCGATCTCAGAGTGCACAATCAACCCACGAAGCTGAAGGAAGTAGCCGACGACAAGAAGAGAATCCTGAAACACACATGCAAGGCATGCGAAGGATGAGACCCATGGGATTCTCGTCGGCAATCGTGAACCAAGCGCCCAACGCTCCAGCTCCATCCCCTTCGACAATGTCAGCTAGTTCGAGGGAGATGTCGAGCTCATCTATGCCAAAGAGAGTCACGCGCGCCACTACTTTCCAACAATCCCAAAAACCTCCCACTCAACAATTCAGAAAATGTTCACGGGAGTGGTTTGAAATGATTTGAGAGATGGGTGCCAAGAGAAGAGATGCCCTTGAAGAAGAAGGGAATCAGCAAGATGAAGAAAAGGTAGCTAAGGCAGCTGAAAGCTCTAGGCAAGGAGAAACTTCAATGGGTAAGGTTTCTAAACCTTCAACTAACACCTCTCTATCTTGTAGGACCAAACCTGTGGTTACTTACAGCGCAAGGAAGAGGAGTCCAAAGAAAAACTTGTCTGAAAAGTCGCTTGAAGTTCAGCCCCTGAAAATCGCAAAGATGCCACCCGATGTATTCGAAGGAATAATCCGCCAAGCACTGGCAAAGGCACTTGAGATTTAAGAGGGGTACAAGGCTGAACAGGATGCCTTGGAAGAAGTTGAAGCAGAGAGAGAGATGGAAAATGAAAAGATGGCTGAGGAGGATGAGTTTGCAAAGGAAAGAGATGAGAAAGATGAGAGAAGAAAAATAGAAGAAGAGCAAGAGGCCGAGAGGGCCTCAAAAGCTAAAGAAGAGAGAAAGTATGAAGAAAACCTCAGGAGGGCAGCTAAGGATTTGCAGCTCCTTGAGGAAGAGAAAAAGAGAAGAGAAGAAATAAAAGAAGACGAAAAAAGAAGGAAGGAAGCTGAAGACTTCCTTGCAGCTTTTGAGCCACTCCACAGAGCTCAAAGTGAGGCTAATGTGCTGCAAGGAAGGTTAGAAGAAAAGGCCCAACAGGGGCCAAGAGAAGAAAATTTAGAAAAAGAAGAAGAAATTGAAAAAGAAGAAGAAGGGTAGTATTCGACCGCATCTGGGCTGCATTCTGAAGAAGGCCTAGCCGAGGCCAATAAAGAGCAGCCAGCTGAAGAGGTTTTTGATCCTCTATTCACACATGACCCACCAGCTATTGACAGTACCTCTTCGGGGGAGAAGAGGGATGAAAAAGAAAAAGAAGACGAGGAGGGCGAGACCTCCAGTGATTCTGATTCTGAAACAGAATCTGATTCAGAGGTAAGAGAGTTAGATGATGACCAAGTCCCTATCTCTGCAGCATTAAGAAGAAAAAGAAAGAGAGAGATTAAGACTGAGAGGAAGACAAAGAACAAAAATGACCCAATCTTTGCCAAGAGGCCGAGGACGAGATCCATGGACGCCTCTCCTGCAGTTCCTCCTACCATCTCACCCTACAAGCCAAAGGGAAAATCACCCAAGGCCGCATCTCCCAAAAATCCGTTTCCTGATGTATTTAATGATGTTAATTTTCAGGAAAAGATGGAGATCATGAAAAAAAGAGATTTCGACAACGAGAAGGGATTTTCTGACCGAGTAGGAGCACTGCTAGAGTTCGTAAGCAGAGTTATCTTCCAGTACAAGTGGCAGGAGTTCTATGCTCACCCTTAGGAGGCTATTGTGCCTCTAGTTCGTGAATATTACTTCGGCCTGAGGGAGGAGAGTATTAGCATGGTGGTGGTGAGGGGGAAGATGGTCAGTTTCTCCTCAGTCGACATTAACAGGGTGTACAGGATCAAGACACCCTTGAACCCAAGAGGGAATGATGTGATTAGGAACCCTTCGAACAAACAAATGAAGGAAGCTTTGAAGCTTGTGGCCAACAAGGGGGTCTAATGGAAAGAATCGCAGACAAAAGTGAAGTCTCTAGTGCCAAGCGACTTAAAGCCAGAATCGACAGTGTGGCTTCATTTCATAAAAAACCGCTTGATGCCAGCCACCCACGATAGCACGATTTAAGTAGATAGAGTAATGCTACTCTATTGTCTTATGAAGGGGTTGGAAATCAACGTAGGGAGCATCATCAGGGATGAAATCTTAGCCTGTGGACGGAAAAAGGCAGGCAAGCTTTTCTCTGGCTCATTCATCACCCAGCTCTATCAGAGCGTGAAGATTGTGCCAGGCAAGGACGAGGAGTGCCATTTCTTCAAACCAACCATCGACTTGTCCTTGATAGGGAAGCTCCAATAGAACAACATCCAGAGGAAGGATAAAGCCTCCACATCACAGGCCACTCCTCTATCAAGGCCGAATGTAGCCTCTCCATGACAGCACACTCCTTTTACAGGGTCTTCACCAACATCAGAAGCCCTAGGCATGGTCCACCACCAGCTTGATCGAATCAGGGAGAACCTGAAGACATACTAGACGTATGCCAAGGAGAGGGATGAAGCTATTAGAGAGTTCTATCTCTCTATCGCCCCAAGCATTGCTCCGGTCTTTCCAAGTTTTCCTCAATCGCTGCTGCCCCAGGAAGAAGAGGATTCTGATGAAGAGGAAGATGAAGAGAGAGAGAGTTCCTCGGACGAGGAATATGAGAGTTTTTTTTTTTTTTTGAGAAAGGAATATGAGAGTTTTCTGATCCCCTTTAACTGAATATTTTTGTGAATAATAATGTTTACTGTTTTTTTGTTGATTGCTATTTTTTTTTTTAGTTTTAAAATGTTTGCATTTTGTTTTTAGTGTTTAGTTGTTGTTTTTGCTTGTTTTTAATGTTTAGTTGTTAATAGCTTTGATCATAGGATAGTTTTAGATAGTTTGTGGATAGTTTAGGTTAGAAAAACATGGGTTTTCTAGATCTTTTCCTGAAAATCTGCTTGCTGTTTTTTGAGCTTTACCTGTGATAGTTTTAAAGAAAAAAAAAATCAACTTTCAAAGAAAGTGCTTTAAAAATATTTTGGAAGAAAAAAACATGTTTCAAAGGAGTTTTCTTTTAAGCCCTTAATGATGAAAACTAGAGCTTTTTTCTATCTCAAAAGTGCCACCGTCTAAACTGAGTTGTTTTCTAGTCATAGGCTTTCCATTAGTCTTTTTCTTTACAAAATTTTCTTAGAGTCTAAACTTCCTCGTGCTTAACCTTTCTAACACTCTAGGAGAGTTTAGCCTTGAAGTTTTGAAAACAAAAAGCCTCATGTTAAGCCCATGCCTAAAAAACAAGCCAATAAGGACATTGTCTACCTTTAAGTTTGGGGGGGGGGTGTTTTATGCTTCATTATGCAAATATTCTTGTAAATCTGTACTGCAGGAAAGAATATGTGCTCAGTATATGAAAACAAATGAAAAATGGAAAAAAACCGAGAGTTACTCCTCCTTTCTAGGGTTTACTGAGTAACCAGGGGCATTCATGACACCCATGGTTTGCCACTACATGAAAGGCTTACCTAGGGAAGTGAGTATCACTCCGAGCTTGTTAACTTTGCTCGTAGCTAGATATCTTCACCACAAAGTGTCGATAAGCTAGAACGAAGGTAAATACGTCAGCAAGGATGCTCTTGGGAGAAAAAGAAGTTGAATAAAAGGAGCACCAACAGTCAAATAAGTTTGGGGGAAATGAGAAAAGGTCTAGTAATTCATATATACTTTTGTTTTCCTAAAGATTGTTTTCTTAGACTAAAAGGACTACACTAGGCTCTATGAGTAGAAGTTAGGTAGTTTAAGCACATTGGTTAGGATGGTTGAGAGAGAGTTTTGCTTTGAAAAAGAACAGTAGAAATCTTCACGCCTAGGAAACTCAGACGTTGTGACTGGCACTAGAGTAGAATCCTCTCCTGAAAGGCAATCTTTTTAGAAAATGATCTTGAAATACATGTTTACTTGATTCCATGTCACTTGATTTGCAATGAAAAGTTGATACTATTACCATAATTCATTTCTATGCATGAACTCTAACATTTTGGTTTGCAATTAATATTGAGCTCTCACGTTCTGATTGGCAATTAAAAAGTTGGTCTCTAACATTTTGATTGGCAATTGCTTGAGGACAAGCAATGAGTTAAGTTTGAGGGTATGTGATAACTGCCCAAAAGGTAGTTATTTAGGCCTCAATTATATAGGGATTTGTGTGTCCTTTATGCTTATTAGGGTTGATTTTGGATAGATATTACATGTTTTAACCCATTTGGAAGAATGGAAGCATTGGAAATTATTTTGTGTAGATTATGCTGCTCGACGACTGGAGGGAGCAAATTTTGTGCTGCAGCAAAACTGGGAGCAGAAACTGCCACATCACAGCTCGTTAGCCAACTTCATGAACCGACTTTTGTTGAGTTATTCTCGTTATAAAGGAGCAAGGAGAGCCTTACACGTGTCCTAGTTGACCTAATTCAAGCCTCCCATCCTTCTATAAAAGGAAGTAGCCGTCAAAGTCAAAGGCATTCCATGTTTTCCCTTGGAAGCCGAATATTTTAGAGAGATTGAAGATTGTAAAAAATACCATCTTCCGCAAGCTGATTAGGGAGTTTATTTTCTTTATTAACTTGTGGTTATGGACATGCCTACTCAGATTGTAATTCGTATTCCTATGCCTATTATGAACTAAGTAGCTTAAGGTGTTGGTTAGGAATAATGTGATTACTGTGCTTCATCTCTAGTAATATATTGACTATCGCATTTTGGTTAATTGTTGTGCTTAATCTCATTTTATGCCCGTCTGGCCAGCCGGTATGGATAACTCTCTCTAGTTTCAGAGATGATTTAGAGGGTGTGTGGCAATTATCCACACTACGATCATTGTGTATTGGTGAACGCCAGTGACTGAGCTAGGGATAGCCAATTGCCTAGTGCTTGATCGGTCACACTTCATTGAGTTTGAAACATACCCCAAAAGATCCGGAGTTCCGAGAGGAATCTGCTAATAATACTGCGAGAAATGCATGATCAATAATATTGCTAGAGCATATTTTAGAACAATCACTAAATCCTAACCAGCGCCTGTCTTTAATCTGTCTATCTATTTGTTTACTTGTTGTTCTGTCATTTATTTTGCTTCAGCATAATCCCGATAAAACCAAATCATTTTACTATCTTTGAAACCATTAAAAAGTTACACAAAATAGGTAGAGTGGAAACTAATTCAGGACTCGGATTGATAATATTACTTGCTGCAGACTATGTATACTTGCACAGGAATTCTAGAGTCTTTTATACCATATTATTACTGTTGGTACGATTTTCCGCAAGCGCACGGGTCGTCACAAGTAATATAAAACGGAAAGTATTCCGAGTATCGAATCCTCAGGGAGGCGAAGCGAAACTTAAGCAAATAAATAAAATTTTCTTGAGCACTGAAAATACTTAGGCGAAATAATATTTAGGGACCACTTCATGCAATAAAAAGGACTTAAATTCAAGACAATTAATGAAAACAAATTGATCAATCAAAAAAATAAAATGTGGAGAAAGAGTTTTCTTTAAATGGGAAGAGGGGTCTTGAAAATCAATGGTTAGCTAAATAATTGCTATAATTATCCTATCTCATTGCCCAACTAATTATAATCCTAGAATCTCCGTTAATCACATAGGTTCTCCTGTCGGTTTCCCCTAATTGTAATTAATTCATTTTAACAACCTAAGTGTCCTTAGCGCCATTAAAAATCTTTAATTATTACGCTCTGATTCATTTTAGGAATCTAAGTTTAATCAACTAATCCCGGTGTCACAACGGGCAATTAAACTAGTTGCATGGATTATGATCTATCCTAATTTCTCTCCGTCGAGTTTCCATTAAGAATCGAATCATTACACAATTGGCCAGATTGAGTAAAGCATTAAGCACATCCATACAAATAATTAGGACATGGGCAAGAGACAAGAAATTATAACAATATTTTGACTATCATTTCATTTCAAGACCCCAAATTGGGGTTTAGCTACACATAATATTCACAATAATTACAAGGGAAAGCATATTAAAGAGCATAAAAGGAAAGGAATTGACCGTCGAAAAACCCCTCGCTGACGCTTGGAGCCCCTGCTGACTACTCCTCGAGCCTCTAAGATTGCTCCCCAAAATTCCCAAAATTTTCCCAGTAGAAGAATCCTCTCAAAAAGGCTTAAAAGCCTTGAGAGGGGCTCCAAGAAAGGAGCCTAAGAGAGGAAAGAAAAGATGAATTGGTTGATGGTTTGATTAATGAGAAATGAGGCACCCAAGGGCGCCTATTTATTGGCCTGGAATAGGGGTAGCGTCGCGACGCTGCCCTGCTAAGCGGCGCGACGCTGCTGTGCACGCGGCTTGGACAACAAGAAAGGGCAGCGTCGCGATGCTACCTTGCTTAGCGTCTCGACGCTGTCCAGATTTTCCAGATTTTTCAGCTTCCTTTTGGGCTGATTTTTGGGCCTTCTTCTTCATTTCTCTTGGTCTTTTCTTCATGGATGTCTTCTTTGGGCCTCCAATTGCATCAAGCTAGGATTTGAGCTATAATTACTTCAATTTTGGCTCTTTTTCTCCCAAAATCACCAACTTAGCTCCTAAGGACCAAATAACAAAATTCATTAAATATATTCATTAAAAATACGATTAAAGCACCAAAAAGCTTAATAAATTGAGACTAAAATAGCGACATTTCTGCTCGCTATCAATTACTCACTCTAGGAACCCAACAGTATGATAAGGGTAAATAATATACCTATTTTACTCTAATATTTAGCTCATTTCTTGGTCAAATATTGAGTGTTTAGGTCATTTTTACTATTTCCGAGCTCAAAATATGTTATTTTGATAAGTTGGGGTGATGAGAGTCACTTTTGTTGAATTATGCTTAATTGTGCCTAAAAAGACTTGATTTGAAGCAAAATTGACTTAGTTTGCTGTTGTGCAGAAAAACAGAGGAGAACCTGGAATTTCCCATAAATGCGACCGCATTTCTGGGAAGGCAAAAACGAAATTCGATTGCATTTCTGGAAAAACAAAGGTCGTTCCGAGTCGCACGCAGGTCGTTGTTGACGAGTATTCTTCGCACCTAACCGGTTGTTTTTACCTCGAAACTGACTGGGCAACCTTCCAGCACCTATTTCACAGCTCCTCAACCAATTTCTACACTATATAATCTCGGGATTCGAAGTCAAATTCAAGCAGAACTCACTTGGAAGAAAAGGGTGATGACAGAACCCTGGCTCGACGCCAATGAGTAGGGATGCCCGAGGTCCTTCTTAGATGACCAAATTCTAACCCGAGAGAGAGTTAGACATCAAACCTTGTGGTTTGTAGAGAGTTTCACCCATTCCCATCTTGTAAAAGTGAGAGAGTGGAGTGTCTTAGTGAACTCTAGAAGGATTGTGTAAACAAAAAACCCATAATATTTAGCTATCTCTTTTTATTCCAGCTCTTGAATCTTTTCATTATCTTTGTATTCTTGACATCATTATTTCAATGAAAATGTGTTCATTTGCTTTTTATCCCATCATGAGTAGCTAAATCCCGTTGAGGGGTTCAATCTGGTGAATTCCCTTAGGGTTTAATGGCTTGAAAATGTTTTATTTACTTAAGTAGGGTTTAATGCATATCATTCTTTATTGAATATCATTATGATCTTGCTAAGTTTAATTTGATCACTTAGACTTTGCATGCTATGTGAGTTTGATCTCGAAAGGGACAAACGATATCGGTTCTCATAAAGGTGATATAGGAGAAAAAGCTCAAAAGAGTTTGTTCGACGGTATAGGGCAACCTGCCTAAGGCACCCTATATCGACTATAGGGTTATAGGTTGCATTCGTGAATTATCTATGTCGAAGTCGAGTCCCAGAAATGGTCATAACGGTACTCGCTTAGACTTCTTACGGTTTTTGGAAACAAGGGCCAAAAGGAAGTTAAATTTGACCTAATGCATTAAACACTCTTAAGTTAGATATTGCATAAGTATGGTTGTTACCCTAGGGATGAATCCATGTTGAATACCTTGTTTTATCTTATTGTTATTCTTTATTAGTTATTTGCATGTTTTATTTATCTTTTCAAAAACCCAATCAATCAACTTATTTTCTTTGGTTACCTTCTTTTAAAAGCAATCATTGAGCAGTTTCTTCATCAAATTTGAATTTCCAATTTAGTCCTCGTGTGATCGATACCCTTAGAATACTTTTTAAGGTTTTTTTATTACTACGTGCGACAGTGTATACTTGCACTTAAGTGTTGGCTGAATATTTCTTTCTTATTATTATTCATCTTATGTCACATTCCATCCATTCAGCTAGCCACTCACCACCCTCTTTCAAACCTTCGACACCTGTCACTCTCAGATGCCACAATCACATCAGCATACCGTGAAAGCTTGGTATACTTTCTCTCGTACTCGGCCACTGAAAGTGACCCTTGCTTCAACCCTAGAAACTCATCCCTCTTTACCTCATAATATGTGCTGGGATAATACTTGTCTTCGAATATGCCTCTGAAAGTCTACCAGTCTAAGGTACGTGCATCACTACGCCTGGCTAATATGGATTTCGACCATCCCTCTGTCTCTTTCTGCAGTAGGGATGTAGCCAATCTTACTTTTCGTTCCTCAGGACAGCTCATCACATCAAAGCATTTCTCAAACATATTTGACCAAACCTCGGCGTCAGCCGGATCTGTGGAACCCTCAAACACAGTGGCTCCTAATTTCTTCAATCGTACGATTCCTTACATCTTTTCCGGATCATTAAGCCCTACTCAACTTGCTCGTGAAAAAATGAAAATCTTTAAACAATACTCGCTAATACATACTTTGCTTAAAATGATATCATTTCAACTACTTTTCAGAAAGTCAGTAACCACATACTCATATATAAATCTCATTAGAAAATCTAAGCTCAAACCTTATGCTTGAAACTATTCATAGAAATCATGTATCATTCATAAGTTCAGATTCAAGCATGTAAACCATTTAAGCATAAATAACAGTTTGGAAATCATTTTCGAAATTTGTTTTGTCACTCACAGTCTTGGCTAGTTCCCTGGTCGTAGACTCGACCTATTTCCTCTTGGCCTTTCAAATAAACAAAAACCGAGCATCAGAACTACAAATAGTATTGTCTTTCTATGCTCATGAATTCTAAACTCTAGAAATAAAATCACATTCCACATTTTTTCCAGTTTTTCCAGATTCAATACCTTAACTTCAAACACTCATAACTTCCTCAATACTTGACCAAATTTAATGTACAATATACCAAACTCTTCATTTTGGAACCCTCTACAACGCACTTGAAGGAATGAAAATGAAATTCTCAACGGATTTGTCCAGAAATTCCCCGAACACAGCAAATCCAGATTCGTACTTCTCTGCTACCCTCTACTTTTCTCCTGAAATTAAACCTACCTCTAGTCATTTTTGGCTCACAAATTCTTCATGAAAGTCATAGGAAATTAAATAGGCTTTCCAACCATACAAATTTGAGCTTCTAATTCAACTTGTATACCCTAGAACATTAAAAAAATCAGAGAAAAGCAGAGACCCTTCAGAATTTCCACGAAAATTCTATGCTCTGTTTTCCTCTTCAAACACTGTTAACTTA
Organism: Luffa acutangula; assembly: GCA_036850905.1. Lineage (NCBI taxonomy): Eukaryota > Viridiplantae > Streptophyta > Magnoliopsida > Cucurbitales > Cucurbitaceae > Luffa > Luffa acutangula. Next base: position 24,998,327 of record CM072098.1, read on the forward strand.
TTGAGTCAGCGATGTTGAGCCACTCTCACCCATCCAATCAAAGGATAATCCCGAATAAACAGGAGTTCATAGTTAGCTTAGGATTAAGATTGAGTTACCTAGGTCATCGCTTGAAATAGTTAGTTTCATAGTAAACGACGTTATAAAGTGAAAGTGACTTATTTCGCGGTTCGGTCTTATATAAACTCTTTTGTATAGGACGCCCCCACTCGCATGTCTCTACATGAAAGATACAAGATCACATAGTTTGTACTAAAGCAAAGTGGGCTGCGTCACATAGTTTTTCCTAGGATAAGGTACCTAGTCTTATCCCTATACTATAGATCGTGTAGGCTATTACTTGAACTTGATCCACTTTTATGTCACTACATAAATTTCAAGTGTTCATATCATAGCCAATGATTCTAGTTTATTGGATTTGGGTTAATTAATACATAATTAAAACAACTATTCGACAACCAAAAATTGAATAATCTCGATAACGCTATGTCGATTATAATTGACTTTGTTACATTTACTATCCACGAGTTTTAGGACATAAAACCGAACAATTCATAATATAGTTTGAGTTTTTCATATTATAACCAAGGATGTTTCTACTGGATTTAGAGTATATAAACAAACAATTTACTGAATAACATCTTTATTGCAAAAGGATTACAAACTTTGAGTTTTAGGACATAAAACCCAACATCTTCTACTCAAGGTATCCACATATTTGAATCCCCAGGAAGAAGCTTAGCTCATGGATGGAAATAAAGTGCAAGACATAAAGTAAAGATTGCTCAAAATAGAAGAATAGACTGAATTCATATTAAATAAATGGAATGAGTACAAGATTAGTAAACATACAACTAAAAAGTAAAAGGAAAACAAGAACATACAACTGTTGAAAAGAAAAGACTTAAACAGAAAATACAATAAGTAAAACAAGACTTAACTACGGATCTTCCCCTCTCTATCTAGCTTGCTCTTGTCCTCTTTCAAGGGGAGACAAGTCTTTCTCTTCTAGTTCTTTCAAATGGAAAAGCCGACAGAGGCTGAAAGATCCAAAACTCGGAGTGGTTACAAGATGAGAAGAGAGAAAAACTTAAAATCTATCCTAAGGATGAATTTTCGAGATCCCGTTGCTTCTTGCATCTTGATCGCCTTTTATAGACCTTGGAAGGTAGGGTTGGCTGTCGACATTAATGTGAGTGAGCCTTAGAAGGTCAAAATCCACGATCCTTGGAGATTTGATACGATATTTGGGATTTTCGGGTGATTCTGTGAAGATCTCGCGAATCTCGAAAATTTATCGGAAAGCCAGTTTCAGCCGCAAAGTTGGGCACAAATCTTCTTTACACTGCCTTGACAATTTTGTCTTCAACTGGGGCTACATTCCTTATAAGTTTGCAGGCGCATATTGAACGCATATTCCACATCTTTAGATCCAAATGCAGGCGCAAATCTTCAACTTCGACTCTTTTGCTCCGCTAATCTTTCTCTCCAATTGTGGACACATTTTCCCCTTGCAAAGTCCTTTGCGCAAAAACATTAACTTTGGATAAATTCTTGCAAAAGCAATCTCTTTTGTACTTTTTAAGCATAAATTCTATACTTCTAAGATTTCCCACATGATTCTAAGACTTTTGCTAAATTTACTAAAAAAGATATGATTTTAAGCACAAAGTCTTCGCTTTCCAAACAATAACCTAGGTTTTTAAGGCTAAATATCGCACAAAAATGATTGTTATCACTTAACCTCTTAATCCTGACTCTTTCTTCTCTATTTAAGCAAGAAGATCATGCAACCAATTTCCTTAAAAGAAGACACCACATAAGTGAGGGATTAGGTGTTATCTATGTGGCTCACCATGAGGAAACTAAATTTTGAGTCATAAGATTCCACCGCCACTTAAAATTAACATATTTGAATTTCTAATAAAACTCAAATTATGAATTTCTAATTTAATTTTAAATAAACTTAATTCTAATATTTAAATTTAAATGAAATTAATTTTATATATAATTAATTAAACAAAAATTATTATTTCACACCAATCCCGATCTCTCTCAAACCTGGTTTCTAATACGAATTGCTATTCATAACCAAACCTAAATGTGTATCGTATACATATTATGAATATTTAAACCATATTCAAATATCTCCAACTCTCTCAAATATAGTTTAATCCATAATTAAACTGTTACGTCAAATATATCGAATATAATTTACGATAACTCCCTAAATCGAATTTGAATGCTTCAAATTCTTTCATCGCTTTGTTCTAAGGTTTAGTCCTTATGAGCTAGTAGGGGACCTAATGGACCTACAAATCATGGGCTCCAACAATCTGAGACTAACTAGCAAAACTCATCAACCTAGTTAATCAACATTGGTTAACTACCGAGACACTCCACTATAGCCCAGTAGCTGCACTCCCCTCACTGTAGATCTCAGGTCTTCTTACCTCCCCGAGATCCGTGGATTTCAAGTTAGCTCGAAAACGCTCTAAATTGCCTGATTTAGCTCCAAATTGTGTGATTCGTCCCTAATGCCTTCAATGCAAAATTTATCTACAAAATAGACAAATAAACAGTAAAATTGACTCTAACAAGCTTAGATTTTTTTTTTCAACAAGCTTAGATTAATAACAAATAGATAAGACTAAATTGATGGGCATCGAAGTGCTCGCTAGCGTATTCATTATACCCATCCCTCTCAAGATTAGGAAAGCCGTAATATCTGTTTAACGAGGCAGAGTCGAAGGGAACAGTTATACCCCTAACGAAGGAAGAGGTGGAGTCCTTTACCATGTTGGCATAGAACTCCCTGACAACAAGAACTACAGCGGCTTCAGGGTGGCTAGCTAACCTACTCCAACCTCTTTCCATGATACTATGGGTTAATTTGGGTTGAGAGTCAACATCAGGAACTATGCCTCTCTCTGCTATTATTCCTCTCCTAACCACGTAAGTGTGGAAAGCTACTTCTGCATATCTATTGACAAATTTTGATCTATCATAACCTGCAGAAGAAGAAGAAGAAACAGTAACTTGAGGCTAACAAAAAGGTATTCCCACAAAAGAAAAATCTAAAACAGCCTAAATTATAATGGGAAACTCTAAAAATTTAACTCAACACAATTCCACAACTTCAACACTTAAAAGTCTGTCTGCCTTAAAACACAAAACCAGCAGAAAACAACAGTAAACTAACCAAAAATCAGCAAGATATCAGTTCAAACAAACAAAAACAACAGCCTAACACACTTCAAACCGAATTTCAGCAGCAAGATACACATACATATGGGTAGAAAATTGAATATTCAACTCTTCATCCTAAGGATAACATATAATCTTGAAGACTTGGTTGAAAATCAAAGAAGAATAGCAAGAAAACACGTTACCCATGAGGAGAAAGACAAAAAATGCCTAAAACACCGAAAATCACTCAAAAACCCACTTCAATCTGCTGCTAATCTGTAAGAATCGAGAAAAGGGTGTAGAAATCCATGAGTTATGCGTGAAATTTGGAAGAAATCGGGTAAAAATCAATGGGCAAATGAGGGAGTAGAGAGAATTTGGGGAGAAAAAGGTCTAGGGCTTGAAACAAGTGACCCCCCAAATCTGTGAATCTAGAATTTTATTTCCAGATTCACGCCAACGTCGAGATGCTGAGAGCCCAGCGTCTTGAGGCTGACTCTCGGGGTTTTCAACTTTTCGCGCTTTTTGTAATCTAGCTCTTTCTTTCTTAAAAATAATTTATACCGATAAAGCACATGAAAAGAGAGATTTGAGTTAGATTAAAAAAAATCAAAAGAAATAAAATTATGAAAAATAAAATTAAAAAGAAACGGAAAACATAAAAAAATTTGGGTTTCCTCCCAAAAGCGCCTTGTTTAACATCGTGAGCTCGACAAATTTTTCCTCGAACTCATCTAGGATCTAGATTTTCTCGCCCCAGAAAGTTGATCATCTTGGATCCAGAAGCCCGATGTCTTTTTCACCTGAATCTTATGGGAAGCATTACTGGAAGCAAGAGAGGGGTTAAGTTTTCCTATGATATCAAAACAAAAGTAATTTCTTCTACCTTTAAACTCGACTGAAATGATACTCTTACCAGATTCATTTTAACCTTAGTCATTTTCATGAATGGACGACCTAGAATTACTGATGTGGCATTAGGTGAATCATTTTCATGCATGTCTATTATAAAGAAGTCGGTTGGAAAAATTAGCTCATGTACCTTAATGAGACATTTTCACATAGCCCTAGAGGTCTAATCAAGGATCTATATGCCAATTGAATTAAATTGCTTGTTTTCTTAATATTGGAAACTTTTAGCTCATTGAAAAGTGCAAGAGACATAACATATATAGAGGATCCTAAGTCTAGCATAGCATGCTCAATTTCTATATCCCCTAAAATGCATGGCAATGTGTAAATTCCATGATCTAAGCACTTATCAGGTAATTTATTCAAAACTGTAGAGACATTTTTATTTACCTCTGGCTTACCTTTCCTGGAGCACCATTTTCTTAAGAATTTACTAACCTTAGGAATTTTCTTATTGGCGTCCAAAAGCGGGATGTTGACCTCCACCTTCTTGAATAAATCAAGCACGTCCTTCTCCTAATCTTCCTTACATAGCTTAGGCTGCATCTCTAACTGGTGCGACAGAGGCTGAATGATGGATGTGAGATAAAATGATAGATAATAATAAAGATAAATTCTGCCAATCGTAGTGCAAGTATAAACTGTCGCACGTAGTAATAAAAACCTTAGAAGTATTCTAAGGGTATCGATCCCACGAGGACTAAATTGGAAATTTAGATTTGAAGAAGAAACTGCTCAAATGATTGCTTAAAATATGTAATCAAAGAAATAGTTGTTGATTGGTTTTTTGAAGATAAATAAAACAAATAAATAAAGAAATAAAAATGATAAATAAAAGGATGTATTCAATATAGTTTCATCCCAAAGCCAAATAACTTTAATCATAGAGTATTCAACTTAAGACTAATCAATGCATTGGGTCAGATTTAACTTCTATTTGGCCTTACTCCCAAGAACCGTTAGAAGGCTAAGTGAGTACCATTATGCACATTTCTGTGACTCGACTCCCACATAGATAATTTACGAATGCAATCTATAACCCTATAGTTGATATAGGGTGCCTTAGGCAGCTTGTCCTATACCACCGAACAATCTCTTTCAAGCTTTTTCTCCGATATCATCTTTATGAGAACCGATATCGTCTGTCCCTTTCGAGATCAAACTCACATAACATGCAAAGTCTAAGTGATCAATTTAAACTCAGCAAGATATGAATGATAATCAATAAAGAATGACATGCATTGAATAGAAACTTAAGGGAATAAACACTTTCAAGCTATTGAACCATAAGAGAATTCACTATATTCAACCCCTCAACGAAATTTAGCTACTCATGGTGGGATAAAGTGCAAATGAATATCTTTTCATTGAAATAAAGAATAAAGAATACAAATAAATGAAAAGTAAAAAAAGTTCAAAGTAACGACAGTAGCTAAATACTAGGGTTTTTTTCTTTTATCCAATCCTTCTAGAGTTCACTCAACACTCCACTCTCTCGCTTTTACAAGTGAAAATGGGTGAAAATCCCTACAAACCCTAAGGTTTGATGTCTAACTAAGGTTAGAATTCAGTCTTCTAAGAAGGACCTCAGTCATCCCTACTCATAGGCGTCAACTAGGGTTCTGTCACCACCCTCTTCTTCCAAATGAGTTCTGCTTGCATTTGACGTTGAATCAAGGCCTTATATAGTGTGGGGAGTCGTTGAGGAGCTGCGAAAATAGTGCTGGTAGGTAGCTCAGACAATTTTGGGGTCAAAACGGTCGGTTAGGTGCATAATAGTCTCGTTCAAAACGACCCGCGACAGACTCGGAACTGCCCCTGTTTTTCCAGAAATGCGGTTGCATTTCATTTTTGCTTTCCCAGAAATGCGGTCGCATTTCTGGGCAGTTTCCAGCTTCCTCTGCTTTTTCTGTACAACAACAAACTTAGACAAATTCCTATTAAATTGAGCCTTTTTAAGCACAAATAAGCATAATTTGACAAATGTGACTCTCAACTCCCTAACTTATCAACTTTAACATATTCTGAGCTCGGGAAGAGTAAAATTGATCTAAAACATATAATTTTGACAAGGAAATGAGCTAAATATAAGGGTAAAATAGGTATATTTTTTACCCTTATCATACCCCCAAACTTAACTCATTTCTTGACCTCAAGCAATAGCAAATAAGAATGTTAGAGATCAACTTTTTAATTGCCAATCAGAATGTGAGAGCTCAATACTAATTGCAAACCAAAACTCTATGGTTTAAATATAGTTGTCAATTTACGTACAAGCATCAACTTTTAATTACAAATCAAGTGACATGGAATCAAGTAAACATGTTTTTCAAGATTATTTTCTAAAAAGCTTGCCTTTCAGGAGAGGGTTCTACTCTAGTGCCAGTCACAACATCTATGTTTCTTAGGCATGAAGATTTCTATTGTTCTTTTTCAAAGCAAAACTCTCCCTAGTCCATCCTAACCAATATGTTTAAACTACCTAACTTCTACTCATTGAGCCTAGTGTAGTCCTTTTAGTTAAGAAAAACAAGACTTGAGGTTCCTTGAGCATACATGAGTTACTAGACCTTTTTCTATCTCCCCCAAACTTATTTGACTTCTGGTGCTTTTTTTATTCAACATCTTTTTCTCCCAAGAGTATCGTTGGTGTCATCGTTACCTTCGTTCTAGCTTATCGACTCTTTATGGTGAAGATATCTAGCTACGAGCAAAGTTCACAAGCTTGGAATAATACTCACTTCCCTTAAGTAAACCTTTCAAGCAGTGGAAAACCATGGGTGTCATGAATGCCCCTAGTTACTAAATAAACCCTAGGACTGAGAAGTAACTCTCGGTTTCATTTTTTTTGGATAGTATATACTGAGAACATATTCTTTTTTTCCAGTAGTACAAATTTACAAAAAGCATAACATAAAGCATAAATATTTACAAGGTAAAGCACCCCCCCCCCCCCAAACTTAAAATTAGACAATGTCCTTATTGGCTTTGTTTTTAAGGCATAGGCTTAGTATAAGCCTTTTTGTTTTTCAAAACTTTAAGACTAAACTCTCCTAGTATGTTAGAAAGGTTAAACATGAGGAAGTTTAGACTTAAGAAAATTCTGTAAAGAAAAAGACTAATGGAAAGCTTATGACTAGAAAACAATTCAGTTGTGACAGTGACACTTTTGAGATAGAACAAAGCTCTAGTTATCATCATCAAGGACTTAAAAGAAAACTCCTTTGAAAACATGCTTTTTCCAAAACGTTTTTAAGCAATTATTCTTAAGGTTGATTTTTTCTCAAAAGTTTCCTTGGTTCATTAAAGATAGTAGCAGATTTTTTCCTTAAAATAACAAAAACCCAAGTAAAATGCAATTATTCACAAGACAACTACCTTTAAACTAACGTAGAAACTTCAACTAACAATTAGATAACAATTCAAGAAACAAAACAACAACTAGATAAGAAAAAAACAAAAACAAAACATGCAAAAATTAAAAAGACAGCAAATAACTAAACACAAAAAACAGTATTATATATATATAAAAAAAACATAGCACGTGAAGGGGTCAGAAAACTCCCCAGTCCTCGTCCTAGGAACTCTCTTTCTCTTCATCTTCTTCATCATCATTCTCATCTGCTTCATCATTAGAATCCTTGTCGTCTTGGGGCAGCCACGATTGAGGGAAATCGGGAAAGACAGGAGCAATACTCGGGGTGATAGAGAGGTAGAACTCTCTAATAGCTTCATCTCTCTCCTTGGCATATGCCTAATAAGTCCTCAGGTTGTCCCTAAGTTGATCCAGTTGTCGGTAGGCAATTGCTAGGGCTTCAGATTACGGTGAGGGCCTTGAAAAAGAAGTGTGTTGGGATGGAGAAGCCGTGTTCAGCCCTGATGGCGGAGTGGCTTGAGATGTAGGGGCTTTGTCTTTTCTTTGGATGCTAATCTGTTGAAGCTTCCCGATTAAGGATAGATCAATGGTAGGCTTGAAGAAGTGACGTTCCTCATCCTTACCAGGAACTATCTTCACCCTCTGACAAAGCTGGGTGATCAATGATCCAAAGAAATTTTTTCCTGCTCTTTTCCTTCCACAAGAAAGAATCTCCTCCCTGATAATGCTCCCGATGTTGATCTCAAAACGTCTTCATGATACAATAGAGGAGCATAAATCTCTCCACTGAGATGGTGTTGTCATGGGTGGTTGGCATCAATCGGTTCTTGATAAAGTGTAGCAATACTGCAGATTCGGGCTTTAGATCGCCTGACACTAGTGTCTTCACCTTCGTTAGGGACTCTTTCCACTGAACACCCTTGTTGGCCACCAATTTCAGTGCATCTTTCATCTGCTTGGCCGAGGGGTTCCTAATGGCATCATTTCCCCTTGGATGTTGATAGCGAGCATAAATGTTGCTATTTTAGTCCAAATTTATTAGGCTTTTTAGTGCTTTAATTGTGTTTTTATTGAAAATATTTAATGTATTTTGTTACTTGGTCTTTAGGAGCAAAGTTATGGATTTTGTGGAAAAAGTTCCCAAAATGAAGCCATTCAAGCCCAATTTCCATGCTTGGGTCAAGGGGAGTCAAAAGAGGTCAACTATGAAGAAAAAGGTCCAAAAAGAAATGTGGAGAGGCCCAAATTGAAGCCCAAATCTGCGCATGAAAGTTCTGGAAATTGCCTAGCATCGAGACGCTGTAAGGACAACGTTGCGACACTGTCCATTTCTTGGCCGACAAGTCGATGACGTCATAGCGTTGCGATGCTGTGCCAAATAGCGTCTCGACGCTACCCCCTTTCCGAGCCTATATAAGCGCCCCTTGGTGCCTCATTTTACAATCAATCAGCATATTCTTCCATTCTTTTCTTGCTTTCTTGGCTCCTTTGGGAGCCTCTCTCAAGGCTTTCAAGCCTTTTTGAGAGTTTCTTTAGTGGGAAATTTTTGGGGAATTTTGGGGAGCACCCTAGGAGGCTCAAGGAACGCTCGAAGGGAGTCCAAGCGTCAGTGAAGGGGTTTTCGACGGTCAATTCCTTTCCTTTTATTATGCTCTTAATTATGCTTTCCATTGTAAATTTTGTGGATATTTTAGCTATGTATAGCTAAACCCCAATTTGGGGTCTTGAAATGAAATTATAGTCAAAATATTGTTATAATTACCCGTCTTTTGCCCTTTTCCTAATTAGTTCTATGGATGTGCTTAATGATGTATGCAATCTGGCCAATTTTGTATTGATGTAATTCTTAATGGAAACTCGATAGAGAGAAGTTAGGATAGATCATAATCCATGCAACTAGTTTAATTGCCCGTTATGACAACGAGATTAGTTGATTAAACTTAGATTCCTAAAATGAATCAGTGCATAATAATTAATGATTTTTAATGGCGCTAAGGAAACTTAGGTTGTTAAAATGAATTAATTACAATTAGGGGAGACCGACAGGAGAACCTATGAGATTATCAGAGATTCTAGGATTATAATTAGTTGGGCAACAAGATAGGATAAGTATAATAAATGTTTAGCTAATAATTGATTTTCAAGACCCCTCTTCCCATTAAAAACTCTTTCTCCATATTTTTTTTTTCTCGATTGATCAAATTTTCTCTTTAATTGCGTTGATTTATAAATTTCTTTGATTGCATGATCCGGTCCCTAAATATTATTTCACCCAAGTATTTTAAGTGCTCAAAGAATCTTTGCTTGCTTAAATTTCGCTTCGCCTCCCTGTGGATTTGATACTCGGTATTACCTACCCTTTTTATATTACTTGTGATGACTCATGCACTTGCGGTTAGCAACAGATGTAAGGGTGCTGTAATCCTTACACCCTATTGATGTCCACTGAAGAGAAGCTGACCATCTTGCCTCTCACCACTGCCATACTTATGCTCTCCTTCCTCAGGCCGACGTAAAATTCTCATACTAAAGGCACCACGAACTCCTGAGGGTGAGCGCAAAACTCCTGCCACTTATACTGTGAGATAACTCTGGTTACGAATTATGGCAGTGCTCCCTCTCTATTAGAGAATCCCTTATCGTTGAGGAAATCTTTTTTTCTCATTATCTCCATCATTTCTTGAAAATTGACATCTCTGAAGACTTTGGGGAATGGATTTTTAGGAGATGCAGCCCTAGGGGATTTGGCTTTAGGCTTGGTGGGTGAGACGATTGGAGGAACAGTAGGAGAGGTGTCCATGGACCTTCTCCTGGCCTCTTGGCGAAAATTATGTCCTTCTTGTTTTTGGTCCTCCTTTCGAAACTGATTTCTCTTCTCTTTTTTTCTCAATGCTGCAGAGATGGAAACTTGGTCATCATCCAATTCCTTGATATCTGAGTCGGATTTTGTTTCTAAATCTGGAGGTCTCGACCTCCTTGTTCTCTTTTTTTCTTCATCTCTCTTCTCTCCTGAAGAGGTGCTATCAGCTGCTAGTGGATGATATTTGAATAGAAGTTCGAAGACCACATCAGCTGGTTGTTCGTTCGAGGCCTCTTCTTGACCTTCATCAGAATGCGACCCAGATGCGGTCGCATTCTGGGCTTCATTCCCTTCCTCCTTTTCTTTTTCTTTCTCTTGGTTGTCTTCATTTGGCCCCTCAAAGGCCTTTTCTTCCCTTCCTTGCAGCAACTCAGCCTCACTTTGAGCCTTGTGGAGTGGCTCAAAAGCTGCAAGGAAGTCTTCGACTTCTTTTCTTCCTTTTTTTTCTTCTTTCAAATTTTCTCTTCTTTTCTTTTATTCCTCAAGGAGCTGCAATTTAGTAGCTGCTCTCCTGAGTTCTTCATCTAGTTTTCTTTCTTGTTCAGCTTCTAAGGCCCTCTCGGCCTCTTGCCTTTCCTCTTCTTTTTTTCTTTCTTCTTCAGGGTGTCTTTTTCTCGCAAATTCATCCTCTTCCCTCATGTGCTGATTTTCCATTTTCTTTCCAGCCAGAATCTCCCTCAAGGCATCTAGTTCAGCCTTATAACCTTCAGCAATAACGAGGGCCTTTGCCACAACTTAGCGGATTATGTCCTTGAACACATCCGGGAGCATTCTCGCAGTCTATAGGGGCTCGATGACAAGAGCCTTTTTGGGTGCAACATTATTGGGACTCTTCTTCCTTGCACTGTACCTCCTAGGTTGAAGGGGCTCGATGACAAGAAGGGTAAGTTGAAGGTTCAAATGATTTACCCGTTAGAGCCTCTCCTTGCCGAGAGCTCTTTCGTGCCTTGGCGGCTTCTTCTTCTTCAAGAGCTGCACGTCTTTGGGATCCCATCTCCCGAATCATTCTAAACCATTCCCTTGAGCGTTTTCTAAATTGTTGACTCGCGGGTTTTTGGGTTTTATGGATGGGATTGGTGCGACTGGACCTCCTAGGTTGGGATTGTTGGGTTTTTAGCCCTAAAACTCGTAAATAGTGAATGTAACCGTTGATCGGATATTAATGAAATAATATTGATATATTTTTCCATTAAATGTTATTAGTTATTTTATATTTGTCTTTGCCTAAAATAGCCCTAATCCAATAAACTAGACATCCTAGGCTGTAATATGAGTCTTGAACTATATGTAGCAACATATGGAATGTTTGTTCAAGAAATAGCCTAAAGGGTCTATAGTATAGGGATAAGACTGGGTGCCTTATCCCGGTGACACTATGGATACGACCCACTTTGTATTTGATACAAATGCTATGATCCAACGCGTTCGTGTAGGAGACATGCGAGTGGGGGTATCATATGCAATGAGTTTGCATAAGACCGGACCGCGAAATAGTAACCACTGGTTATAATACTGTTAACTAGGTGGTTTTCTATTTCACTAGGACGACCTAGACAACTTAGTCTCAATCCTCAGTTGATTATGGACTCATGCTCATGAGGGATTGTCCTTTGATTTGTATGGGTGAGAGTGGCCAATACGCCGACTCAATAAGCCTACCATTTTAGGGACAAGACCAAGTGGGGAGTTGGGAACATAATCGAACAAGATGAAATTTACTCCTTCCCGACTTTAGGGAAGTAGATGAGTGTTCCCTTAAGTGGTGACTCTGAGTCTTGAACAAAGGGCCCTACCCTCTGAATGGCACGAGAGGGTTTTTCTGTTTGATGGTTGTACCACAAACAGGTTGTTCATTAGAGGAGAACTGGTACTTAAGGAAATAGAAGTAACCCAAGGGTAAAACGGTAATTTGACCCAGCTAGTGTCACGGACACTCGTGAAGGACTAACTAGTCGATATTGGTCTATATCTGTGGACACAGAAAATATATCTGCAGTGAGAAGAGTGCAACTGTGAGTCTATAGTGGAATGTACACACAGTTAACGAATATTGATTAATTTGGTTAATGAGTTTGACCAATTAATCTCACATCGTTGGAGCTTCTGATCTGCAGGTCCATTAGGTCCCACTGGTAGCTCATAAAGTAATTTGAAGCAACTATGTAATAAATGTAAATTGAAAGTGTTCAATTTACTAAGGGAAACAATATAATATATATTGAGATATTATTATGAGAGAAATTAATATTTGAAGAAATTCAAATATTAATATAAATTTGAGTCATATTGAATTTATGGAAGTTTGAAAGAGTTCAAATAATGAATAAATTAATTTTAAGGCCTAAAATCTATTTAGGCTAATTAATTAATTCAAGGCCGGAAATTAAATATGATATATTTAATTGGTGGTTAATTAATTAAAGAATTCATTAACTGGGAATTAATCAATTATGGAAATAATTAATCACTTAAGGAAGTGATTAATCATTTATAGATATGATCTAATCACTTATGGAAGTAATTAGTCATTTGTGGAAAAGATTAATCAATTATGGAATTGATTGATCTTAGATTGATTAAATAAGGAATAAGATTGAATCAATTTTGGAAAAGATTGATTTAATTGAATATTTTATTCATGGTCTTTCTTCTATAAATAGAACAGTAGACCTAATTGGTTCAGTACTCTCCTCTTGCTCTTAGACTCACAAGACAAGACCCTAGAATTCTCTCTTGCCTCCCTCTTAGAGAAAGACTCCCACAAGTCTTTTGCCTCCTAGACTTAGAGACATACCGATGTAACCTCTGGTGTTATTGTGTCCTTCAAGGAGAAATTTCCAGCGAATAAAAGACAAAAGGGCTGATGTGTTTTCGTTCGTTGAAGCGTCGTTGGAGAAAAACGGTCAAGTCTACAACGAAGGTTTGTAACGGTTCTTTCCCGTTTCTTTAGAAAAACGTGAAAATAAATTAGATTTAATTTTCAAACATGTTTATAGCTATTTACAACAACTTTAAAGCATGTTTAAAGTTTATATTTTGCCTTTTCGTAACGGTATTTTAATGTTAATTAATATACAGCGTAAGGTCCAATCGATGTGCTTCCGTTGCGTAGGGGCTTTTATCCCCTTCAATCGGCATCAGACCATCGCTGTCCCTATTAATTAATATTAAAATTAGCGATATGCTCAAATAGGTGGGATTTATGCATAATGTATGTTCGGTTTGCACTCAACTGTTTAGGTTAATTTTATGGTCATATATTTTATTTTTATGTGATTTTTATCATGTAAGGCCCGGTGTTTCGGGTGTTTTTTGTAAAATCGAGTCCTATGTAAGTCTGGGTCTAGAATAGGTTTTTATGAGATGAAAATCAGAGAAATCGCCGCAGAACTCAAGGCTAAAACTGAAGAAACGATACTATTTTCTGCCCAGATATTGTTCCAGACGTAACACCGTCGGGACGCTGTTCACAAAGCGTCTCGACGCTTTTCACAAAGCGTCCCGACGCTGTCCCGATTCGCAGGTGCTGAAGATCATAAATTCACACAGCGTCGGGATGTTGTGTTGATAGCATCTCGACGTTGCACGATGGCGGCGCGAATAAGGTCTTCAACAGGCGCGATTCAAGCTGGTGGGTGGTTCGGTTCACTCCGGTTCGGCTGGGCTGGGACCTATTTTGTCCGGTTCAGCTACATTTTGGCTTGGTTCGTGATTTTAGAGGCTGGGTCGTGGTGGTTCGGTGCGGTTTATGCTGTCTAGACCAGATTTTGGAGCTGCAGAAGGATCTTGGGGTAGAATTTAGCTAAAATTAATGTAATTTAATGCTTTATTTTATGCTAAGGGCCAAAATTAACCGATTCAATTGCTATTTATATGCTTTATGGATGTGATATAGAATTATTAATCCCACCTTAGGTTATAAACATGCTCATGCATTTATTTATATATTATAAATAGTTATAATGTATGTTTTAATTGCATGGAATTGTTTTCATATTTTTTAATATATGTGTATATTAATTATATGAAAAATTAGAAAGCATGAAGCATGTCATTACTTAAATTAAATATAAATAGTTATAATTGTTATATTAAAAGAAAATCAATATTGCATGAAACATGAAACATCCATAGTTTATAATATAATTGTTATATTATTCATGCAATTAATATGGTTTAATTATTTAATTTGAATGAGATTGTTGAATGAATTAAACCCTAGATTCTTGATTATAGGATTAATCATTAAAATTTGAAATAGTTCTTTAATATTAATGATTAGAAACCGTGAATCTATAATCAAGAATTGCATGCAAACATATGATAATATGATAAATTGGATTAATTTTTAATTGTTTAAAATTAATTAGACCTAGATCAGTTTCTAATAGGATTAGAATAGTTTCTTACTTAGAATTAAAAATAGTTTTAATTGACTAAGTAGGAAAAACATTGCTATGATTATAAGGGAACTCCACCAGTAATGTTCTGTCTAAGGCTGGGGGTATTTAAGTTGACGGTTTACGGAACACCTCCTACCTGGAAAGTGACCCGGAATACCAGAGTTGAATTAATCGTGGTTAAATGTTAGCATGCAATGTCACTAGGTTTATTAAAAGTGTTTAATGCACCTAGATCTTTAGAGTAAAGACCTTACATTACTGAAATTATAAGGGAACTCTCTCAGTAAAGTTCTATCTAAGGTTGGGGGTATTTAAGTTGACGGTTTACGGAACACCTCGTACTTGGGAACTGACCCGAACCTTGAGTTGAATTAACCATAGTAATGTTGACTTGCAATGTTGGGTTTATTAAAAGGAGTTTAATTCACCTAAAACATTGCAGTTGAATCCTTTCCATAATTGTTATAATAGGATCAGACTTGGATAGATTGACTTAGCCGATTTTTATCTAAGTTAAACAACCATAAATTAACCTTAGGACATTTTCAGTGGGAGGAAAATTATAAAACGAGATTTAAATCAAGTTTTGCTCCTTCGTCGCTATATTCACAACGTGAGGTTCATGCTCGGCTTCGAGTCGCCTTAGGAGCGGCCTCCGTTCGAAAAGTGTTTGCATGAATCAATAATAAGGTGAATGGGAAAAATGTCTAGAGTAAGTGGGAGCGGGACACATGTCAATGTATCCCTCGGTCTCCGCCCCTAGTTCACACCGTGAGAGTCCTATGATCCGCCTGCAGGTTGTCCTGGCGCAACCATCCCTTCGGAGGGCCTGATCAAAGGATTCGAAACATCGTAAACTCCTAAATACTATAGGAGCTCTTAGGCTAATTACCAACAGTTGTCTTTCCCTTCGGTAGCCTGTTGGTGCATGCCTCTGAGATCTGAAAGTGGGAGGGTTACACTTACGAGGATGAGTTAAAATTGTTAACAAATCTTTGACCGAACAACGGTGGCTAATGTCTATAGGAATATGAGTTATTCTGGAATTTGAATTAGCTGAGAAATTTCTCATTTCAGAGGAGGAGTACTTGATCCCCATTCGGTGGCTGATATTCTAAACCTCTAAAACATCGTTGCAAGACTAAATCAATAGTTTTAGGGTTCTGTGATTGTCTGTTTTGCTAAATTGATTGGATTGTGTGCAATCGTTTGCTTGTATGATGGGTTAAGGCAAAGATAACTAATACGGTCATTGTTTGTTTACATTTCAACAATGTCTTCCTCAATAGTCTCTCTGCTTAAAAATGAGAAATTAACCGGTGAAAATTACGCTACGTGGAAGTCGAACCTGAATACGATTCTTGTTGTCAATTATCTGTGGTTCGTCTTAACAGAGGATTGTCCTCTAGCCCCTGCTCGTAATGCATCCCAAGATATTAAGGATGCTTATGACCGCTGGACAAAGGCCAATGATAAGGCTCGTGTCTATATCCTAGCCAGCTTATCTGAAGTTTTTGCTAAAAGGCATGAGGGCATGGTAACAGCGAGGGAGATTATGAACTCTCTCCAGGAGATGTTTGGACAACTGTCCTACCAACTCCATCATGACGCTCTCAAATACGTTTATAGCTGCCGCATGAAAGAGGGCACGTCTATTCGGGAACATGTCCTGGATATGATGGTCCAATTCAACGTGGCAGAAACAAACGAGACGGTCATAAATGAGCGTAGTCAGGTTGCATTCATCTTAGAATCTCTTTCGAAGAGTTTTCTACAGTTTTGAAGCAATGCAACGATGAATAAAATAACATTCAACCTAACTAGCTTCCTGAATGAGCTACAACTCTATCAGTCTCTTCTTAAGAACAAGGGACAGGTTGAAGGAGAGGCAAACCTTGTTCACTCTAAAAGAAAGTTCGAGAAGGGTACATCGTCTGGAACTAAATCTGTAGCCACTTCTTCAAAGAAAACTCAGAAGAAGAAAGGAAACAAGGGGAAAGCTCCCGGTACTGCTGCTAAAAGCAAGGGAAAAGCCAGAGTTGTGGCTGACAAGGGCAAGTGTTTCCACTGCAATGTAGATGGACATTGGAAGAGAAACTGCCCAAAGTACCTTGATGAGAAAAAGAAGGAAAAGGAAGGTAAATTTGATTTACTAGTTTTAGAAACATGAATAGTAGAATACGATGAGTTTACCTGGATACTTGATTCAGGAGCAACTAATCATGTTTGCTCTTCTTTTCAGGAAAATAATTCCTTTCGGCAGTTGAACGATGGGGAAATGACACTTAGGGTCGGAACTGGAGATGTCATTTCAGCTAAAGCAGTGGGAGCTGCGAAGTTATTTTTTAGAAATAGATTCTTACTTTTAGAAAGTTTGTTAATTGTTCCCAAGATTAAGAGGAACTTAATTTTGCAGGGATAAAAGCCCTTGCGCAGCGGAAACGCTAAGAGGATCACACTGATTTAGTCACAATTACAATACCGGTACGGTTCACAAAATAATAATTTATAGCAACAATACAGAGAATATATCATATTGTACAATGGCTATAAAACATACTAGGTTTATTAGATCATGCTTAAAAATAAATCTAATAAACCCTAAAGACTAAAGGAATAAAAAAACCTTACTTAGCTTGAAGATCTCAACAGTTTCGCCAAATTCCCTTGTGATTTTCTCCAAAATCCAGCAGCAAAAACTCTTCTTTATCGTCGCTTATCTCCCACGAACACCACCAAGAGATTACACCAATGGACTCACAAGGTTGAGTTGAGTGAGTAAGTGGGAACTCTACTATCTCTTAGGGAAAAGATGAGAGAATGGAGGATTTTCTGGAGATTTCTTGAGAAAGTTTTCTGAGAATGAAAAGCCACACCACGTAGAGAATGAACCGCATCTCAAAATACCCCGTAACCTCCTCCTTAGTAGGCGTGAAGGAGAGGGAAAATAGGTCAACCACCCATTCCCTCATAACTGATCATTAATCAGTTATTTTAATTAAATTCAACTTAATTAATTAATAAATTAATTAAATGAAATAAAAGGTTAGTTAATTCATAATTAAATAACCAAATCATTTAAACTATGTTTAAATGATTATCCTTCACATTGAAGGTGTTCATATAACACATGCGGAAGCAATTGAAGATCGAAAGCACTTAAGACATTTAATTTTGCTCCTAAAGCATGCATGTTCTATAAAAGACAGAATAGAGAGAATAGGGAACACCAACCTTTGTAGCTCACTTATGTGGAACTCCTTGTGGTGTTTGTCTCTCCTATGCTCCTTGGACAACCTCAAGAGTCTTCACTACTATTCTCTTTGGCCTAGAAAGACTTGTGGGAGTCTATAAGAAATAGGAAGAGAATGCTTGAAGGTACAAGCTTTAGGAAGGAATGAGATGAGAGAAATGCTTGAGGGAGAAATTTTGCAGCATAACACTAAGATGGAAGCTTAATCCCCCTTGAATCTGATTCGAGCTCCTTTTATAGACCTCTCCCATGCAAAGAAAAGCTTCATGACACTAGACACATGGTGAAAATGCAACTGAAAGTGGATTCTAGGTGTTTAATTCACAACAAATGCATCTAGTGCATGGTTGTGTTGTTTTCCATTATGCATCATCATGCAAGAGTGGAAATGCCACTAAATCCACTATGAATTGAATCCTAATTGTGAATTTTCAGCATACAATTCATTTCAATTTCAATTCACAATTGAAATTGATTTCTAGGAAATTAATTGGGACATTTTCCAAGTAATTTTGATGTGATCAACCCAATCAATCTTTATCACCTAATGCCATGAATTATATATGATTCCTAATACATATATGTGGTATTTAAAACACTTTTAAATACCTTATCTCTCAATTCCTAATTTAATTCATAATTAAATCATTGTGTCGAACACGTTTTACGATAAAACCCTATTTCCCGTTTTTGAACGATTCAAAGATTTCTATCAAAATATTCTAGGCTTTAATCCGATATGAGCTAATAGGGGGACCTAATGGACCTATAGATCATGGGCTCCAACGATTCGAGGATAACCGACTAATCTCATTATCAAAGTTATCCAACATTCGTTAACTACCGGGACACTCCACTATAGCCCAATAGTTGCACTCCCCTCACTATAGATATATTTCTGTCCACTTGATTTAACCATGTTTAGTAAGTCATTCCTTCACAGGTTATTCGTAGCTATAGCTAGGTCAAATAACCGTTTCACCCCTATAGTACTTCTTGTTCCTTAAGTTCCACTAATCCTCTAATGAACAATCGGTTTGCGGTCCAACCATCAAACCTAAGTTCCTCTCGATCCAACGAGAGGGTGGGGCCCCTTGTTCAAGTCCTGGAGTTAGTACTTAAGAGAACAACCTCTCTGCTATCCCTGAAAAGGGTAGGAGTGAATTTCGTCTTGCGAAACTATGTCCCCAGCTATTTATTCGATCTTATCCCCAAAATGGTAGGCTTGTTGAGTCGGCGATGTTGGCCGCTCTCACCCACGCAGATCAAAGGATAATCTCGTATAAACAGGAGTTCATAGATAGCTCAGGATTAAGAACGAGTACCTAGGTCATTGTTGCAATTCTGAAGTGGTTAAAAATATGAGATAAATTAACTCCAAATTACTGTGCAAGTATACACAATCTAGCAACAAGTGATAAGTATTTATCGTATCCACAGGGCCTTGAAACGCCTACCTCTATTGATTTAATTTGTCTTTTTAGTGATTTCAAAAGGTTGGTTAAATTGATTGGGTTTTTAAAATGCTGGAACAAAAGATATGCGAAAGCAGTAAATGATTACAACTAAAGAAAACAGAATGGAAACAGACACAGGTTAAGACTTCTGTAATTGTTTATAAAGATGCTCCAACAATTCTTTTGATCCGTCAATCTCATTTAGTATTATCAGCGGGATCCTCCGGAAACTCCGGATTTTTTGGAATATGTTTCAAAACCAATTAAGCTCTACCGATCAAGCACTAGGCAACTGGCTATCCCTAACTCAGTCACTGGCGTTCACCAATACACAATGATCTAGCGTGAATTATAGCCACACAACTCCTAAATACTCCCTGAAACTAGGAGAAGCTATACATACCGGCTAGCTAGGCGGGCACATAATGAAATTAAAGATCAACAATAATTCAAGATGATCATGATCAAATAGAAATTCCAGATTTATAAATATAACAATCACATAATTCTTAACCTATGCCTACAAAGCAATTAGTTCATGATTGAAAACATAAAAGAGGTTACAATCTCAATAAGCACATCCATCAAATACTAATCCTTTTCAGCAAATGGGGATGAAACGGCTGCTCCAAACCACCAAGAACATGAAAGAACTTTGTCTCCTTGAGTGGAATCGCAAATGGTCTTCTTAGATCTCCATTCCGCCGTCAATTCGGCCTCCGACCGATTGATTCGATCTCCAAATCGTGAATACCTTTATCTTTGATGGCTCCTCCTTTTATAAGATGAGAATTAGGTTAAATTGGACACATGGCAGGCTCTCCTCGCTCCTTTATCCCGAAAATAACTCAACAGAAGTCGGTTTGTCAACTTGGCTAACGAGCTGTGACGTGACAGTTTTGCTGCAGCACAGATTTTGCTCCCTCACGTCGCTCAACAGTATTTTCTGCACAAAATAACTTTCAAAGCCTTCATTCTTCCAAATGGGTTAAAACATATAATATTCATCTAAAAGCAACCCTATTAAGCACACAAGACACACAAATCCCTATAGAATTAAGGCCCAAATAACTACCTTTCGGACAGTTATCACACCCCCAAACTTGAACTATTGCGCGTCCCGAGCAATACTAACTCACCTTCCCTTGAAAATTCAAAACATTAGTCATAGCACAACTCAATCAAAACAGATATTCCAACACTACCTTCAACCTTTACCTGAGCATCCTGCAAAACCAAGCACTGCTGCAGCAAAAGAAGTCTTTCAACCTTGAACAAATAATCACCACCTTTAACTCAATCCTAAGAACTTACCACAGCCTAGCTCTATTATCAGACATATTTAAACACATTTTAAGGGGTTTATATTTTATGTTCTTCAGACTTAAAGTAGCCCTACAGTCATAAGCTCTTAAGCATGAGATGACCCACTTTATGGTGCAGTATACCCTTGCCTCAAACTTATCACCAATTAGGCTAAATACTCATTGTTAAACCCAAAAATCTTTAGTTATTCTATCCCTTGCTTCTCAGAATGGCGACATTTTATGATGAAGCTCACCTAAGCCCTAGGAGACAGAAAACTGCTAGATTATGATTCATCCTTCAAAACTTTTGCTCTATGAATTTTCTCAGCAATTTTTTTTCAAAATTTTTCTTTTCAGCAATTATTTTTATCATTTTTTTTATATATTCTCCTAGGTCATCTTTTGACGCAAAAACAAACTTTGGGTGTCACAAATTTCCCTGGTTACTCAACAACCTAGAAAAAATATTATGAAGGAGAGGAATGCTCGAGCAAAACAAGCGGAGTAGCTAAAAGTCCCCCAAACTTAAATTATTCATTGTCCTCAATGAATTAGCAACATGATAAGTATACCCCCAAACTTAATTTTTTCTATCTGAATTTTAAACTAAGCGTGGGACTAAGATTAAGCTTAAGGTGGATCAAATAAGACAATGCTACCTCAGAACTTTTGCTGCAGTCATGACTAGGCTAGAAGAAATGCTCAAGCAAAAGGTTTCTGGAGATCAGAACATCTTGGTCTAACTAAGCTAATTCAGTCCATGCTTCAAAAATTCAGAAGAAAATTAAGTTAGATACTCAGATGTGCCAAACAAAACAGTATTTGATTTCATTAAAGATCAAGATCACAGATCAACATAATCATGTCAGAGATAGATTTTAAACCAGCAGATAAAAACAAAGAAACATAACATAACATAAGCAAAAACAACAAAACACATGCAAGGCGAGCACAAAAAATCATTCATCAAAATATTTGCTCGCATAAACTAAAACTTCCCTTTAATTTTTCATCATGTTCAGGCTCTGGGTTTTCTTCTTCCTCTCAAATGGTGGGTGGGGATGGAATGCATAGGTTCACAAGATCGTCAATGAAAATTAGGAAGGCTTGATATGACTTAGAAAAATTCACTTGCATAACCCTCCTTAGTGTGGTGTCCCCTTCAACGATCATAGCTCTAGTAGGTTTGAAGTTGTCTCTCAGTGAATTCTAGCCTACTGAGAACCATCTCAAGCTGCTCCAGCACTCTATGGACACCGCACAACAAACCACCCTGGCACACCTCACATTTTTTAAGTCTAGCCAGATTGGCAATGTCAATAATCCCCTTGTCAAACAAGTTTATATCATTGGAGCTCTCTGGGACTCTGAACCTTCAAGTGTACTCGATCACGGGGGATAGTGGAGGCGTACGTTGTAGCCAATAATCTCTGCTTGGCAAAGCTAAGCCAAGCGTTAGCCTCACACTTCAGGTATGCTAACTGGAATGTTCTTGCCCTCATCTTAGACAACCTCCACTAGACATTCAGTTGCTCGTTTGAGGAAGCAACTAATATTTCATTGAAAACAGCGTGGGGGAAGTCTTGCAAATTAAATAAAGAATAAATCACCCCAGGGCTCTAGTCGACAACAACTCTTCAAACAATAACCAAGAATCCTTCATTTTCATCGATGTTGGCGTAGAACTCCCATTCTAGTCGATCAACAGTGGGATCCGGCTTTGCGCACAACCGTTTCCAACCGTTATTAGTGATGCTTGCTCAAAGAAAATGTGGGAGCTCTTTGCCATCATCGAAGTCGCGCTCCATTAGAACATTTCGCTTTAGGATTTTTGGATATTTTTGTATTGCCTCTCCATGGATTAATCTCTCGTACCAAAATCTTTCATCAAGCTCAATTTCTTCATCTCAGTTCCATCTCAGTCTCAACAGTCTCAACATTTTTTCCTTGCTCGTGTTTTTTTTCCTTACAATAATAACACACACAGAAAAATCACATCAGTAGTAATAAAAGATAAGAGTGAAAAACGTACCTGATGGGATATCGTATAAATAGGGCACTAACTCAAAGATCTTCAACAAATAATTAGTCCCTAATTATCTCTTAATTAATTTAAGTTACCGTTTTAACTTTATGGTTTCATGGAAATTTTTTTTATTATTTTTCAAATGGTAAGATCTTCCATTTACTATGCTCCCTCTGTGTGTAACAACCATAACGTCAGTTGCCCTCTGCTCAACACATGACATCTTCGGTAATTACTGCATGCCCACAATAAAATCTCAACGGTAAAATTATAAACTTATCTCTAAATAAAATCTTAACCGAATAAAATCTTCGATCTTCTCAACAAAACTATAAAATCAAATCTTTTGTTTTTAAATAACATCCACAAGATATATTATTTAAAATTTGGAAAAATCTTTTGAAAAATCCTTCAAAATCAAATCTAAACTAACCTAACAAATAAAATAAATAATAAATAATAAATAAAAAAATCTAATCAAATCAGAATCATATCAAATCAAAATAATATCAAAACAGACAATAAATCAAAATTAACACAAAAAAAAACGAGATCAAATAATGGGAGCTTCTGATTAGAATGTTGAAATTTTGCTCCCTCAAAATCTGTGCTCCCTAAATCTGCCAGCAACTTCAAAAGAGAATATTGCAGAATTAAATCAAGAAGATAGATTATTAAAAATCTAATCTAAACAGAAATTAAAAATTCAACCTGAAATTAAATCTAAACAGAACTAATCCGATTAAATTAAGAATTAAATCGGCCAAAAATAAAAATAAATAAATAAAACGAATATAAAATCTACTAAAATACCAACGAATTAAAATAAATCAGATAAAATTGAAATCAATAAAATCTAATTTAAATTAATTTAAACTAGAATAAAATCCACGAGAAAAATAAAACCGCAACAACATTAAGAGCTAAAAATATTGCAATATGAAATGCTGCCGCAAAACTTTTGCTTCATTCGCTGCCGTTTTACTTTAAACTCACAACCATAATCAACACATTGTCTAACCATAGATGCATCATTTGATAAATAAAACTTCACCTCATGGAAAAATTCTTTCATCTGTCTTTTTGATAAACCAGGAGGCAAATTTCCAAAATCAAGGTAATTGGAAAAGCCATCATACCAAGGTGTTTTCACTTCCTTAATATGAGCTATAGTAAATAACCGCTCATCAATGAAGGATTTCCTAATCTCAGGTTGCTGGAGCAATGTCAATGAATAATAAGGTTCAATAGGCTTGGATTTCTTATCTTTTGGCTCTAAGGATTCAAAATTCCTCTCAAAACTAGAAATCTCACCTACAAATTTATGCTCATGCTCCAATCCACCTATTTCCAAATCCTCAATTTGGATTTCTCCAAATTTTTGGGTATGGTACTCCATCAATTCCTTCTCAAAGTGGTCCTCAACAAACTCATCCAACACCTGAATGCACGAGCAATCCTCAAGATCATTAGGATATTTCATTGCATCAAACATATTAAACTTCACCTTTTGGTCATGCACCTTCATTGTAAGCTCCCTCTTTTGGACATCTATCAATGAACTACCAGTTGCCAAAAATGGACGACCAAGAATAATTGGGACATTCTTTTCTGCCTCATAATCTAGAATAATAAAATCGACATGAAAAATAAATTTATCTACTTGGACCAGAACATCCGCTGCCCTTTTACTTTAAACTCACAACCATAATCAACACATTGTCTAACCATAGATGCATCATTTGACATTCTTTTTACCCTCAGGATACGCGATAGACCTATCTGCTAATTGGAGTGTGACTGTTGTAGGCCTAGCTTCACCTATACCTAGCTTTCGATAAACCGAAAGAGGCATAAGGTTAATGCTTACGCCTAAATCACAAAGTGCTCTTCCCAACTCCTTTCCACCTATAGAGACAGGAATAGTGGATGATCCTGGATCCTTAGCCTTGGAAGGTAGCCCAATCTTAAGAATAGCACTACATTCCTCAATAAGAGCCACAGTCTCAAACTCTCCCAATCTCTTCTTTTTAGTTAAAACATCCTTAAGAAATTTTGCATAATTTGGCATTTGTTCTAAAGCCTCTACTAGGGGTATATTTATATGCAACTGCTTAAGAATCCCTAAAAACTTCTTAAATTGACCATCTTGATTCTCAGGCCTTTGCCTTTGTGGAAAAGGTAAGGGTGGGTTATAGGGTGGGGGCGGTACATAAGGTGGTTCCACATCTGGAACAGAACCAGATGCTCCAGCATCAATATTGTTGCCTTCAGCACCCTGACCCGACTCCAACTATTTTTCAACAACATTATTTTTATCACTACTTTTTTCTACTTCCTGGGGTTTACTAGGCTCTTTCCTCTATTCTAGTGGCTTACCACTCCTTAAAGTCACTACATTCATAAAACTCCGTGTTTTTGTATTTTTCTTGACGTTTTTTTGTCAAAATTTCATAAGTCTTGACATTTTTTTGTTAAAATTACACAAGACATTTTTTCTTAAAAATGTCAAATAATTAAAAAACCCAAATGTCAAGTAACACTGTTTTTCTTATAGTGTTCCCTTGAGGTCGTGCCTTCAGCTCATTAGCTAGCTGACCCACTTGCAACTCTAGGGCTCTCAATGAAGCTTGCTGACTTAGGATTATGACATCATTACGAGCCATATAATCCTTCATCATTGACTCTAGAGAATTACCCGAATGTTGCTGGGGCAAAGCCTGCTTATTTTGCTGGGGTAATTCCTGTGATTTAGCAAATCCGGACTGGTTCACCGCCTTTTGCTGTGCTTGAGGGACTTGCGAATTGCTTCCTTGCCCTCCCCACGCAAACTTGGGGTGGTTGCTCCAACCTGGATTATAAAAGTTAGAATAAAGGTTATTCCTTTGATTACCTGCAAAAAACACAGAAGCTGGATTGTTAGGACAAAACTCATAATTATGCTCTTCACCACAATAAACACATGATTCTTCTGTAACTTGGTTTACCACTGGCGGCTGCTGGACATGACTAACCACTGTTACATTTTTAAGAGTGTTAGCTAATTCTACAATATGGGCCCTAATGGTAGACACGCCATCAACTTCTAACACACTCTTAACTTTTTTATTAGAGCCTCTAACATCTGACCATTGACAACTGTAGGTTGATATTCTCTCTAAAATCTCATAAGCTTCATTAAAAGATTTTGCCAAAAGAGCCCCTCCCGCAGAAGCATCAACCATACACTGGGTTGCTATGTTTAACCCATTGTAAAATATTTCCATTTGAATACAATATGGCAAACAGTGGTGGGGACACTTTTGCAAAACCTCCTTAAACCTTTCCCAAGCCTCACTAAAAATTTATTCCTCATTCTGCCTAAATCCCATTATCTCACTCCTCAACTTGGCACTCCTAGTTGGTGGAAAATACTTACTAAGAAATTTCTCTACTAGCTCATTCCAACTACTTATCGATCCTAGAGCAAAAGAATTCAACCACGCCTTTGCTCCATCTCTAAGGGAATAAGGAAATAGGGTTAATCTAAGGGCATCTCTCGACACTCCCTCGATAACAAATGAATCACTAACTCCTAAAAAAGACTTAAGATGAAGATGAGGGTCCTCGGATGGTAAACCATGGAATTGGCCAACCATCTCTAACATGTGAAACATGACCGGTTTCATTTCAAAGTTTGATGCCTCAATAACTGGACGTATTATCACTGGATTTAACTCGTCAAAAATTGAAAAAACATACTCTCGAATGACTCTATCCCTATAATTTGCTACAAGGATAGGATTCTTAGCCTGATTATTTTGCTGTCCATTTTTCTCCAGCGGCAGATTTTGCTCCATTGCACAGTTCCTCTTCGAGATTCACTTGAATTTTTTTTTCAAAATCTAATCCGAAGGGGATCGCTCACACACCAAAGTCACACCTACAAAACAAAAAGAAACAATAAAAAAGTTCACGCACCAAATCACCAAAAATACACAAAAAATCAATCAAATAAAACAGTTTCAAGTCCCCGGCAATGGCGCCAAAAACTTGTTACAATTCTGAAGTGGTTAAAAATATGAGATAAATTAACTACAGATTACCATGCAAGTATACACAATCTAGCAGCAAGTGATAAGTATTTATCGTATCCACAGGGCCTTGAAACGCCTACCTCTATTGATTTAATTTGTCTTTTTAGTGATTTCAAAAGGTTGGTTAAATTGATTGGGTTTTTAAAATGCTGGAACAAAAGATATGCGAAAGCAGTAAATAATTACGACTAGAGAAAACATAATGGAAACAGACACAGGTTAAGACTTCTGTAATTGTTTATAAAGATGCTCCAGAAATTCTTTTGATCCGTCAATCTCATTCAGTATTATCAGCGGGATCCTCCCGAAACTCTGGATTTTTTTGGAATATGTTTCAAAACCAATGAAGCTCTACCGATCAAGCACTAGGCAACTGGCTATCCCTAACTCAGTCACTGGCGTTCACCAATACACAATGATCTAGCGTGAATTATAACTAGGAGAAGCTATACATACCGGCTAGCTAGGCGGGCACATAATGAAATTAAAGATCAACAATAATTCAAGATGATCATGATCAAATAGAAATTCCAGATTTATAAATATAACAATCACATAATTCTTAACCTATGCCTACAAAGCAATTAGTTCATGATTGAAAACATAAAAGAGGTTACAATCTCAATAAGCACATCCATATTACGAAATACACAAGAAATACTAATCTTTTTCAGCAAATGGGGATGAAACGGCTGCTCCAAACCACCAAGAACATGAAAGAACTTTGTCTCCTTGAGTGGAATCGCAAATGGTCTTCTTAGATCTCCATTCCGCCGTCAATTCGGCCTCCGGCCGATTGATTCGGTCTCCAAACCGTGAATGCCTTTATCTTTGACGGCTCCTCCTTTTATAAGATGAAAATTAGTTTAAATTGGACAAATGGCAGGCTCTCCTCGCTCCTTTATCCCGAAAATAACTCAACAGAAGTCGGTTTGTCAACTTGGCTAACGAGTTGTGACGTGGCAGTTTTGCTCCCAGGTTTGCTGCAGCACAGATTTTGCTCCCTCACGTCGGTCAGCAGTATTTTCTGCACAAAATAACTTTCAAAGCCTCCATTCTTCCAAATGGGTTAAAACATATAATATTCATCTAAAAGAAACCCTATTAAGCACAAAAGACACACAAATCCCTATAGAATTAAGGCCTAAATAACTACCTTTCGGACAGTTATCAGTCATCTATGAGAAATAGTCAGTTTCTTCAGTAAACGACGTTATAAAGAGAAAGTGACTTATTTTGTGGTCCAGTCTTATGCAAACTCATTGCATAGGACGCCCCCACTCGCATGTCACCACATGAACGATTTAGGATCTCATCGTTTGTACTTAATACAAAGTGGGTCGCGTCCATAGTGTCTCCAGGATAAGGCACCCAATCGTATCCTTATATTATAGACTATTTTGACTATAAACTTGAACTTGATCCTACGATATCTCCCTACATATAGTTCGAGTATTCATTTTATAGTCAAGGATCTTAGTTTTTTGGATTTACGTTAATCATTCGCAATTTACATATTCAATAACATCATTTACTGAATAACCTCAATAACGTCTTTATTGGAAATAGAATATGTTTAATGATTTACAAACTACGAGTTTATAGGACATTAAACCCAACACACATAACCTATAGTTTTAATACAATTTAATTAAATCAAAATTTAATTAAATTAAATTAAAAAAATAATTAATTAATTCTCCAATTGATTAATATTATAATTGAACATCACATATATAATTATAATTCTATCATATAAACTATAATATTAATGTATATCCAATGCACATTAATTATAACCTATAGTTTTAATATGAATCATATTCATATTTTAACTTTTCATTCGAACGCTTCCAAATATTCAATTCTTCCTTAGAAATATACCTCAACACCTTATTAGAGTCATCGGTGGGACCTAATGGACCTACAGATCAGAAGCTCCAACGATATGCGATTAATTGGCTAAACTCATTAACACAAATTAATCAATGTTCGTTAACTGTGGTTCACTCCACCAAAGAACCACAACTGCACTCTTCTCACTGCAGATATATTTTTGTGTCAACGGTGAAGGTGTACATATTACACATGTGGAAGCAATTGAAGATTGAAAGCACTTAAGACATTCAATTTTACTCCTAAAGCATGCATGTTCTAGAAAAGACAGAATAGAGAGTTTAGAAAACACCAACCTTTGTAGGTCACTTATGTTGAACTCCTTGTGGTGTTTGCCTCTCCTATGCTCCTTGGACAAGCTCTAGAGTCTTCCCTACTATACTCTGGGCCAAGAACGACTTGTGGGAGTCTATATAAGATAGGGAATGGGAAGGGAATGCTTGAAGCATCAAACAATGGAGAAGAATGAGAGATGAGAGAACTTTGAGTCCAAATTCCAGCAGCATAATATTAAGGAAATGGCTCTCTTATGTTTGAATATGATTCAAACTCCTTTTAAAGACATTCTCCATGAAAAGCCAAGTCTCAAAACACAAGACACATGGTGTATTTGCAAGCTCAAGTGGATTCTAGGTGTACATTACACAAGACATGCAACAATGCATGAGTGAGTTGTCTTTCCACTTTGAATGATCATGCATTAACTGGATTTCCAACTAAATCCACTAAATTCAATTTGAAATCAAATTTCAAGCTTGCAAATTACCCCCAATTTCAATTCTAAATTGAAATTGATTGCTTGGTAATTAATTTGAAAATTTTCAAATTAATTTTGATATGATTAATCTAATTAATCTTTGTTATCTTGTGCAATTCCATATATATGATTCCTAATGCATATATATAGTATTCAAAACACTTTTAAATACTTCATCTCTCATTTTCTAATTTAATTCATAATTAAATTATTGTGTCAGACACAATTTACGATAATACCCTTTTTCCTGATTTTGAACGATTCAAAGCTTCCTATCTTTTGTTCTAGGCTTAATTCCGATATGAGCTAGTAGGGGGACCTAATGGACCTATAGATCATGGGCTCCAACGATTCGAGGCTAACCGACTAATATGATTGTCCAAGCTAGCCAACATTCGTTAACTATCGGGACACTCCACTATAGCCCGATAGTTGCACTCCCCTCACTATAGATATATTTCCGTCCACTTGATTTAACCATGATTAGTAAGTCGATCCTTCACAGGTTGTTCGTAGCTATAGCTAGGTCAATAAGCCGTTTTACCCCTATAGTACTTCTAGTTCCTTAAGTCCCACTGATCCTCTAATGAATATTTGGTTTATGGTCCAACCAATAAACCGAGTCCCTCTCGGGCCAATGAGAGGGTGGGATCCCTTTGTTCAAGCCCCAGAGTCAGCACTTAAGGAAACAACCTCTTTACTATCCCTTATTCGGGTAGGAGTGAATTCCTTCTTGCACGACTATGTCCCCAGCTATCTACCCGTTCCTATCCCTGAAATGGGAGGCTTATTGAGTCGGCGATACTGAGCCACTCTCACCTATGCAGATCTAAGGATAAGCCCGAATAAACAGGAGTTCATAGTTAGCTCAGGATTAAGATCGAGTTACCTAGGTCATCACATGAAATAGTCAGTCTCGTCAGTAAACGGTGTTATAAAGCGAGAGGGACTTATTTCTCGGTCCTGGTCTTATGCAAACTCATTGCATAGGACGCCCCCACTCGCATGTCTCTACATGGACGATTTAGGATCACATCATCTATACCATCTATAAAGTGGGTCGCGTCTCATAGTGTCTCCAGAATAAGGTACCCAACCCTATTCCTATACTATAGATCGTTTTGGCTATTACTCAAGCTTGATCCACTTTTATGTCTCTACATAAAGCTCAAGTGTTCATCCTATAGCCATGGATCTTAGTTTATTGGATTTGGGTTATTATATGTGCAATTTAATTTATTCAGTAATGACTTTTACTGAATCAATCTCGATAACACCTTTATCGAATAAGTATATAATTCGTTTAACATTCACTATCTACGAGTTTTAGGGCACCAATCCCAACAATCTTCCACTTGAACTAAAACTCTAGTTTAGTGGGATGTACTATAATCTATAACAGCAGTGGATGAATAAATACTTGTATTAATAACGGAGTAAAAATACAATAAACTAGGGCATCTAAATACCCAGTATACTAAGGTATCGATATACCGGTTACAATTCTCCCACTTGACCTAGATTATTTCTCGTACATATCTCGCAGACCTAGACCTTCTAGATGACTCTCGAACACTTTAGCCGTGAGAGCCTTCGTGAATGGATCAGCAATGTTGTGCTCCGACGCTATCGCCGTGACGATCACGTCTCCTCGTGCACAATCTCCCTAATGAGATGGTATTTCCTTTCGATGTGCTTGCCTCTCTTATGGCTGCGAGGTTCCTTTGAGTTTTCAACTGTGCCGCTATTATCACAATACAAGGTGATAGGCAGATGCATATTCGGAACGACTTCCAAGTCAGTTAGGAACTTCCTGAGCCATACTGCCTCTTTTGCTGCTTCGCAAGCGGCTACATATTCGGCCTCCATGGTCGAGTCTGCAATGCATCCTTGCTTGATGCTGCGCCATATTATTGCTCCTCCATTTAGAGTGAATACTGACCCCGATGTAGATTTCCTCGAATCTTTATCAGTTTGAAAGTCAGAATCAGTGTATCCTGTAAGGATCAAATCCTTCGAACCATACACGAGCATATAGTCCCTCGTTCTCCTTAGATATTTGAGGATACTTTTAACGACTGTCCAGTGATCAAATCCTGGATTGGATTGATATCTACTGACAATCCCTACTGCATAACAAATGTCAGGTCTTGTACACAACATGACATACATTAGGCTACCTACTGCAGAGGCATAGGGAAAACGTCTCATGTCCTCAACTTCTTGAGGTGTCTGAGGACACTGTTCCTTAGACAAGTTAATTCCATGCCTGAAAGGTAATAGTCCTTTCTTGGAATTTTGCATTTTATATCTAACCAACAATTTGTCGATATAAGACGCTTGAGACAGGGCTAGCGTTTTGTTCTTTCGGTTTCGAACAATTTGGATTCCTAGAACAAATTGTGCCTCACCCAAATCTTTCATTTGGAATTGAGTTGCTAGCCATAGTTTAATGTCAATTAGATAACCTACATCATTCCCAATGAGTAGGATATCATCCACATACAGTACTAAGAAAGCTATAGAGCTGTTGATGATCCTTTTGTAAACACAAGGCTCATCAACGTTTTGTTCAAAGCCATAAGATTTGATCGCAGTATCAAATCTCATATTTCAGGATCTAGACGCTTGTTTTAATCCATAAATGGATCGTTTAAGCTTGCAAACTTTTTGCTCTTGATCCTGAGCTATGACCCCTCTGGCTGAGACATGTAGATACTTTCTTCAAGATTACCGTTCAGAAAGGCAGTCTTGACATCCATTTGCCATATTTCATAATCGTAAAACGTGGCAATGGATAAAAGTATCCGGATCGACTTTAACATGGCAACAGGGGAGACGGTTTCTTCATAGTCAATCCCCTCCCGCTGGGTGATAACTGTCCAAAAGGTAGTTATTTAGGCCTCATTTATATAAGGATTTGCATGTCTTTAATGCTTAATAGGGTTGGTTTTAGAGAGATATTACATGATTTAACCCATTTGGAAGAATGGAAGCATTGGAAATTATTTTGTGCAGATTATGCTGCTGAGCGACTGGAGGGAGCAAATTCTATGTTGCAGCAACACTGGGAACAGAAACTGCCACATCACAGCTCGTTAGCCAACATCATGAACCAACTTCTGTTGAGTTATTTTTGTGATAAAGGATCAAGGAGAGCCTTACACGTGTCCTAGTTGACCTAATTCAAGCCTCCCATCCTTCTATAAAAGGAAGTAGCCGTCAAAGTCAAACTCATTCCATGTTTTCCCTTGGAAGCCGAATAGTATAGGGAGATTGAAGATCATCAAGAACACCATCTACCACAAGCTGATTAGGGAGTTTATTTTCTTTATTAACTTGTGGTTATGGACATGCATACTCAGATTGTAATTTGTATTCCTATGCCTATTATGAACTAAGTAGCTTAAGGTGTTGGTTAGGAATAATGTGATTACTGTGCTTCATCTCTAGTAATAACTTGACTATCACATTTTGGTTAATTGTTGTGCTTATTCTTATTTTATGCCCGCCTGGCCAGCCGGTATGGATAGCTCTCTCTAGTTTCAGGGATGATTTAGAGAGTGTGTGGCAATTATCCACACTACGATCATTGTGTATTGGTGAACGCCAGTGACTGAGCTAGGGATAGCCAGTTGCCTAGTGCTTGATCGGTCGTACTTCATTGGGTTTGAAACATATCCCAAAAGATCCGGAGTTCCGGGAGGAATCCGCTAATAATACTGCGAGAAATGCATGATCAATAATATTGCTAGAGCATATCTTAGAACAATCACTAAAACCTAACCAGCGTCTGTCTTTAATCTGACTACCTATTTGTTTACTCGTTCGATCATTTATCTTGCTTCAACATAATTCTTATAAAACCCAACATTTTTATTATCTTCGAAACCATTAGAAAGTTATACAAAATAGATAAAGTGGAAACTCATTCAGACCTTGGATTGATAATATTACTTGCTGCAGACTGTGTATACTTGCACAGGAATTCTAGAGTATTTTCCATCATATTTTTACTCACTCTAGGAGCCCAACAAGTTTTTGGCGCCGTTGCCGGGGACTTGAATAAGTTTTTATCTGATCTATTTTGTGTATGTGTTTTAGTGGTTTGGTGTTAGAACTTTTTGATTGTTTCTTTTGTTTTTGCATGTGTGATTTTGGTGCATGAGCGATCCGCCTGGGGTACGGTTTGAGCTTGATCCAGAAATTGAAAGGACATTTAGGAACAGAAAGAGGGAGCAGCGCAGAAACAAGATGGAGAACGTGCCGCAACTTTCGCAGGTTCCTGAAGGACCAGCAGCAACAAACCCCCAACAGAATCCGTTGCTGCAGCAAAACCCGCTGTTTGAGCAAAATGAGCAGTGAAATAATCAGGCTGAGAATCCTATCTTGATAGCGAACGATAGGACCAGAGCCATTCGAGCGTATGCTGTCCCGATGTTTAATGAGTTGAATCCAGGGATTGCACGTCCCCAAATCCAAGCGGCGAATTTTGAAATGAAACCGGTAATGTTTCAGATGTTGCAAACCGTGGGGCAATTCCATGGTTTGTCATCTGAAGACCCTCATTTACATCTTAAGTCTTTTCTAGGAGTTAGTGATTCTTTTGTAATTCAAGGAGTGCCTAGAGATGCTCTTAGATTAACTTTGTTCCCATATTCTCTTAGAGATGGAGCAAAGTCATGGTTAAACTCTTTTGCTCCACGATCAATTAGGACGTGGGATGAATTAGCTGAAAAATTTTTGAGTAAATATTTCCCACCTAATAGAAATGCTAAATTAAGGAGTGAAATAGTAGGGTTTAGGAAACTTGAAGATGAGACTTTTAGTGAGGCTTGGGAGAGGTTTAAGGAGCTTTTACGAAAGTGTCCCCACCATGGGTTACCTCATTATATTCAAATGGAAACATTTTACAATGGTTTAAATGGAGTAACCCAAGGTATGGTCGATGCTTCGGCTGGAGGGGCCCTTTTGGCAAAAACTTTTGATGAAGCCTATGAGATTTTAGAAAGAATATCTATTAATAGTTGTCAGTGGTCGGATGTTAGAGGCACAAATAAAAAGGTTAAGAGTGTATTAGAGGTTGATGGTGTGTCCACCATTAGGGCCGATCTTGCTATGATTGCTAACGCTCTTAAGAATGTGACAGTGATTAGTCATCAGCAGCCACCAGCTATGGAGCCTGCAACAGTGGTGAGCCAAGTCACGGAAGAAGCATGTGTCTATTGCGGTGAAGACCACAGCTACGAGTTTTGCCCCAGCAATCCAGCATCTGTGTTTTTTGTAGGTAATCAGAGGAACAACCCTTATTCTAACTTCTATAATCCAGGTTGGCGCAACCATCCCAACTTCTCATGGGGAGGTGAACCAGCCGGGATTTGCTAAAGCGCAGGTAATGCCCCAACAAACTAAGCAGGCTTTGCCCCAGCAAAATTTGGGAAATTCTCTCGAGGCGATGATGAAAGAATTTATGGCTCGCACAGATGCCACAATTCAAAGTAATCAAGCTTCGATGAGGGCCCTGGAATTGCAAGTGGGTCAGCTAGCTAATGAGCTAAAGGCAAGGCCTCAAGGGAAACTTCCCTCGGATACTGAACACCCTCGAAGGGAAGGTAAGGAGCAGGTAAAGGCAGTAAATCTTAGGAGTGGTAAGCCATTAGAAGAGTCTAGAAAGACCCAGGATTTAAATAGTAATAGTGATAATAATGTTGTTGTCGAGAAAGAGTTGGAGTCTGGTTAGGGTGCTGGAGGCAGCAAAGAGAATGCTGGAGCATCTGGTTCTGTGCCAGATGTAGAACCACCATATGTGTCGCCCCCACCTTATGTACCACCTCTACCTTTTCCACAAAGGCAAAAGCCTAAGAATCAGGATGATCAATTTAAAAAGTTTTTAGAGATTCTTAAGCAGTTGCATATAAATATCCCTTTAGTAGAAGCTATTGAGCAAATGCCTAATTATGCTAAATTTCTTAAGGATATTTTGACTAAAAAGAAAAGGTTAGGTGAGTTTGAAACTGTATCTCTTACTGAGGAGTGTAGTGCTATTCTCAAGAATGGTCTACCCCCCAAGGCTAAGGATCCAGGGTCATTTACTATACCTGTGTCTATAGGTGGAAAGGAATTATGTAGAGCACTCTGTGATTTAGGTGCAAGCATTAACCTTATGCCTCTTTCGGTCTATCGAAAGTTAGGTATTGGTGAAGCTAGACCTACCACAGTTACACTCCAATTAGCTGATAGGTCTATCACATATCCAGAGGGTAAAATTGAGGATGTCTTAGTAAAAGTTGATAAATTCATATTTCCTGTTGATTTTATTATTTTAGACTATGAGGCTGATAAAGATGTCCCAATTATTCTAGGTCGTCCATTTTTGGCTACTGGTAGGGCATTAATAGATGTTAAAAAAGGAGAATTAACAATGAGAGTCTGTAATGAGGAAGTGAAATTTAATATCTTTAAAGCCATGAAATATCCAGACGAAATGGAGGATTGTTCCTTCATCAGGATTCTGGAGAGCACAGTTATTGAGACAACAATACAGGATTCAGCTGATAAGCATTCGGAAAAGCATGGAGAGGTTAGTATAGAAGATTTTGAATTTTGTTCTTTAGATAGAAAAAATGAAAAGGAATTGTTTAGGTGTGAGGATGTTTTTGAGTCTTTAGATTTAGATCAATGAAAGGCTCCCCCAATTAAGCCATCCCTAATTGAGGCACCCACTTTAGATTTGAAACCTTTACCGGATCATCTAAAGTATGTGTATCTTGGGGGAAAGTGAGACGTTGCCCATTATTGTTGCATCGGATTTAATGCCGGAGCATGAGGAGACCTTAATAAAATTGCTGCAACAATACCGCAAAGCTATAGGTTGGACATTGGCTGATATTCAGGGAATTAGCCCATCTTTTTGTATGCACAAAATCACTCTAGAGGAGGGATCCTTTAGGAGTATTGAGCAACAAAGAAGGCTTAACCCTGCAATGAAAGAGGTTGTTAAGAAGGAGGTAATTAAATGGTTGGATGCTGGGATCATCTATCCAATTGCCAATAGCAATTGGGTAAGCCCGGTCCAATGTGTTCCTAAAAAAGGAGGTGTCACTATGGTGAGCAATAAAGATAATGAGTTGATCCCCACAAGGACAGTAACTGGCTGGAGGGTTTGCATGGATTACAGAAGGCTTAATAAAGCCACCCGAAAGGATCATTTCCCTCTACCATTTATCGACCAGATGTTGGATCGATTGGCTGGTCAGGCCTATTACTGTTTCTTGGATGGTTATTTTGGGTATAACTAGATTACTATTGCTCCTGAAGATCAGGAAAAAACCACTTTCACCTGCCCTTATGGGACGTTTGCTTTCAGGCGAATGGCTTTTGGCCTTTGCAATGCTCCAACAACATTTCAGCGGTGTATGTTAGCAATTTTTTCTGATATGATTGAGTCCACTGTTGAGGTCTTTATGGACGATTTTTCAGTGTTTGGAGGGTCTTTTCAGAGTTGTTTAGATAATTTAGGTAAGGTGTTAAAAAGATGTGAGGATACCCATCTAGTTCTTAATTGGGAGAAGTGCCACTTCATGGTGAAGGAGGGCATAGTGTTAGGTCATAGGATTTCTAAGAATGGTCTAGAAGTTGATAGAGCAAAAGTTGAGGTTATTGAAAGATTAGAATCACCGAATTCAGTGAAGGGAATTCGGAGCTTCTTAGGGCATGCTGGATTTTATAGGAGGTTCATAAAGGATTTTTCCAAAATCAGTAAACCTCTTTGTAACTTATTGTGCACTGATCATGTTTTTGACTTTAATGCAGATTGTAGGAAGGCTTTTGAAACATTGAAGGCTGCTTTAATCTCAGCACTCATTCTCTGCGCACCTAATTGGAATTTGCCATTCGAGGTAATGTGTGATGCGAGTGATGCTGCGGTAGGTGCGATGCTGGGGCAAAAGCAGGGCAAATTTATTCATCCTATATATTATGCAAGCAAGGTTTTAAATGAGGCACAGGTCAACTACACAACTACTGAAAAGGAGTTGTTAGCTGTTGTGTTTGCTTTTGAGAAATTCCGGCCATATTTGGTTGGATCCAAAGTCACGGTGTTCACGGATCATGCAGCAATAAGGTATTTAATGTCAAAGAAAGATGCAAAGCCTAGACTAATTCGTTGGATTTTACTACTGCAGGAATTCGACTTGGAGATAAAGGACAAGAAGGGATCAGAGAATGTCATTGCAGATCACTTGTCTCGTCTTGATCCATCATCATCTTTGCTGGAGAAATCTGCCATTTCCGATTCTTTTCCAGATGAGCAGCTTTTTGCTGTTGAAGTAAAGGTAGTTAGGGATGTCCCTTGGTATGCTGATATTGCCAACCTTTTAGTGAAGGGAGTCACCCCTATTGATATGGATTGGAGGCAGAAGAAAAAGTTTAAGCATGATGCAAAATTTTTCTATTGGGATGAGCCATTTATGTATAAGTGATGCTCTGACGGTATTATTCGTAGGTGCGTTTCAGGTGATGAAGCAACCGAAATCCTGGAGCAATGTCACTCTTCGCCGTATGGAGGCCATTTTAGCGGTCAAAGTACAGCTATGAGGATTTTGCATTGCGGATTCTTCTGGCCTACCTTGTTTAAGGATGCCCACTGGTTCTACAAGCAATGTGACGCTTGTCAAAGGAGAGGAAACTTGGGGCCTAGAGATGAAATGCCTCTTACTTACATTTTAGAAGTTGAATTATTTGATGTATGGGGTATTGACTTTATGGGGCCATTTCCCCCTTCTAATGGCAATGTTTTTATCTTATTGGCAGTTGATTACGTGTCCAAATGGGTGGAGGCCATTGCATGCCATCAGAGTGATGCCAAGACAGTAGCAAGGTTTCTTCAATCGCACATCTTTGCGCGGTTTGGGACACCTAGGGCTCTAGTGAGTGATGAGGGTACACATTTTGTTAATAATATCTTAACTAAGCTTTTAGCTAAGTATGGAATTAAGCATAGGATAGCTACCCCTTATCACCCACAAGCAAATGACCAAGCTGAAATTAGTAATAGGGAAATTAAAGCTATTTTAGAGAAAGTATTCCATCCATCTAGAAAGGATTGGTCCTTTAGGTTGGATGAGGCTCTTTGGGCTTATAGGACAACTTATAAGACTCCTCTAGGTTTGTCTCCCTATAGGTTAGTATATGGGAAAGCTTGCCATATACCATTAGAGCTTGAACATAAAACATTT
Source organism: Luffa acutangula (assembly GCA_036850905.1). Lineage (NCBI taxonomy): Eukaryota > Viridiplantae > Streptophyta > Magnoliopsida > Cucurbitales > Cucurbitaceae > Luffa > Luffa acutangula. The sequence goes on from CM072098.1 coordinate 25,037,075, forward strand.
TGGGCTTTGAAAAAGATAAATTTTGATATGAGTCGTGCAGGAGCAATAAGAATGCTGCAGCTTAATGAGTTAGAAGAATTTCGTCAATTTTCTTACGAAAATGTGAAAATGTATAAAGAAAAGACTAAGCTGTGGCATGACAAAAAAACTAAATCTAAGGAGTTTGTCAAGGGTCAAAAAGATTTGCTTTATAATTCTAGATTAAAATTATTTCCTGGAAAATTAAAATCTAAATGGTCAGGACCGTTTATTGTGATTGAGGTTTTTCCCAATGGAGCAATTACTTTGCGGGATGAAAAAGATGGGAGAGTGTTCAAGGTGAATGGACAGCGTGTGAATCATTATTGGGGTGAGGAGTTTCAGTCGAAATATCCTTCCCTAAGGTTGGTGGATGATTGAGAGAGTAGGACTTTTGCGGGAGCATTTTGCAGAGCAAAATTTTGAGCTCCCAGACATTGTATTGATTTTAAGTTTCTCTGATTTGTTTTTAATTCCGATTAGGTTAGGTTTGATTTTTGCATAGTTTATTAGATCTCAGTATTTTTTTTTTATTTTAGATTTTATTTCGTTTTGAATTTGATTTTATTTTATTTTGGGGTTATTTATTTAGATTATCTTTGAATTATCTTTTTATTGGTTTAATTTTAGTAAATTTTATTTTCAGTTATTTGAATTCTGTTAGTTAATAGAGATTTTCTCTAATTTAGTCGGCTTCTTTTGAGAATTAAAGATTAAATTTGATTTGATCGGATGAATTTGAAAGATTTAATTTTGAAATTCAAATAACATATCCAAGATTTTTCAGGTTGTTGCAGCAAGGTTATGACTGGAGCAAAATATTCCGAATTAAAAGGGTTTCTGTTGGACTTTATTATTTTTACCGTTGGATTTCGCTTTGAATTCTCGCAGGTAAATGTGCGTGCATCATCTGATGAGGCCACGTGTCGCAGAGCAATTATCTGAAGGCTTCAATGATGACAGCACATTGATTTTTACCATGGGTGTTTGGAATCCACGAATTTACCGTTGTTGGTTTCAAATTTTCAGGTTTGCATTTTTTAATTTTAAACGGTAATATAATTAATGTGGAAAATCTTTTTAGTTAGGATTTGAATTTGCTGGAGCCTTATTTATTCACAAACGCTGGTAAGCTTCTCCCAGTTCGTCTTCTTAATCCCATTTTTGCCTTCTGCATTTTTTTTCTCTGTCAAAACCGTTCATACCTCCATGGCTAAGACTAGAGCTAGGAAAGAGAGGGAGAGTGAAGAGGAGGAGGTGCCGGTCACACCGGAAGTGCAAAAAGGGAAAACTAAGGAGAAAAGAACGCCAGAAGAGAAGGAGGCGAAATGAAGACGGAGGCAGCAGAGGGCTGCGGAACAAGAAGTCATCCAAGAAACAGAGGCTGTTCAAAATCTTGAGACAGAACCGATAGTTTCTGCTACGGTTCAGGAAGGGAATACTGAGAAGGAACATGAGACAGAGGTCGAAAGACAAGTCGCAGGTATGCCTGAAAAAGAGAAAACACCAGAGCCGGTGCAGGAGGCTCATGTTGAAATCATTATGCCTGAACCGCCCAAGCGCCGCCGCATCAAGAGGAAGGCGGGTCGCGTGAGGGTGAATCGGAACACTCCATCGCCTCCGACGTCGGACTCTGAGGAAGAAAAAAGGGAAGATGAGAATAAGGAAAAAGAAGAAGAGGCAAGAAAGGCAGAAGAGAGCGTTTGCGCGAACAGAGTGAAAGCAAGGGCAAAGGAATTGCCGAAGCATCGGGAGAAATTGAGGAGCCGAGGGCACCATTCATTCGCTTCGTCAACGATCTAGCTCGAGCAAAATACCAGGAGGTGCTGAAACAGGACTTCTTGTTCGAACGAGGATTTGGCAGTGATTTGCCCAGGTTCTTGGAGTCTGGAATAGTGAACCTCGGATGGAGGAAATTTTGTGCGAAACCAGAACCTGTCAATTCCAACATTGTTTGAGAATTTTACGCCAACCTTGACGTTAAGAATGATTTTGAGGTTATCGTTCGAGGAGTGCTTGTACAGTGGAGTCCTGAGGCCATTAATGAATTGTTCGATCTCCAGGATTTTCCGCATGCCGTTTTTAATGAGATGGTGGTTGCACCATCTAGTGATCAACTGAGTGCGGCTGTCCGGGAGGTAGGCATTGAGGGGGCTCAATGGAGGGTGTCGCAGACGCGGAAGCATACGTTTCTAGCTGCTTATTTGAAGAGTGAAGCCAACACTGGGATGGGTTTCATCAGGCTACGCTTGCTGCCGACAACACACGACTCCACAGTATCTCGGGACAGGGTATTGCTTGCCTTTGCCATTCTTCGCTCGATGAGTATTGATGTAGGAAAAATTATTTCTTCTGAGATTGTTGATTGCTGGAAAAAGAAGGTGGGGAAGTTGTTCTTTCCAAACACGATTACGATGTTATGCAGCAGGGCAGGAGTGCCCACGGTTCCAGAAGATATGATCATGACTGATAAGGGAATCATTGACACACCTAATCTGGCGCGGCTTCAGCGTATGCAAGAGGTTCGCCAGGGTGGGCTTGTGTATGGCGTTAATCAGATCTTAGAGCAACTGTCAGTGTTGGCCAGTAGGTTAGAATTTGCTGAAAGGCAAGCTCATATTTACTGGACTTATGCTAAAAAGAGAGATGATGCGCTCAGGGGGGCCTTGCAAACCAATTTCTCAACACCGTATCAGGCCTTTCCAGTGTTTCCCGATGATTTGTTTAATCTTTGGATACCACCCCCACCTGTTGAGCGAGAAGAGGATGTTGATGAGGAGCAGGGTCAGGAAGACTGACTGATGGGATGACCTGGAGCGAGCATTACTTTTTTTTATCCATTTTTGTTTGCTCGCACATATTGACCCTGCTCACTGTTATAACTGCTTGTCTTGTTTCTTTTTAATTTTTTGTTACTGTGAAAAAAAATATATCTACTTTGTAATGTTTTTCTATGATTTTAATGAAATTTCTGAATGTTTCTATTCCATGAGCACTGACTAACTCTAACTTAACTATTTTATTCTAAATTTTTGAAGATTGGACTGATTACGCTTAATTAGATCGAGATATTCTGATCTCCAGAAACCTTTTTCTTGAGCATTTCTTCTAGCCTGGACTGTTGCTGCGGCAAAGAAGATTTTGACGGTAGTATTGACTTATATGATCCACTTTAAGCTTAATCCTAGTCCCACGTTTAGTTTAAAAATCCAGTTAGAAAAATTTAAGTTTGGGGGTATAATTTGCAAAATTAATGATTCATTGGGGACAATGAATAATTCAAGTTTTGGGGACTTTTTGCTACTCCAATTATTTTTCTCGAGCATTCCTCTCCTTCAAATTAAAATTTGCTAGGTTATTGAGTAACCGGGGACATTTGTGATACCCACAGTTTGTCTTCGCGTCAAAAGATGACCTAGGAAATATGAAAAAATGAGAAATATGAGAAAAATTATTATTTGCGGGAAAAAAAATTATTTGTTGAAAATTTTGCTGAAAAAATTGACAGAGCAAAAGTTTTGAAGGATGAATGATGATCCAGCAGTTTTTCTGTCTCCTAGAACTTAGGTGAGCTTCATCATAAAATGTCGCCATTTTGAGGGGCAAGAGATAGAATAACTAACGAATTTTTAGCTTTATAATAAGTATTGAACCTAGTTGGTGATAAGCTTGAGGCAAGGGTATACTGCACCATAAAGTGGGTCATCCCGTGCTTAAGAGCTTATGACTGTAAGGCTACTTTAAGTCTTATAAATAATGAAATAAACCCCTTTAAAAATATGTTTTGAAATGTCTTATAATATAGCTAGGCTGTGGTGAGTTCTTAGAATTAAGTTGAAAAGTGGTGATTATTTGTCCATGCCGGAGGAATCATTTTGCTGCAGCAGAGTTTGGTTTTGCAGAGTGCTCAGGTAAAGGTTAAAGGTAGTGTTGGACTGTCTGGTTTGATTAAGCTAATTCTTTGTCTAATGTTTTGAAATTCTTGAAGGAAGGTTGGTTAGTATTGCTCGGGACGCGCAATAGTTCAAGTTTGGGGGTATGATAACATCCCAAAAGGTAGTTATTTAGGCCTCATTTATATAAGGATTTGTGTGTCTTTAATGCTTAATAGGGTTGATTTTAGAGAGATATTACATGATTTAACCCATTTCGAAGAATGGAAGCATTGGAAATTATTTTGTGCAGATTATGCTGTTGAGCGACTGGAGGGAGAAAATTCTATGCTGCAGCAACACTGGGAACAGAAACTGCCACATCACAGCTCGTTAGCCAACTTCATGAACCGACTTCTGTTGAGTTATTTTCGTGATAAAGGATCAAGGAGAGCCTTACACGTGTCCTAGTTGACCTAATTCAAGCCTCCCATCCTTCTATAAAAGGAAGTAGCCGTCCAAGTCAAACTCATTCCATCCTTCTATAGGGAGATTGAAGATCATCAAGAACACCATCTACCACAAGCTGATTAGGGAGTTTATTTTCTTTATTAACTTGTGGTTATGAACATGCATACTCAGATTGTAATTCGTATTCCTATGCCTATTATGAACTAAGTAGCTTAAGGTGTTGGTTAGGAATAATGTGATTATTGTGCTTCATCTCTAGTAATAACTTGACTATCGCATTTTGGTTAATTGTTGTGCTTATTCTTATTTTATTCCCGCCTGGCCAGCAGGTATGGATAGCTCTCTCTAGTTTCAGGGATGATTTAGAGAGTGTGTGGCAATTATCCACACTACGATCATTGTGTATTGGTGAACGCCAGTGACTGAGTGATAGCGAGCAGAAATGTCGCTATTTTAGTCTCAATTTATTAAGCTTTTTGGTGCTTTAATCGTGTTTTTAATGAATATATTTATTGAATTTTGTTATTTTGCCTTTAGGAGCATAAATGATGATTTTGGGAGAAAAAGAGCCAAAATTGATGGAATTATAGCCCAAATCAAAGTATGAAGCCCAAAGAAGACATCCATGAGGAAAAGCCCAAGAGAAATGAAGAAGAAGGCCCAAAAATCAGCCCAAAAAGAAGCTGATTTTTCTGGAAAATCTGGACAGCGTCGAGACGCTTAGCAAGGCAGCGTCGCGACGCTGCCCTTTCTTGTTGCCCAAGCCGCGTGCGCAGCAGCGTCGCGACGCTTGGCAAGGCAGCGTCGCGACGCTACCCCTTTTCCAGGCCTATAAATAGGCGCCCTTGGTGCCTCATTTTCTCATCAATCATCAATCATCAATCAATCATTTATCATTCATTCCTTTCTCTCCTAAGACTCCTTTTTTGGAGCCCCTCTCAAGGCTTTGAGCCTTTTTGAGAGGGTTCTTCTAGTGGGAATTTTTGGGGAATTTTGGGGAGCAATCTAGAGGCTCGAGGAGTAGTCAGCGGGGGCTCCAAGCGTCAGCAAGGGGTTTTTCGACGGTCAATTCCTTTTCCTTTATGCCTTTTTATATGCTTTCCCTTGTAATTATTGTGAATATTATGTGTAGCTAAACCCCAATTTGGGGTCTTGAAATGAAATGTTAGTTGCAATATTGTTATAATTTCTTGTCTCTTGCCCATGTCCTAATTATTTGTATGGATGTGCTTAATGCTTTACTCAATCTGGCCAATTGTGTAATGATTCGATTCTTAATGGAAACTCGACGGAGAGAAATTAGGATAGATCATAATCCATGCAACTAGTTTAATTGCCCGTTGTGACACCGGGATTAGTTGATTAAACATAGATTCCTAAAATGAATCAGAGCGTAATAATTAATGATTTTTAATGGCGCTAAGGACACTTAGGTTGTTAAAATGAATTAATTACAATTAGGGGAAACCGACAGGAGAACCTATGTGATTAACGGAGATTCTAGGATTATAATTAGTTGGGCAATGAGATAGGATAATTATAGCAAGAATTTAAGCTAATCATTGATTTTCAAGACCCCTCTTCCCATTTCAAGAAAAACCTCTTTCTCCACATTTTAATTTTGATTGATCAAATTTGTTTTTATTAAGTCTTTTTAAATTCAAATTCTTTTTATCACATGAGCTTGGTCCCTAAATATTATTTCACCTAAGTATTTTCAGTGCTCAAGAGAATTTTAATTAATTGCTTAAGTTTCGCTTCACCTCCCTGTGGATTCGATACTCGGAATACTTTCCGTTTTATATTACTTGTGGCCCGTGCGCTTGCGGATATCGACCAACAAGTTTTTGGCGCCGTTGCCGGGGAGGCTTGATTTTTAAGCAAAAAATTAATTTTTCTTGACATCGAAAAGAAAAGGGTGAATGGTAATTTAGGTGTAAATATTTTTCTTTCATCGTTTTGTGAATATTATTTTATTTTCATTTTTGTTTGGTTCTTTTTGTTATCTGGGAGCATTGCATGCGAAGAAACAAGGTGGTTAATCTGTTTCCGTTAGATCTTGAGATTAACAGGACTCTAAAATTCATTAGAAAAGAAAAAAGATTAACAGAAACGATGGCCCACCAAGAAGAAGCTCCCAAGGCAATTAGAGATTTTTTGCAGCCAGTTCTTCCTACCGAAAATTCTGGGATTGTTTACGCCCCCATCCAAGCTACAAATTTTGAGCTAAAAACAGGATTGATTCAGATGGCGCGCGATAACTCGTTCAAGGGACATCCTTCCGAGGACCCTCACTCTCATCTGCGATCATTCCTAGAAATATGTGGGACGGTAAAGATGAACGGAGTTCCGGCCGACGCGATCAGATTGAGGCTATTTCCATTTTCTCTACAGGATAAAGCAAAAGATTGGCTCGAATCAGTCGAGACGGGCAGCATCAGTACTTGGGACGAGCTTGCCCAGGCTTTTCTGACAAAATTTTTTCCACCAGCCAAGACTACCAAGCTGCGGACTGAAATTGGAACATTCAGACAGCTTGACGAGGAGCAATTATACGAAGCGTGGGAAAGATATAAGGAAATGCTTAGGCGATGCCCCCAACACGGATATCCTGATTGGCTTCAGGTACAGTTATTCTATAATGGATTAAACCCCTCCACGAAGACAGTCCTTGACACATCAGCAGGAGGGAGTTTTCTTTCAAAAATAGTGACAGAAGCCAAGGACCTGCTTGAGGAAATGGCGGCAACGAGCTATCAATGGCCGACGGAGAGAGGAACAGTTACAAAGAAGGCTGGATTGTATGAATTAGATGAGTCAAGTTCACTGAAAGCGCAACTGGCATCTCTGACCAATGCACTAAACAAATTGACGTCATCTGAGGTGGTTAAGTCCATTTCCACCTTAGCTGAAGGACATTCGAAGAAAGAAGGTCAAGATGTGGAAGAAGTTCAATACATAGGAAACAGATCATATACTCAAGGAGTACCGAACTTCTACCACCCCAGTCTGCGCAATCATGAGAACTTCTCATATGCGAATACGAAGAATGTGTTGCAGCCACCCCCAGGTTTTGCATCGACGAGTAATCCTGAGAAGAAAAATAATCTGGAGGAGATGATGGCTTTATTCATCAAGGAACAAAGAATATTGAATGTGAGTCTCCAGACATCAGTGAACAACCACGACGCAGCTCTAAAGAATATGGAAGTGCAGATAGGTCAGATTGCTTCAGCAGTAAATGCCCTTCAGAAGGGAAAATTTCCAAGTGATACTGAGCCTAACCCGAAAGAGCAGTGTAAGATGGTGGTTTTGAGAAGTGGCAGAAGACTGGAGGACAGTTCAGAGAAGAAAAAGGAAGAAGAAAAGAGAAGGGATGAAGATGAAGGGACTGAGGCACAAAAAGCCTCCTCTGAAAGGTTCCAACATCCTCCCAACTCTATTGAATTAAAATGTGATTTTTCTAACAGCTGTGCAGGTAAAAAAGAAGAAGAGAAGCAGAATGACAAGGAAAAGATGACTGAGGAAGAAGTGGTTCCATGCAACCACCATGACAGAGGTTCGCATATTAGCCCGCCCAAGCGGAGGGGCGAATGTCCAACCTTTGATTACAGGGAGTTACCTTTTCCTCAGAGATTTAAAAATGTCAAATTAGATGAACAATTTCAAAAATTTTTAGAAATGTTTAAAAAGTTGACTGTGAATATTCCATTGGTAGAAGCTTTGTATAATATGCCGAATTATGGAAAATTCATGAAGGAAATGCTTTCTAAAAAGAAAAGTCTGAAAAAAGAAGTTTTTAATTTATCTGAGAGTAGCAGTACTATTATTTCTGGTAGGATACCCTCTAAGCAGAAAGACCCAGGGAGTTTTACTGTTCCCTGCACCATAGGAGAAGTATCCTTCGATAGGGCTCTGTGTGATTTAGGAGCAAGTATAAATTTGATGCCCTACTCTGTATACAGGAAGATTGGTTTATCAGGTATGACAGACACTGACGTCACTCTCCAGCTTGCTGACAGATCGATTACCCACCCGATGGGTGTTGTGGAGGACGTGTTGGTGAAAGTCAACAAATTCATCTTTCCTGTAGATTTCGTGGTACTGGACATGAAGGAGGACAAAGAGGTGCCAATTATCTTAGGCAGACCTTTCCTAGCCACTGGTAAGGCTGAGATTAGCGTGCATACAGGTAAACTTACCTTGAACATTGATGATGAAAAAGTCGTGTTTAGTATTTTTGGCCAAGATGAATCTGTTTGTAGCTTGCATACATGTTTTTCTGTTGGGCCTGAATACTTGACTGATGACGATGAAGAGGTAGACTATAATCTTGGCCTAGGCCTAGGAGAAATGCTTGTTGATAATATGGATTTTGATCATGATGCATATATGGATAATCCTCTGTTTGAAAATGACTTGGATCTGCCTGACTTTGAAAATGAATTAGACTTGCCTGCTTGTGATAATGAAAGATCTGCTGTTGATGATTTACCTTCCTTTGAAAATGAATTGGAATTGCCTGAACTAAATAATTTTGATGATGATATTGAATTGCCTGACATTGAGCATGAACGTAAGAGGCATAAAAAAGATTGCTCGATAGATAATTTTGAGTCTGACCATGATTACAGTGAATCTATTGAGACTGATCTTGACATTCCTGAATGCATGAATCCTGACAATGTGAATACTTTCTTTTCATGTCCTGATGATGTGTATAGAATAGAATCTGACCCAGAAGAACTTGAATCTGTGCATAGTATAGAATCTGATCCTGAAATTCTTGAATTCTTTAATTCTTCTGATGATGAGTCATATGATAGCTTAGTTGAATCATTTTTTAATTCTGAGTCTGAAGGATCTAATGAGCATGTAGATATTTTTTCTGATGAATGGACTGGCATGATTGATAGGCCATCTCTAGATCCTAGACCAGTAGATATTATAACGCTTGATGACTCTGTTAACAATTGTTTTGAAAATAGAGATTTAGAAAAGAGATTTGATGCGGCGAATTATTTTCTGAAATGTTATTATGAGAATCTCTTTAGTGAAGATGGGCCAGGGGAAAGTTTTTTTTCTCCCCTGTTTGTAGTATGCAATTCGGTGCGTGATTTCTTGCAGGGCCCGGAGGATGATGAAAATTTTTATTTTGAGCCTCCGTAAGCGTGCCGAGCCTAGTCTAGCTAAAGACGTTAAAGAAAGCGCTGCTTGGGAGGCAACCCAAGGATTAAAGTAGTTAGTTGTTTTTGCGGTAAATAATTTTCTTTGCTCCGTGATCCAATTTTGTTTTGCAGGATCACCTTAGCAAATCCCGAAATTCCATTTCCCATTTTTTCATGGATCCAAAGGAAGAGGATGAAGCGCTCCTAGCTCAGGGAAGTCTCAGTATCCCTCTATATGCTTTTCTGTTTTAAAACATTGGGGACAATGTTTAGTTTAAGTTTGGGGGGGAGGCTTCCGCTGTGTTGAGCATATTTAAATTCTGTTGGATGCATGAATAGATAGCCATGATAGCCAAGGATGTGATTTTTGAAATGTTGGGAGAAAATGGTTTATATGATTGTGGAATCTGGGAGCACGGCAGAAATTGTGAAATTTTAAAATTTTTTGATACTTAGTTTTGATGTCTAAAGCATGCAATAGTCTTATCTAATGACGTCTTTGAAAATCTAGATTCTTATTATGGTTTTCAAAGTTGTTGTCACCCCGATAGGCTTAGTTTCTAATATCAGGAAGTTCATGCTTGATTGCTCTAAAGAACTAGGTAGGAAAAAATATTATGCCTGCTGTGAGAAAAGCAAAAGCAACAAAAAGAAAAAGAGAGAAAAGAAAATCTGTTGAAAAAGAATTTTTTGCTTGCTCAAAAGAAAAAAAGCCTAGGGGTAAAAAGAGCTACCTGCGGTGTGATCAGTTAGGCCAACCAAAGAATAAAATTCGGGTTAAGGGTCCCTGCACCGTAGTGTGAAAGCTAGTACCATTAGATATCAAAATGCAAGTTTGGGGGAGGAGCAAAAGAAAAAGATGAGAAAAAGAAAAATCATGTGAGAATTCTGCTCCCCCATAAAAAAAAAAAAAAAAAAAAAAGAGAAAAAGATGACAGGCACCCTAGTTACTTTTTTTTGCATGATAGAAGGACTCCGAAGTATTAGGGGCTCTTAGCCAGTGTAGGGGGAAAACAAATGGAGAAAGCCATAAGACTAATCTAGGTTAGTAAAAGAATCAATAGATAAGTCTTGAGCATGCTATTCATTAATCTTAAGTTCAAACTAGTTTAAGATTTCTTCAAGAGTATGCGGTGCTTGCTTATTCCACTTGCATGTTTTCCATTCGATCCTAAGAATTCAAAAATCATTGAGGGTTGAGCGATTCTATTTCATGCATCTTTAGAATTTATTTTGCTCGGGACTAGCAAAAGCTTAAGTTTGGGGGTGTGATAGCGAGCAGAAATGTCGCTATTTTAGTCTCAATTTATTAAGCTTTTTGGTGCTTTAATCGTGTTTTTAATGAATATATTTATTGAATTTTGTTATTTTGCCTTTAGGAGCATAAATGATGATTTTGGGAGAAAAAGAGCCAAAATTGATGGAATTATAGCCCAAATCAAAGTATGAAGCCCAAAGAAGACATCCATGAGGAAAAGCCCAAGAGAAATGAAGAAGAAGGCCCAAAAATCAGCCCAAAAAGAAGCTGATTTTTCTGGAAAATCTGGACAGCGTCGAGACGCTTAGCAAGGCAGCGTCGCGACGCTGCCCTTTCTTGTTGCCCAAGCCGCGTGCGCAGCAGCGTCGCGACGCTTGGCAAGGCAGCGTCGCGACGCTACCCCTTTTCCAGGCCTATAAATAGGCGCCCTTGGTGCCTCATTTTCTCATCAATCATCAATCATCAATCAATCATTTATCATTCATTCCTTTCTCTCCTAAGACTCCTTTTTTGGAGCCCCTCTCAAGGCTTTGAGCCTTTTTGAGAGGGTTCTTCTAGTGGGAATTTTTGGGGAATTTTGGGGAGCAATCTAGAGGCTCGAGGAGTAGTCAGCGGGGGCTCCAAGCGTCAGCAAGGGGTTTTTCGACGGTCAATTCCTTTTCCTTTATGCCTTTTTATATGCTTTCCCTTGTAATTATTGTGAATATTATGTGTAGCTAAACCCCAATTTGGGGTCTTGAAATGAAATGTTAGTTGCAATATTGTTATAATTTCTTGTCTCTTGCCCATGTCCTAATTATTTGTATGGATGTGCTTAATGCTTTACTCAATCTGGCCAATTGTGTAATGATTCGATTCTTAATGGAAACTCGACGGAGAGAAATTAGGATAGATCATAATCCATGCAACTAGTTTAATTGCCCGTTGTGACACCGGGATTAGTTGATTAAACATAGATTCCTAAAATGAATCAGAGCGTAATAATTAATGATTTTTAATGGCGCTAAGGACACTTAGGTTGTTAAAATGAATTAATTACAATTAGGGGAAACCGACAGGAGAACCTATGTGATTAACGGAGATTCTAGGATTATAATTAGTTGGGCAATGAGATAGGATAATTATAGCAAGAATTTAAGCTAATCATTGATTTTCAAGACCCCTCTTCCCATTTCAAGAAAAACCTCTTTCTCCACATTTTAATTTTGATTGATCAAATTTGTTTTTATTAAGTCTTTTTAAATTCAAATTCTTTTTATCACATGAGCTTGGTCCCTAAATATTATTTCACCTAAGTATTTTCAGTGCTCAAGAGAATTTTAATTAATTGCTTAAGTTTCGCTTCACCTCCCTGTGGATTCGATACTCGGAATACTTTCCGTTTTATATTACTTGTGGCCCGTGCGCTTGCGGATATCGACCAACACTGAGCTAGGGATAGCCAGTTGCCTAGTGCTTGATCGGTCGTACTTCATTGGGTTTGAAACATATCCCAAAAGATTCGGAGTTCCGGGAGGAATCCGCTAATAATACTGCGAGAAATGCATGATCAATAATATTGCTAGAGCATATCTTAGAACAATCACTAAAACCTAACCAGCGCCTGTCTTTAATCTGACTATCTATTTGTTTACTCGTTGTTCTATCATTTATCTTGCTTCAGCATAATTCTTATAAAACCGAACATTTTTATTATCTTCGAAACCATTAGAAAGTTATACAAAATAGATAAAGTGGAAACTCATTCAGACCTTGGATTGATAATATTACTTGCTACAGACTATGTATACTTGCACAGGAATTCTAGAGTATTTTCCATCATATTTTTACTCACTCTAGGAGCCCAACACTGGGTAAAACCCTTTGCCACAAGTCGTGCCTTAAAGGTCTGTACCTTTCGAGCAGCGTCTCGTTTTCTCTTGTAGATCCATTTGCACCCTATGGGTCTAACCCCTTCAGGTTGATCTACAAGATCCCATACTGAATTAAAATGCATGGACTCGATCTCTAAGTCCATGGCTTTAATCCACTCGTTCTTGTCAACGTCATCCATTGCATGTTTAAAGGTTAATGGATCCTCGATCCCGTCATCAGGTATGACGACTGGAGTTTCAGTTAAACCCAAATAGCAATCAGGCTGTCTAACAACCCTCCCACTACGTCGAGGTTCTCTTATTTCTTGAGAAGGACGTGATTGACTCGAGGTGGCAGTATCTTCAACAACTCTTGTTGATGTTTCTGTAGCTTCGTTAGATAGTTCACTTAAAACGACTTTACTACGTGGCTTGTGATCTCTGAGGTGGTTTTCTTCTAGGAATGTAGCATTTGTCGATACAAGTACTTTATTTTCCTCTGGATGGAAGAAATATCCACCTCTCGTTTCTTTGGGATAGCCTATAAATAGGCAAAATCTAGAACGAGGCTCCAATTTCTTTGGGTTTGCTTCTAGCACGTATGCAGGACATCCCCAAATTCTGAAATGTCGTAAACTAGCTTTATGACCTTTCCAGAGCTCAAATGGTGTTTCAGAAACACTCTTTGAGGGAACTACGTTCAAGATATAAACTGCAGTCTCTACTGCATAACCCCAAAACGAGTTAGGCAACTGAGCATAACTCATCATCGAACGAACCATGTCCAACAAGGTTCTGTTTCTCCTTTCTGATACACCATTTTGCTGAGGTGTACCAGGGGTTGAGAGTTGGGACGTAATTCCATGCTCTATCAAATAGTCTTGAAAACTTAAGTCCATATACTCTCCACCTCGATCGGATCAAAGTGTTTTTATCGTCTTACCTAATAGGTTCTCAACCTCGGCCTTATACTCCTTGAACTTTTCAAAAGCTTCGGACTTATGATGCATCAGGTAGAGATAGTCATACCTCGAATAATCATCAATGAAACTGATGAAATATTCGTACCCTCCTCGAGCTCTAATGTTCATTGGTCCACAGAGGTCCGAATGAATGAGCTCTAAGGGCTCTTTGGCACGATAACCTTTTCCGATAAAAGGTCGTTTTGTCATCTTGCCCTCAAGGCATGATTCACAAGGAGGCAACGAGTCGTCTTCTAACTTGTTTAGAAGTCCACTCTTGACCAATCTCCCAATCCTATTGAGGTTGATATGGCCTAACCTCAAGTGCCAGAGATAGGTATCTTGAGAAACTCTTCGCTTTTTAGGTTGAGTCTCAGCGGTTTTAAACATCTCGTGATTTAAAATAGCTTTAGACTCAATTGGTCTCAAAACATATAATTTATTCTCCAAGTTTGCAGAGCAAACATCAATACCTCTTTTAGTTATGAACGCTTCATTAACCGAAAAAGAAATTGAGTAACCTTGTTCTAATAAACAAGATAAAGAAATCAAATTTCTTTTAATCTTTGAAACTATGTACACATTATCTAATATCATGTAGCGTTCCTTGGTGAAGAATAATTTTATGTCTCCCACTCCAATAGCCGAGATGACTTCTCCTGTTCCAACTTTAAGAGTCATCTCTCCAGCTATTAGCTGTTGCCAGGAACTCATTCCTTGAAATGAAGAACATACGTGATTAGTGGCACCTGAATCAAGTATCAAGGCAGAATCGTCGTTTTCCACTAAACACGTTTCCAAGACTAATAAATCACATTTAGAGTCGTGGATCGTGTTTTTCTTGGCTACGCAGTTAGTTTGAGGACATTCCTCAGTTGAGACCAAACCTAAATTCTTTGCCACGTGTTTAGCGTTAAAGCAAGTATTCTTAGTCGAATGTACTAAACCGTTTAATTTGGCATTTGACAAAGCACATACGTTTTTCTACATATTGTTGAAACAAACAAATTAATCTCTATTAGAAACATGCACTAAACCCATTAATCACATTTATCCAATAAGATTTAGCAAAAGCAATCATCGACCCATATATACAATTGATTTATTTTGCAACGATACTTCAGGGGTTTAGAATAACCGCTACCGTAGGGCAGTCAGCTACTCCTCCTCTGAATCGAGACAATCTCGGCCAAATACTATTCCTAGAATAACTCTTACTCCAATAGTTATTAGCTAACGTTAATTTGGTCAAGACCATCTTGTAAGTGTTACCCATCATTTTCAGATTGCAGAGGGCGGCCCCAACAATGCCACCGTAGGGAAGAGCTAATGTTGGGAATGGCCCTAGGAAACCCTATCCATTTCTGGAGTTTGCGTTGTTCTGAATCCCATGCGCAAGCCCTCCGTAGGGTGATCGCTCCCAGGGCGACTCGCAGGCAGCGTATAGGAATCTCACGGTGCAACCTAATGATGGAGATCGCAGGATACGTTTGACACGTTTCCTTCTCCCACTTACTATGAACACTTTCCCCATTCACCTTGATATTAACCCATGCAAACACCATCCGTAGGGGGACGCTCCCAGGGCGCCTCGAGGCCAAGCATGGATCTCACGGTGTGAACTCAGGGGGACGTGAGAGTAGAAACTTAATATGAATATTTCGTTTCTATACTTTTCCTTCCACTAAAGTGTCGTAAAGTTTTAGGGTCTATTACTTAGGTAAATTCCGGCTAAATGAATCTATCTAAGTCTATGCCTTATTAAACAAGGTCTTTACACTAAATGTCTAGGTGAATTAAACTCTTTTAATAACCTAGTGACATTGCATGCTAGTAAGACTTTGGTTAATTCAACTTAGGTTCCGAACCATTTGCCGGGAGAGTTCCCTTATAACCAAGGTCTTATGTCCTACTTACTCAAATTTTAAAACTATTTAAAAAAAAACTAAGTAAGACATATTTCTAATCCTATTAGAAAAGGCGATCTTAGATCTATTTCATTTTAAACCATTTAAAGAATGATAAGATCCTAAGATCCTAAGATCCTATGTTAGCATGCAACTCTTTGTTATAGGTTTTATGGATTGTATTCATTAACTATTATAACTCTTATAACTTTTAATGAATTAACCTTATAACATGCTTTCTAATGGTGTTTAAAAACATATAACAATCAATCATTCAAGTTATAAGAAAAGAACCATTTAGAAACAACCTATGTCTAGGTTTGTATAACGTTTTATACTACGATGTCTAGGGTATAACACTTTAAAACCTCACACCGCTCACGCATGCTCATAAAACTCGAGTTAACTTAACTCAAGAACCGACTCGATGCCCAGGTAGGAGGTGTTCCGTAAACCGTCAACTTAAATACCTCCAGCCTTAGACATCATCTTGTCGGGTGAGTTCTCTCGTAACCATTGTTTTACAAGATATCGACCTAAACTATGCAAGTTGATCGAATCGTTGAAGGTTCATTAACCTAAGTGAGCATGCACTTAATCTTGTTATAGATTTTAGATTTCTATCTCTTTTTATAACAATTATAAAAACAATCCATAATATGCCTAATTTGAGAATAACACTTATAATCAAACTAATGAAATTTCATGCTTCATGCTTGGTTAATTTTATAAATTAATAATTATAACTATTATAAGAATAATCAATTTTAATTAACCATTCAAGCATGAATCTCCCTAAATCAATACAACACTTATATTAATTAAACATGAAATTTCCCTCATGCATTTGAATTAATCAATAACACTTATTCAAATTAAACAAATGCATGAACATGCTTTCCTATGGTGGGATTTTAATCTATATGGCATGCTCATAATGCACATACATCCATTTAATTAAATCATACATTCACAATGCATAAAGTAATTAAATCAAGCTAAAATGGAATGGTTTGGCAATTTAAAAAAACACAAGCAATTTCACTAATTATTACAATAATAATTAATAAATAAACTTGCAACACACCCGAGCTTCACGAACCATCCCGAACCGCTAATCCAAGCAATGAACAGGCCATGCAATGAGTGAAATGAGGCTGCAACAGACCGAGCTGGACCAAAAGGCAGCAGCTGAACTGGAATTAAAAAAAAAACTGCTGCTGGAATTAAAAAACAGCTTGCTGGAATTTTCATTTTCTGCTGCGTCTTCTCCGGTTTTTCTTCAATTTTACAGCCTATATGGACTCTAATGACTCTATAAAAATTACAGACTATAGTACACACATTAACGCTCTTACATATCCGAGCAATTACAATTTCATGAAGGTTTGAATGCTCAAAAAATTGCCAAACCAGAACACTTCCATTTTAGCCCCCAGAAAATTCAATTTCAAAATGGTACCCACCAAAGACAAATTAAAACGAATTAAGTGCTCTAATCATGCTCTGATACCAATTGAAGGTGTACATATTACACATGCGGAAGCAATTGAAGATCGAAAGCACTTAAGACATTCAATTTTACTCCTAAAGCATGCATGTTCTAGAAAAGACAGAATAGAGAGTTTAGAAAACACCAACCTTTGTAGCTCACTTATGTTGAACTCCTTGTGGTGTTTGCCTCTCCTATGCTCCTTGGACAACCTCTAGAGTCTTCCCTACTATACTCCGGGCCAAGAACGACTTGTGGGAGTCTATATAAGATAGGGAATGGGAAGGGAATGCTTGAAGCATCAAACAATGGAGAAGAATGAGAGATGAGAGAACTTTGAGTCCAAATTCCCGCAGCATAACATTAAGGAAATGGCTCTCTTATGTTTGAATATGATTCAAACTCCTTTTAAAGACATTCTCCATGCAAAGCCAAGCCTCAAGACACAAGACACATGGTGTATTTGCAAGCTCAAGTGGATTCTAGGTGTACATTACACAAGACATGCAACAATGCATGAGTGAGTTGTCTTTCCACTTTGAATGATCACGCATTAAGTGGATTTCCAACTAAATCCACTAAATTCAATTTGAAATCAAATTTCAAGCTTGGAAATTACCCCCAATTTCAATTCTAAATTGAAATTGATTGCTTGGTAATTAATTTTAAAATTTTCAAATTAAATTTGATATGATTAATCTAATTAATCTTTGTTATCTTGTGCAATTCCATATATATGATTCCTAATACATATATATAGTATTCAAAACACTTTTAAATACTTCATCTCTCATTTTCTAATTTAATTCATAATTAAATTATTGTGTCAGACACAATTTACGATAATACCCTTTTTCCCGATTTTGAACGATTCAAAGCTTCCTATCTTTTGTTCTAGGCTTAATTCCGATATGAGCTAGTGGGGGACCTAATGGACCTATAGATCATGGGCTCCAACGATTCGAGGCTAACCGACTAATATGATTGTCCAAGCTAGCCAACATTCGTTAACTATCGGGACACTCCACTATAGCCCGATAGTTGCACTCCCCTCACTATAGATATATTTCCGTCCACTTGATTTAACCATGATTAGTAAGTCGATCCTTCACCGGTTGTTCGTAGCTATAGCTAGGTCAATAAGCCGTTTTACCCCTATAGTACTTTTAGTTCCTTAAGTCCCACTGATCCTCTAATGAATATTTGGTTTATGGTCCAACCAATAAACCGAGTCCCTCTCGGGCCAATGAGAGGGCGGAATCCCTTTGTTCAAGCCCCAGAGTCAGCACTTAAGGGAACAACCTCTCTACTATCCCTTATTCGGGTAGGAGTGAATTCCTTCTTGCACGACTATGTCCCCAGCTATCTACCCGTTCCTATCCCTGAAATGGGAGGCGTATTGAGTCGGCGATACTGAGCCACTCTCACCTATGCAGATCTAAGGATAAGCCCGAATAAATAGGAGTTCATAGTTAGCTCAGGATTAATATCGAGTTACCTAGGTCATCACATGAAATAGTCAGTCTTGTCAGTAAACGGTGTTATAAAGCGAGAGCGACTTATTTCTCGGTCCTGGTCTTATGCAAACTCATTGCATAGGACGCCCCCACTCGCATGTCTCTACATGGACGATTTAGGATCACATCGTCTATACCATCTATAAAGTGGGTCGCGTCTCATAGTGTCTCCAGAATAAGGTACCCAACCCTATTCCTATACTATAGACCGTTTTGGCTATTACTCAAGCTTGATCCACTTTTATGTCTCTACATAAAGCTCAAGTGTTCATCCTATAGCCATGGATCTTAGTTTATTGGATTCGGGTTATTATATGTGCAATTTAATTTATTCAGTAATGACTTTTACTGAATCAATCTCGATAACACCTTTATCGAATAAGTATATAATTCGTTTAACATTCACTATCTACGAGTTTTAGGGCACCAATCCCAACACACGGATATCGACCGTCAACAGCAAGTTAGCCCTTCATGTGTGTTTGTACCCCAACTAGGTCAAATTACCGTTTTACCCCTGGGCTACCTCTTGGTCCTTAAGTACCAGTGCTCCTCTAATGAATAACCTGTTTGAGGTCCAACCATCAAACAGAAGTCCCTCTCGTGCCATAAAGAGGGTAGGACCCATTGTTCACGACTCGGAGACACCACTTAAGGGAACACACCTTTACTCACCCTAAAGTTGGGAAGGAGTGAATTCCATCTTGTAAGACTATGTTCCCAGCTCTCCACTTGGTTTTGTCCCTAAAATGGTAGGCCTATTGAGTCGGCGTGTAGGTCACTCTCACCCGTACAAATCAAAGGACAATGCCTCATGGAAAGGAGTCCATAATCCACTCAGGATTAAGGCCAAGTTGCCTAGGTTATCCTAGTGAAATAGAAATCGAGCTAACTAACGGTGTTACAGTTAGTGGTTAACTATTTCGTGGTTCGGTCTTTGTGCAAAAGTATTGCATAGGATACCCCCACTCGCATGTCAACTACATGAACGCGTTGTATCATTGCGTTTGTATCAAAATACAAAGCGAGTCGTATCCATAGTGTCACCAGGATAAGGTACCCAACCTTATCCCTATACTACATACCCTTTAGGCTAAAACTTGAACATCGACCCCCGTATGTCCCTACATACTAGTTCAAGCCTCATTCTATTAGCCTTGGATGTTTAGTTTATTCGATTAGGGTTAATAAGACATGATATAATACAAACATGAATAATACATCACTTTTATTAATGTTGGGTCAAATGTACATTTACTATCTACGAGTTTTAGGGCATAAAACCCAACAAATTTCTATTTCATGTTTGATTGAACAATCGTATACAGTTACCTTTGATATGAATGAAGCGTTCATTTATAAGAATGGTGTACTTATTTATTCAGCCAAATTAGAAAAGAACTTGTATGTATTAAGACCAACAAAAAACAAAGCACTTTTAAATCACAAATTATTTCAAACTGCAGAAACTCAAAGAAAAAGGCAAAAGATTTCTCCAACAAGTAACAATACTCATCTTTGGCATCTTAGACTTGGTCATATAAACATCGATAGAATCGGTCGTTTGGTAAAGAATGGACTTATAAGCAAGTTAGAAGATGATTCACTACCACCTTGTGAATCTTGTCTCGAGGGAAAAATGACCAAAAGACCCTTTACTGGAAAGGTTACAGAGCCAAAGAACCCTTAGAGTTAATACATTCGGATCTATGTGGTCCAATGAATGTAAAAGCTCGAGGAGAGTACGAATATTTCATCTCATTTATAGATGATTATTCAAGATATGGTTACTTGTACCTAATGGGACATAAGTCTGAAGCCCTTGAAAAGCTTAAGGAGTTTAAGGCTGAAGTTGAAAACCTATTAGGTAAATCTATTAAAGTACTTCGATCTGATCGAGGAGGGGAGTATATGGATCAAAGATTCCAGGATTATATGATAGAACATGGAATCCAATCTCAACTCTCAGTCCCTGGTACACCTCAGCAAAATGGTGTATCAGAAAGGAGAAATAGAACCTTGTTAGACCTGGTTCGATCAATGATGAGTTATACTCAATTGCCTAGCTCGTTTTGGGGGTATGCAGTAGAGATTGCAGTACACATCTTGAATAATGTTCCCTCGAAAAGTGTTTCTGAAACACCTTTCAAATTATGGAAGGGGCGTAAACCTAGTTTGCATCACTTTCGAATCTGGGGTTGTCCAGCACACGTGCTTGTGACAAATCCTAAGAAACTGGAATCTCATTCAAAACTGTGTCAATTTGTTGGTTACCCTAAACAAATGAGAGATGGTTATTTCTACGACCCACAAGAAAATAAGGTGATTGTATCGACAAACGCCACCTTCTTGGAGGAAGACCACATGAGGGATCATAAACCACATAGCAAAATAATATTAGGAGAAGTTACTGAAGAATCACCAAGAGTTGTTGACGAAGCTGGACCTTCAACAAGGGTTGATGAAGGAACTAGTTCTTCAGATCCATCCCGTCCATCTCAAATGTTGAGAATGCCTCGATGTAGTGGGAGGGTTGTATTACTACCTGATCGCTACTTGGGTTTAACTGAAACTCAGGTTGTCATACCTAATGATGGCATTGAGGACCCATTGTCCTATCGACAGACAATGAATGACGAAGATAAGGATGAATGGGTCAAAGCCATGAACCTTGAAATGGAGTCAATGCACTCCAATTCTGTATGGGAACTCGTAGATCTACCAGATGGGGTACGACCCATAGGGTGCAAATGGATCTATAAGAGAAAAAGAGATGCAGCTGGGAAGGTACAAACCTTCAAAGCTAGACTAGTGGCAAAGGGTTATACCCAAAAGGAAGGGGTTGACTATGAGGAAACATTTTCTCCTGTAGCCATGTTAAAGTCCATAAGAATTCTCTTGTCCATAGCCACATATTATGACTAAGAAATATGGCAAATGGACGTCAAGACTGCCTTTCTGAATGGTAATCTTGAAGAGAATATCTTCTTCCTTTCCATTCACTCGGATCTCTTCCGTTTCATCGATTTTGTCTGGATCCTCCTTTTCTTCCGAAAAAAGGGAACGAGAAGTATCTTCTTCGGTGGATCCCTCTTGTTCCTGTTTAGCCCCCTTCGTTTCGAAAGTGGTTTCTATTTCTACATCTGTTTCTTCCTCGCTTTCCCCCCTTTCCTCCATTTCTGAGGTTTCTTTCAGTTTCTTAGTAACAATGGGTGACAGTATTCTGCCTAAATAGTAGACACAAGTGATAAATAAGAGAATACTAAAGATTCGAGCCATAAAATTTCTCAATTCTGACACAAGGTACTTATTAGATCTAATAAGTACATTAGATCTAATAGAATTATTTTTCTGTATCCAGACTAATATCAATCCAACCCATTTCATGAATAAAATGTTACCAATTAACCAACCAACAAAGCTACTTGTTACAAATAACATCTTGTTGTTGCATCGAAACATAGAAATGTTGACTAATCTGACTAACATTGAACTTGGTAAAATGAAATGGTTGAAGAATTGAAAAATGAGATTATTCAGGAATACACATTGAATGCTAAGATTACGCATTGAGTTTCTGGTAGTAGATCCATAATAAAAAAAAGTGTTTGTGATTGTTCCAGAAGAAATGAAACAAAAGATATGGTAGAGCTAGGACAGTTATTGTATGAGGTCTACCCAATGCTAGATGTAGAGGCGCATAATAGATCGATATGAACATCATGAGCTGTCCCGTAATAAAACCTGTTGTTGCTGATACTTTCTTCTCGGCTCCTTCTTTCATAACCCGAGCTCGGAGAAGGAAGAGATAAGAAGGCCCTATGGAGAATGTGGTCAGAAATCCATAATAGAGTTCGACCACAACGACCGAATTGATTATCTTCATGCATAAGGATACTAGATTACCTAGTATAAAAGATTTTAAAATCATCACAAACCTCATTTTTTCTTTTCTATTGCAATTTCTGGATTATTATATGATGATTTTTTCTCTGAGGAAGAGGCGAAACATAATCAACAAGATGGAATTCACTCCTTCCCGACTTTAGGGAAGCAGATGAGTGTTCCCTTAAGTGGTGACTCCGAGTCTTGAACAAAGGGCCCTACCCTCTCAATGGCACGAGAGGGTTTTTCTGTTTGATGGTTGTACCACAAACAGGTTGTTCATTAGAGAAGAACTGGTACTTAAGGAAATAGAAGTAACCCAGGGGTAAAACAGTAATTTGACCCAGCTGGTGTTACGGACACTCGTGAAGGACTAACCAGTAGATATTGGTCTATATCCGTGGACATAGAAAATATGTCTGTAGTGAGAATAGTGCAACTGTGAGTCTATAGTGAAATGTACACAGTTAACGAATATTGATTAATTTGGTTAATGAGTTTGACCAATTAATCTCACATCGTTGGAGCTTGTGATCTGCAGGTCCATTAGGTCCCATTGGTAGCTCATAAAGTAATTTGAGGCAACTAAGTAATAAGTGTAAATTGAAAGTGTTCAATTTACTAAGGGAAACAATATAATATATATTGATATATTATTATGAGAGAAATTAATATTTGAAGAAATTCAAATTTTAATATAAATTTGAGTCATATTAAATTTATGGAAGTTTGAAAGAGTTCAAATAATGAATTAATTAATTTTAAGGCCTAAAATCTATTTGGGCTAATTAATTAATTCAAGATCGGAAATTAAATATGAGATATTTAATGAAGGTGTTGATATAACACATGCGGAAGCAATTTTAGGATCGGAGGCACTTAACTACATCAATTCTATTAAAATGAAAACATGTTGTCCAAATACCGTAAGGAGAGAGCAGAATTTTTACCAACCTTTTGGAGACCGATTCAACAACTCCCTTTGATTCCTTTGATCACGAACGGTGTGTGGACCACCTCTAGTGTCTTCCCTACTATTCTCCAGGCCAAGAACGACTTGTGTGAGTCTATAGAGACAGGGAATGGGAAGGGAATGCTTGAAAGTTCAAGCAATAGAGAGATATATGGAGATGAGAGAGTTTGAGACCAAAATCCAGCAGCATAACAATATGGAAAATGGCTGGAAAATGGCTCTACTTCCTTTGAATCTGATTCATACTCCTTATATAGACATCTTCCATGCAAAGAGAAGCCTCATGACACTAGACACATGGTGAAATTGCAACTCAAAGTGGATTCTAGGTGTTTAATTCACAACACATGCAACTAGTGCATGGTTGTGTTGTTTTCCACTATGCATCACCATGCAAGAGTGGGAATGCCACTAAACCCACTTAAAATTGAATCTAAATTCTCAATTTTCAGCTTGCAATTCATTCCTATTTCAATTCAAAATTGAAATTAATTTCTAGGCAATTAATTGGTACAATTCCAAGTAATTTTTACATGATTAATCCAATTAATCTTTATCACCTAGTGCCATGAATTATATATGATTCCTGATACATATATATGGTATTTAAAAAAAATTTAAATACTCCATCTCTCATTTTCTAATTTAATTCATAATTAAATTATTGTGTCAAACACAATTTACGATAATACCCATTTTCCCGATTTTGAACGATTCAAAGCTTCCTATCTTTTTGTTCTAGGCTTTGTTCTGATATGAGCTAAAAGGGGAAGCTAATTGACCTATTGATCATGGGCTCCAACGATTCGAGGCTAACCGACTAATCTCATTATCCAAGCTAGCCAACATTCGTTAACTACCAGGACACTCCACTATAGCCCGATAGTTGCACTCCCCTTACTATAGATATATTTCCGTCCACTTGATTTAACCATGATTAGTAAGTCGATCCTTCACCGGTTGTTCGTAGCTATAGCTAGGTCAAAAAGCCGTTTCACCCCTATAGTACTTCTAGTTCCTTAAGTCCCACTGATCCACTAATGAATAGTTGGTTTATGGTCCAACCATAAAACCGAGTCCCTCTCGGGCCAATGAGAGGGCGGGATCCCTTTGTTCAAGCCCCGGAGTCAGCACTTGATGTGGACTTTTCCTATCGCAAGCGCACGGGTCAAGTAATAATATAGTGAATGTAATTCGAATGTCGTCCTCTGGATTGGATTTTTAAGCAAATCAAGTATTGTGAATTATCTCGCTCAATTTTATTTAGGGATCACAAAGTGATGAATGAATGGTAAGAAAACTAAATCAAAGCAAGTAAAAGAATGGAAATTCAATTGGGAAAAATACTTAGGGAATTGATTTCGCCGATTTAGTCTAGGATTGATTTTAAGGAGTAAGTTATTATGCACAATGGAATTATGAGCCAAAGACCCTTTAATCACAACTACCTCTCCCGAGTATAATTTATTCTCATGCAAATTAACTAACTTGATATCCCTATCTAAGTTTATTAATATGCAAGGCAATGAGATCTTTTGACTAATTCCAAAGTTAATCTAAAACCGTCACGAATTAGAAAATAAACTCTAGTCATGCAATCTTCAGTAAGTCTATATTAAATCCCCTCTCCCGAGCTAGATTCAAAACTTAAATCATTCAACTAATGGCCAATTAATTGAAAGCATTAAATCAAGATTACAAACATAATAATCATTGCACAACTTAAACCATAAATTCAATCCATAAACTTAATCAACTACATCAATCCCTAAGTTATGAGTTTAGCTACTCATGAATCTAATTACAAGCTCAACTAAACATAATAAAGCCATAAAGTCTAGCTAAAGAAAAGAAAAGGGAAAAGAAAACTCAATGTAGGTCGAGTCCGATGTCCCCGTCACAATCCCTACGAAAAATGGGTTGATTTCCGATTTTCTCCCTTAGCTGCAGCTCTCAAATCCTCTGTTTTAACTCTGTTTACGGCCCCAAGAAGTCCCAAAATTCCTTCCAAAAACCTAGCCGAAAAAAACTATAAATACTGATTTTTCGTTCTAGCGTCTCGACGCTGTCCCTAAACACGCATATTCTGAAAAGGAAATTACTCAGCGTCGAGACGCTAAGGTCGCAGCGTCGAGACGCTGCGACGATTTTGTGCCTATTCTGATAAGGAATGCCAGCGTCGAGAAGCTCAAGAGCTAGCGTCTCGACGCTAGCCTACTGTTGACCGAAATTTGACTTTTTTTCTCTTTAACTCTTTTTCATTCCTTTGCATCTTTTCACGTCCCGAGCACTCTATTAACTCTAATATTGCGCTATAGCTCCAATCAACCATTTCCTACAAAATAAACAATAAAGCACAATAAAATGACCCAAACATCATAAAAGACTAGCTAAATTAAATAAGTAAAAGTAGCTAGCTATGCTCGCTATCAAATACCCCCAAACTTAAGCTTTTGCTAGTCCTCGAGCAAACTACAGATCAAACATACAGTGGAAGAATGGATGCAATAATCATAACTCAATCCTCAAGGCTCAGAAGTCAATAGTCAAGCAAGCAAGAGACATGCACACAAGGACCAATGAGGGAGACAAATTAAAATTTTTCCAAAATTAACTTGCACAAGCGAAATCTAACTCAACAAGATCAGACTCTACTAGCCCGGGATTGGATTATTAAACTCTCAGCTCATCTTCCCTCTACACTGGCACTAAAGTTTCACTAACGAGTTAATGGAACAAATTAGTTTGTTTTCCTCCATACTTAGGTTCTTTTTAATTACAATTAAATTAAGCATGTATATGTGGCACTAGCTTTCACACACCCATTGCAGGGACCCTTAACCTGAGTTTTCTCTGGTTGGCCTAACTGATCACAACAGGGGTAGCTCTTTTTGCCTTAATCTTTATTAACCATTGCATATTGCACGCATAAGTCATGACTCTTTTATTTTTCAACAATAACAACAAGAATGATTGTTTTCGTTACGAACATGATAAGCAGTTATTCTTTTCTTTTCTCCTAAGCAAGATCAAACTTGCTAATTTGCAAAAAATTAACTCTTTAGCTCTACCCTACACCTATCGAGGTGACAACAAGCATATGAACCCAATAATTCGCTCCTAAGCATTCAAATCCAAATCAAGCCAAGACAAATACTTTACTCATGCAAGCCATCTCCTAGAAAAATTTTAAAAAGTCTCCCTTTTTGGGCACTCATGCTTACAACTCATCACAAGCTTGAAAATTTACAAGAAAGCCTATCCTAGGACATCATAATCATGCAAAAATACATCTAGACAACAACCATATGCATAATTCAAAGAAAGCTCAAAACTATAGCCCAAACTCAGATGCTCAAGGGCTCCACAAACATGCTACTCCACCCCCAAACTTAAAACATGCATTGTCCTCAATGTATAAAGAAAATAAGGCATAAACAAGCATGAGAAAAATAAAAGAATGATAGGAGTGAATAATACTGGCCTGGAATGATGTTGACTTCTTGACTAAAAGCTTGGAATCTTGAAAGCTTGAAAGCAAAGGAGAGAAAGAAAACAAGACCTACAAAACAAACAAACAATAAATCAAAAACAAAAAGAAAGCACACTAAACTTACTTGGGTTGCCTCCCATAAGCGCTTGTTTAACGTCATTAGCTCGACGTGTTGACCGTGCTTTAAGGAGGCTTCTTTTCTGTGAATCCAACTAAGGTGCTGTTTCTTGCACCTTTCTTGTAGCCCATGAAAAACACTTCATCTTTAGAGTTTTCAACTGCTTTAAAAATTTCTTTTTCGTTCTTGACTCTAATAGTGAGCTCCTTGCGCTCAATATCAATAATCACTCGCCCAGTAGCGAGGAATGGTCTTCGTAATATGACAGGCATTGAAGGATTTTCTATCATGTCCATAACATATAAATCAATAGGGAGGAAAAATCTACCTACTCTGATTAAAACATTTTCTACAATGCCAACTGGTCTAACCACAGACTGATCAGCCAATTGGAGCTTTACAGGAGTAGATTTAATCTCACCTATGTCTAACTTTTTAAACAAGGATAAATGAATAATATTAATGCTAGCACCTAAATCACATAATGCTCTGAAAGAATAAGTACCAAAACTACAAGGAACAGAAAAACTCCCTAGATCTGCTACTTTTTCAGGTACCTTCTGTTGTACTCTGGTGCTGCATGTGGAAGCAAGATATACTGTGTCAACCTTCTTTTCCTTTCGCTTATTTTCTAACCACTCCTTCATGAACCTGTTGTATTGGGGCCTCTCTAATGCCTCTGCAAAAGGAATATTAATGTTCAGATTCATAAAAGCATTCATAAATTTATCAAACTGAACCTGATTGTTCTTTTTCTTCTTTTTCTTTTTCTTTTCATTGGGAACCATCAGTGTGGGAGAAGGAATAGGAGGCTCAGGTTCAGGCTTTTCAGCCTCATCCGATGATGTGTCCTCCTCAGCTTCCCCTGTAGGCGTTTCGTAATCCTCAGATTCAGGCTCTTCTTCAACTTCCTCCTGGTGCATAGTGATTGCCTTACAATACTCTATCTGGGTTTTCTCTTGCTCAGTTGGGGCCTTACCTTTATTCATAGAACTCACAACACTTACCAACTGTCCCAGCTGAGTCTCTATGTTCTTGATGGCTGCACTGTGGTCATTCACTGTGGTGTTGATGGCAATGACTGCCTCCTCTAACTTCGTTGTCCTGTTACTTGACTCTGCAATGAAAGCTCCAACAAGATCTTCTAACTTTTTATTTTCTTGAGTTTGAGGGGAAAAACCAGGGGGGTTAAGAACATTCTTAGTATTTGCATAAGAGAAATTTTCATGGTTCATATTGTTAGGGTGATAATGTGTAGGTGTAATATTATTATTATATCCCCTAAAATTAGAATTTGATACATACTGAACCTGTTCAATGGTCTCCTCCTGAGGTCTAGATGCCAAAGCAACAACTGATTCAATTGACTGTGCACTCCCTGTACCTGAAAATTTCATAAAGGCATTAGCAAGGGAGGTCATCTGGGCCTGGAGTGGACTTACCTTATCAACCTCAAACACTCCAGCAGCAATCTTTTTAGGTGTGGACCGCTCAGATGGCCACTGATAGCTGTTGGTGGCCATATCCTCTAGAAGTATGCGAGCATTTTCCACGGTCTTGGACAACAGAGTCCCACCTGCAGCTGCATCAACAATCATTTTCGTACTAGGAGTTAAACCATTATAAAACAATTGTACCTGGAGCCAGTCGGGGTTTCCATGCTGAGGACACTTCCTCAACAACTCTTTGAATCGCTCCCAAGCCTCGAACAGCTGCTCATCATAATGTTTTTGGAATGTTCCAATCTCGGTCCTCAGCTTGACCGTCTTTGCAGGAGGGAAATATTTCTTTAAAAAGGCCTTGACCAAAGCATCCCAGGTGATGGTGCTCCCAGGGGTAATAGACTACAACCAATCTCGTGTTTTATCATGCAAAGAAAAGGGAAATAAATGTAAGCGAATAGCATCCTCAGAAAGTCCATTTATTTTTACTGTCCCACAAATATCCAAAAATGATTTAAGATGAGGATTTGGATCTTCGGTAGGCGATCCTCTATATGAACAATCTTGAGCCATCTGAATGAGACCGGTCTTCAGCTCAAAGTTGTTGGCATTAATCGGGGCATAGACAATCCCCGATTGTTGCCCCTGAAATACGGGCTGAAAGTAGTCTCTAATAGGCCTAGGCTCCTCAGGTGGATTTTGGTCAGCCATTTGAATAATTTCTCTGTTTTCTCTTCGAATCCTATGAATTGTTCTTTCTATCTCGGGATCCAACGGTATCACTTCTCTACTATTACGCATACAAAAACAAAACTACCCTAAAAAGGAAAGAAAACAATTATGGAAAGAAATAAAGAAAAGAAAACAACTAATCTAATTATGGAAATTATAATCTAGAAAAGGAAACAAAATAGCCTAATATGGAATGCAAAAATAAATATGGCAAAACACAAATAAGGAAACTAACAAATAAGGAAAAAAACTAATCTAAAAAGGAATAACAAGAAACAAATAAGGAAAAGATTACACAACTAAAAGAAAAACTAAGCTAGAAAAACAGATATGGAAAGAAAAACAAATAAGGAAAAATGCAATCAACCTAAAAAAGTAAAAATACACCCTAAATTAAGATCAAACAATTTTTTCACAATATCAATCTAGCTAAATGTGCCAATCCCCGGCAACGGCTCCAAAAACTTGATGTGGACTTTTCCTACTGCAAGCGCACGGGTCAAGTAATAATATAGTGAATGTAATTCGAATGTCGTCCTCTGGATTGGATTTTTAAGCAAATCAAGTATTGTGAATTATCTCGCTCAATTTTATTTAGGGATCACAAAGTTATGAATGAATGGTATGAAAACTAAATCAAAGCAAGTAAAAGAATGGAAATTCAATTGGGAAAAATACTTAGGGAATTGATTTAGCCGATTTAGTATAGGATTGATTTTAAGGAGTAAGTTATTATGCACAATGGAATTATGAGCCAAAGACCCTTTAATCACAACTACCTCTCCCGAGTATAATTTATTCTCATGCAAATTAACTAACTTGATATCCCTATCTAAGTTTATTAATATGCAAGGCAATGAGATCTTTTGACTAATTCCAAAGTTAATCTAAAACCGTCACGAATTAGAAAATAAACTCTACTCATGCAATCTTGAGTAAGTCTATATTAAATTCCCTCTCCCGAGCTAGATTCAAAACTTAAATCATCCAACTAATGGCCAATTAATTGAAAGCATTAAATCAAGATTACTAACATAATAATCATTGCACAACTTAAACCATAAATTCAATCCATAAACTTAATCAACTACATAAATCCCTAAGTTATGAGTTTAGCTACTCATGAATCTAATTACAAGCTCAACTAAACATAATAAAGCCATAAAGTCTAGCTAAAGAAAAGGAAAGGGAAAAGAAAACTCAATGTAGGCTGAGTCCGACGTCCCCGTCACGATCCCCACAAACAATGGGTTGATTTTCGATTTTCTCCCTTAGCTTCAGCCCTCAAATCCTCTGTTTTAACTCTGTTTACGGCCCCAAGAAGTCCCAAAATTCCTTCCGAAAACCTAGCCGAAAAGAACTATAAATACTGATTTTTCGTTGTAGCATCTCGACGCTGTCCCTAAACACGCGTATTCTGGAAAGGAAATTACTCAACGTCGAGACGCTAAGGTCGCAGCGTCTCGACGCTGCAACGATTTTGCGCCTATTCTGATATGGAGCTAGCCTGCTGTTTGGTTCCTAGAGTGAGTAAAAATATGATATGAAATACTCTAGAATTCATGTGCAAGTATACACAGGCTGCAGCAAGTAATATTATCAATCCAAGGTCTGAATGAGTTTCCACTTTACCTATTTTGTATAACTTTCTAATGGTTTCGAAGATGATAAGAATGTTGGGTTTTATAAGAATTATGCTGAAGCAAAATAAATGACAGAACAACGAGTAAACAAATAGACAGACAGATTAAAGACAGGCGCTGGTTAGGCTTTAGTGATTATTCTAAGATATGCTCTAGCAATATTATTGATCATGCATTTCTCGCAGTATTATTAGAGGATTTCTCCCGGAACTCCGGATGTTTTGGGATATGTTTCAAACCCAATGAAGAGCGACCGATCAAGCCCTAGGCAACTGGCTATCCCTAGCTCAGTCACTGGCGTTCACCAATACACAATGATCGTAGTGTGGAGAATTGCCACACACTCTCTAAATCATCCCTCAAACTAGAGAGAGCTATCCATACCGGCTGGCCAGGCGGGCATAAAATAAGAATAAGCACAACAATTAACCAAAATGCGATAGTCAATTTATTACTAGAGATGAAGCACAATAATCACATTATTCCTAACAACCACCTTATGCTACTTAGTTCATAATAGGCATAGGAATACGAATTACAATCTGATTATGCATGTCCATAACCACAACTTAATAAAGGAAACAAACTCCCTAATCAGCTTGCGGTAGATGGTGTTCTTGATAATCTTCAATCTCCCTATACTATTAGGCTTCCAATGGAAAACATGGAATGACTTTGACTTTGACGGCTACTTCCTTTTATAGAAGGATGGGAGGCTTGAATTAGGTCAACTAGGACACGTGTAAGGCTCTCCTTGATCCTTTATCACGAAAGGAACTCAACAGAAGTCGGTACATGAAGTTGGCTAACGAGCTGTGATGTGGCAGTTTCTGCTCCCGGTTTTGCTGCAGCATAGAATTTGCTCCCTTCAGTCGCTCAGCAACATAATCTGCATAAAGTAATTTCCAAAGCTTCCATTCTTCAAAATGGGTTAAATCATGTAATATCTCTCTAAAACCAACCCTAATAGCATAAAGGACACACAAATCCCTATATAATTGAGGCCTAAATAACTACCTTTTGGGCAGTTATGATACCCCCAAACTTTAACTATTGCGCGTCCCGAGCAATACTAACCAACCTTCCTTCAAGAATCTCAAAAACATTAGACAAAGAATTAGCTTAATCAAACCAAACAATCCAACACTACCTTTAACCTTTACCTGAGCACTCTGCAAAACCAAGCTCTGCTGCAGCAAAATGATTCCTTCAGCAGGGATAAATAATCACCACTTTTCAACTTAATTCTAAGAACTCACCACAGCCTAGCTCTATTATCAGACATTTCAAAACATATTTTTAAAGGGGTTTATATCATTATTTATCAGACTTAAAAAGCAGCCTTACAGTCATAAGCTCTTAAGCACGGGATGACCCACTTTATGGTGCAGTATACCCTTGCCTCAAGCTCATCACCAACTAGGCTCAATACTCATTATAAAGCTAAAAAATCCTTAGTTATTCCATCTCTTGCCCCTCAGAATGGCGACATTTTGTGATGAAGCTCACCTAAGTTCTGGGAGACAGGAAAACTGCTCGATCAACATTCATCCCTCAAAACTTTTGCTCTGTCAATTTTTTTCAGCAAAATTTTCAACAAATAATGTTTTTTTCACAAATAATAAATTTTCTCATATTTCTCATTTTTTCACACTTTCGAGATCATCTTTTGACGCGAAGACAAACTGTGGGTATCACAAATGTCCCCGGTTACTCAATAACCTAGCAAATTTTAATTTTGAAGGAGAGGAATGCTCGAGCAAAATAATTGGAGTAGCAAAAAGTCCCCCAAACTTGAATTATTCATTGTACCCAATGAATCATTAAATAAGCAAGTATACCCCCAAGTTAATGAAGAAGGGAAAACCCACTGTTTGAGCAAAATGAGCAGCGAAATAATCAGGTTGAGAATCCTATCTTGATAGCGAATGATAGGACCAGAGCCATACGAGCGTATGCTGTCCCGATGTTTAATGAGTTGAATCCAGGGATTGCACGCCCCCAAATCCAGGCGGCGAATTTTGAAATGAAACCAGTAATGTTTCAGATGTTGCAAACCGTGGGGCAATTCCATGGTTTGTCATCTGAAGACCCTCATTTACATCTTAAGTCTTTTCTAGGAGTTAGTGATTCTTTTGTAATTCAAGGAGTGCCTAGAGATGCTCTTAGATTAACTTTGTTCCCGTATTCTCTTAGAGATGGAGCAAAGTCATGGTTAAACTCTTTTGCTCCAGGATCAATTAGGACATGGGATGAGTTAGCTAAAAAATTTTTGAGTAAATATTTCCCACCTAATAGAAATGCTAAAGTAAGGAGTGAAATAGTAGGGTTTAGGCAACTTGAAGATGAGACTTTTAGTGAGGCTTGGGAGAGGTTTAAGGAGCTTTTACGAAAGTGTCCCCACCATGGGTTACCTCATTGTATTCAAATGGAAAGATTTTACAATGGTTTAAATGGAGTAACCCAAGGTATGGTCGATGCCTCGGCTGGAGGGGCCCTTTTGGCAAAAACTTTTGATGAAGCCTATGAAATTTTAGAAAGAATATCTATTAATAGTTGTTAGTGGTCGAATGTTAGAGGCACAAATAAAAAGGTTGAGAGTGTGTTCGAGGTTGATGGTGTGTCCACCATTAGGGCTGATCTTGCTATGATTGCTAACGCTCTTAAGAATGTGACAGTGATTAGTCATCAGCAGACACATGCTTCGTCCGTGACTTGGTTCACCACTGCTGCAGGCTCCATAGCTGGTGGCTGCTGATGACTAATCACTGTCACATTCTTAAGAGCGTTAGCAATCATAGCAAGATCAACCCTAATGGTGGACACACCATCAACCTCTAACACAATCTTAACCTTTTTATTTGTGCCTCTAACATCCGACCACTGACAACTATTAATAGATATTCTTTCTAAAATTTCATAGGCTTCATCAAAAGTTTTTGCCAAAAGGGCCCCTCCAGCCGAGGCATCGACCATACCTTGGGTTACTCAATTTAAACCATTGTAAAATGTTTCCATTTGAATTCAATGAGGTAACCCATGGTGGGGACACTTTCGTAAAAGCTCCTTAAACCTCTCCCAAGCCTCACTAAAAGTCTCATCTTCAAGTTGCCTAAACCCTACTATTTCACTCCTTAATTTAGCATTTCTATTAGGTGGGAAATATTTACTCAAAAATTTTTCAGCTAACTCATCCCACGTCCTAATTGATCCTGGAGCAAAAGAGTTTAACCATGACTTTGCTCATCTCTAAGAGAATACGGGAACAAAGTTAATCTAAGAGCATCTTTAGGCACTCCTTGAATTACAAAAGAATCACTAACTCCTAGAAAAGACTTAAGATGTAAATGAGGGTCTTCTGATAACAAACCATGGAATTGCCCCACGGTTTGCAACATCTGAAACATTACCGGTTTCATTTCAAAATTCGCCGCTTGGATTTGGGAGCGTGCAATCCCTGGATTCAACTCATTAAACATCGGGACAGCATACGCTCGAATGGCTCTGGTCCTATCGTTCGCTATCAAGATAGGATTCTCAGCCTGATTATTTCGCTGCTCATTTTGCTCAAACAGTGGGTTTTGCTGCAGCAATGGATTCTGCTGGGGGTTTACTGCTGTTGGACCTTCAGGAACCTGCGGAAGTTGCGGGGCGTTCTCCATCTGGTTTCTGCGCTGCTCCCTCCTTCTGTTCCTAAATGTCCTTTCAATTTCTAGATCAAGCTCAAACCGTACCCCAGGCGGATCGCTCATGCACCAAAATCACACCTGCAAAAACAAAAGAAACAATCAAAAAGTTCTAGCACCAAACCACTAAAACACATACACAAAACAGATCAGATAAAAACTTATTCAGTCCCCGGCAACGGCGCCAAAAACTTGTTGGGCTCCTAGAGTGAGTAAAAATATGATATGAAATACTCTAGAATTTCTGTGCAAGTATACACAGTTTGCAGCAAGTAATATTATCAATCCAAGGTCTGAATGAGTTTCCACTTTACCTATTTTGTATAACTTTCTAATGGTTTCGAAGATGATAAGAATGTTGGGTTTTATAAGAATTATGCTGAAGCAAAATAAATGACAGAACAACGAGTAAACAAATAGACAGACAGATTAAAGACAGGCGCTGGTTAGGCTTTAGTGATTTTTCTAAGATATGCTCTAGCAATATTATTGATCATGCATTTCTCGCAGTATTATTAGCGGATTCCTCCCAAAACTCCGGATCTTTTGGGATATGTTTCAAACCCAATGAACAGCGACCGATCAAGCACTAGGCAACTGGCTATCCCTAGCTCAGTCACTGGCGTTCACCAATACACAATGATCGTAGTGTGGAGAATTGCCACACACTCTCTAAATCATCCCTGAAACTAGAGAGAGCTATCCATACCGGCTGGCCAGGCGGGCATAAAATAAGAATAAGCACAACAATGAACCAAAATGCAATAGTCAATTTATTACTAGAGATGAAGCACGGTAATCACATTATTCCTAACCAACACCTTAAGCTACTTAGTTCATAATAGGCATAGGAATACGAATTACAATCTGATTATGCATGTCCATAACCACAACTTAATAAAGGAAATAAACTCCCTAATCAACTTGCGGTAGATGGTGTTCTTGATAATCTTCAATCTTCCTATACTATTCGGCTTCCAAGGGAAAACATGGAATGACTTTGACTTTGACGGCTACTTCCTTTTATAGAAGGATAGGAGGCTTGAATTAGGTCAACTAGGACACGTGTAAGGCTCTCCTTGATCCTTTATCACGAAAATAACTCAACAGAAGTCGGTTCATGAAGTTGGCTAACGAGCTGTGATGTGGCAGTTTCTGCTCCCGGTTTTGCTGCAGCATAGAATTTGCTCCCTTCAGTCGCTCAGCAGCATAATCTGCATAAAGTAATTTCCAAAGCTTCCATTCTTCCAAATGGGTTAAATCATGTAATATCTCTCTAAAACTAACCCTAATAGCATAAAGGACACACAAATCCCTATATAATTGAGCCCTAAATAACTACCTTTTGGGCAGTTATAACCTGCGGTCAATAGCCTGATATAGAGCAATATCAGAATAGGCGCAAAATCGTCGCAACGTCGAGACTTTGCGCCTATTCTGAACGAATAGGCGCAAAATCTAATATTTTGCGCCTATACTCACAAGACAAGACCCTAGAATTACTCAACGTCAAGAGCTAGCGTCTCGACGCTAGCCTGTTGTTGACCGAAATTTGACTTTTTTTTTCTCTTTAACTCTTTTTCATTCCTTTGCATCTTTTCACGTCCCGAGCACCCTATTAACTCTAATATTGCTTTATAGCTCCAATCAACCATTTCCTACAAAATAAACAATAAAGCACAATAAAATGGCCCAAACATCATAAAAGACTAGCTAAATTAAATTAGTAAAAGTAGCTAGCTATGCTCGCTATCATCACTTAAGGGAACAACCTCTCTACTATCCCTAATTCGGGTAGGAGTGAATTCCTTCTTGCACGACTATGTCCCCAGCTATCTACCCGTTCCTATCCCTGAAATTGGAGGCTTATTGAGTCTGTGATACTGAGCCACTCTCACCTATGCAGATCTAAGGATAAGCCCGAATAAACAGGAGTTCATAGTTAGCTCAGAATTAAGATCGAGTTACCTAGGTCATCAAATGAAATAGTCAATCTCGTCTGTAAACGGTGTTATAAAGCGAGAGCGACTTATTTCTTGGTCCTAGTCTTATGCAAACTCATTGCATAGGACGCCCCCACTCGCATGTCTCTACATGGACGATTTAGGATCACATCGTCTATACCATCTATAAAGTGGGTCGCGTCTCATAGTGTCTCCAGAATAAGGTACCCAACCCTATCCCTATACTATAGACCGTTTTGGCTATTACTCAAGCTTGATCCATTTTTTATGTCTCTACATAAAGCTCAAGTATTCATCCTATAGCCATGGATCTTAGTTTATTGGATTTAGGTTATTATATGTGCAATTTACTTTATTCAGTAATAACTTTACTGAATTAATCTCGATAACACCTTTATCGAATAAGTATGTATAATTCGTTTAATATTCACTATCTACGAGTTTTAGGACACAATCCCAACATTTAATTGGTGGTTAATTAATTAAAGAATTCATTAACCGGAAATTAATCAATTATGGAAATAATTAATCACTTAAGGAAGTGATTAATCATTTATGGAAATTATCTAATCACTTATGGAAGTAATTAGTCATTTGTTGAAAAGATTAAGCAACTATGGAATTGATTGATCTTAGATTGATTAAATAAGGAATAAGATTGAATCAATTTTGGAAAATATTGATTTAATTGAATATTTTATTCACGGTCTTTCTTCTATAAATAGAACACTAGACCTAATTGGTTCAGTACTCTCCTCTTGCTCTTATACTCACAAGACAAGACCCTAGAATTCTCTCTAGCCTCCCTCCTAAAGAAAGACTCCCACAAGTCTTTTGCCTCCTAGAATTAGAGACATACCGGTGTAACCTCTGCGCTTATTGTGTCCTTCAAGAAGAAATTTCCAGCGAATAAAAGACAAGAGGGCTGCTACATTTTCGTTCGTTGAAGCGTCGTTGGCAAAGAACGATAAAGTCTACAACGAAGGTTTGTAAAGGTTCTTTCCCGTTTCTTTAGAAAAGCATGAAAATAAATTAGATTTAATTTTCAATCATTTTATAGCTATTTACAGAAACTTTAAAGCATATTTAAAGTTTATATTTTACCTTTTTGTAACGATATTTTAATGTTAATTAATATACATTGTAAGGTCCAATCGATGCGCTTCCGCTGCGTAGGGGCTTTTATCCCCTTTAGGGATGAACTCAAATTCTCCCTCGAGGTCGCCGACATTGTCGAGGAAGGAGTTTGGACGTTTGTTTCTTAGTCCACGATCGCCAGCGAGAAACCCGTAGGTCTCGCCTCTCTTGTGTCGTGCATGGAAGCGTCGGGTTGTTCTTCTTGCCGTTGAAGACTTGCTTCAGTTGCTTGGGTATCTTGAGCACTCTGGGATCGAGTGATCTTGCGAGATGAAGAGTATTTCGGCATGTTCTTCATGGTTATTTGTTGTGGGTTTCGGTTCCAAGATGAGTGAAGATGGAGAGTTCTTGAGTTTGACTTGAATCCAAAAGGTTTGAGTTGTTGGTGAAGAGGGAAAGACTAAAGTCAGCTATTTATAGGTTTCCCAATTAGGTCACGTGCTGATAAAAAAATTACATGACTGCCCTCTTTCTTTTGGAGAATGTGATCACATTTCCAAATGTACTGGGGAAAATGCAGTTGCATTTCTCCCAGTGTTCAACCTCTCTTTTTTTTTCCTAACTTTTTTGTTTTTCCTTTCTTTCTTTTATTTGCTGAAACGATCACAAACATGTTAGAAAGTTCACATGTTTAATCATGATTTATGTTTTTCTTTTAATTAGATGGGTACAAAATAATTTGGACTTTTCAAACTCCCAGGTAAATCCCCACGAAAAGGTAGTGTTCCCTACGGTCAACTTAAGTACCTTTTTCCTAGATAGAGTTTTTACTCTTGTCCAGATATTTTTGGGTTCCTATTTATTATTATTTATTATAGATTCACATAATATACAAAAATAATCTCAGGAATAGAATTCATACCAAGTCAATCACCGAAACATGGGCTTCTTCGTCTTCAAAGCCCTTCCCCCAATAGGGTTTGATTCTTTGTCTTTTCATGGGCTGTTGAATGATTTCTTCTACTTCAATCTTTTTCCCACCTTTTTCTTCTTGTTCTCCAAGTAAATCTTTCAATGTTTCTCCTTTCATTTCCTGAAGAGTAGACCGGGAGAGTTCATCAATTTCATCAATCATAGAACACTCATCCAGATCTCATGGTATTTCGTTGCATACATCACATTGAAAGTGACTTGCTGGTCAGTGACCCTCATGGTCAATTCTCCTTTCTGCACATCAATTAAGGTCCTGCCAGTTGCTAAGAATGGTCATCCTAAAATGATTGGCACTTCCCTATCCGCTTCACAATCCAAAATGATGAAATCTGTTGGGAATACGAATTTATCACATTTGACTAACACGTCTTTAACTTTTCCAATAGGTTATGTTAGTGATCTGTCAGCTAACTGTAAGGTTACAGTTGTTGGTCTTGCTTCACCTATCCCCAACTGTTGAAAAACTAAGTATGGCATCAGGTTTATACTCGCTCCTAGATGGCATAAAACTCTGCCTACATTCCTTCCTCCAATGGAGCATGGAATGGTGAAACTGAAGGGAATAAAAGTCCCCACGCAGCGGAAGCGCATGATTGGACCTTACCCCGTATATTAATTAACATTAAAATACCGTTACAAAAACTCAAACAAACTTTAAACACTCTTTAAAGCTGCTGGAAAATTGGTTTAAACATGCTAAAAAATAAATCTAAGTTTATTTTCATGCTTTTCTAAAGAAAGAAGGAAGAATCGTTACAAACCTTCGTTGTAGACTTGACCGTTCTTCACCAACGACACTCCAACGATCAAAACGCAGCAGCCGCCTTTGATTTTCTTCGCTGGAAATTCCTTCTTTGAATGACACAATAACACAGAGGTTACACCAGTATGTCTCTAAGTCTAGGAGGCAAAAGACTTGTGGGAGTCTTTGTCTAAGAGGGAGGCTAGAGAGAATTCTAGGTCTTGTCTTGAGAGTCTAAGAGCAAGAGCAAAGTGTCAAGTCTCTTGGACCAATTAGGTCTAGTGTTCTATTTATAGAAGAGAGGCCATGAATAAAATATTCAATTAAATCAATCTTTTCCAAAATTGATTCAATCTTATTCCTTATTTAATCAATCATGATCAATCAATTCCACAATTGATTAATCTTTTCCATAAATGACTAATTACTTCCATAAGTGATTAGATCATTTCCATAAATGATTAATCACTTCCTTAAGTGATTAATTGTTTCCATAATTGATTAATTCCCGGTTAATGAATTCTTTAATTAATTAACCACCAAATAAATATCACATATTTAATTTCCGGCCTAGAATTAATTAATTTGCCCAAACACATTTTAGGCCTTAAATTAATTAATTCATTATTTGAACTCTTTCAAACTTCCATAAATTTATATTTGAATTTCTTCAAATAATAATTTCTCTCATAATAATATATCAATATATATTATATTTGTTTCCCTTCATAAATTGAACATTTTCAATTTACATTTATTACTTAGTTGCCTCAAATTACTTTATGAGCTACCAGTGGGACCTAATGGACCTGCAAATCAGAAGCTCCAACGATGTGAGATTAATTGGTCAAACTCATTAACCACATCAATCAATTTTCGTTAACTGTGTGTTCATTCCACTATAGACTCACAGTTGCACTCTTCTCACTACAGACATATTTTCTGTGTCCACGGATCTAGACCAATATCGACTAGTTAGTCCTTCACGAGTGTCCGTAACACCAGCTGGGTCAAATTACCGTTTTACCCCTGGGTTACTTCTATTTCCTTAAGTACCAGTTCTCCTCTAATGAACAAACTGTTTGTGGTCCAACCATCAAGCAGAAACCCCTCTCGTGCCATTGAGAGGGTAGGGCCCTTTGTTCAAGACTCGGAGTAACCACTTAAGGGAACACTCATCTGCTTCCCTAAAGTCCAGAAGGAGTGAATTTCATCTTGTACGATTATGTTCTCAGCTCCCCATTCGGTCTTGTCCCCAAAATGGTAGGCTTATTGATTCGGCGTATTGGCCACTCTCACCCATACAGATCAAAGGACAATCTCTCATGAGCAGGAGTCAATTATCAACTCAGGATTAACACTAAGTTGTCTAGGTCGTCCTAGTGAAATAGAAAACCAACTAGTTAACGGTGTTATAACCAGTGGTTACTATTTCGCGGTCCGGTCTTATGCAAACTCATTGCATATGATACCACCACTCGCATGTCTCCTACCCGAACGCGTTGGATCGCAGCGTTTGTATCAAATACAAAGTAGGCCGTATCCATAGTGTCACCAGGATAAGGCACCCGGTCTTATCCCTATACTATAGACCCTTTAGGTTGTTTCTTGAACAATGATCCCGTATGTCGCTTGTTGGGCTCCTAGAGTGAGTAAAAATATGATATGAAATACTCTAGAATTCCTGTGCAAGTATACACAGTCTGCAGCAAGTAATATTATCAATCCAAGGTCTGAATGAGTTTCCACTCTACCTATTTTGCATAACTTTCTAATGGTTTCAAAGATAATAAAAATGTTGGGTTTTATCGGAATTATGCTGAAGCAAAATAAATGACAGAACAACGAGTAAACAAATAGACAGACAGATTAAAGACAGGTGCTGGTTAGGCTTTAGTGATTGTTCTAAGATATGCTCTAGCAATATTATTGATCATGCATTTCTCGCAGTATTATTAGCGGATTCCTCCCGGAACTCCGGATCTTTTGGGATATGTTTCAAACCCAATGAAGAGCGACCGATCGAGCACTAGGCAACTGGCTATCCCTAGCTCAGTCACTGGCGTTCACCAATACACAATGATCATAATGTGGAGAATTGCCACACACTCTCTAAATAATCCTTGAAACTAGAGAGAGCTATCCATACCGGCTGGCCAGGCGGGCATAAAATAAGAATAAGCACAACAATTAACCAAAATGCAATAGTCAATTTATTACTAGCGATGAAGCACAGTAATCACATTATTCCCTAATAAGCATAGGAATACGAATTACAATCTGAGTATGCATGACCATAACTACAAGTTAATAAAGAAGGTAAAACTCCCTAATCAGCTTGCGGTTGATGGTGTCCTTGATAATCTTCAATCTCCCTAATCTATTCGGCTTCCAAGGGAAAACATGGAATGACTTTGACTTTGACGGCTACTTCCTTTTATAGAAGGATGGGAGGCTTGAATTAGGTCAACTAGGACACGTGTAAGGCTCTCTTTGATCCTTTATCACGAAAATAACTCAACAGAAGTCGGTTCATGAAGTTGGCTAACGAGCTGTGATGTGGCAGTTTCTGCTCCCGGTTTTGCTGCAGCATAGAATTTGCTCCTTCCAGTCGCTCAGCAGCATAATCTGCACAAAGTGATTTCCAAAGCTTCCATTCTTCCAAATGGGTGAAATCATGAAATATCTATCCAAAACCAACCCTAATAAGCATAAAGGACACACAAATCCCTATATAATTGAGGCCTAAATAACTACCTTTTGGGCAGTTATCATCGCTACATATTGTTCAAGGCTCATATTACAGCCTTGGATGTCTAGTTTATTGGATTAGGGTTATTATTAGGCAAAGACAAATATAAAATAAATAATAACAATTAATGAAAAAATATATCAATATTATTTCATTAATATCCGGTCAACAGTTACATTCACTATCTACGAGTTTTAGGGCATAAAACCCAACAAACTCCCACTTGAACTAAAACACTAGTTAGTGGGATGTAAATGCAATAATCTAAAGCTTGAAATGTCATGTATATTAAAATAATACAATGAACTAGGGCATCCTTATACCCATTATACATTTCTCCCACTTTCCCTAGATTAGATGGCATACATATCTTGTAGACCTAGACCTTCTAGATGACCCTCAAACACTTTAGCCGTGAGAGCCTTCGTAAATGGATCAGCGATGTTGTGCTCCGAGGCGATCTTAGTGACGATCACATCTCCTCGTTGCACAATCTCCCGTATCAGGTGATACTTCCTCTCGATGTGTTACCTCGTTTGTGGCTTCAAGGTACTTTTGAGTTGGCTACAGCCCCACTATTGTCACAGTATAGTGTTATGGGCACGTTCATATTCAGAACCACTTCCAAATCAGTCAAGAACTTTCTAAGCCATACTGCCTTCTTAGCTGCTTCGCAAGCTACTACATACTCAGCCTCCATGGTTGAGTCTGCTATGCATCCTTGTTTGATGCTTCTCCACACTACTGCTCCTCCATTGAGGGTGAAAACTGACCCTGATGTGGATTTCCTTGAATCCTTATTAGCTTGAAAGTCAGAGTCAGTGTATCCAGTAAGAATCAAATCCTTAGCTCCATACACAAGCATGTAGTCCCTCGTTCTCCGAAGATACTTGAGGATATTCTTAACCACTCCCCAGTTGTCCAACCCCGGATTAGACTGATACCCACTGACTACTCCCACTGCATAACATATGTCAGGCCTAGTGCAGAGCATAACATACATTAAGCTGCCCACAGCTGAGGCGTAGGGAATGTGTCTCATGTTCTCAACTTCTTGAGGTGTCTTAGGAGACTGTTCCTTAGATAGGTGTACCCCATTCCTGAAGGGTAGGAGTCCCCTCTTGAAGTTTTGCATCGAATATCGAGACAACATTTTGTCAATATACGTTGCTTGAGACAGTGCTAGCGTTTTGTTCTTACGATCCCTTATGATTTGGATTCCCATAACATATTGAGCCTCTCCCAGATCTTTCATTTGGAATTGGGTTGCTAGCCATTTCTTAATGTTAGTGAGGTATCCTACATCATTCCCAATGAGTAGGATATCGTCTACATAAAGTATTAGAAAAACTACTTTCCTTTTGTTGACTTTCTTGTACACACAAGGCTCATCAACGTTTTGGTCAAAGCCAAAAGATTTGATTGCAGTATCAAATCTAATGTTCCATGATCTGGACACTTTGTTTCAATCCATAAATGGATCGATTGAGCTTACAAACCTTTTGTTCCTGACCTTGGCCTATGAACCCTTCGGGTTGAGACATGAAGATATTCTCTTCAAGATTACCATTCAGAAAGGCAGTCTTGACGTCCATTTGCCATATTTCATAGTCATAATATGTGGCTATGGATAAGAGAATTCTTATGGACTTTTAACATGGCTACAGGAGAAAAGGTTTCCTCATAGTCAACCCCTTCCTTTTGGGTATAACCCTTTGCCACTAGTCTAGCTTTGAAGGTCTGTACCTTTCCAGCTGCATCTCTTTTTCTCTTATAGATCCATTTGCACCCTAT
Organism: Luffa acutangula; assembly: GCA_036850905.1. Classification (NCBI taxonomy): domain Eukaryota; kingdom Viridiplantae; phylum Streptophyta; class Magnoliopsida; order Cucurbitales; family Cucurbitaceae; genus Luffa; species Luffa acutangula. Next base: position 25,080,887 of record CM072098.1, read on the forward strand.
GGGTTTTACCCCATTTGGTAGATCTGTAAGTTCCCATACAGAATTGGAGTGCATTGACTCCATTTCCAGGTTCATGGCTTTGACCCATTCATCCTTATCTTTGTCTATAGGACAATGGATCCTCAATGCCATCATTAGGTATGATAACCTGAGTTTCAGTTAAACCCAAGTAGCGGTAAGGTTGTAATACAACCCTCCCACTGCGTCGAGGCATTCCCAACGTTTGAGATGGACGGGATGGATCTGAAGAACTAGTTCCTTCATCAACCCTTTTTGAAGGTCCAACTTCATCAACAACTCTTGATGATTCTTCAGTAGCTTCTCCTAATATTATTTTGCTGCGTGGTTTATGATCTCTCATGTGGTCTTCCTCTAAGAAAGGGGCGTTTGTCAATACAATCACCTTATCTTTTTAGGGTCGTAGAAATAACCACCTCTCGTTTCTTTAGGGTAACCAACAAATTGGCACAGTTTTGAACGAGGTTCCAGTTTCTTAGGATTTGTCACAAGCACGTGTGCTTGACAACCCCAGATGCGAAAGTGATGCAAACTAGGTTTACGCCCCTTCCATAATTCGAAAGGTGTTTCATAAACACTTTTCGAGGGAACATTGTTCAAGATGTATACTGCAGTCTCTACTGCATACCCCCAAAACGAGCTAGGCAATTGAGCATAGCTCATCATTGATCGAACCATGTCTAACAACGTTCTATTTCTCCTTTCTGACACACCATTCTGCTGAGGTGTACCAGGGGCTGAGAGTTGAGATTGGATTCCATGTTCTATCATATAATCCTGGAATCTTTGATCCATATACTCCCCTCCTCGATCAGATCGAAGTACTTTAATTGATTTACCTAATAGGTTTTCAACTTCAGCCTTAAACTCCTTAAACTTTTCAAGGGCTTCAGACTTATGTCTCATTAGGTAGAAGTAACCATATCTTGAATAATCATCTATAAATGAGATGAAATATTCGTACCCTCCTCGAGCTTTTTCATTCATTGGACCACATAGATCCGAATGTATTAACTCTAAGGGTTCTTTGGCTCTGTAACCTTTTCCAGTAAAGGGTCTCTTGGTCATTTTTCCCTCGAGACAAGATTCACAAGGTGGTAGTGAATCATCTTTTAACTTGCTTAGAAGTCCATTATTTACCAAACGACTGATCCTATCGATGTTTATATGACCAGGTCTGAGATGCCAAAGATGAGTATTGTTACTTGATGGAGAAATCTTTTGCCTTTTACTTTGAGTTTCAGCAGTTTTAAATAATTCGTGATTTAAAAGTGCTTTGTTTTCGGTTGGTCTTAAAACATACAAGTTATTTTCCAATTTGACTGAACAAATAAGTACACCATTTTTATAAATGAACGCTTCATTCATATCAAAAGTAACTGTATACGATTGTTCAATCAAACATGAAATAGAAATTAAGTTCCTCTTAATCTTGGGAACGATTAACAAACTTTCTAAAAGTAAGAATCTATTTCTAAAAAATAACTTCGCAGCTCCCACTGCTTTAGCTGAAATGACTTCTCCAGTTCCGACCCTGAGTGTCATTTCCCCATCGTTCAACTGCCGAAAGGAACTATTTTCCTGAAAAGAAGAGCAAACATGATTAGTTGCTCCTGAATCAAGTATCCAGGTAAACTCATCATGTTCTACCAAGCATGTTTCTAAAACCAGTAAATCAAATTTACCTTCATTTTCCTTCTTTTTCTCAGCAAGGTACTTTGGGCAGTTTCTCTTCCAATGTCCATCTACATTGCAGTGGAAACACTTGCCCTTGTCTGCCATAGCTTTGGCTTTTCCCTTTCTTTTAGCAGCAGTACTGGGAGCCTTCCCCTTGTTTCCTTTCTTCTTCTGAGTTTTCTTTGAAGAAGTGGCTACAGATTTAGTTCCAGAGGATGAACCCTTCTCGAACTTTCTTTTAGAGTGAACAACGTTTGCCTCTCCTTCTATCTGTCCCTTGTTCTTAAGAAGAGACTGATAGAGTTGTAGCTCATTCAGGAGGCTAGTCAGATTGAAAGTTATCTTATTCATCATTGCATTGCTTCGAAACTGCAGAAAACTCTTCGGGAAGAGATTCTAAGATGAATGCAACCTGACTACGCTCATCTATGACCGCCCCGTTTGCCTCTGCCACGTTGAATTGAACCATCATATCCAAGACATGCTCCCGAACAGACGTGACCTCTTTCATGCGACAACTATAATTGTATTTGAGAGCGTCATGGTGGAGTTGGTAGGACGGTTGTCCAAACATCTCCTGGAGAGAGTTCATAATCTCCCTCGCTGTTACCATGCCCTCATGCCTTTTAGCCAAAACTTCAGATAAGCTGGCTAGGATATAGACGCGAGTCTTATCATTGGCCTTTGTCCAGCGGTCATAAGCATCCTTAACTGCTTGGGATGCATTACGAGCAGGGGCTGGAGGACAATCCTCCGTTAAGACGAACCGCAGATCATCGACAACAAGAATCGTATTCAGGTTCGACTTCCACGTAGCATAATTTTCGCCGGTTAATTTCTCATTTTTAAGCAGAGAGACAATTGAGGAAGACATTGCTGAAATTTAAACAAACAATGACCGTATTAGTTATCTTTGCCTTAACCCATTGTTGGATTCCTAGAGTGAGTAATAATATGGTATAAAAGACTCTAGAATTCCTGTGCAAGTATACACAGTCTGCAGCAAGTAATATTATCAATCCGAGTCTTGAATTAGTTTCCACTCTACATATTTTGTGTAATTTTCTAATGGTTTCAAAGATAGTAAAATGATTTGGTTTTATCGGAACTATGCTGAAGGAAAATAAATGACAGAACAATAAGTAAACAAATAGATAGACAGATTAAAGACAAGCGCTGGTTAGGATTTAGTGATTGTTCTAAAATATGCTCTAGCAATATTATTGATCATGCATTTCTCGCAGTATTATTAGCGGATTCCTCCCGGAACTCTGGACCTTTTGGGATGTGTTTCAACCCCAATGAAGAGCGACCGATCAAGCACTAGGCAACTGGCTATCCCTAGCTCAGTCACTGGCGTTCACCAATACACAATGATCGTAGTGTGGATAATGGCCACACACTCTCTAAATCATCCCTGAAACTAGAGAGAGCTATCCATACCGGCTGGCCAGGCGGGCATAAAATGAGAATAAGCACAACAATTATCCAAAATGCGATAGTCAATAAGTTACTAGAGATGAAGCACAACAATCACATTATTCCTAACCAACACCTTAAGCTACTTAGTTCATAACAGGCATAGGAATACGAATTACAATCTGAGTAGGCATGTCCATAACCATAAGTTAATAAAGAAAATAAACTCCCTAATCAGCTTGCGGAAGATGGTGTTCTTGATGATCTTCAATCTCTCTAAAATATTCGGCTTCCAAGGGAAAACATGGAATGAGTTTGACTTGGACGGCTACTTCCTTTTATAGAAGGATAGGAGGCTTGAATTAGGTCATCTTGGACACATGTAGGGCTCTCCTTGCTCCTTTATCCCGAAAATAACTCAACAAAAGTCGGTTTATGAAGTTGGCTAACGAGCTGTGATGTGGCAGTTTCTGCTCCCAGTTTTGCTGCAGCAAAGAATTTGCTCCCTCCAGTCACCCTGCAGCATAATCTGCACAAAATGATTCCCAAAGCTTTCATTCTTCTAAATGAGTTAAATCATGTAATATCTTTCTAAAACCAGCCCTATTAAGCATTAAAGACACACAAATCCTAATGTAAACGAGGCTTAAATAACTACCTTTTGGGCAGTTATCATACCCCCAAACTTGAACTATTGCGCGTCCCGAGCAATACTAACCAACCTTCCTTTAAGAATACAAAACATTAGACAAAGACTAACTTAATTAAACCAGACAGTCCAACACTACCTTTAACCGTTACCTGAGCACTCTGCAAAACCAAGCTCTGCTGCAGCAAAATGATTCCTCCGGCATGGACAAATAATCACCACTTTTCAACTTAATTCTAAGAACTCACCACAGCCTAGCTCTATTATCAGACATTTCAAAACATATTTTTAAAGGGGTTTATATCACTGTTTATCAGACTTAAAGTAGCCTTACAGTCATAAGCTCTTAAGCATGGGATGACCCACTTTATGGTGTAGTATACCCTTGCCTCAAACTCATCACCAACTAGGCTCAATACTATTTATAAAGCTCAAAAATCCTTTGTTATTCCATCTCTTGCCCCTCAGAATGGCAACATTTTATGATGAAGCTCACCTAAGTTATGGGAGACAGAAAAATTGCTGGATTATCATTCATCCTTCAAAACTTTTGCTCCATCAATTTTTTCAGCAAAATCTTCAACAAATAATTTTTTCAGCAAATAATTTTTTTTTTCATTTTTCATTTTTTTTTCACATTTCCTAGGTCATCTTTTGTCGCGAAGATAAACTGTGGGTATCACAAATGTCCTCGGTTACTCAATAACCTAACAAATTTTTACTTGAAGGAGAGGAATGCTCGAGCAAAACAATTGGAGTAGCAAAAAGTCCCCCAAACTTGATTTATTCATTGTCCCCAATGAATCATTATATAAGCAAGTATACCCCCAAACTTAAATTTTTCTATCTGAATTTTTAAACTAAACATGGGACTAGGATTAAGCTTAAAGTGGATCATATAAGTCAATACTACCTTCAAAATTCTTCTTTGCCGCAGCAATAGTACAGGCTAGAATAAATGCTCAAGCAAAAGGTTTCTGGAGATCAGAATACCTTGATCTAATTAAGCGTAATCAGTCCAAGCTTCAAAAATTCAGAAGAAAATTAGTTAAGTTAGAGTTACTCAGTGCTATAAAACAAAAACAACTCTGGAAATTTCATTAAGAACCGAGAAAAATATACAAAAACTGGGGTTCTCTTCTTTTTAGCTTTCTTTTTCGGAGCATCAGGTGTATTAGGTTCAACTTCCTCTACATCCCTTTCCTTGCGGCTTCTCGTTTTCCCTATTATAGACTTGAAAAATTTTTTTTTTCACTCGAAGAATGGAAAGAAACATAAGGAAAAACGAATGGAAGAAGAAACAAACCTGAGTGGTGTTTAAATGGGGCTTCAGAAAATAAAATAATCAGTGACAAATCTTCCCCCATTAATATCTTTTACCGTTTAAACCTGCAAGTAATTAATCAAATTAAATTTTCAAAACGGTAAGATTTTACCATAATGATGTGCTGTCCAACGGCTCTACCGTTCGATTTCCCTATGCAACACATGGAAGCACCTGATCTTCCTGCAATATTACCTGCTCACAGAAAATTTAAATCCCAACGGTAAAAATATTCTTAACTACATCCGTAATATTCTGATGATATATTCACTCTAACCAGAAGATTGAAAAAACAAACTGGGCAACAAGATTTTCTTCTAGAAGAATCTTTTCACACGGAAAATTCAAATTCAAACCGCCAAAATCAAATCCTATCTTATTATTAACTTCAGCCAAATATGTAATTCTTATCTTATCTTATCTTTTCACACTAAAATATTATTAAATCTAAACCTAAACAGAAATTCAAATAACCGAAAATAAAAACTAAATAAAATCGAACTAAATCTAATTAATTAAAAGGTCATTCAAAGATAATCCAAATAAATAATCCTAAAATCAAATCAAATTCAAAACGAAATAGATAAAATCTAAACAAACACTTAAAGATAAAAACCACGCAAAATCAAATCTAACCTATCCGAAAATAAAAAAGCGAAAAAAATAAAATTAATACAAACTTCTGGGAGCTCAAAATTTTGCTCTGTGAAATGCTCCCGCAAAAGTCCTGCTCTCTCAATCATCAACCAACCTTAGGGAAGGATATTTCAACCGAAACTCCTCACCCCAATAATGCTTCACACGCTGTCCATTCACCTTGAACACTCTCCCATCTTTTTCATCCTGCAAAGTAATTGCTCCATTGGGGAAAACCTCAATCACAATAAACAGTCCTGACCATTTAGATTTTAATTTTCCAGGAAATAGTTTTAATCTAGAATTATAAAGCAAAACCTTATGACCCTTGACAAACTCTTTAGATTTTATTTTCTTGTCATGCCACAGCTTAGTCTTTTCTTTATATATCTTCGCATTTTCATAAGAAAATTGACGAAATTCTTCTAACTCATTAAGCTGCAGCATTCTTATTGCTCCTGCACGACTTAGATCAAAATTTAATATTTTCAAAGTCCAAAATGTTTTATGCTCAAGCTCTAATGGTAAATGGCAAGCTTTCCCATATAAGATAAAAACATTGCCATTAGAATGGGGAAATGGCCCCATAAAGTCAATACCCCATACATCAAATAATTCAACTTCTAAAATGTAAGTAAGAGGCATTTCATCTCAAGGCCCCAAATTTCATCTCCTTTGGCAAGCATCACATTGCTTGTAGAACCAATGGGCATCCTTGAATAACGTAGGCCAGAAAAATCCGCAATGCAAAATCCTCATAGCTGTCCTCTGACCGCTGAAATGACCTCCATACGGCGAAGAGTGACATTGCTCCAGGATTTCCTTTGCTTCAGCACCTGAAACACACCTACGAATAATACCGTCAGAGCATTGCTTATACATAAATGGCTCATCCCAATAGAAAAATTTCGCGTCATGCTTAAACTTTTTCTTCTACCTCCAATCCATGTCAATAGGAGTGACTCCTTTTACCAAAAAGTTGGCAATATCAGCATACCAAGGGACATCCCTAACTACCTTTATTTCAACAGCAAATAGTTGTTCATCTGGAAAAGAATCGGAAATGGCAGATTTCTCCAGCAAAGATGATGACGGATCAAGACGAGATAAATGATCTGCAATGAAATTTTCTGATCCCTTCTAGTCCTTTATTTCCAAGTCGAATTCCTGCAATAGTAAAATCCAACGGTCTAGGCTTTGCATCTTTCTTAGACATTAGATACCTTTTTGCTGCATGATCCGTGAAAACCGTGACTTTGGATCCAACCAAATATGGCCGGAACTTCTCAAAAGCAAACACCACAGCTAACAACTCCTTTTCAGTAGTTGTATAGTTGACTTGTGCCTCATTTAAAACCTTGATTACATAATATATAGGATGGATAAATTTGCCCTGCTTTTGCCCCAGCATAGCACCTACCGCAACATCACTCGCATCACACATTACCTCAAATGGTAAATTCCAACTAGGTGCGCAAAGAATGGGTGCTGAGATTAAAGCAGTTTTTAAAGTCTCAAAAGCCTTCTTACAATCTGCATTAAAGTCAAAAACATGATCAGTACACAATAAGTTACAAAGAGGCTTACTGATTTTGGAAAAATCTTTAACGAACCTCCTATAAAATCCAGCATGTCCTAAAAAACTTCGAATTCCCTTCACTGAATTTGGTGGCTCTAGTCTTTCAATAACCTCAACTTTTGCTCTATCAACTTGTAGACCATTTTTAGAAATTTTATGTCCTAACACTATGCTCTCCTTCACCATGAAGTGGCATTTCTCCCAATTAAGAATTAAATGGGTATCTTCACATCTCTTTAATACCTTACCTAAATTTTCTAAACAATTCTGAAAAGACCCTCCAAACACTGAAAAATCGTCCATAAATATCGCAACAGTGTACTCAATCATATCAGAAAAAATTGCTAACATACACCGCTGAAATGTTGCTTGAGCATTGCAGAGGCCAAAAGGCATTCGCCTAAAAGCGAATGTCCCATAAGGACAGGTGAAAGTGGTTTTCTCCTGATCCTCAGGAGCAATAGTAATCTGGTTATACCCAGAATAACCATCCAAGAAACAGTAGTAGGCCTGACCAGCCAATCGATCCAACATCTGGTCGATAAATGGTAGAGGGAAATGATCCTTTCGGGTAGCTTTATTAAGCCTTCTGTAATCCATGCAAACCCTCCAGCCAGTTACTGTCCTGGTTGGAATCAACTCAATATCTTTATTGCTCACCACAGTGACACCTCCTTTCTTAGGAACACATTGGACAGGGCTTACCCAATTGCTATCGGCAATTGGATAGATGATCCCGGCATCCAACCATTTAATTACCTCCTTCTTAACAACCTCTTTCATTGCAGGGTTAAGCCTTCTTTGTTCCTCAATACTCCTAAAGGATCCCTCCTCTAGAGTGATTTTGTGCATACAAAAAGATGGGCTAATTCCCTGAATATCAGCCAATGTCCAACCTATAGCTTTGCGGTATTGCTGCATCAATTTTATTAAGGCCTCTTCATGCTCTAGCATTAAATCTGATGCAACAATAATGGGCAACGTCTCACTTTCCCCAAGACACACATACTTTAGATGATCTGGTAAGGGCTTCAAATCTAAAGTAGGTGCCTCAATCAGGGATGACTTAATGGGAGGAGCCTTCCTTTGATTTAAATCTAAAGACTCAAAAACATCCTCACACCTAAACAACTCTTTTTCATTTTTCCTATCTAAATAACAAAATTCAAAATCTTCTATTCTAACCTCTCCATGCTTTTTCGAATGCTTATCAGCCGAATCCTGTATTGCTGTCTCAATAACTGTGCTCTCCAGAATCCTAATGAAGGAGCAATCCTCTATTTCGTCTAGATATTTCATGGCTTTAAACACATTAAATTTCACTTCCTCATGACAGACTCTCATTATTAATTCCCCTACCAGTAGCCAAAAATGGACGACCTAGAATAATTGGGACATCTTTATCAGCCTCATAGTCTAAAATAATAAAATCAACAGGAAATATGAACTTATCCACTTTTACTAAAACATCCTCAATTTTACCCTCTGGATATGTGATAGACATATCAGCTAATTGGAGTGTGACTGTGGTAGGCCTAGCTTCACCAATACCCAAATTCCGATAGACCGAAAGAGGCATAAGGTTAATGCTTGCGCCTAAATCACAAAGTGCTCTACCTAATTCTTTTCCACCTATAGACACGGGTATGGTAAATGAACCTGGATCCTTAGCCTTGGGGGGGTAGCCCATTCTTAAGAATAGCACTACACTCCTCAGTAAGAGATACAGTTTCAAACTCACCTAATCTTTTCTTTTTAGTCAAAATATCCTTAAGAAACTTAGCATAATTAGGCATTTTCTCAATAGCTTCTACTAAAAAGATATTTATGTGCAATTGCTTAAGAATCTCTAAAAACTTTTTAAATTGACCATCCTGATTCTTAGGCTTTTGCCTTTGTGGAAAAGGTAGAGGTGGTACATAAGGTGGGGGCGGCACATAAGGTGGTTCCACATCTGGAACAGAACCAGATGCTCCGGCATTTTTATTGCTACCTCCAGCACCCTGACCAGACTCCAACTCTTTCTCGACAACAACAATATTATTTCTATCACCATTTTTATCTATAACCTGGGTTTTACTAGGCTCAATTCTTTCTTCTAATGGCTTACCACTCCTATGAGTTACTGCCTTTACCTGCTCCTTACCTTCCCTTCTAGGGTGTTCAGTATCTGATGGAAGTTTCCCTTGAGGTTTTGCCTTTAGCTCATTAGCCAGCTGACCCACTTGCAATTCCAAGGCCCTCATCGAAGCTTGATTACTTTGAATTGCGGCATCTGTGCGAGCCATAAATTCTTTCATCATCGCTTCGAGAGAGTTTCCCGAATTTTGCTTGGGCAAAGCCTACTTACTTTGTTGGGGCATTACCTGCGCTTTTGCAAATCCCGACTGGTTCATCTTCTGTTGCGCTTGTACGTTATTTCCTTGACCTCCCCATGAGAAGTTGGGGTGGTTGCGCCAACCTGGATTATAGAAGTTAAAATAAGGGTTGTTCCTCTGATTACCTACAAAAAACACAGAAGCTGGATTGTTGGGGCAAAACTCGTAGTTGTGGTCTTCACCACAATAGGCACAGGCTTCGTCCGTGACTTGGTTCACCACTGCAGTAGGCTCCATAGTTGGTGGCTGCTGATGACTAATCACTGTCACATTCTTAAGAGCGTTAGCAATCATAGCAAGATCAACCCTAATGGTGGACACACCATCAACCTCTAACACACTCTTAACCTTTTTATACGTGCCTCTAACATCCGACCACTGACAACTATTAATAGATATTCTTTCTAAAATTTCATAAGCTTCATCAAAAGTTTTTGCCAAAAGGGCCCCTCCAGCCGAAGCATCGACCATACCTTGGGTTACTCCATTTAAACCATTGTAGAATGTTTCCATTTGAATACAATGAGGTAAACCATGGTGGGGACACTTACACAAAAGCTCCTTAAACCTTTCCCAAGCCTCACTAAAAGTCTCATCCTCAAGTTGCCTAAACTCTACTATTTCACTTATTAATTTAGCATTTCTATTAGGTGGGAAATATTTACTAAAAAAAATTTCAGCTAACTAATCCCACGTCCTAATCGTTCCTGGAGCAAAAGAGTTTAACCATGACTTTGCTCCATCTCTAAGAGAATACGGGAACAAAGTTAATCTAAGAGCATCTCTAGGCACTCCTTGAATTACAAAAGAATCACTAACTCCTAGAAAAGACTTAAGATGTAAATGAGGGTCTTCAGATGTCAAACCATGGAATTGCCCCACGGTTTGCAACATCTAAAACATTACCAGTTTCATTTCAAAATTTGCCGCTTGGATTTGTGGACGTGCAATCCCTGGATTCAACTCATTAAACATCGGGACAGCATACGCTCGAATGGCTCTGGTCCTATCATTCACTACCAAGATAGGATTCTCAGCCTGATTATTTTGCTGCTCATTTTGCTCAAACAACGGATTTTGCTGCAGCAACGGATTCTGCTGGGGGTTTGCTGTTGCTGGACCTTCAGGAACCTGCGGAAGTTGCGACACGTTCTCCATCTGGTTTCTGCGCTGCTCCCTCCTTTTGTTCCTAAATGTCCTTTCAATTTCTGGATCAAGCTCAAACCGTATCCTAGGCGGATTGCTCATGCACCAAAATCACACCTGCAAAAACAAAAGAAACAATCAAAAAGTTCTAGCACCAAACCACTAAAACTCATACACAAAAATAAATCAGATAAAAACTTATTCAGTTCCGCGGCAACGGTGCCAAAAACTTGTTGGATTCCTAGAGTGAGTAATAATATGGTATAAAAGACTCTAGAATTCCTGTGCAAGTATACACAGTTTGCAGCAAGTAATATTATCAATCTGAGTCCTGAATTAGTTTCCACTCTACCTATTTTGTGTAATTTTCTAATGGTTTCAAAGATAGTAAAATGATTTGGTTTTATCGGAATTATGCTGAAGCAAAATAAATGACAGAACAACAAGTAAACAAATAGATAGACAGATTAAAGACAGGAGATGGTTAGGATTTAGTGATTGTTCTAAAATATGCTATAGCAATATTTTTTATCATGCATTTCTCGCAGTAGTATTAGCGGATTCCTCCCGGAACTTCAGATCTTTTGGGATGTGTTTCAACCCCAATGAAGTACGACCGATAAAGCACTAGGCAACTGGCTATCCCTAGCTCAGTCACTGGCGTTCGCCAATACACAATGATCGTAGTGTGGATAATTGCCACAAACTCTCTAAATCATCCTTGAAACTAGAGAGAGTTATCCATACCGGCTGGCCAGGCGGGCAGAAAATGAGAATAAGCACAACAATTAACCAAAATGCGATAGTCAATAAGTTACTAGAGATGAAGCACAACAATCACATTATTCCTAACCAACACCTTAAGCTACTTAGTTCATAACAGGCATAGGAATACGAATTACAATCGGAGTAGGCATGTCCATAACCACAAGTTAATAAAGAAAATAAACTCCCTAATCAGCTTGCGGAAGATGGTGTTCTTGATCATCTTCAATCTCTCTAAAATATTCGGCTTCCAAGGGAAAACATGGAATGAGTTTGACTTGGACGGCTACTTCCGTTTATAGAATGATAGGAGGCTTGAATTAGGTCATCTTGGAAACGTGTAGGGCTCTCCTTGCTCCTTTATCCCGAAAATAACTCAACAAAAGTGGATTGATGAAGTTGGCTAACGAGCTGTGATGTGGCAGTTTCTACTCCAAGTTTTGCTGCAGCACAGAATTTGCTCCCTCTAGTCGCCCAGCAGCATAATCTGCACAAAATGATTCCCAAAGCTTCCATTCTTCCAAATGGGTTAAATCATTTAATATCTTTCTAAAACCAACCCTATTAAGCATTAAAGACAAACAAATCCTAATGTAAATGAGGCTTAAATAACTACCTTTTGGGCAGTTATCACCCATCATACAAGCAAACAATTGCACACAATCCAATCAATTTAGCAAAGCAGACAATCACAGAACCCTAAAACCATCGATTTAGTTTTGCAACGATGTTTCAGAGGTTTAGAATATCAGCCACCGAAGGGTGATCAGGTACTCCTCCTTTGAAATGAGACACCTCTCAGCTAATTCTAATTCCAGAATAACTCATATTCCTATAGACATTAGCCACCGTTGTTCGGTCAAGGATTTGTTAACACTTTTAACTCATCCTTGTAAGTGTAACCCTCCCACTTTCAGATCTCAGAGGCACGCAACAACAGGCTATCGAAGGGAAAGACAACTGTTGGTGATTAGCCTAAGAGCTCCTATCCTTTTCAGGAGTTCACGATGTTCCGAATCCTATGACTAGGCCCTCTGAAGGGATGGTTGCGCCAGGACAACCTGCAGGCGGATCATAGGACTCTCACGGTGCGAACTATAGACGGAGACCGAGGGATACGTTGACACGTGTCCCGCTCCCACTTACTCTAAACATTTTTCCCATTCACCTTGATATTGATTCATGCAAACACTTTCCGAAGGGAGGTCGCTCCTAAGGCGACTCGAAGCTGAGCATGAATCTCACGTTGTGAATATAGAGACATAGGAGCAAAACTTGATTTAAATCTCGTTTTGTAACTTTCCTCCCACTGAAAATGTCCTAAGGTTAATATAGGGTTGTTTAACTTAGATAGTATTCGGCTAAGTCAATCTATCTAAGTCTGATCCTATTATAACAATTATGGAAAGGATTCAACTGCAATCTTTTGGGTGAATTAAACTTCTTTTAATAAACCCAACATTGCAAGTCAACATTACTATGGTTAATTCAACTCAATGTTCGGGTCAGTTCCCAGGTAGGAGGTGTTCCGTAAACCGTCAACTTAAATACCCCCAGCCTTAGACAGAACTTTGCCGAGAGAATTCCCTTATAACCTCAGTAATGCAAGGTTTTTACTCTAAAGATCTAGGTGTATTAAACACTTTTAATAAACCTAGTGACATTGCATGCTAACATTTAACTATGATTAATTCAACTCCGGTATTCCAGGTCAGTTCCCAGGTAGGAGGTGTTCCGTAAACCGTCAACTTAAATACCCCCAGCCTTAGACAGAACAATACCGGTGGAGTTCCCTTATAATCATAGCAATGTTTTTCCTACTTAGTCAATTAAAACTATTTTTAATTCTAAGTAAGAAAAGATTCTAATCCTATTAGAAACTGATCTAGGTCTAACTAATTTTAAAGAATTTAAAATTAATCCAATTTATCCTATGATCTCATGTTTGCATCCAAATCTTGATTATAGATTGACAGTTTCTAATCATTAATATTAAAGAACTATTTCAAATTTTAATGATTAATCCTATAATAAAGAATCTAGGGTTTAATTCATTCAACAATCTCATTCAAATTAAATAATTAAACCACACTAATTGCATGAATAATATAACAATTATATCATTAACTATGGATGTTTCATGCTTCATGCAATATTGATTTTCTTTTAATATAACAATTATAAGCCAATCAAGAAAATCAATCAAGCATGCTTCATTCATCACATTAAACATAACTATTTATATTTAATTTAAGTAATGACATGCTTCATGCGTTCCAATTTTTTCATATAATTAATATACACTTATATTAAAAAATATGAAAACAATTCCATGCATTTAAACATACATTATAACAATTTATAATATATAAAAAATGCATGGGCATGTTTATAACCTAAGGTGGGATTAAATATTCTATATGACATCCATAAAGCATATAAATAGCAATTGAACCGGTTAATTTTGGCCCCTAGGATAAAATAAAGCATTAAATTACATTAATTTAGCTAAATTCTATCCTAAAAATCCTTGTACAGCTCCGGAATTTTGTCTAGACATCACGAACCGCCCCGAACCACCTCGAACCGGCCTCCAAAATCACGAACCATGCCAAAATTGGCTAAACCGAGCCAATTACACAGAAAATTGGGCTGATCCAGCAAAATAAACCGAACCAGACCGATTTCCCGGTTAGGATCCCGGCCGGGAATTTGCCGGTCTCGATCTCGGTCGGGATCCCTCTGTTCTGCACTCTGTTTTTCCGATTTCCAGCGTCGTTCTTCATGATTTTCGCCCAAAATCATATCGATCTCCATCGATAACAACCCTAAATATAGACACGGACTTACAAGGACTCGATTTACATAAAATACCCGAAACACCGGGCCTTACATGATCAAAATCACATAAAAATAAAATCTATGGCCATAAAATTAACCCAAACAGTTCAACGCAAACCGAACATACATTATGCATGAATCCCACCTATTAGAGCCTATCACAACTTTTAATATTAATTAATAGGGACAACGATGGCTCTGATGCCGATTGAAGGGAATAAAAGTCCCCACGCAGTATAAAGGAAACAAACTTTAAACACTCTTTAAAGTTGCTGGAAAATTGGTTTAAACATGTTGAAAAATAAATCTAAGTTTATTTTCATGCTTTTCTGAAGAAAGAAGGAGATCGTTACAAACCTTCGTTGTAGACTTGACTGCTCATCGCCAACGACACTCCAACGATCAAAACGCAGCAGCCGCCTTTGATTTTCTTCGCTGGAAATTCCTTCTTTGAATGACACAATAACCACAGAGGTTACACCGGTATGTCTCTAAGTCTAGGAGGCAAAAGACTTGTGGGAGTCTTTCTCTAAGAGGGAGGCTAGAGAGAATTCTAGGTCTTGTCTTGAGAGTCTAAGAGCAAGAGCAAAGTGTCAAGTCTCTTGGACCAATTAGGTCTAGTGTTCTATTTATAGAAGAGAGGCCATGAATAAAATATTCAATTAAATCAATCTTTTCCAAAATTGATTCAATCTTATTCCTTATTTAATCAATCATGATCAATCAATTCCACAATTGATTAATCTTTTCCATAAATGACTAATTACTTCCATAAGTGATTAGATCATTTCCATAAATGATTAATCACTTCCTTAAGTGATTAATTATTTCCATAATTGATTAATTCCCGGTTAATGAATTCTTTAATTAATTAACCACCAATTAAATATCACATATTTAATCTCCGGCCTAGAATTAATTAATTTTCCCAAACACATTTTAGGCCTTAAATTAATTAATTCATTATTTGAACTCTTTCAAACTTCCATAAATTTATATTTGAATTTCTTCAAATATTAATTTCTCTCATAATAATATATCAATATATATTATATTTGTTTCCCTTAGTAAATTGAACATTTTCAATTTACATTTATTACTTAGTTGCCTCAAATTACATTATGAGCTACCAGTGGGACCTAATGGACCTGCAGATCAGAAGCTCCAACGATGTGAGATTAATTGGTCAAACTCATTAACCACATTAATCAATATTCGTTAACTGTGTGTTCATTCCACTATAGACTCACAATTGCACTCTTCTCACTACAGACATATTTTCTGTGTCCACGGATCTAGACCAATATCGACTAGTTAGTCCTTCACGAGTGTCCGTAACACCAGCTGAGTTAAATTACCGTTTTACCCCTGGGTTATTTCTATTTCCTTAAGTACGAGTTCTCCTCTAATGAACAACCTGTTTGTGGTCTAACCATCAAACAGAAACCCCTCTCGTGCCATTGAGAGGGTAGGGCCCTTTGTTCAAGACTCGGAGTAACCACTTAAGGGAACACTCATCTACTTCCCTAAAGTCGGGAAGGAGTGAATTTCATCTTGTACGATTATGTTCCCAGCTCCCCATTCGGTCTTGTCCCCAAAATGGTAGGCTTATTGAGTCGGCGTATTGGCCACTCTCACCCATACAGATCAAAGGACAATCTCTCATGAGCAGGAGTCCATAATCAACTCAGGATTAACACTAAGTTGTCTAGGTCGTCCTAGTGAAATAGAAAACCAACTAGTTAACGGTGTTATAACCAGTGGTTACTATTTCGCGGTCCAGTCTTATGCAAACTCATTGCATAGGATACTCCCACTCGCATATCTCCTACACGAACACGTTGGATCGCAGCGATATTTAATTGGTGGTTACTTAAGGAAGTGATTAATCATTTATGGAAATGATCTAATCACTTATGGAAGTAATTAGTCATTTGTGGAAAAGATTAATCAATTATGGAATTTATTGATCATGATTGATTAGTTAAGGAATAAGATTGAATCAATTTTGGAAAAGATTGATTTAATTGAATATTTTATTCATGACCTCTCTTCTATAAATAGAACACTAGACATAATTGGTCATGATACTTGACATTCTTGCTCTTGCTCTTAGACTCTCAAATACAAGACCTAGAATTCTCTCTAGCCTCCCTCTTAGAGAAAGACTCCCACAAGTCTTTTGTCTCCTAGACTTAGAGACATATCGGTGTAACCTTTGTGGTTATTGTGTCATTAAAAGAAGGAATTTCCAGCAAAGAAAATCAAAGGGGCGGCTGCTGCGTTTTCGTTCGTGGAGCGTCGCTGGCGAAGAACGGTCAAGTCTTCAACGAAGGTATGTGACGGTTCTTTCCCTTTTCTTTAGAAAAGCATGAAAATAAATTTAGATTTATTTTTAAACATGTTTAAACTGAATTTCCAGCAACTTTAAAAGGATTTTAAAATTTAATTGAGTTTTCGTAACGGTATTTTAATGTTAATTAATATACAGCGTAAGGTCCAATCGATGCGCTTCCGCTGCGTGGGGACTTTTATTCCTTTCAATCGGTATCAGAGCCATCGCTGTCCCTATTAATTAATTTTAAAAGTTGCGATAGGCTCTAATAGGTGGGATTTATGCATAATGTATGTTCGGTTTGCGTTGAACTGTTTGGGTTAATTTTGTGGCCATAGATTTTATTTTTATGTGGTTTTGATCATGTAAGGCCCGGTGTTTCGGGTATTTTATGTAAAATCGAGTCCTATGTAAGTCGGGGTCTAGAATAGGTTTTTACGAGATAAAAATCAGAGAAATCGCCGCTGAAATCCGAGACCAAAACCGAGAACAAACTACTGTTTTTGCCCAGAAATCGATTCCAGACGCTACTCCAACAGCGTCTCGACGCTGTCCCAATTCGCAGGCGCTCGCTAAGGAAAGCGCACAGCGTCGGGACACTACCTCAACAGCGTCTCGACTCTGTCTCGATACCGCAGGCGCCAGACATGGAAAGCGCACAGCGTCGAGACGCTATCAACACAGCGTCGAGACACTATCACGATGGAGGCACGCATTAAAGTTTCAAAAGGCGCGGTTCAAGGGGTGGCCGGTCTGATTCGGCTGGGCTAGGACCTATTTGGTCCGATTGAGCCAATGTTTGGCATGGTTCGTGATTTTTGAAGCCGGTTCTAGGTGGTTCGGGGCGGTTCGTGCTGTCTAGACCAATTCTGGAGCTGTACAAGGATATTTTAGGATAGAATTTAGCTAAATTGATGTAATTTAATGCTTTATTTTATCCTAGGGGCCAAAATTAACCGGTTCAATTGCTATTTATATGCTTTATGGATGTCATATAGAATATTTAATCCCACCTTAGGTTATAAACATGCTCATGCATTTTTATATATTATAAAATGTAATAATGTATGTTTAAATGAATGGATTTGTTTTCATATTTTTTAATATAAGTGTATATTAATTATATGAAAGATTGGAAAGCATGAAACATGTCATTACTTAAATTAAATATAAATAGTTATGTTTAATGTGATGAATGAAGCATGCTTGATTGATTTTCTTGATTGGCTTATAATTGTTATAATAAAAGAAAATCAAAATTGCATCAAGCATGAAACATCCATAGTTAATGATATAATTGTTATATTATTCATGCAATTAATGTGGTTTAATTATTTAATTTAAATGAGATTGTTGAATGAATTAAACCCTAGATTCTTGATTATAGGATTAACCATTAAAATTTGAAATAGTTCTTTATTGTTAATGATTAGAAACCTTCAATCTATAATCAAGATTTGTATGCAAACATAAGATCATAGGATAAATTGGATTAATTTTAAATTGTTTAAAATTAATTAGACCTAGATCGATTTCTAATAGGATTAGAATATTTTCTTACTTAGAATTAAAAATAGTTTTAATTGACTAAGTAGGAAAAACATTGCTATAATTATAAGGGAACTCCATCGGTAATGTTCTGTCTAAGGCTGGGGGTATTTAAGTTGACGGTTTACGGAACACCTCCTACCTGGGAACTGACATGGAATACCGGAGTTGAATTAATCATAGTTAAATGTTAGCATGCAATGTCACTAGGTTTATTAAAAGTGCTTAATGCACCTAGATCTTTAGAGTAAAGACCTTACATTACTGAGGTTATAAGGGAACTCTCTCGGTAAAGTTATGTCTAAGGCTGGGGGTATTTAAGTTGATGGTTTACGGAACACCTCCTACCTGGGAACTGACCCGAACATTGAGTTGAATTAACCATAGTAATGTTGACTTGCAATGTTGGGTTTATTAAAAGAAGTTTAATTCACCCAAGAGATTGCAGTTGAATCCTTTCCATAATTGTTATAATAGGATCAGACTTAGATAGATTGACTTAGCCGAAAATTATCTAAGTTAAACAACCCTAAATTAACCGTATGACATTTTCAGTGGGAGGAAAATTACAAAACGGGATTTAAATCAAGTTTTGCTCCTATGTCCCTATATTCACAACGTGAGATTCATGCTCGGCTTCGAGTCGCCTTAGGAGCGGCCTCCCTTCGGAAAGTGTTTGCATGAATCAATATCAAGGTGAATGGGTGTTGGGTTCCTAGAGTGAGTAAAAATGTAGTATAAAATACTCTAGAATTCCTGTGCAAGTATACACAGTCTGCAGCAAGTAATATTATCAATCCAAGGTCTGAATAAATCTCCACTTTACCTATTTTGTGCAATTTTTCTAATGGTTTCAAGAATAAAAAAATGATTGGGTTTTATCGGAATTATGCTGAAGCAAAATAAATAACAGAACAATAAGTAAACAAATAGATAGACAGATTAAAGACAGGCGCTGGTTAGGTTTTAGTGATTGTTATAAAATATGCTCTAGCAATATTATTGATCATGCATTTCCCGCAGTATTATTAGCGGATTCCTCTCGGAACTCCGGATCTTTTGGGATGTGTTTCAACCCCAATGAAGTGCGACCGATCAGACACTAGGCAACTGGCTATCCCTAGCTCAGTCACTGGTGTTCACCAATACACAATGATCGTAATGTGGAGAATTGTCACACACTCTCTAAATCATCCCTGAAACTAGAGAGAGCTATCCATACCGGCTTGCCAGGCGGGCATAAAATAAGAATGAGCACAACAATTAACCAAAATGCAATAGTCAATTTATTACTAGAGATGAAGCACAGTAATCACATTATTCCTAACCAACACCTTAAGCTACTTAGTTCATAATAAGCATAGGAACACGAATTACAATCTGATTATGCATGTCCATAACCACAATTTAAGAAGGAAAATAAACTCCCTAATCAGCTTGCGGATGATGGTGTACTTGATGATCTTCAATCTCTACACTATTCGGCTTCCAAGGGAAAACATGGAATGAATTTGACTTTGACGGCTACTTCCTTTTATAGAAGGATGGGAGGCTTGAATCGGGTCAACTAGGACACGTGTAAGGCTCTCCTTGATCCTTTATCCCGAAGATATCTCTATAGAAGTCGGTTCATGAAGTTGGCTAACGAGCTGTGATGTGGCAGTTTCTGCTTCCAGTTTTGCTGCAGCATAGAATTTGCTCCTTCCAGTCGCTCAGCAGCATAATCTGCACAAAGTGATTTCCAAAGCTTCCATTCTTCCAAATGGGTTAAATCATGTAATATCTATCCAAAACCAACCCTAATAAGCATAAAGGACACAAGAATCCCTATATAAATGAGGCCTAAATAACTACCTTTTGGGCAGTTATCATACCCCCAAACTTGAACTATTGCGCGTCCCGAGCAATACTAACCAACCTTCCTTCAAGAATTTCAGAACATTAGACAAAGAATTAGCTTAATCAAACCAGACAGTCCAACACTACCTTTAACCTTTACCTGAGCATTCTGCAAAACCATGCTCTGCTACAGCAAGATGATTCCTTCAGCAGGGACAAATAATCACCACTTTTCAACTTAATTCTAAGAACTCACCACAGCCTAGCTCTATTATCAGACATTTCAAAACATATTTTTAAAGGGGTTGATAACATTATTTACCAGACTTAAAGCAGCCTTACAGTCATAAGCTCTTAAGCATGGGATGACCCACTTTATGGTGCAGTATACCCTTGCCTCAAGCTCATCACCAACTAGGCTCAATACTCATTATAAAGCTAAAAAATCCTTAGTTATTCCATCTCTTGCCCCTCAAAATGGCGACATTTTATGATGAAGCTCACCTAAGTTCTGGGAGACAGAAAAAAACTGCTGGATCATCATTCATCCCTCAAAACTTTTGCTCCATCAATTTTTTAGCAAAATCTTCAACAAATAATTTTTCAGCAACTAATTTTTCTCATATTTCTCATTTCCTAGGTCACCTTTTGACGCGAAGACAAACTGTGGGTATCACAAATGTCCCCGGTTACTCAATAACCTAGCAAATTTTAATTCTGAAGGGGAGGAATGCTCGAGCAAAATAATTAGAGTAGCAAAAAGTCCCCCAAACTTGAATTATTCATTGTCCTCAATGAATCATTAATTAAGCAATTATACCCCCAAACTTAAATTTTTCTATCTGAATTTTTAAACTAAACATCGGACTAGGATTAAGCTTAAAGTGGATCATATAAGTCAATACTACCGTCAAAATCTTCTTGCCGCAGCAACAGTCCAGGCTAGAAGAAATGCTCAAGCAAAAGGTTTCTGGAGATCAGAATACCTTGATCTAATTAAGCGTAATCAGTCCAAGCTTCAAAAATTCAGAAGAAAATAGTTAAGTTAGAGTTACTTAGTGCTCATGGAATAGAAACATCTAGAAATTTCATTTAAAAACATAAGAAAAGAAATTATATAGCAGAGATATATTTTTAAAGCAGAAAAATTAAAAAGACACAAGACAAGCAGGTTTAACAGTGAGCAGGATCAATATGCGCGAGCAAACAAAATGATAAGACAAAAATAATGCTCGCGGAAGATCATTTCATCCATCAATCTTCCTGACCCTGCTCTTCATCATCATTCTCTTCTTCTCTTTCAACCGGTGGGGGCGGAATCCAGGGGTTCAACAGATCTTCAGGGAATGTAGGAAGGGTTGGATATGGCTTGGAAAAATTCTCTTGCAGTGCCCTTCTTAAGCTGGCATCCCGATTCTTAACATAGTTCCATAAGGTTAGAGTCTGCCTTTCAGCAAACTCCTGCCTACTGGCCGAAAGTGCCAGTTGTTCTAGAATCGAGTGGATGCCATGGATAAGCCCACCTTGACGCACCTCCTGCATGCGCTGGAGCCGTGCCAAATTGGGCGTGTCTATGATCCCTTTATCAAACAGGATCACATCTCCCTCATCCACCGGAACTCCTGCTCTTCTGCACAGCATCGTGATTGTGTTCGGAAAGAATAGTTTCCCCACCTTCTTTTTCCAACATCCAGAAATCTCATTCGCAATGATCCTCCCTACATTAATACTGAGAGACCGTAAGATGGCAAAAGCTAGGAGAACCCGTTCCCTGGAGATTGTCGAGTCATGTGTTGTTGGAAGCATCTTCTGTCTAATAAATCCCATCCATGTGTTCGCTTCCCTTTTCAAATAAGCCGACTGGAATGTCCTCTTCTGAGTCTTGGATAATTGCCACTGTGCCCCTTCAATTCCTACCTCCCTTACAGCCTCACTTAGTTGCTCATCAGATGGCGCCACAACCATCTCATTATATGCCGCATGGGGGAAATTCTGAAGGTTGTACAGTGCATTGATAGCACTTGGACTCCAATCCACCTCGACTCCTCGGACAATTACCTGGAAACCATCCTCCTTGACAATGTTAGCATAAAACTCACGCACCACCTGTGCATTTACAGATTCCGGCTTCGCACAAAACAGCTCCCAGCCGTGGTCTGCAATACCGGTCCTCAAAAACTGTGGAAGATCACCACTGAAACCGCGCTCGAACAAGAAATCCCTTTTCAGAAGCTCAGCGTATTTTGCTCTGGCAAAATTGTTGACGAAACGATCAAATGGAACCTGCTGTTCTTCTATCGCCCCGTGGTCTTCCGATGCCTCAGCAACATTTTTGCCCTTCTCTACCCGGCGCTTGAGCAATTGCTCTTCCTCAGTCTTCTTCTCTGTTTCTTCTCTTTCTTTGTCCTCAGCTTCTTTCTTCTCTCTTTCCGCTCGCTCTGCCCTCTCTCTCTCAGCATCTGATGATGATGGTGATGGGGTATCAGTCCGAACCACCTGAATGCGGCGGCGTTTCGCGCGGTTCGGGCATGATTACCTCAACACGAGCTTCTTGGACTGACTCTCTGTCTTCTTCCTCTACAGCCTCCGTCTGCATAACCTCACTTTGTTTCGTCTGAATTTCCTCTCGAGCCTCTTCTACAGCCGCCACTACCTGTTCATCCTCTTCTTGATTCGTTTTGCCCGACTTTTTTGGGTCTTCTTCTGCTTCTGCAACAACCTCCTCATCTCTCGCTCTTTCTTGTTCTTCACCCTTCTGTTGTCGTCTTCTTCGCTTAGCCTCCTTCTCTTCTGGCGTTCTCTTTTTCTTAGTTTTTCCTTTCTGAACTTCGGGGGTCAAGGGTATCTCTTCCTCCTCACTCACTCTCTCTTTTCGAGCTCTTGTTTTCGCCATTGAAGGTGAAAAAGGGTTTTGACAGAGATTGTAAAGAAAGAAAGAAAAACACACGCACAAAGATTGATCAAGAAGACGAAGTGGGAGAAGCTTACCAGCGTTTGCGACTAAATAAGGCTCCAGCAAAAGAGACTCTTAACCGAAAATATTTGCCCTGCAATAACTAATATTACCGTTTTAATTTAAAAATGCAAACCTGAATTTCAAAAATTACCAACGGTAAAATTTCGGATTCCAAACGCCCATGGTAAACTTGATGTACTGTCATCATTGAAGCCTTCGGATAATTGCTCTGGGACACGTGGCCTCATCAGACGATGCACGCACATTTACCTGCAAGAATTCAAAGCTAAATCTAACGGTAATAATAATAAATTCCAATGGAATCCCTTTTAACTCGGAATATTTTGCTCCAACAAAATCTTTGCCGCAACAATCTGTTGGTCCTGAAGAATCTTAGATACGGAAGTCAAATTTCAAAAACAGAAAAATTAAAGATTTTTTCTTTAAATTAAATTTAACCAAACATCCCAATCTCTTATTTTCAAAAGAAGCCGAATATATTAGAGAAAATCTCTATTAATTAAAACTAGAATTCAAATAACCGAAAATAAAATCTAGATAAAATAAAATCTAACTAACTAAAAGATAATTGCAAGATAATTTAAATAAATAACCCGAAAATCAAATCAAATAAAAAATAGATCAAATCTAACCTACCAATAAAATTACTCAAAAGATAATATCTAATAACTCATTCAAAAATAAATCTAACCTAACCGAGATTAAAATCAAATTAACGAAAAATAAAATCAATTCAAATCCTGGGAGCTCAAAATTTTGCTCTGTGAAATGCTCCCGCAAAAGTCCTGCTTTCTCAATCAACCAATCGTAGGGAAGGATATTTCGACTGAAACTCCCCACCCCAATAATGCTTCACACGCTGTCCATTCACCTTGAACATTCTCCCATCTTTTTCATCCTGCAAAGTAATTGCTCCATTGGAGAAAACCTCAATCACAATAAACGGTCCTGACCATTTAGATTTTAATTTTCCAGGAAATAATTTTAATCTAGAATTATAAAGCAAAACTTTTTGACCCTTGACAAACTCCTTAGATTTAAATTTTTTGTCATGCCACAGCTTAGTCTTTTCTTTATACATTTTCGCATTTTCATAAGAAAATTGACGAAATTTTTCTAACTCATTAAGCTGCAGCATTCTGATTGCTCCTGCACGACTCAAATCAAAATTTAACTTTTTCAAAGCCCAAAATGTTTTGTGCTCAAGCTCTAATGGTAAATGACAAGCTTTCCCATATACTAACCTATAGGGAGACATACCTAAAGGAGTCTTATAAGCTGTCCTATAAGCCCAAAGAGCCTCATCCAACCTAAAGGACCAATCCTTTCTAGATGGATGGACTACTTTCTCTAAAATAGCTTTAATTTCCCTATTACTAATTTCAGCTTAACCATTTGCTTGTGGGTGATAAGGGGTAGCCATCCTATGCTTAATCCCATACTTAGCTAAGTTAAGATATTATTAACAAAGTGTGTACCCTCATCACTCACTAGAGCCCTAGGTGTCCCAAACCGCGCAAAGATGTGCGATTGAAGAAACCTTGCTACCGTCTTGGCATCACTCTAATGCCATGCGATGGCCTCCACCCACTTGGACACATAATCAACTGCCAATAAGATTAAAACATTGCCATTAGAAGGGGGAAATGGCCCCATAAAGTCAATACCACATACATCAAATAATTCAACTTCTAAAATGTAAGTAAGAGGCATTTCATCTCTAGGCCCCAAATTTCCTCTTCTTTGGCAAGCGTCACATTGCTTGTAGAACCAATGGGCATCCTTAAATAACGTAGGCCAGAAAAATCCGCAATGCAAAATCCTCATAGCCGTCCTCTGACCGCTGAAATGACCTCCATACGGCGAAGAGTGACATTGCTCTAGGATTTCTTTTGCTTCAGCAACTGAAACACACCTACGAATAATACCGTCAGAGCATTGCTTATACATAAACGGCTCATCCCAAAAGAAAAATTTCGCATCATGCTTAAACTTTTTCTTTTGCCTCCAATCCATATCAATAGGGGTGACTCCCTTCACTAAAAAGTTGGCAATATCAGCATACCAAGGGATATCCCTGACTACCTTTACCTGAACAGCAAAAAGTTGCTCATCCGGAAAAGAATCGGAAATGGCAGATTGCTCCAGCAAAAATGATGATGGATCAAGACGAGATAAATGATCTACAACGACATTCTCTGATCCCTTCTTGTCCTTTATCTCCAAGTCAAATTCCTGCAGTAATAAAATCCAACGAATTAGTCTCGGCTTTGCATCCTTCTTAGACATTAAATACCTTATTGCTGCATGATCCGTGAACACTGTGACTTTAGATCCAACCAAATATGGCCGAAATTTCTCAAACGCAAACACAACAGCTAACAACTCCTTTTCAGTAGTTGTGTAGGATAACCTAGGTAACTCAATCTCAATCCTGAGTCTGTTATGAACTCCTTTTCAGGAGGGATTGTCCTTAGATTTGTATGGGTGAGAGTGGCCTGCTCGCCTACTCAATATTCCTACCATTTCAGGGGCAAGACCGAATGGGGGCTGGGAACATAACAGTACAAGATGGAATTCACTCCTTCCCCTATTGGGGCAAGTAGATGTGTGTTCCCTTAAGGGCTGATTCCGGGGCTTGAACAAAAGCGCGCTGTCCTCTCCTGGCCTGAGAGGAATTTTTGTTTAGTGGTTGGACCCTAAACATGTTGTTCATTAGAGAGATCAGTGGTACTTAAGGACCCAGAGGTAACCCAGGGGTAAAACGGTAATTTGACCCATTACGAACACACGTGAAGGATTGACTTACTGCTATTAATCGATATCCGTGGACACATAAATATTCTACAGTGAGAAGAGTGCAGCTGTGGGTCTTTAGTGGAATGACCCACGGTTAACGAATGTTGATTGACTCGGTTAATGAGTTTAGCTGATCAATCTCGTATCGTTGGAGCTTCTGATCTGTAGGTCCATTAGGTCCACCTGCTAGCTCATAACGGGTTCTGAGATAATTTAATCTTGGTATTAAAGGGAATTAATATAATGTATGGAGATACATTATAGTATAAAGTTTAATTAAAGAATTAAACTTTATAACTAATTTTGAATATGATTCGAAATTAATTATTGAGAGAATAATGAATTTAATTAAATATGTGATATATGATTAATTCATGAATTAATTAATTGGGGAATTAATTAATTTAATTTAGTTTGGTTAAATGTGATTTAATCAAATTAATACTATAGTTTATATTAATGTACATTATGATGCACATTAAAACTATAGGTTAAATGAGAGAGATTAAAATTGAATATGATTCAATTGTAATTAAATATTGGATATTTAATTAATGTGGATTCAATTAATAAGATTAATTGAATGGTCAATTTAATTCAATTTAATATGATTCAAATTGAATTAAATACCTTATGTTATAATTGATTTAATTAATATTGTCTTAATTAAATTAATTATAATTAATTAATTAAATAAATTATATTATTATTATTATTTAATTAATGGACGACCAAGATCGGTTGGATTTGATCCAACGATCTAGATGGAGTAGGATTTTAACTTCCCCCCACTTATCGTTAAGTGGAGAGGGGGTTACCCAACTCATGCCATTCATTCTCATTCTGACGATAGACACAGAATGTTGTTTTGTTCTCTCGATTCTTATTTTCTCTCAAAAAAAAAATCCCAGCTGTAAAATTCCCATCCAAGACCAAAATTGGTTCCCACAAGCCAATCTCGAATTCCAAGAGTTATAGTGGGTGATCCGACGTGGTGGTGTTCGTTGGGAGGAAGAATGACATACATTGGAGCATTGTGCTGTGTTCTTCAATTCCATGTAAGTTTTCTAGATCTAAATAAGTTTTTAGATCTAATTTTTCAAGCATGCTTAATCAAATCGTCTAAATAGAAATCGTTTCTATTTTTATTTTTTGCCCAACGTATCGGTATTCTAATTAGAAATTAAATCACAAACGGTGAAAACCGCTTCCGCTAGAGGATTCAATTCCTTCAAATGGTATCAGAGCCATTTCGTGATTTTAATTTCGATTTTAGAATTTGCGTTGTGGCTCTTGGTGGGATTTAATTCTGCATTTTGAATGAGAATTTTGATGATAAACTGTTTAGGTATTTGACCTTAGATTTACAAATTCTTCTTGATTTGATCATGTAAGGGCCCATGTTTTTCGGGCAAAATATTGTAAATCGAGTCTTGTAAGTCCGTGTCTAGATATTATGGATCAATTCGTTGATCGGTGTTCGAATCGGGATCAAATTTGGTGAAAAACGACGCTGGTTTTTGCTGCTGGAACGAAGAACAGAGGAGAAACTGCCCAGAAAATTCGAAGTATTAAAAAAAGAAAAACTAAATAAGTTAATTTTCGCGTCCGTTGAAAATCGAACGTTCGTCGTTGGAGCAGTTGGCGTCAGACGCGCGTTGCAACCGTGAGGGCGTGAGTTCGATCCGGAACGTGGGCAGTTTTTGTTTTTTTTAATGCGGCGTGAAGCAGTTACAAAGAAATAGATATTTCTTTGTAACTGTTTAGGTATTTGACCGGCGTGAGGAGTCATGGGTTCGAGTTCCAGCATGGTCAGTTTAATGTTTTTCGTGTGCGGTTTATTCTTGGGCGGTCCGGTTCGTCTCTGTTCGGTCCGAATTGAGCTGGTTTGGTCTGGTTCGATTTAATTTGGTCCGGTTTGAGTAATTTGGGTCCAGTTTGAAGCGGTTCAGCCGGTTCTGGAGCGGTTCAAGACTCAGATGGATAATTAAATTGAAATTATTGTAATTTTCTTTTATTTTAATTATCCTAGGGGCCAATATACCGGTTTATTCAGCTATTTATCGCTTTATGAATGTCATTTAGCTGAATCCCACCATAGGTTAAGCATGAATCATGCATATTTTATAATTATAAGTGTTATAATGTATGATAAATATGTATGATTGCAATTTCATGAGTAATTTAGTATAAATGTTATATTAAGTATATGAAATTGGAAAAGCATTGAGCATGACATTAATTAGAGTAATATAAGAGTTATATTAAATTAATGTCAACAATCATGTAATTTAATTTCGGGAATGTTTAATCAATATAATCGATATTAATTAAATGAAATTGAAATTGCATGAAGCATGACACCACCTTAGATTAATATAATTGTTATATTATCGGCGTCATGAGCGTTATGGTGTTTAATAATTTGAATTAGATTGTTATTAAGAAACACCATAGAAGCATGTTATAGGGCTAATTATTAAAATTTTATAATAGTTATAAAATTGATTAGAAACCGTCAACCTATAACAAAGAGTTGCATGCAAACATAGGACCTTAGGTTAAATTGAATTAATTTTAAATTGTTTAAAATTAATTAGACCTAAGCTCATTTTAATTCTAATAGGATTAGAATTATTTTTTCTTACTTAGAATTAAAATAGTTTTAATGTACTAAGTAGGAAAAACATTACTATGATTACAAGGGAACTCTCCTGGTGAAGTTCTGTCTAGGCTGGGGTATTTAAGTTGACGGTTACGGAACACCTCCTATCTGGGAACAGACCCGGAACCTGAGTTGAATTAATCATAGTCTAATGTTAGCATGCAATGTCACTAGGTAATTAAAAGGGTTTAATTCACCTAGACATTAGTATAAAGACCTTTATATAAGAGTTATATACAGGCTTAGACTTAGATAGATTCACTTAGCCGGAATTTACCTAAGTAATAGACCCTTTAATTATAAAAATACTTAGTGGGAGGAAATATATCAAAACAAGATTTTCATAAATCAATGTTTTGCTCTCACGTCCTCAAGAGTTCACATCGTGAGGTCCATGCTTGGCCTCGAGTCACCCTGGGAGTGACCCCCTACGGATGGTGTTTGCATGGATCAATATCAAGGTGAATGAGGGAATATTTTATAGTAAGTGGGAGCAGGACACGTGTCAACGTATCCTACGGTCTCCTCCATTAGGTTGCACCGTGAGATCCCCATGATCTGCCTGCGAGTCGCCCTAGGAGCGATCACCCTACGGAGGGCTTGATCATGGGAGTCGGAACAACGCAAACTCCAGAAATGGATAGGGTTTCTTAGGTCCATTTCCAATTTTGACTTTCCCTACGGTAGCATTGTTGGGACCAACCTTTGAAATCTGAAAATATGGAGGGTCACACTTACGGGAAATTGTTAAGATGTTAATAATTTCCTGACCGAATAACGGTAGCTAAGAACTATTGGAATATGAGTTATTCTAGGAATAAGGACTGGCTGAGATTGTCTCAATTCAGGGGAGGAGTAGTTGACTGCCCTACGGTAGCTGTTGCTCTAAACCTCTGAAGTATCGTTGCAAAATGAATGTTTATTCTATGGGTCGACCATTACTTTTGCTAAATTGATTGGATTAAAATAATAATAATATTATTTTGTGTAATGGGTTAATGCAACATCACTAATTTAATTAATTTGTTTGTTTCAGCATGAATCGTTCTTTGTATGCCTCTAATTACGCCGTGTGTAATAAAACTGGTATCGCTAATACAACTAAGGAAATGCACTCAAACACTAATTGCGTGGATTTGGTCTTAACTGAGGACTGTCCTCAGACCCACATGTCTAATTCATCTGAAATTGTTCATGATGAATATGACATAGATTGCTTAGCAAAACTCAATGAAAATAAATATGATTTATTGGTCATTGAAACGTGTATAGTGGAAAATGATGATACAGCCTGGATCCTTGATTCAGGTGCCACTCATCACGTATGCTCTTCCTTTGAGGGAATGAGCTCCTGGCAACAATTAGATGCTGGGGAAATGACTCTCAGAGTTGGTACTGGGGAGTTCATTTCAGCTAAAGCAGTGGGAGACATTAAAATGTTCTTCTCCAGGGAACGTTATATGTTATTAGATAATGTATATATAGTTCCTAAAATAAAAAGAAATTTGATTTCTGTATCTTGTTTGCTTGAACAAGGATATTCAGTGTCCTTTTTTGTAAATGAAGCTCTCATTACTAAAAGGGGTGCTGATATTTGTTCTGCAAACTTGGAGAACAATTTATATGTTTTAAGACTAATAGAGTCTAGGGCTATTTTGAACAATGAGATGTTTAAAACAGCTGAGACTCAACCTAAAAGGCAAAAGGTTTCTCAAAGTACCTATCTTTGGCACTTGAGACTTGGCCACATAAATCTCAATAGGATTGGGAGATTGGTTAAGAACGGACTTCTAAGCCAGTTAGAAGATGGTACTTTACCTCCGTGTGAGTCTTGTCTCGAAGGTAAGATGACCAAACGACCTTTTACTGGAAAAAGGTTATCGTGCCAAGGAGCCCTTAGAGCTCGTACATACTCTGTGGTCCAATGAATGTTAGGGCTCGAGGAGGGTATGAATATTTCATCTCTTTTATAGATGATTATTCAAGGTATGGTTATTTATACCTAATGAGTCATAAGTCTGAAGCCCTTGAAAAGTTCAAGGAGTATAAGGCTGAAGTTAAGAACTCATTAAATAAGACCATTAAAACACTTCGATCTGATTGAGGTGGAGAGTATTTGGACTTAGAATTCCAGAACTATTTGATAGAACATGGAATCACGTCTCAACTCTCAGCACCAGGTACACCTCAGCAGAATGGTGTATCTGAAAGGAGAAACAGAACCTTGTTAGACATGGTTCGATCTATGATGAGTTATGCTCAGTTGCCTAATTCTTTTTGGGGTTATGCAGTAGAGACTGCAGTTTATATTTTGAATGTTGTTCCCTCAAAGAGTGTTTCTAAAACACCATTTGAGCTCTGGAAAGGGCGTAAAGCTAGTTTACGTCATTTCAGAATTTGGGACTGCCCTGCACATGTGCTTGTGGCAAATCCAAAGAAATTGGATTCACGTTCAAAATTATGCCTATTCGTAGGCTACCCAAAAGAAACACGAGGTGGGTACTTCTTTGATCCACAAGAAAATAAAGTGTTTGTATCGACAAATGCTACTTTCTTGGAAGAAGACCACGTTAGAGAACACAAACCACACAGTAAAATTGTGTTGAGTGAACTTTCTAGGGAAGCTACAAATGAATCAACAAGAGTTGTTGATGAGGCTGGACCTTCAACAAGGTTTGTTGATGAGCCCAGTTCAGAGGCTGGACCTTCAACAAGAGTTGTTGATGAGCCCAGTACATCTGGTCAAGCCCATCATTCTCAAGAGTTGAGAATGCCTCGACGTAGTGGGAGGGTTGTTATTCAACCTGAACGCTATCTGGGTTTAGCAGAAACTCCAGCTGTCATACCTGATGATGGTGTTGAGGATCCATTGACCTTTAGACAGGCAATGAATGATGTGGATCATGACCAGTGGGTCAAAGCTATGGACCTAGAGATGGAGTCTATGTACTTCAATCAAGTCTGGGATCTTGTAGACTTACCTGAAGGGGTAAAACCCATAGGGTGCAAATGGATCTACAAGAGAAAACGAGACGTAGCTGGTAAAGTACAGACTTTCAAAGCTCGACTTGTGGCAAAGGGTTATACCCAAAAGGAAGGGGTGGACTATGAAGAAACCTTTTCTCCAGTTGCCATGTTAAAGTCGATAAGGATACTGTTGTCCATTGCCACGTTTTATGATTATGAAATTTGGCAAATGGATGTCAAGACTGCTTTTCTGAATGGCAATCTTGAAGAGAGCATCTTTATGTCTCAACCAGAAGGGTTCATCGCTCAAGATCAAGGGCAAAAAGTTTGCAAGCTTAAACGATCCATTTATGGGTTGAAGCAAGCTTCCAGATCTTGGAATATAAGGTTTGACACTGCTGTCAAATCTTATGGCTTTGACCAGAACGTTGATGAGCCTTGTGTTTACAAAAGGATTATCAGCGGTTCAGTAGCTTTTATGGTGTTGTATGTAGATGATATTCTGCTTATTGGGAATAATGTAGAATATCTAACTGAAATTAAAACTTGGCTATCAACTGAGTTCCAAATGAAAGATTTGGGTGAAGCTCAATATGTTCTAGGGATTCAAATTATCAGGAATCGTAAGAACAGAACGTTAGCCCTGTCTCAAGCATCCTATATAGACAAGATGTTGTCTAAATATAAGATGCAGAATTCCAAAACGGGTTTACTCCCCTTCAGGCATGGAGTTCATTTGTCTAAGGAACAATGTCCTAAGACACCTCAAGAAATTGAGGATATGAGACGGATCCCTTATGCTTCAGCACTGGGCAGCCTTATGTATGCCATGTTGTGTACTAGGCCTGACATATGCTATGCAGTTGGGATAGTTAGTAGATACTAGTCTAATCCAGGGTTAGACCACTGGACTGCAGTGAAAAACAACCTCAAGTATCTTAGGAGAACGAGGGACTATCAGCTTGTGTATGGCGCTAAGGATTTGATCCTTATAGGATACACAGACTCTGACTTTCAAACTGATAAGGATTCTAGGAAATCCACGTCAGGGTCAGTGTTTACCCTAAATGGGGGCGCTGTGGTCTGGCGTAGCATCAAACAAGGATGCATTGCAGACTCCACCATGGAGGCCGAATATGTCGCTGCTTGTGAAGCAGCTAAGGAGGCTGTATGGCTTAGGAAGTTCTTGATGGATTTGGAAGTTGTTCCAAATATGAACTTGCCAATCACCCTTTATTGTGATAATAGTGGTGCAGTGGCAAATTCTAAAGAACCTCGCAGTCACAAGAGAGGCAAACACATAGAGCGCAAATATCATCTCATCAGAGAGATCGTGCAACGAGGTGATGTGATCGTCACGAAGATAGCTTCGGAGCACAATATTGCTGATCCATTTACGAAGGCTCTCACGGCTAAAGTGTTCGAGGGTCATCTAGATGGTCTAGGTCTGCGAGATATGTACATAGAATAATCTAGGGCAAGTGGGAGAAGTGTAATGGGTATTCAAATACCCTAGTTTATTGTATTTATCTGTATTTGTACTTTTCATGTATTATACAGTATTAATACAAACTATTATTCCTACTTCAATGATTATTCAATTTTGATAGTTGATGTACATTGCCCACTAGAGTTTTAGTTCAAGTGGGAGTTGTTGGGTTTTATGCCCTAAAACTCGTAGATAGTAAATGAAACAAATTAATCGATCTCAATAAAGCGTTATTTGAGTGATTCAGTAAATGGGTTATTGAATAATCGATTTTGCATTAATAAACCCTAAATCCAATAAACTAAGATCCAAGGTTGTTTAAATGAAACTTGGACTAGTATGTAGGGACATACGGGGATCAGTGTCCAAGTAACAACCTAAATTGTCTATAGTATAGGGATAAGGCTGGGTACCTTATCCTGGTGACACTATGTGATACGGTCCACCTTGTATCCGATACAGATGCAATGATCCAAAGCATCCATGTAGGAGACATGCGGGTGGGGGTATCCTATGCAATGAGTTTGCATAAGACCGGACCACGAAATAGTAACCACTAGATGTAACGCCGTTAACTAGTCTAGGTTTCTATTTCAATAGGATGACCTAGGTAACTCAATCTCAATCCTGAGTCTGTTATGAACTCCTTTTCAGGAGGGATTGTCCTTAGATTTGTATGGGTGAGAGTGGCCTGCTCGCCGAATCAATATTCCTACCATTTCAGGGGCAAGACCGAATGGGGGCTGGGAACATAACAGTACAAGATGGAATTCACTCCTTCCACTATTGGGGCAAGTAGATGTGTGTTCCCTTAAGGGCTGATTCCGGGGCTTGAACAAAAGCGCGCTGTCCTCTCCTGGCCTGAGAGGAATTTTTGTTTAGTGGTTGGACCCTAAACAGGTTGTTCATTAGAGAGATCAGTGGTACTTAAGGACCCAGAGGTAACCCAGGGGTAAAACGGTAATTTGACCCAGCTGGTGTTACGAACACACGTGAAGGATTGACTTACTGCTATTAATCGATATCCGTGGACACAGAAATATTCTACAGTGAGAAGAGTGCAGCTGTGGGTCTTTAGTGGAGTGACCCACGGTTAACGAATGTTGATTGACTCGGTTAATGAGTTTAGCTGATCAATCTCGTATCGTTGGAGCTTCTGATCTGTAGGTCCATTAGGTCCACCTGCTAGCTCATAACGGGTTCTGAGATAATTTAATCTTGGTATTAAAGGGAATTAATATAATGTATGGAGATACATTATAGTATAAAGTTTAATTAAAGAATTAAACTTTATAACTAATTTTGAATATGATTCGAAATTAATTATTGAGAGAATAATGAATTTAATTAAATATGTGATATATGATTAATTCATGAATTAATTAATTGGGGAATTAATTAATTTAATTTAGTTTGGTTAAATGTGATTTAATCAAATTAATACTATAGTTTATATTAATGTGCATCATAATGTACATTAATATAAACTATAGGTTAAATGAGAGAGATTAAAATTGAATATGATTCAATTGTAATTAAATATTGGATATTTAATTAATGTGGATTCAATTAATAAGATTAATTGAATGGTCAATTTAATTCAATTTAATATGATTCAAATTGAATTAAATACCTTATGTTATAATTGATTTAATTAATATTGTCTTAATTAAATTAATTATAATTAATTAATTAAATAAATTATATTATTATTATTATTTAATTAATGGACGACCAAGATCGGTTGGATTTGATCCAACGATCTAGATGGAGTAGGGTTTTAACTTCCCCCCACTTATCGTTAAGTGGAGAGGGGGTTACCCAACTCATGGCATTCATTCTCATTCTGACGATAGACACAGAATGTTGTTTTGTTCTCTCGATTCTTATTTTCTCTCAAAAAAAAATCCCAGCAATTCCTTTGCTGTAAAATTCCCATCCAAGACCAAAATTGGTTCCCACAAGCCAATCTCGAATTCAAAGAGTCATAGTGGGTGATCCGACGTGGTGGTGTTCGTTGGGAGGAAGAATCACATACATTGGAGCATTGTGCTGTGTTCTTCAATTCCATGTAAGTTTTCTAGATCTAAATAAGTTTTTAGATCTAATTTTTCAAGCATGCTTAATCAAATCGTCTAAATAGAAATCGTTTCTGTTTTTATTTTTTGCCCAACGTATCGGTATTCTAATTAGAAATTAAATCACAAACGGTGAAAACCGCTTCCGCTAGAGGATTCAATTCCTTCACCTTTATGAACCTCCTATAAAATCCAGCATGTCCTAAGAAACTCCGAATTCCCTTCCCTGAATTCGGTGGCTGTAGTCTTTCGATAACCTCAACTTTTGCTCTATCAACTTCTAGACCATTTTTAGAAATCCTATGACCTAACACTATGCCCTCCTTCACCATGAAGTGGCACTTCTCCCAATTAAGTACTAGATGGGTATCCTCACATCTTTTTAATACCTCCTATATTATCTGAACAACTCTGAAAAGACCCTCCAAACACTGAAAAAGCGTCCATAAAGACTTCAACAGTGGACTCAATCATATCAGAAAAAATTGCTAGCATACACCGCTGAAATGTTGCTGGAGCATTGCAAAGGCCGAAAGGCATTCTCCTAAAAGCGAACGTCCCATAAGGGCAGGTGAAAGTGGTTTCTTCCTGATCCTCAGGAGCAATAGTAATCTGGTTATACCCAGAAGAACCATCCAAGAAACAGTAGTAGGCCTGACCAGCCAATCGATCCAACATCTGGTCGATAAATGGTAGAGGGAAATGATCCTTTCGGGTGGTTTTATTAAGCCTTCTGTAATCCATACAAACCCTCCAGCCAGTTACTGTCCTTGTGGGAATCAGCTCATTATCTTTATTGCTCACCACAGTGACACCTCCTTTTTTAGGAACACATTGGACAGGGCTTACCCAATTGCTATCGGCAATTGGATAGATAATCCCAGCATCCAACCATTTAATTACCTCCTTTTTAACAACCTCTTTCATTGCAGGGTTAAACCTTCTTTGTTGCTCAATACTCCTAAAGGATCCCTCCTCTAGAGTGATTTTATGCATACAAAAAGATGGGCTAATCCCCTGAATATCAGCCAATGTCCAGCCTATAGCTTTGTGGTATTGCTGCAGCAATTTTATTAAGGCCTCCTCATTCTCCGGTATTAAATCTGATGCAACAATAATGGGCAATGTCTCACTTTCCCCAAGATACACATACTTTAGATGATCCGGTAAAGGTTTCAAATCTAAAGTGGGTGCCTCAATTAGGGATGGCTTAATTGGGGGAGCCTTTCTTTGATCTAAATCTAAAGACTCAAAAACATCCTCACATCTAAACAATTCTTTTTCATTTTTTCTATCTAAAGAACAAAATTCAAAATCTTCTACACTAACCTCTCCATGCTTTTCCGAATGCTCATCAGTCGAATCCTATATTGTTGTCTCAATAACTGTGCTCTCCAGAATCCTGATGAAGGAGCAATCCTCCATCTCGTCTGGATATTTCATGGCTTTAAACACATTAAATTTCACTTCCTCATTACAGACTCTCATTGTTAATTCTCCTTTTTGAACATCTATTAATGCCCTACCAGTAGCCAAAAATGGACGACCTAGAATAATTGGGACATCTTTATCAGCCTCATAATCTAAAATGATAAAATCAACAGGAAATATGAACTCACCTAACCTTTTCTTTTTAGTCAAAATATCCTTAAGAAATCTAGCATAATTAGGCATTTGCTCAATAGCTTCTACTAAAGGGATATTTATATGCAACTGCTTAAGAATCTCTAAAAACTTTTTAAATTGACCATCCTGATTCTTTGGCTTTTGCCTTTGCGGAAAAGGTAGAGGTGGTACATAAGGTGGGGGCGGCACATATGGTGGTTCTACATCTGGCACAGAACCAGATGCTCCAGCATTCTCTTTGCTGCCTCCAGCACCCTGACCAGACTCCAACTCTTTCTCAACAACAACATTATTATCACTATTACTATTTAAATCCTGGGTCTTTCTAGACTCTTCTAATGGCTTACCACTCCTAAGAGTTACTGCCTTTACCTGCTTCTTACCTTCCCTTCGAGGGTGTTCAGTATCCGAAGGAAGTTTCCCTTGAGGCCTTGCCTTGAGCTCATTAGCTAGCTGACCCACTTGCAATTCCAGGGCCCTCATCGAAGCTTGATTACTTTGAATTGCGGCGTCTGTGCGAGCCATAAATTCTTTCATCATTGCCTCGAGAGAATTTCCCGAATTTTGCTGGGGCAAAGCCTGCTTATTTTGCTGGGCATTACCTGTGCTTTAGCAAATCCTGGCTGGTTCATCTTCTGTTGCGCTTGTACGTTATTTCCTTGACCCCCCCATGAGAAGTTGGGGTGGTTGCGCCAACTTGGATTATAAAAGTTAGAATAAGGGTTGTTCCTCTGATTACCTACAAAAAACACAGAAGTTGGATTGCTGGGGCAAAACTCGTAGTTGTGGTCTTCACCGCAATAGACACATGCGTCGTCCGTGACTTGGTTCACCACTGCTGCAGGCTCCATAGCTGGTGGCTGCTAATGACTAATCACTGTCACATTCTTAAGAGCGTTAGCAATCATAGCAAGATCGGCCCTAATGGTGGACACACCATCAACCTCTAACACACTCTTAACCTTTTTAGTTGTGCCTCTAACATCCGACCACTGACAACTATTAATAGATATTCTTTCTAAAATTTCATAGGCTTCATCAAAAGTTTTTGCCAAAAGGGCCCCTCTAGCCGAAGCATCGACCATACCTTGGGTTACTCCATTCAAACCATTGTAAAATGTTTCCATTTGAATACAATGAGGTAACCCATGGTGGGGACACTTTCGCAAAAGCTCCTTAAACCTCTCCCAAGCCTCACTAAAAGTCTCATCTTCAAGTTGCCTAAACCCTACTATTTCACTCCTTAATTTAGCATTTCTATTAGGTGGGAAATATTTACTCAAAAATTTTTCAGCTAACTCATCCCACGTCCTAATTGATCCTGGAGCAAAAGAGTTTAACCATGACTTTGCTCCATCTCTAAGAGAATATGGGAACAAAGTTAATCTAAGAGCATCTCTAGGCACTCCTTGAATTACAAAAGAATCACTAACTCCTAGAAAAGACTTGAGATGTAAATGAGGGTCTTCAGATGACAAACCATGGAATTGCCCCACGGTTTGCAACATCTGAAACATTACCGGTTTCATTTCAAAATTCGTCGCTTGGATTTGGGGACGTGCAATCCCTGGATTCAACTCATTAAACATCGGGACAACATATGCTCGAATGGCTCTGGTCCTATCGTTTGCTATCAAGATAGGATTCTCAGCCTGATTATTTCGCTGCTCATTTTGCTCAAACAGTGGGTTTTGCTGCAACAACGGATTCTGCTGGGGGTTCACTGCTACTGGACCTTCAGGAACCTGCGGGAGTTGCGGCACGTTCTCCATCTGGTTTCTGCGCTGCTCCCTCCTTCTGTTCCTAAATGTCCTTTCAATTTCTGGGTCAAGCTCAAACCGTACCCCAGGTGGATCGCTCATGCACCAAAGTCACACCTGCAAAAACAAAAGAAACAATCAAAAAGTTCTAGCACCAAACCACTAAAACACATACACAAAACAGATCAGATAAAAACTTAATCAAGTCCCCGGCAACGGCGCCAAAAACTTGTTGGGTTCCTAGAGTGAGTAAAAATGTAGTATAAAATACTCTAGAATTCCTGTGCAAGTATACACAGTCTGCAACAAGTAATATTATCAATCAAGGGTCTGAATAAATCTCCACTTTACCTATTTTGTGCAATTTTTCTAATGGTTTCAAGAATAACAAAATGATTGGGTTTTATCGGAATTATGCTGAAGCAAAATAAATAACAGAACAATAATTAAACAAATAGATAGACAGATTAAAGACAGGCGCTGGTTAGGTTTTAGTGATTGTTATAAAATATGCTCTAGCAATATTATTGATCATGCATTTCCCGCAGTATTTTTAACGGATTCCTCCCGGAACTCCGGATCTTTTGGGATGTGTTTCAACCCCAATGAAGTGCGACCGATCAGGCACTAGGCAAATGGCTATCCCTAGCTCAGTCACTGGCGTTCACCAATACACAATGATCGTAATGTGGAGAATTGCCACACACTCTCTAAATCATCCCTGAAACTAGAGAGAGCTATCCATACCGGCTGGCCAGGCGGGCATAAAATAAGAATGAGCACAACAATTAACCAAAATGCAATAGTCAATTTATTACTAGAGATGAAGCACAGTAATCACATTATTCCTAACCAAGACCTTAAGGTACTTAGTTCGTAATAAGCATAGGAACACGAATTACAATCTGAGTATGCATGTCCATAACCACAATTTAAGAAGGAAAATAAACTCCCTAATCAGCTTGCGGATGATGGTGTACTTGATGATCTTCAATCTCTACACTATTCGGCTTCCAAGGGAAAACATGGAATGAATTTGACTTTGACGGCTACTTCCTTTTATAGAAGGATGGGAGGCTTGAATAAGGTCAACTAGGACACGTGTAAGGCTCTCCTTGATCCTTTATCCCGAAGATATCTCAATAGAAGTCGGTTCATGAAGTTGGCTAACGAGCTGTGATGTTGCAGTTTCTGCTTCCAGTTTTGCTGCAGCATAAAATTTGCTCCTTCCAGTCGCTCAGCAGCATAATCTGCACAAAGTGATTTCAAAAGCTTCCATTCTTCCAAATGGGTTAAATCATGTAATATCTATCCAAAACAAACCCTAATAAGCATAAAGGACACACAAATCCCTATATAAATGAGGCCTAAATAACTACCTTTTTGGCAGTTATCAATGGGAAAAATGTCTAGAGTGAGTGGGAGCGGGACACGTGTCAACGTATCCCTCGGTCTCCTCCCATAGTTCGCACCGTGAGAGTCCTATGATCCGTCTGCAGGTTGTCCTGGCACAACCATCCCTTCGGAGGGCCTGGTCATAAGATTCGGAACATCGTGAACTTCTGAAAAAGGATAGGAGCTCTTAGGCTAATCACCAACAGTTGTCTTTCCCTTCGGTAGCCTGTATGTGCGTGCCTCTGAGATCTGAAAGTGGGAGGGTTACACTTACGAGGATGAGTTAAAAGTGTTAACAAATCCTTGACCGAACAACGGTGGCTAATTTCTATAGGAATATGAGTTATTCTGGAATTAGAATTAGCTGAGAGGTGTCTCATTTCAAAGGAGGAGTACCTGATCACCCTTCAGTGGCTGATATTCTAAGCCTCTGAAACATCATTGCAAAACTAAATCGATAGTTTTAGGGTTCTATGATTGTCTGTTTTGCTAAATTGATTGGATTGTGTGCAATTGTTTGCTTGTATGATGGGTTAAGGCAAAGATAACTAATACGGTCATTGTTTGTTTAAATTTCACCAATGTCTTCCTCAATTGTCTCGCTGCTTAAAAATGAGAAATTAACCGGCAAAAGTTATGCTACGTGGAAGTCGAACCTGAATACGATTCTTGTTGTCGATGATCTGCGGTTCGTCTTAATGGAGGATTGTCCTCCAGCCCCTGCTCGTAATCATCCCAAGCAGTTAAGGATGCTTATGACCGCTGGACAAAGGCCAATGATAAGACTCGCGTCTATATCCTAGCCAGCTTATCTAAAGTTTTGGCTAAAAGGCATGAGGGCATGGTAACAGCGAGGGAGATTATGAACTCTCTCCAGGAGATGTTTGGACAACCGTCCTACCAACTCCACCATGACGCTCTCAAATACGTTTATAGCTGTCGCAT
This sequence comes from Luffa acutangula, assembly GCA_036850905.1. Classification (NCBI taxonomy): domain Eukaryota; kingdom Viridiplantae; phylum Streptophyta; class Magnoliopsida; order Cucurbitales; family Cucurbitaceae; genus Luffa; species Luffa acutangula. The sequence goes on from CM072098.1 coordinate 25,121,742, forward strand.
GAAAGAGGGCACGTCTGTTCGGGAGCATGTCCTGGATATGATGGTCCAATTCAACGTGGCAGAGGAAAACGGGGCGGTCATAGATGAGCGTAGTCAGGTTGCATTCATCTTAGAATCTCTTCCGAAGAGTTTTCGGCAGTTTCGAAACAATGCAATGATGAATAAGATAACTTTCAACCTGACTAGCCTCCTGAATGAGTTACAACTCTATCAGTCTCTTCTTAAGAACAAGGGACAGATAGAAGGAGAGGCAAACGTTGTTCACTCTAAAAGAAAGTTCGGGAAGGGTTCATCATCTGGAACTAAATCTGTAGCCACTTCTTCAAAGAAAACTCAGAAGAAGAAAGGAAACAAGGGGAAGGCTCCCAGTATTGCTGCTAAAAGCAAGGGAAAAGCCAAAGCTATGGCAGACAAGGGCAAGTGTTTCCACTGCAATGTAGATGGACATTGGAAGAGAAACTGCCCAAAGTACCTTGCTGATAAAAAGAAGGAAAAGGAAGGTAAATTTGATTTACTGGTTTTAGAAACATGCCTGGTAGAACATGATGAGTTTACCTGGATACTTGATTCAGGAGCAACTAATCATGTTTGCTCTTCTGTTCAGGAAAATAGTTCCTTTCGGCAGTTGAACGGTGGGGAAATGACACTCAGGGTCGAAACTAGAGAATTCATTTCAGCTAAAGCAGTGGGAGCTGCGAAGTTATTTTTTAGAAATAGATTCTTACTTTTAGAAAGTTTGTTAATCGTTCCCAAGATTAAGAGGAACTTAATTTCTATTTCATGTTTGATTGAACAATCGTATACAGTTACTTTTGATATGAATGAAGCGTTCATTTATAAAAATGGTGTACTTATTTGTTCAGTCAAATTGGAAAATAACTTGTATGTTTTAAGACCAACCGAAAACAAAGCACTTTTAAATCACGAATTATTTAAAACTGCTAAAACTCATAGTAAAAGGCAAAAGATTTCTCCATCAAGTAACAATACTCATTTTTGGCATCTCAGACTTGGTCATATAAACATCGATAGGATCGTTCGTTTGGTAAAGAATGGACTTCTAAGCAAGTTAGAAGATGATTCACTACCACCTTGTGAATCTTGTCTCGAGGGAAAAATGACCAAGAGACCCTTTACTGGAAAAGGTTACAGAGCCAAAGAACCCTTAGAGTTAATACATTCGGATCTATGTGGTCCAATGAATGTAAAAGCTCGAGGAGGGTACGAATATTTCATCTCATTTATAGATGATTATTCAAGATATGGTTACTTGTACCTAATGGGACATAAGTCTGAAGCCCTTGAAAAGTTTAAGGAGTTTAAGGCTGAAGTTGAAAACCTATTAGGTAAATCAATTAAAGTACTTCGATCTGATCGAGGAGGGGAGTATATGGATCAAAGATTCCAGGATTATATGATAGAACATGGAATCCAATCTCAACTCTTAGCCCCTGGTACACCTTAGCAGAATGGTGTGTCAGAAAGGAGAAATAGAACCTTGTTAGACATGGTTCGATCAATGATGAGCTATGCTCAATTGCCTAGCTCGTTTTGGGGGTATGCAGTAGAGACTGCAGTATACATCTTGAACAATGTTCCCTCGAAAAGTGTTTCTGAAACACCTTTCGAATTATGGAAGGGGCGTAAACCTAGTTTGCATCACTTTCGCATCTGGGGTTGTCCAGCACACGTGCTTGTGACAAATCCTAAGAAACTGGAACCTCGTTCAAAACTGTGCCAATTTGTTGGTTACCCTAAAGAAACGAGAGGTGGTTATTTCTACGACCCACAAGAAAATAAGGTGATTGTATCGACAAACGCCAGTTTCTTAGAGGAAGACCACATGAGAGATCATAAACCACGCAGCAAAATAATATTAGGAGAAGCTACTGAAGAATCATCAAGAGTTGTTGATGAAGTTGGACCTTCAACAGGGGTTGATGAAGGAACTAGTTCTTCAGATCCATCCCGTCCATCTCAAACGTTGGGAATGCCTCGACGCAGTGGGAGGGTTGTATTACAACCTGACCGCTACTTGGGGTTTAACTGAAACTCAGGTTGTCATACCTAATGATGGCATTGAAGATCCATTGTCCTATCGACAGGCAATGAATGACGAAGATAAGGATGAATGGGTCAAAGCCATGAACCTGGAAATGGAGTCAATGTACTCCAATTCTGTATGGGAACTTGCAGATCTACCATATGGGGTAAAACCCATAGGGTGCAAATGGATCTATAAGAGGAAAAGAGATGCAGCTGGAAAGGTACAGACCTTCAAAGCTAGACTAGTGGCAAAGGGTTATACCCAAAAGGAAGGGGTTGACTATGAGGAAACTTTTTCTCCTGTAGCCATGTTAAAGTCCATAAGAATTCTCTTATCCATAGCCACATATTATGACTATGAAATATGGGAAATGGACGTCAAGACTGCCTTTCTGAGTGGTAATCTTGAAGAGAATATCTTCATATCTCAACCCGAAGGGTTCATCGCCCAAGGTGAGGAACAAAAGGTTTGTAAGCTCAATCGATCCATTTATGGATTGAAACAAGCATCCAGATCATGGAACATTAGATTTGATGCTGCAATCAAATCTTTTGGCTTTGACCAAAACGTTGATGAGCCTTGTGTGTACAACAATGTCAACAAAAGGAAAGTAGTTTTTCTAATACTTTATGTAGACGATATCCTACTCATTGGGAATGATGTAGGATACCTCACTGACATTAAGAAATGGCTAGTAGCCCAATTCCAAATGAAAGATCTGGGAGAGGCTCAATACGTTATGGGAATCCAAATCATTAGGGATCGTAAGAACAAAACGCTAGCTCTGTCTCAAGCAACGTATATTGACAAGATGTTGTCTCGATATTCGATGCAAAACTCCAAGAAGGGACTACTACCCTTCAGACATGGGGTACACCTGTCTAAGGAACAGTCTCCTAAGACACCTCAAAAAATTGAGAACATGAGACACATTCCCTACACCTCAACTGTGGGCAGCTTAATGTATGCTATGCTCTGCACTAGGCCTGACATATGTTATGCAGTGGGAGTAGTCAGTAGGTATCAGTCTAATCCAGGGTTGGACCACTGGGGAGCGGTTAAGAACATCCTCAAGTATCTTCGGAGAATGAGGGACTACATGCTTGTGTATGGAGCTAAGGATTTGATTCTTACTTGATACACTGACTCTGACTTTCAAGCTGATAAGGATTCAAGGAAATCCACATCAGGGTCAGTATTCACCCTCAATGGAGGAGCAGTAGTGTGGAGAAGCATCAAACAAGGATGCATAGCAGACTCAACCATGGAGGCTGAGTATGTAGCAGCTTGCGAAGCAGCTAAGGAGGCAGTATGGCTTAGAAAGCTCTTGACTGATTTGGAATTGGTTCTGAATATGAACGTGCCCATAACACTATACTGTGACAACAGTGGGGCTGTAGCCAACTCAAAAGAACCTCAAAGCGACAAACGGGGTAAACACATCGAGAGGAAGTATCACCTGATACGGGAGATTGTGCAACGAGGAGATGTGATCGTCACTAAGATCGCCTCGGAGCACAACATTGCTGATCCATTTACGAAGGCTCTCACGGCTAAAGTGTTTGAGGGTCATCTAGAGGGTCTAGGTCTACGAGATATGTATGCCATCTAATATAGGGCAAGTGGGAGAAATGTATAATGGGTATAAGGATGCCCTAGTTCATTGTATTATATACGTGACACTTCCAACTTTAGATTATTGCATTTACATCCCACTAACTAGTGTTTTAGTTCAAGTGGGAGTTTGTTGGGTTTTATGCCCTAAAACTCGTAGATAGTGAATGTAACCGTTGACTGGATATTAATTAAATAATATTGATATATTTTTCCATTAATTGTTATTAGTTATTTTATATTTGTCTTTGCCTAATAATAACCTTAATCCAATAAACTAGACATCCAAGGTTGTAATATGAGTCTTGAACTATATGTAGCGACTGATAACTGCCCAAAAGGTAGTTATTTAGGCCTCAATTATATAGAGATTTGTGTGTCCCTTATGCTTACTAGGGTTGGTTTTGGATAGATATTACATGTTTTAATCCATTTGGAAGAATGGAAGCATTGGAAATTATTTGTGCAGATTATGCTGCTGAGCGACTGGAGGGAGCAAATTCTGTGCTGCAGCAAAACTGGGAGTAGAAACTGCCACATCACAGCTCATTAGCCAACTTCATGAACCGACTTCTGTTGAGTGATTTTCGTGATAAAGGAGCAAGGAGAGCCCTACACGTGTCCAAGTTGACCTAATTGAAGTCTCCTCTCCTTCTATAAAAGGAAGTAGCCGTCAAAGTCAAATTCATTCCATGTTTTCCCTTGGAAGCCGAATATTTTAGAGAGATTGAAGATCATCAAGAACACCATCTTCCGCAAGCTGATTAGGGAGTTTATTTTCTTTATTAACTTGTGGTTATGGACATGCATACTCAGATTGTAATTCGTATTCCTATGCCTATTTTGAACTAAGTAGCTAAGGTGTTGGTTAGGAATAATGTGATTATTGTGCTTCATCTCTAGTAATATATTGACTATCGCATTTTGGTTAATTGTTGTGTTTATTCTCATTTTATGCCCGCCTGGCCAACCGATATGGATAGCTGTCTCTAGTTTCAGGGATGATTTAGAGAGTGTGTGGCAATTATCCACACTACGATCATTGTGTATTGGTGAACGCCAATGACTGAGCTAGGGATAGCCAGTTGCCTAGTGCTTGATCGGTCGCTCTTCATTGGGTTTGAAACATATCCCACAAGATTCGGAGTTCCGAGAGGAATCCGCTAATAATACTGCGAGAAATGCATGATCAATAATAGTGCTAGAGCATATCTTAGAACAATCACTAAAACCTAACCAGCGCCTGTCTTTAATCTGTCTATCTATTTGTTTACTTATTGTTCTATCATTTATTTTGCTTCAGCATAATTCCGATAAAACCAAATCATTTTACTATTCTTGAAACCATTGGAAAGTTACACAAAAATAGGTAGAGTGGAAACTAATTCAGGGCTCGGATTGATAATATTACTTGCTGCAGACTGTGTATACTTGCACATGAATTCTAGAGTCTTTTATACCATATTTTTACTCACTCTAGGAACCCAACAAGTTTTTGGCGCCGTTGCCGGGGACTTGAATAAGTTTTTATTTGATTTATTTTTGTGTATGTGTTTTAGTGGTTTGGTGCTAGAACTTTTTGATTGTTTCTTTTGTTTTTGCAGGTGTGATTTTGGTGCATGAGCGATCCGCCTGGGGTACGGTTTGAGCTTGATCCAGAAATTGAAAGGACATTTAGGAACAGAAGGAGGGAGCATCGCAGAAACCAAATGGAGAACGTTGTTGCACGTTTTTAATCCCGCAAGCGAACGGGTCGTCACAAGTAATATAGTGATTTTGAGTATAGAGTATCGTCTCCACAGGGATTGGATTTATTCAATTAAGTACCACGAATAATCTTGCTTAGCTTTATTTAGAGAACAAAATCTAATGCCGGAAAATAACAAAAAGCTAATCTAGAAAGCAAAAGATAAATGGTGACACAATTTGGAGGGATAATTCTAAGAGAGTTGTTGATTTTATCAATTGGACCTTTAATGCGTAATGAATTAACCAATATGGATTAACAAATCATTTGATTCATAAGTCTAGAAGCCTAATTTCAAGGATTCTCCTGTCGGTCTCCTCTTATCTCATACCGTTCAATAAAGAATCTCCTTTCAATCTCATCTTTATTTACTTAGTATGGCATTACGACCCTTCAGTACAACCTCTAACGTTATTTATTTTGTCCCTTGTCACCCGGGTAAATAACCGTTCGTCATGCATTCAAGTCTAGTCTAAGCTTCTCTTCGTCGAGTTTCCACTTAGTAACAATTCATTTAATCAGTGATCAGTTGATTAAAAGCATTACGGACAAAATGCACAAATGAACAATAATGACAATTAAACCACATCAATTCATTAATTCAGCAGAGGTTCAACATCTAAATCAATCTCATAGAATTTAGGAATTTGCTACTCATAATCACTAAAATTCAATAATTCCTAATCACAACAATTCTAGAAACTAAAACATAAAGGAAAAGGGAAGAGAAATGCTCATAAAAGTGTCGATCTCCTCGATCCCGCGCCGACCTCCTTCGATCCCGAGCTCCAAAGATCTTCAACAAAGCTCCAAAACTCTCCCAAAAATCCCCAATTTTAGTGTAGACTCTAGAATGGGGTGAAAACCCACAAATTGGCACACCAAATATGGATGCAAAAGGCTCCTTTTATAGGCTCCCAGCAGGCACAACGTCGAGACGCTACAAGGACAGCGTCGAGACGCTACAAGGACAGCGTCGAGACGCTCTGACGTCATCTTTTCTTGGGCTCCAAGACGTCACAGCGTCGAGACGCTCCTTGGACAGCGTCGAGACGCTCTCGCGATTCTGGACCTTTCCATGCAGCTGCCTAGCGTCGAGATGCTCAAGGCTTAGCGTCGAGACGCTAGGCCCTGAATCTTCAATAATGGCCCGATTTTGACTCCATTTTTGGGCCTCCAACTTTCTTTTGGCCCAAATGCTTCTTGTAATGGATTTTGGGCACTTTTCTTGACCCAAATTGATACTTTAAGACTTGAAATTCATGAATTTGGGCTTCTAACTCATTCTTCTTGGCTTTTTGGACTCGGATCTTAAATGTAATTCTCCAAATTGCTCAAAAAGTCTCCAAAATCATCCAAAATCTCTCAAAATTCCATTTTTTTCTTCTTTGACTCGGTTTTCTGAAATTTAAATAGAAAATAGCATTAAAATACACAATTCAAGCATAAAACTAGCTAAAATTAATAGGAAAATGATGACAATTTTGCATGTCATCACACCCCAAACTTAAACCTTTGCTAGTCCTGAGCAAAGCTAAAACCATTTAAACGAATCAACTATTGCAAATGCATGACTCTAAGCTCAATGATCAAAATAATGAACTATAACAATTAAAGGAAATATTAAAACATATTATTTCATCACGAAATTTAAATCTAAACTCTTCATCCCTTGCGTGTGTGTGTGCGAGCTTCCTTATTAGGTCTTTACTAGCCTAGAAAAGGTTTATAAAATCCTCAGTTCATCTTCCCCCTACACTGGCCCTAAGCTCTAATTATCCAGCTTTCCAACAATCAAGAAAGCAATATCCCACTAAGGTGCCTGAAACAATGGGGTATGCCTCCCCGAAACTTGCATTTTTTTAATTTATTTTTTTTTATTTTTTTATTTTTTTATTTTTAGAATCCTTTTAGATGTAGCGCCTTCGTTTTGGCTTGCCAACATTGGTGATGATAGCATCCAACTACGAGCGCCTCATCTTTCAGGTTGCCGAAGCATGCTCATTTCTTTTCAGCGCTTTCATGCAAAGGCAAACGATGGGTGTCATGAATGCCCCTGGTTACTAACGTTTTCAAGAAAGTGGAGCATTCTTTTTTTTCTTCTTTTTTTTTTCTTTCTTTTACCCCTTTTTTTCATATATATATATATATATATATATATATATATATATATATATATATTTACACTTTTCTTTTATTTGCAGGCTAATAAACATGATTTTTCTCCCAAGTAAAAGATTACAAACTCTCATGCCGTTCAATCTTTCAAATTAGATCTTAAGCCTATCGGAGTGACAACAAACATCTAGATAATATAATCCAATTCTAAGCATTCAAAACCATATAAGCAGGCTAACTGCTCAACATGTGCAAGGAAATCAAAGAAAAAATTTAAATTAACATGAATCTTGAACATGCTTTCATATTTCACAAAAATTGAACAAAATTCATTATCTAGATCATATCATAGACCGTCCTCATCAAAACAGATGCAATAGAATCATCATGAAAAAAAATTTCAATAAGCTCAGATCAGAACAGCAAAGCCTCCCCCCCAAACTTAAATCATACATTGCCCTCAATGTATCAATTATTCAGACTAATTAAGCATGCTTAAGGACAATTAAAAAGATAAAGGGAGAACGGAACTGCCCTGGAATGTGAGAGAAATCATGGATGCCAGCCTTCAACAATCATTGGGGTGATTTGGAAGAAATCGTGGTTTCGAGCTCCTTCAAAAATTGATCAACGGGAACAAAAGATCAACATGCTCTAACTAAAAAAAACTGAAAAATAAAGAAAAGAAAATTAACGGAAAAATAAACTTGGGTTGCCTCCCAAGAAGCGCTTGTTTAACGTCTCTTAGCTAGACGAGTTTGTGCGGTCTTTCAAGGCACATAAAAATTCTCGTATTTCTTCGGGCCCTTCTTCCTTGAATCGATGAAGCATACTATTGCTAGCAAGCTTACTAGCTTTTCATGGGACCCTGAAGCAGAAATATTTTTGGGTTTTTCTTTTAATAAAAGCTGTTGGTATGGGTGTACGATTGTACTAAACGATTATCCGCAAGCGCACAGGTCGTCACAAGTTACATAAAACAGAAAGTATTCCGAGTATCGAATCCTCAGGGAGGCGAAGCGAAACTTAAGCAAATAATTAAAATTCTCTTGAGCACTGAAAATACTTAGGTGAAATAATATTTAGGGACCACTTTCATGCAATAAAAAGATTTAAATTCCAGATGACTAATGAAAACAAATTGATCAATCAGAAATAAAATGTGGAGAAAGAGTTTTCTTTAAGCGGGAAGAGGGGTCTTGAAAATCAATGGTTAGCTGAATAATTGCTATAATTATCCTATCTCATTGCCCAACTAATTATAATCCTAGAATCTCCGTTAATCACATAGGTTCTCCTGTCGGTTTCCCCTAATTGTAATTAATTCATTTTAACAACCTAAGTGTCCTTAGCGCTATTAAAAATCATTAATTATTACACTCTGATTCATTTTAGGAATCTAAGTTTAATCAACTAATCCCGGTGTCACAACGGGCAATTAAACTAGTTGCATGGATTATGATCTATCCTAATTTCTCTCCGTCGAGTTTCCATTAAGAAACGAATCATTACACAATTGGCCAGATTGAGTAAAGCATTAAGCACATCCATACAAATAATTAGGACATGGGCAAGAGACAAGAAATTATAACAATATTTCCACTATCATTTCATTTCAAGACCCCAAATTGGGGTTTAGCTACACATAATATCCACAATAATTACAAGGGAAAGCATATTAAAAAGCATAAAGGAAAGGAATTGACCGTCGAAAAACCCCTTGCTGACGCTTGGAGCCCCTGCTGACTACTCCTCGAGCCTCTAGGATTGCTTCCCAAAATTCCCAAAATTTCCCCACTAGAAGAACCCTCTCAAAAAGGCTCAAAAGCCTTGAGAGGGGCTCCAAAAAAGGAGTCTTAAGAAAGGAAAGAAAGGATTGAGTGATGGTTGATTGATTGATGAGAAATGAGGCACCAAGGGCACCTATTTATAGGCCTGGAATAGGGGTAGCGTCGCGACGCTGCCTTGCTAAGCGTCGCGACGCTGCTGCGCACGCGGCTTGGGCAACAAGAAAGGGCAGCGTCGCGACGCTGCCTTGCTAAGCGTCTCGACGCTGTCCTGATTTTCCAGATTTTTCAGCTTCCTTTTGGGCTGATTTTTGGGCCTTCTTCTTCATTTCTCTTGGTCTTTTCTTTATGAATGTCTTCTTTGGGCCTTCAATTGCATCAAGCTAGGATTTGGGCTAGAATTACTTCAATTTTGGCTCTTTTTCTCCCAAAATCACCAACTTAGCTCCTAAGGACCAAATAACAAAATTCATTAAATATATTCATTAAAAACACAATTAAAGCACCAAAAAGCTTAATAAATTGAGACTAAAATAGCGACATTTCTGCTCGCTATCACACCCCCAAACTTAAGCTTTTGCTAGTCCCGAGCAAAATAAATTCTAAAGATGCATGAAATAGAATCGCTCAACCCTCAATGATTTTGGAATTCTTAGGATCGAATGGAAAACATGCAAGTGGAATAAGCAAGCACCGCATACTCTTGAAGAAATCTTAAACTAGTTTGAACTTAAGATTAATGAATAACATGCTCAAGACTTATCTATTGATTCTTTTACTAACCTAGATTAGTCTTATGGCTTTCTCCATTTGTTTTCCCCCTACACTGGCTAAGAGCCCCTAATACTTCGGAGTCCTTCTATCATGCAAAAAAAAGTAACTAGGGTGCCTGTTATCTTTTTTTTTTATTATTTATTTATTTTATTTATTTATTTATTTATTATTTTTTTTTTATGGGGGAGTAGAATTCTCACATGATTTTTCTTTTTCTCTTCTTTTTCTTTTCTTTTTCTTTTGCTCCTCCCCCAAACTTGCATTTTGATATCTAATGGTACTAGCTTTCACACTACGGTGCAGGGACCCTTAACCCGAATTTTATTCTCTGGTTGGCCTAACTGATCACACCGCATGTAGCTCTTTTTACCCCTAGGCTTTTTTCTTTTGAGCAAGCAAAAATTCTTTTTCAACAGATTTTCTTTTTCTCATATTTTCTTTTGTTGCTTTTGCTTTTCGCTCAGCAGGCATAGCATTTTTTCCTACCTAGTTCTTTAGAGCAATCAAGCATGAACTTCCTAATATTAGAAACTAAGCCTATCGGGGTGACAACAACTTTGAAAACCATAATAAGAATCTATATTTTCAAAGACGTCATTAGATAAGACTATTGCATGCTTTAGACATCAAAACTAAGTATCAAAAAATTTTAAAATTTCACAATTTCTGCCGTGCTCCCAGATTCCACAACATATAAACCATTTTCTCCCAAAATTTCAAAAATCACATCCTTGGCTATCATGGCTATCTATTCATGCATCCAACAGAATTTAAATATGCTCAACACAGCAGAAACCTCCCCCCCAAACTTAAACTAAACATTGTCCCCAATGTTTTAAAACAGAAAAGCATAAAGAGAGATACTGAGACTTCCCTGAGCTAGGAGCGCTTCATCCTCTTCCTTTGGATCCATGAAAAATGGAAATGTGGAATTTTGGGATTTGCTAAGGTGATCCTGCAGAACAAAATTGGATCACGGAGCAAAGAAAATTATTTACCGCAAAAACAACTAACTACTTTAATCCTTGGGTTGCCTCCCAAGCAGCGCTTTCTTTAACGTCTTTAGCTAGACTAGGCTCGGCACGCTTACGGAGGCTCAAAATAAAAATTTTCATCATCCTCCGGGCTCTGCAAGAAATCACGCACCGAATTGCATACTACAAACAGGGGAGAAAAAAAACTTTCCCCTGGCCCATCTTCACTAAAGAGATTCTTATAATAACATTTTAGAAAATAATCAGCTGCATCAAATCTCTTTTCTAAATCTCTATTTTCAAAACAGTTGTTAACAGAGTCATCAAGCGTTATAATATCTACTGGTCTAGGATCTAGAGATGGCTTATCAATCATGCCAGTCCATTCATCAGAAAAAATATCTACATGCTCAGCAGATCCTTCAGACTCAGAATTAAAAAATGATTCAACTAAGCTATCACATGACTCATCATCAGAAGAATTAAAGAATTCAAGAATTTCAGGATCAGATTCTATACTATGCACAGATTCAAGTTCTTCTGGGTCAGATTCTATGCTATACACATCATCAGGACATGAAAAGAAAGTATTCACATTGTCAGGATTCAAGCATTCGGGAATGTCAAGATCAGACTCAATAGATTCACTGTAATCATGGTCAGACTCAAAATTATCTATCGAGCAATCTTTTTTATGCTTTTTATGTTCATGCTCAATGTCAGGCAATTCAATATCATCATCAAAATTATTCATTTCAGGCAATTCCAATTCATTTTCAAAGGAAGGTAAATCATCAACTGCAGATCTTTCATTGTCACAAGCAGGCAAGTCTAATTCATTTTCAAAGTCAGGCAGATCCAAATCATTTTCAAACAGAGGATTATCCATATATACATCATGATCAAAATTTACATTATCAATAAGCATTTCTCCTAAGCCTAGGCCAAGATTATAGTCTACCTCTTCATCGTCATCAGTCAAGTATTCAGGCCCAACAGAAAAACATGTATGCAAACTACAAACAGATTCATCTTGGCCAAAAATACTAAACACGACTTTTTCATCATCAATGTTCAAGGTAAGCTTACCTGTATGTACGCTAATCTCGGCCTTACCAGTGGCTAGGAAAGGTCTGCCTAAGATAATTGGCACCTCTTTGTCCTCCTTCATGTCCAGTACCACGAAATCTACAGGGAAGATGAATTTGTTGACTTTCACCAACACGTCCTCCACCACACCCATCGGGTGGGTAATCGATCTATCAGCAAGCTGGAGAGTGACGTCAGTGTCTGTCATACCTGATAAACCAATCTTCCTGTATACAGATTAGAGCATCAAATTTATACTTGCTCCTAAATCACATAAGGCCCTATCGAAGGATACTTCTCCTATGGTACAAGGAACAGTAAAACTCCCTGGGTCTTTCTGCTTAGAGGGTATCCTACCAGAAATGATGGTACTGCTACTCTCAGATAAATTAAAAACTTCTTTTTTCAGACTTTTTTTTTTAGAAAGCATTTTTTTCATGAATTTTCCATAATTTGGCATATTATACAAAGCTTCTACCAATGGAATATTCACAGACAACTTTTTAAACATTTCTAAAAATTTTTGAAATTGTTCATCTAATTTGACATTTTTAAATCTTTGAGGAAAAGGTAACTCCCTGAAATCAAAGGTTGGACATTCGCCCCTCCGCTTGGGCGGGCTAATATGCGAACCTCTGTCATGGTGGTTGCATGGAACCACTTCTTCCTCAGTCATCTTTTTATTGTCATTCTGCTTCTCTTCTTCTTTTTTACCTGCACAGCTGTTAGAAAAATCACATTTTAATTCAATAGAGTTGGGAGGATGTTGGAACCTTTCAGAGGAGGCTTTTTGTGCCTCAGCCCCTTCATCTTCATCCCTTCTCTTTTCTTCTTCCTTTTTCTTCTCTATACTGTCCTCCAGTCTTCTGCCACTTCTTAGAACCACCATCTTACACTGCTCTTTCGGGTTAGGCTCAGTATCGCTTGGAAATTTTCCCTTCTGCAGGGCATTTACTGCTGAAGCAATCTGACCTATCTGTACTTCCATATTCTTTAGAGCTGCGTCGTGGTTGTTCACTGATGTCTGGAGATTTACATTCAATATTCTTTGTTCCTTGATGAATAAAGCCACCATCTCCTCCAGATTATTTTTCTTCTCAGGAGTACTCGTTGATGCAAAACCTGGGGGTGGCTGCAAAACATTCTTCGTATTCGCATATGAGAAGTTCTCGTGATTGCGCAGACTGGGGTGGTAGAAGTTTGGTACTCCTTGAGTATATGATCTATTTCCTATGTATTGAACTTCTTCCACATCCTGACCTTCCTTCTTTGAATGTCCTTCAGCTAAGGTGGAAATGGACTTAACCACCTCAGATGACGTCAATTTGTTTAGTGCATTGGTCAGAGATGCCAGTTGCGCTTTCAGTGAACTTGACTCATCCAATTCATATAATCCAGCCTTTTTTGTAACTGTTCCTCTCTCCGTCGGCCATTGATAACTTGTTGCCGCCATTTCCTCAAGCAGGTCTTTGGCTTCTGTCACCGTTTTTGAAAGAAAACTCCCTCCTGCTGATGTGTCAAGGACTGTCTTCGTGGAGGGGTTTAATCCATTATAGAATAACTGTACCTGAAGCCAATCAGGATATCCGTGTTGGGGGCATCGCCTAAGCATTTCCTTATATCTTTCCCACGTTTCGTATAACTGCTCCTCGTCAAGCTGTCTGAATGTTCCAATTTCAGTCCGCAGCTTGGTAGTCTTAGCTGGTGGAAAAAATTTTGTCAGAAAAGCCTGGGCAAGCTCGTCCCAAGTACTGATGTTGCCCGTCTCGACTGATTCGAGCCAATCTTTTGCTTTATCCTGCAGGGAAAATGGAAACAGCCTTAATCTGATTGCGTCGGCCGGAACTCCGTTCATCTTTACCGTCCCGCATATTTCTAGGAATGATCGCAGATGAGAGTGGGGGTCCTTGGAAGGATGTCCCTTGAACGAGTTATCGCGCGCCATCTGAATCAACCCTGTTTTGAGCTCAAAATTTGTAGCTTGGATGGGGGCGTAAACAATTCCAGAATTCTCGGTAGGAAGAACTGGCTGCAGAAAATCTCTAATTGCCTTGGGAGCTTCTTCTTGGTGGGCCATCGTTTCTGCTAATCTTTTTTCTCTTCTAATGAATTTAAGAGTCCTGTTAATCTCAAGATCTAATGGAAACAGATCAACCACCTTGTTTCTTCGCATACAATGCTCCCAGATAACAGAAAGAACCAAACAAAAAAATAAAAATAGTATTCACAAAATGATGAAAGAAAAATATTTACACCTAAATTACCATTTACCCTTTCTTTTTTATGTCAAGAAAAATTAATTTTTGCTTAAAAATCAAGCCTCCCCGGCAGCGACGCCAAAAACTTGTTGGTATGGGTGTACGATTATCCGCAAGCGCACGGGTCGTCACAAGTTATATAAAACGGAAAGTATTCCGAGTATCGAATCCTAAGGGAGGCGAAACGAAACTTAAGCAAATAATTAAAATTCTCTTGAGCACTGAAAATACTTAGGTGAAATAATATTTAGGGACCACTTTCATGCAATAAAAAGATTTAAATTCCAGATGACTAATGAAAACAAATTGATCAATCAGAAATAAAATGTGGAGAAAGAGTTTTCTTTAAGCGGGAAGAGGGGTCTTGAAAATCAATGGTTAGCTGAATAATTGCTATAATTATCCTATCTCATTGCCCAACTAATTATAATCCTAGAATCTCCGTTAATCACATAGGTTCTCCTGTCGGTTTCCCCTAATTGTAATTAATTCATTTTAACAACCTAAGTGTCCTTAGCGCTATTAAAAATCATTAATTATTACACTCTGATTCATTTTAGGAATCTAAGTTTAATCAACTAATCCCGGTGTCACAACGGGCAATTAAACTAGTTGCATGGATTATGATCTATCCTAATTTCTCTCCGTCGAGTTTCCATTAAGAAACGAATCATTACACAATTGGCCAGATTGAGTAAAGCATTAAGCACATCCATACAAATAATTAGGACATGGGCAAGAGACAAGAAATTATAACAATATTTCCCCTATCATTTCATTTCAAGACCCCAAATTGGGGTTTAGCTACACATAATATCCACAATAATTACAAGGGAAAGCATATTAAAAAGCATAAAGGAAAGGAATTGACCGTCGAAAAACCCCTTGCTGACGCTTGGAGCCCCTGCTGACTACTCCTCGAGCCTCTAGGATTGCTTCCCAAAATTCCCAAAATTTCCCCACTAGAAGAACCCTCTCAAAAAGGCTCAAAAGCCTTGAGAGGGGCTCCAAAAAAGGAGTCTTAAGAAAGGAAAGAAAGGATTGAGTGATGGTTGATTGATTGATGAGAAATGAGGCACCAAGGGCACCTATTTATAGGCCTGGAATAGGGGTAGCGTCGCGACGCTGCTGCGCACGCGGCTTGGGCAACAAGAAAGGGCAGCGTCGCGACGCTGCCTTGCTAAGCGTCTCGACGCTGTCCTGATTTTCCAGATTTTTCAGCTTCCTTTTGGGCTGATTTTTGGGCCTTCTTCTTCATTTCTCTTGGTCTTTTCTTTATGAATGTCTTCTTTGGGCCTTCAATTGCATCAAGCTAGGATTTGGGCTAGAATTACTTCAATTTTGGCTCTTTTTCTCCCAAAATCACCAACTTAGCTCCTAAGGACCAAATAACAAAATTCATTAAATATATTCATTAAAAACACAATTAAAGCACCAAAAAGCTTAATAAATTGAGACTAAAATAGCGACATTTCTGCTCGCTATCAAAAGCATAAAAGGAGAAAGATCAAAATAAAAAGACTCTGACTCTGACATGTGAGAACAAGAAAAAAAACACTCATTATCAAGAGAGGATGGAGGGGATAGAACAGACAAAGGCCTTTCAACCTTAAACTCTATCTCTATAAACTCCTCAAACACTACATGCTCATTTTCTTTTTCTTCCTCATAAACTTGTTCTTGATGGGTGCTAGAGCTATCCAATTCTTCCTCTTTTTCTATACAGCTCACCCCTATATGCTCAAACTCAGCAAAATTGAAAGGATTAGGCTCCTGAATTGGCGCTAATGAATCAGTGGCCACATGACTCACCAGACACTCTATGGAAGTGGATCCTACTTCCCTATCATCCCTTTGGGTTTGGAGTCTCTCCATAGATTTTTCTAATTCTAAATTCATGGCTCTCGACTCTTGGATAAAATTTTCAAGCAAGCTCTCTAAAGAAGATTTTTATTCTATGGAAGCGGATTGCACTTAACTCTCATCCTCTTGGGGATGAAATCTCCCTAGGGATTTTTCTAGAGCTAAATTAATGGCTCTAGTATCCTCAATAAAATCTTGAAGCAAATTTTCTAGGGGAGATTTTTCTTCTAAAGGGGGATAATTTGAATAAAAAAAATTGGATGATGGTGTTGGTTCTTCGGGCTCAGATTCCCTAAAGGGCCACCCAAAACTATTAAAAGCCATTTAAAATAATTAAATTAACAATAATCAGGCTTTCAGTCAGATGCAAACACGAATTAAATGCACAACAAGAACAATGGACCAGGATAAAAATAAAACAAAGAAAGCAAAACGGGTCGTCACAAGTAATATAGTGATTTTGAGTATAGAGTATCGTCTCCACAGGGATTGGATTTATTCAATTAAGTACCACGAATAATCTTGCTTAGCTTTATTTAGAGAAAAAAATCTAATGCCGGAAAATAACAAAAAGCTAATCTAGAAAGCAAAAGATAAATGGTGACACAATTTGGAGGGATAATTCTAAGAGAGTTGTTGATTTTATCAATTGGACCTTTAATGCGTAATCAATTAACCAATATGGATTAACAAATCATTTGATTCATAAGTCTAGAAGCCTAATTTCAAGGATTCTCCTGTCGTTCTCCTCCTATCTCATACCGTTCAATAAAGAATCTCCTTTCAGTCTCATCTTTATTTACTTAGTATGGCATTACGACCTTTCAGTACAACCTCTAACGTTATTTATTTTGTCCCGTGTCACCCGGGTAAATAACCATTCGTCATGCATTCAGTTCTAGTCTAAGCTTCTCTCCGTCGAGTTTCCACTTAGTAACGATTCATTTAATCAGTGATCAGTTAATTAAAAGCATTACGGACAAAATGCACAAATGAACAATAATGACAATTAAACCACATCAATTCATTAATTCAGCAGAGGTTCAACATCTAAATCAATCTCATAGAATTTAGGAATTTACTACTCATAATCACTAAAATTCAATAATTCCTAATCACAACAATTCTAGAAACTAAAACATAAAGGAAAAGGGAAGAGAAATGCTCATAAAAGTGTCGATCTCCTCGATCCCGCGCCGACCTCCTTCGATCCCGAGCTCCAAAGATCTTCAACAAAGCTCCAAAACTCTCCCAAAAATCCCCAATTTTAGTGTAGACTCTAGAATGTGGTGAAAACCCACAAATTGGCACACCAAATATGGATGCAAAAGGCTCCTTTTATAGGTTCCCAGCAGGCACAGCGTCGAGATGCTCTGACGTCATCTTTTCTTGGGCTCCAAGATGTCATAGCATCGAGACGCTCCTTGGACAACGTCGAGACGCTCTCACGATTATGGACCTTTCCATGCAGCTGCCTAGCGTCGAGACGCTCAAGGCTTAGTGTCGAGACGCTAGGCCCTGAATATTCAATAATGGCCCGATTTTGACTCCATTTTTGGGCCTCCAACTTTCTTTTGGCCCAAATGCTTCTTGTAATGGATTTTGGGCACTTTTCTTGACCCAAATTGATACTTTAAGACTTTAAATTCATGAATTTGGGCTTCTAACTCATTTTTCTTGGCTTTTTGGACTCGGATCTTAAATGTAATTCTCCAAATTGCTCAAAAAGTCTCCAAAATCATCCAAAATCTCTCAAAATTCCATTTTTTCTTCTTTGACTTGGTTTTCTGAAATTTAAATAGAAAATAGCATTAAAGTACACAATTCAAGCATAAAACTAGCTAAAATTAATAGGAAAATGATGACATTTTTGCATGTCATCAAACGTGTCGCAACTCCCACAGGTTCCTGAAGGTCCAGCAGCAGCAAACCCCCAACAGAATTTGTTGCTGCAGCAAAACCCATTGTTTGAGCAAAATGAGCAGCAGAATAATCAGGCTGAGAATCCTATCTTGATAGCGAATGATAGGACCAGAGCCATTCGAGCATATGTTGTCCCAATTTTTAAAGAGTTGAATCCAGGTATTGCACGTCCCCAAATCCAAGCGGCAAATTTTGAAATGAACCGGTAATGTTTCAGATGTTGCAAACCGTGGGACAATTCCATGGTCTGTCAGCTGAAGACCCTCATTTACATCTTAAGTCTTTTCTAGGAGTTAGTGATTCTTTTGTAATTTAAGGAGTGCCTAGAGATGCTCTTAGATTAACTTTGTTTCCGTATCCTAAGAATCAGGATGGTCAATTTAAAAAGTTTTTAGAGATTCTTAAGCAGTTGCATATAAATATCCCTTTAGTAGAAGCTATTGAGCAAATGCCTAATTATGCTAAATTTCTTAAGGATATTTTAACTAAAAAGAAAAGGTTAGGTGAGTTTGAAACTGTATCTCTTACTGAGGAGTGTAGTGCTATTCTTAAGAATGGGCTACCCCCAAGGCTAAGGATCCAGGGTCATTTACCATACCTGTGTCTATAGGTGGAAAGGAATTAGGTAGAGCACTCTGTGATTTAGGCACAAGCATTAACCTTATGCCTCTTTCGGTCTATCGGAAGTTGGGTATTGGTGAAGCTAGACCTACCACAGTAACACTCCAATTAGCTGATAGGTCTATCACATATCAAGAGGGTAAAATTGAGGATGTCTTAGTAAAAGTTAAATTCATATTTCCTGTTGATTTTATTATTTTAGACTACGAGGCTGATAAAGATGTCCCAATTATTCTAGGTCGTCCATTTTTGGCTACTGGTAGGGCGTTAATAGATGTTGAAAAAGGAGAATTAACAATGAGAGTCTGTAATGCGGAAGTAAAATTTAATGTGTTTAAAGCCATGAAATATCCAGACGAAATGGAGGATTGCTCCTTCATCAGGATTCTGGAGAGCACAGTTATTGAGACAGCAATATAGGATTCAACTGATAAGCATTCGGAAAAGCATGGAGAGGTTAGTGTAGAAGATTTTGAATTTTGTTCTTTAGATAGAAAAAAAGAAAAAGAATTGTTTAGATGTGAGGATGTTTTTGAGTCTTTAGATTTAGATCAAAGAAAAGCTCCTCCCATTAAGCCATCTTTGATTGAGGCACCTAATTTAGATTTGAAACCCTTACCGGATCATCTAAAGTATGTGTATCTTGGGGAAAGTGAGACGTTGCCCATTATTGTTGCATCAAATTTAATTCTAGAGCATGAGGAGGCCTTAATAAAATTGTTGCAGCAATACCGGAAGGCTATAGGTTGGACATTGGCTGATATTCAGGGAATTAGCCCATCTTTTTGTATGCACAAAATCACTCTAGAGGAGGGATCCTTTAGGAGTATTGAGCAACAAAGAAGGCTTAACCCTGCAATGAAGGAGGTTGTTAAAAAGGAGGTAATTAAATGGTTGGATGCTGGGATCATTTATCTGATTGCCGATAGTAATTGGGTAAGCCCTGTCCAATGTGTTCCTAAGAAAGGAGGTGTTACTGTGATGAGCAATAAAGATAATGAGTTGATCCCCACAAGGACAATAACTGGCTGGAGGGTGTGCATGGATTACAGGAGGCTTAATAAAGATACACGAAAGGACCATTTCCCTCTACCATTTATCGACCAGATGTTGGATCGATTGGCTGGTCAGGCCTACTACTGTTTCTTGGATGGTTATTTTGGGTATAACCAGATTACTATTGCTCTTGAGGATCAGGAGAAAACAACTTTCACCTGTCCTTATGGGACGTTTGCTTTTAGGAGAATGCCTTTTGGCCTCTCCAATGCTCTAGCAACATTTCAGCGGTGTATGTTAGCAATTTTTTCTGATATGATTGAGTCCACTGTTGAAGTATTTATGGATGATTTTTCAGTTTTTGGAGGGTCTTTTCAGAGTTGTTTAGATAATTTAGGTAAGGTATTAAAGAGATGTGAAGATACCCATTTAGTTCTTAATTGGGAGAAATGCCACTTCATGGTGAAGGAGGGCATAGTGTTAGGTCATAAAATTTCTAAAAATGGTCTACAAGTTGATAGAGCAAAAGTTGAGGTTTTTGAAAGGCTAGAGCCACCGAATTCAATGAAGGGAATTCGGAGTTTTTTAGGACATGTTGGATTTTATAGGAGGTTCATAAAGGATTTCTCCAAAATCAGTAAGCCTCTTTGTAACTTATTGTGCACTGATCATCTTTTTGACTTTAATGCAGATTGTAGGAAGGCTTTTGAGACTTTAAAGGCTGCTTTAATCTCAACACCCATTCTTTGCGCACCTAATTGGAATTTGTCATTTGAGGTAATGTGTGATGCGAGTGATGCTGCGGTAGGTGCGATGCTGGGGCAAAAGCAGGGCAAATTTATCCATCCTATATATTATGCAAGCAAGATTTTAACTGAAGCCCAAGTCAACTATACAACTACTGAAAAGGAGTTGTTAGCTGTGGTGTTCGCTTTTGAGAAGTTCCAACCATATTTGGTTGGGTCGAAAGTCACGGTTTTCACGGATCATGCAACAATAAGGTATTTAATGTCTAAGAAAGATGCAAAGCCTAGGCTAATTCGTTGGGTTTTATTATTGTAGGAGTTCGACATGGAGATAAAGGACAAGAAGGGATCAGAAAATTTCATTGCAGATCATTTATCCCGTCTTTATCCATCATCATCTTTCCTGGAGCAATCTGCCATTTCCGATTCTTTTCCAGATGTGCAGCTTTTTTCTGTTGAAGTAAAGGTAGTTAGGGATGTTCCTTGGTATGCCGATATTGCAAACTTTTTGTTAAAGGGAGTCACCCCTATTGACATGGATTGGAGGCAGAAGAAAAAGTTTAAGCATGATGCAAAATATTTCTATTGGGATGAGCCATTTATGTATAAGCAATGTTCTGACAGTATTATTTGAAGGTGTGTTTCAGGTGCTGAAGCAAAGGAAATCCTGGAGCAATGTCACTCTTCGCCGTATGGAGGTCATTTCAGCGGTCAGAGGACGGCTATGAGGATTTTGCATTGCGGATTTTTCTAGCCTACGTTATTCAAGGACTCCCATTGGTTCTACAAGCAATGTGATGCTTGCCAAAGGAGAGGAAATTTGGGGCCTAGAGATGAAATGCCTCTTACTTATATTTTAGAAGTTGAATTATTGGATGTATGGGGTATTGACTTTATGGGGCAATTTCCTCATTCTAATGGCAATGTTTTTATCTTATTGGCAGTTGATTATGTGTCCAAGTGGGTGGAGGCCATTGCATGCCATCAGAGTGATGCCAAGACGGTTGCAAAGTTTCTTCAATCGCACATCTTTGCACGGTTTGGGACACCTAGGGCTCTAGTGAGTGATGAGGGTACACATTTTGTTAATAATATCTTAACTAAGCTTTTAGCTAAGTATGAGATTAATCATAGGATAGCTACCCCTTATCACCCACAAGCAAATGGTCAAGCTGAAATTAGTAATAGGGAAATTAAAGCAATCTTAGAGGAAGTAGTCCATCCATGTAGAAAGGATTGGTCCTTTAGGTTGGATGAGGCTCTTTGGGCTTATAGGACAGCTTATAAGACTCCTCTAGGTATGTCTCCCTATAGGTTAGTATATGGGAAAACTTGCCATTTACCATTAGAGCTTGAGCATAAAACATTTTGGGCTTTGAAGAAGTTAAATTTTGATCTGAGTCGTGCAGGAGCAATAAGAATGCTGCAGCTTAATGAGTTAGAAGAATTTTGTCAATTTTCTTATGAGAATGCAGAAATGTATAAAGAAAAGACTAAGCTGTGGCATGACAAGAAAATAAAGTCCAAAAAATTTGTCAAGGGTCAAAAAGTTTTGCTTTATAATTCTAGATTAAAACTATTTCCTGGAAAATTAAAATCTAAATGGTCAGGACCGGTTATTGTGGTTAAGGTTTTCTCCAATGGAGCAATTACTTTGCAAGATGAAAAAGATGGGAGAGTTTTCAAGGTGAATGGACAACGTGTGAAGCATTATTGGGGTGAGGAGTTTTGGTTGAAATATCCTTCCCTAAGGTTGGTTGATGATTGAGAGAGCAGGACTTTTGCGGGAGCATTTCACAGAGCAAATTTTTGAATTCCCAAAAGTTTGTATTAATTTTATTTTTCGCTGATTTGATTTCGGTTAGGTTAGATTTGATTTTGCATGGTTTATTAGATTTTATCTTTAGGGTATTTTTATTATTGTTGGTAGTTAGATTTGATCTATTTTAAATTTGATTTGATTTTATTTTCGGGTTATTTATTTGGATTATCTTTGAATTATCTTCTAATTAGTTTAAATTAGATTTTATTAGATTTGATCTCGATTTTATTTTCAGTTATTTGAATTTTGTTAGTTAATAAAGATTTTATCTAATTGATTCGGCTTTAAGGATAAAAAAAATTAAGTTTGATTTGATCGGTTAAGTTCAATTTGAATTCAAAATATTTGATTTTCCTATTTTGAAATTTAAATTCCGTATCTAAGATTTGACAGGTTCAGCAGATTGTTGCAGCAAAGATAATGCTGGAGCAAATTTCTCGTACGAATAGGAAGGATTTTAGTGTGAGTAATTATTTTTACCGTTGGGATTTTTTAATTTCTATGGGCAGGTGAATTGCAGGGATGCTGCCACATGTTGTGCAGGGATAATCCAACGGTTTGGCCATTGACGACATGCCGTTATTTCCCATAGATTATTGAAATTCCACGATTTTACCGTTAGGGATTTGAATTGCAAAGTAAAAATAAACGGTAAAACCATTTATTACGGAGCAAATCCTTTCGGTTAGGATTTCGAATTGCTGGAGCCTTATTTATTTGCAGACATTGGTACGTTTCTCCTCACTTCGTCTTCTTGATTCTATTTTTCCATCTACATTCTTTCTTTCTCCTTTTCATTCTCTGCAAAACCCTTTGAGTTATCCATGGCCAAAACAAGAGCGAGGAAAGAAAGAGAGAGTGAAGAAGAGGAGGTGTCGGTCACGTCGGAAGTATAAAAAGGAAAAACTAAGAAGAAAAGAACGCCAGAAGAGAAGGAGGCGAAGCGAAGAAGGAGGCAGCAGAGGGCTGCGGAATAAGAAGTCATTCAAGAAACAGAGGCTGTTCAGAATCTTGAGATAGAACCGATAGTTTCTGCTACGGTTCAGGAAGGGAATACTGAGAAGGATCATGAGACAGAGGCCGAAAGACAAGTCGCTGGTAAGCCTGACGAGGAGAAAACACCGGAGCAGGAGGTACAAGTTGAAGTCATTATGCCTGAACCGCCCAAGCGCCGTCGCATCAAGAGGAAGGCGGGTCGCGTGCGGGTGATTCGGAACACTCCATTGCCTCCGACGTCGGACTCTGAGGAAGAAAAAAGGGAAGCTGAGAATAAGGAAAAAGAAGAAGAGGCATGAAAGGCAGAAGAAGAGTGTTTGCGAGAAAAGAGAGAAAGCAAGGGCAAAGGAATTGCCGAAGCATCGGGAGAAATTGAGGAGCCGAGGGCACCATTCATTTGCTTCGTCAATGAACTTGCCAGAGCAAAATATCAGGAAGTACTGAAGCGGGATTTCTTATTCGAGCGAGGATTTGGCAGTGATCTACCCAGGTTTTTGGAATCTGGAATAGCAAGCCTAGGGTGGAGGCAGTTTTGTGCAAAGCCTGATCCTGTCAATGCCAGCATCGTTCAGGAATTCTACGCCAATTTTGATGTGAAGGATGATTTTGAAGTCATAGTGCGAGGAGTGCCTGTCCAATGGAGCGTAGAGGCCATCAATAATTTGTTTGATCTTCAGGACTTTCCACACGTAGTTTTCAATGAAATGGTGGTTGCCCCATCGAGCGACCAATTAAGTGCGGCGGTCCGAGAGGTAGGTGTTGAGGGGGCTCAATGGAGGGTGTCGCAGACGCGGAAGCATACATTTCAAGCTGCTAATTTGAAGAGTGAAGCCAACACGTGGATGGGTTTCATCAGGCAACGCTTGCTGCCGACAACACACGACTCCACAGTATCTCGAGATAGGGTATTGCTTGCCTTTTCCATTCTTCGCTAGATGAGTATTGATGTAGGAAAAATTATTTCTTCTGAGATTGTTGATTGCTGGAAAAAGAAGGTGGGGAAGTTGTTTTTCCCGAACACAATCACAATGTTGTGCAGAAGAGCAGGGGTTCCGGTGGATGAGGGAGATGTGATCCTGTTTGATAAGGGGATCATAGACACACCCAATTTGGCACGGCTCCAGCGCATGCAGGAGGTGCGTCAAGGTGGGCTTATCCATGGCGTCAACTCGATTCTAGAACAACTGGCATTTTCGGCCAATAGGCAGGAGTACTTCCAAATTCCTTACTGGAGTATCGTTTCTTGCTATGTATTCCTTCATAAGAGTCTCTAGATTTGACTCTTGGCTCTGCACTTGGACTTGTTGGAAGTTCTTCTGCCACTACTATTGTGTAGGAGGTTTCCCGAATTGATTTGTGTTAGAATTACTGACCCGACTTGTCCTGCTAGTTTGGATGTTGTCTCCAACCTAGGTTGTATGTGGCCAAATATGGATTCCATCTATTCTTGTTCTGGTTCCCTTGTTGACCTACATAAAAGACAGACGCGGGATTCAATGGACAATTATCACTGCTTTAACTGGATTCTTCAAGATCTGGCCTTGCATAGTAGAATTAGCCTCTATTTCCACTGCTTTAACTGGATTTTTCAAGATTGTTGTTGGTTCAATCTCTCCCCAATGTCGATTGTTTGTGGCTATGGTGTCCGAGATAGCATGTGCCTCATTTGCAGACTTCTTCAAGAAAGATTCGTTTGCAGATGCATTGACTAGTGCCTTCGAAGCTTGATCTAATTGACGGAAGAGATTGTCGTGGTCTCTTGTCAAATAAATTTATAATCCACGATTCCTAAAGCTAACTTGTAGCAGTAGTGGTCGGGGTCGATCACAGGGAACAATCAGTTTATTTCTAAATTCTTTTGTGTTTTTGATGTAACAAAAAGGGGGGGTTTTATAGATAAAGATTAAGACATAATGTAAAAGCAGAAAAATAAATAAGGAAAATAAAATGCAAGGAAAGTAAAGGTGGGGTTAGTTGATCTTACCACGAGGATCACTGTTGGGCTCCTAGAGTGAGTAAAAATATGATGGAAAATACTCTAGAATTCCTGTGCAAGTATACAAAGTCTGCAGCAAGTAATATTATCAATCCAAGGTCTGAATGAGTTTCCACTTTATCTATTTTGTATAATTTTCTAATGGTTTCGAAGATAATAAAAATGTTGGGTTTTGTAAGAATTATGCTGAAGCAAAATAAATAATAGAAAAACGAGTAAACAAATAGATAGACAGATTAAAGGCAGGCGTTGGTTAGGCTTTAGTGATTGTTCTAAGATATGCTCTAGCAATATTATTGATCATGCATTTCTCGCAGTATTATTAGCGGATTCCTCCCAGAACTCCGGATCTTTTGGGATATGTTTCAAACCCAATGAAGAGCGACCGATCAAGCACTAGGCAACTGGCTATCCCTAGCTCAGTCACTGGCGTTCACCAATACAGAATGATCGTAGTGTGGATAATTGCCACACACTCTCTAAATCATCCCTGAAACTAGAGAGAGCTATCCATACCGGCTGGCCAGGCGGGCATAAAATAAGAATAAGCACAACAATTAACCAAAATGCGATAGTCAATTTATTACTAGAGATGAAACGCAGTAATCACATTATTCCTAACCAACACCTTAAGCTACTTAGTTCATAATAGGCATAGGAATACGAATTACAATCTGAGTATGCATGTCCATAACCACAAGTTAATGAAGAAAGTAAACTCCGTAATCAGCTTGCGGATAATGGTGTTCTTGATGATCTTCAATCTCCCTATACTATTCGGCTTCCAAGGGAAAACATGGAATGAATTTGACTTTGACGGCTACTTCCTTTTATAGAAGGAGTGGAGACTTGACTTAGGTCAACTTGGACACGTGTAGGGCTCTCCTTGCTCCTTTATCACGAAAATTAATCAACAGAAATCGGTTCATGAAGTTGGCTAACGAGCTGTGATGTGGCAGTTTCTGCTCCCAGTTTTGCTGCCGCATAGAATTTGCTCCCTCCAGTCGCTCAGCAGCATAATCTGCACAAAATGATTTCCAAAGCTTCCATTCTTCCAAATGGGTTAAATCATGTAATATCTCTCTAAAACCAACCCTATTAAGCATTAAAGACACACAAATCCTTATATAAATGAGGCCTAAATAACTACCTTTTGGGCAGTTATCATACCCCAAAACTTGAACTATTGCGCGTCCCGAGCAATACTAACCAACCTTCCTTCAAGAATTTTAAAACATTAGACAAAGAATTAGCTTAATCAAACCAGACAGTCCAACACTACCTTTAACCTTTACCTGAGCACTCTGCAAAACCAAGCTCTGCTGCAGCAAAATGATTCTTTCAGCAGGGACAAATAATCACCAATTTTCAACTTAATTCTAAGAACTCACCACAGCTTAGCTCTATTATCAGATATTTCAAAACATATTTTTAAAAGGGGTTTGTATCATTATTTATCAGACTTAAAGCAGCCTTACAGTCATAAGCTCTTAAGCACGGGATGACCCACTTTATGGTTCAGTATACCCTTGCCTCAAGCTCATCACCAACTAGACTCAATATTCATTATATAGCTCAAAAATCCTTAGTTATTCTATCTCTTGCCCCTCAGAATGGCGACATTTTACGATGAAGCTCACCTAAGTTCTGGAAGACAGAAAAACTGCTGGATCATCATTCATCCTTCAAAACTTTTGCTCCATCAATTTTTTCAGCAAAATCTTCAACAAATAACTTTTCAGCACATAATTTTTTTTCTCATATTTCTCATTTTTTCACATTTTCTAGGTCATCTTTTGACGCGAAGACAAACTGTGGGTATCACAAATGTCCCCGGTTACTCAATAACCTAGCAAATTTTAATTTGAAGGAGAGGAATGCTCGAGCAAAATAATTGGAGTAGCAAAAAGTCCCCCAAACTTGAATTATTCATTGTCCTCAATGAATTATTAATTTTGCAATTTATACCCCCAAACTTAAATTTTTCTAACTGAATTTTTAAACTAAACATGGGACTAAGATTAAGCTTCTTCTCTGCTTCTTCTCGCTTTCTTTCTTCAGCCTCTTTTTTCTCTCGTTCCTCTCGCTCTGCCTTTTCTCTCTCGGAATCTGATGATGGAGGCAATGGGGTATCAGTCCTGATCACTGGAATGCGCCCAGCCTTCCGCTTAATGCGGCGACGTTTCGGAGGTTCAGGTATGATAACCTCCATACGAGCCTCCTGAACTGGCTCTCTGCCTTCTTCCTCTACAGCCTCTGTCTGCACATCCTCACTCTGCTTCTCCTGAATATTCCCTCGAGCTTCTTTTGTAGTCGCAATTTCCTTTTCATCCTCTTCTTGATTCTGTTTGTCAGATTCTTTTGGGTCTCCTTCTTCTTCCGCAACAACCTCATCCTCTCTCGCTTTTTCTTGTTCTTCAACTCTCTGTTGTCGTTTTCTTCTTTTTGCTTCTTTCTCCTCCGGTGTCCTTCTCTTCTTGGTTTTTACTTTATAAACTTCGGGGGTTACGGGTATCTCTTCTTCCTCACTCTCCCTCTCTTTTCGAGCTCTTGTTTTAGCCATTGAAGGTGTAATAGGGTTTTGACAGAGAATGTAAAGAAAGAACGAATAATACACACACAAAGATTTGATCAAGAAGACGAAGTGAAACGTGCTTACTAGAGATTGCGAATAAATAGGGCTGCAGCAAACAAGAATCCTAACCGAAAAGATTTGCCCTGCCATAACTAATATTACCGTTGTAATTTAAAAATGCAAACCTGAAATTCAAAAATTACCAACGGTAAAATTGCGGATTCCAAACGCCCATGGTAAAAATCACTGTGCTGTCATCATAGAAGCCTTCGGATAATTGCTCTGCGACACGTGGCCTCATCAGATGATGCACGCACATTTACCTGTGAGAATTCAAAGCCAAATCCAACGGTAAAAATAATAAATTCCAACGGAAACCCTTTGAATTCGGAATATTTTGCTCCAGCCATAATCTTGCTGCAACAGCCTGAAGAATCTTGGATATGTTATTTGAATTGCAAAGTTAAATTTTTCAAATTTATCCGATTAAATCAAATTTAATCTTTTATTCTCAAAAGAAGCCGAATAAATTAGAGAAAATCTCTATTAATTAAACTATAATTCAAATAACTCAAAATAAAATCTAATAAAATCTAACTAATTAAAAGATAATTAAAAGATAATCTAAATAAATAACCCGAAAATCAAATCAAATTCAGAACAAAATAGAATCTAAAATAATAAAAAAAAAAAAACTGAGATCTAATAAACCATGCAAAAATCAAACCTAACCTAATCGGAATTGAAAACAAATTAGAGAAACTTAAAATCAATACAAAGTCTGGGAGCTCAAAATTTTGCTCTGTGAAATGCTCCCGCAAAAGTCCTGCTCTTTCAATCATCAACCAACCTGAGGGAAGGATATTTCGACTGAAATTCCTCACCCCAATAATGCTTGACACGTTGTCCATTCACCTTGAACACTCTCCCATCTTTTTCATCATGCAAAGTAATTGCTCCATTGGGGAAAACCTCAATCACAATAAACGGTCCTGACCATTTAGATTTTAATTTTCCAGGAAATAATTTTAATCTAGAATTATAAAGCAAAACTTTTTGACCTTTGATAAACTCCTTAGATTTAATTTTCTTGTCATGCCACAACTTAGTCTTTTCTTTATACATTTTCACATTTTCGTAAGAAAATTGACGAAATTCTTCTAACTCATTAAGCTGCAGCATTCTTATTGCTCCTGCACGACTCAGATCAAAATTTAACTTTTTCAAAGCCCAAAATGTTTTATGCTCAAGCTCTAATGGTAAATGGCAAGCTTTCCCATATACCAACCTATAGGGAGACTTACCTAGAGGAGTCTTATAAGCTGTCCTATAAGCCCAAAGAGCCTCATCCAACCTAAAGGACCAATCCTTTCTAGATGGATGGACTACTTTCTCTAAAATAGCTTTAATTTCCCTATTACTAATTTCAGCTTGGCCATTTGCTTGTGGGTGATAGGGGGTAGCTATCCTATGCTTAATCCCATACTGAGCTAAAAGCTTAGTTAAGATATTATTAACAAAATGTATACCCTCATCACTCACTAGAGCCCTAGGTGTCCCAAACCGCGCAAAGATGTGTGATTGAAGAAACCTTGCAACTGTCTTGGCATCACTCTGATGGCATGCAATGGCCTCCACCCACTTGGACACGTAATCAACTGCCAATAAGATAAACACATTGCCATTAGAAGGGGGAAATGGCCCCATAAAGTCAATACCCCACACATCAAATAATTCAACTTCTAAAATGTAAGTAAAAGGCATTTCATCTCTAGGCCCCAAGTTTCCTCTCCTTTGGCAAGCATCACATTGCTTGTAGAACCAATGGGCATCCTTGAATAACGTAGGCCAGAAAAATCCGCAATGCAAAATCCTCATAGCTGTCCTTTGACCGCTGAAATGGCCTCCATACGACGAAGAGTGACATTGCTCCAGGCTTTCCTTTGCTTCAGCACCTGAAACACATCTACGAATAATACCGTCAGAGCATTGCTTATACATAAATGGCTCATCCCAATAGAAAAATTTTGCATCATGCTTAAACTTTTTCTTCTGCCTCCAATCCATATCAATAGGGGTGACTCCCTTTACCAAAAAGTTGGCAATATCAGCATACCAAGGGACATCCCTAACTACCTTTACTTCAACAACAAAAAGCTGCTCATCTGGAAAAGAATCGGAAATGGCAGATTGCTCCAGCAAAGATGATGATGGATCAAGACGAGATAAATGATTTGCAATGACATTCTCTGATCCCTTTTTGTCTTTTATCTCCAAGTTGAATTCCTGCAGTAGTAAAATCCAACGAATTAATCTAGGCTTTGCATATTTCTTTGACATTAAATACCTTATTACTGCATGATCCGTGAAAACCGTGACTTTTGATCCAACCAAATATGGCCGAAATTTCTCAAAAGCAAACACAACAGCTAACAACTCATTTTCAGTAGTTGTATAGTTGACTTGTGCCTCATTTAAAACCTTGCTTGCATAATATATAGGATGAATAAATTTTCCCTGCTTTTGCCCCAGCATCGCACCTACCGTAGCATCACTCGCATCACACATTACCTCGAATGGCAAATTCCAATTAGGCGTGCAGAGAATGGGTGCTGAGATTAAAGCAGCCTTCAATGTTTCAAAAGCCTTCCTACAGTCTGCATTAAAGTCCTTTATGAACCTCCTATAAAATCCAGCATGCCCTAAGAAGCTCTGAATTCCCTTCACTGAATTCGGTGGCTCTAGTCTTTCAATAACCTCAACTTTTGCTCTATCAACTTCTAGACCATTCTTAGAAATCTTATGACCTAACACTATGCCCTCCTTCACCATGAAGTGGCACTTCTCCCAATTAAGAACTAGATGGGTATCCTCACATCTTTTTAACACCTTACCTAAATTATCTAAACAACTCTGAAAAGACCCTCCAAAAACTGAAAAATCGTCCATTAAGACCTCAACAGTGGACTCAATCATATCAGAAAAAATTGCTAACATACACCGCTGAAATGTTGCTGGAGCATTGCAAAGGCCAAAAGGCATTCTCCTAAAAGCGAATGTCCCATAAGGGCAAGTGTTTTGCTCCTAGAGTGAGTAAAAATATGATATGAAATACTCTAGAATTCCTGTGCAAGTATACACAGTCTGCAACAATTAATATTATCAATCCAAGGTCTGAATGAGTTTCCACTCTACCTATTCTGCATAACTTTCTAATGGTTTCAAAGATAATAAAAATGTTGGGTTTTATCGGAATTATGCTGAAGCAAAATAAATGACAGAACAACGAGTAAACAAATATACAGACAGATTAAAGACAGGCGTTGGTTAGGCTTTAGTGATTGTTCTAAGATATGCTCTAGCAATATTATTGATCATGCATTTCTCGCAGTATTATTAGCGGATTCCTCCCGGAACTCCAGATCTTTTGGGATATGTTTCAAACCCAATGAAGAGCGACCGATCGAGCACTAGGCAACTAGCTATCCCTAGCTCAGTCACTGGCGTTCACCAATACACAATGATCATAATGTGGAGAATTGCCACACACTCTCTAAATCATCCCTGAAACTAAAGAGAGCTATCCATACCGGCTGGTCAGGCAGGCATAAAATAAGAATAAGCACAACAATTAACCAAAATGCAATAGTCAATTTATTACTAGAGATGAAGCACAGTAATCACATTATTCCTAACCAACACCTTAAGCTACTTAGTTCATAATAGGCATAGGAATACGAATTACAATCTGAGTATGCTTGTCCATAACCACAACTTAATAAAGGAAATAAACTCCCTAATCAGCTTGCGGTAGATGGTGTTCTTGATAATCTTCAATCTCCCTATACTATTCGGCTTCCAAGGGAAAACATGGAATGATTTTGACTTTGACGGCTACTTCCTTTTATAGAAGGATGGGAGGCTTGAATTAGGTCAACTAGGACACGTGTAAGGCTCTCCTTGATCCTTTATCACGAAAATAACTCAACAGAAGTCGGTTCATGATGTTGGCTAACGAGCTGTGATGTGGCAGTTTCTGCTCCCGGTTTTGTTGCAGCATAGAATTTGCTCCCTTCAGTCGCTGAGCAGCATAATCTGCATAAAGTAATTTCCAAAGCTTCCATTCTTCCAAATGGGTTAAATCATGTAATATCTCTCTAAAACCAACCCTAATAGCATAAAGGACACACAAATCCCTTTATAATTTAGGCCTAAATAACTACCTTTTCGGCAGTTATCATACCCCCAAACTTGAACTATTGCGCGTCCCGAGCAATACTAACCAACCTTCCTTCAAGAATCTCAAAACATTAGACAAATAATTAGCTTAATCAAACCAGACAATCCAACACTACCTTTAACCTTTACCTGAGCACTCTGCAAAACCAAGCTCTACTGCAGCAAAATGATTCCTTCAGCAGGGACAAATAATCACCACTTTTCAACTTAATTCTAAGAACTCACCACAGCCTAGCTCTATTATCAGACATTTCAAAACATATTTTTAAAGGGGTTTATATCATTATTTATCAGACTTAAAGCAGCCTTACAGTCATAGCTCTTAAGCACGGGATGACCCACTTTATGGTGCAGTATACCCTTGCCTCAAGCTCATCACCAACTAGGCTCAATACTCATTATAAAGCTAAAAAATCCTTAGTTATTCCATCTCTTGCCCCTCAGAATGGCGACATTTTGTGATGAAGCTCACACCTAAGTTCTGGGAGACAGGAAAACTGCTGGATCAACATTCATCCCTCAAAACTTTTGCTCTGTCAATTTTTTTCAGCAAAATTTTCAACAAATAATTATTTTTTCACAAATAATAATTTTTCTCATATTTCTCATTTTTTCACACTTCCGAGGTCATCTTTTGACGCGAAGACAAACTGTGGGTATCACAAATGTCCCCGATTACTCAATAACCTAGCAAATTTTAATTTTGAAGGATAGGAATGCTCGAGCAAAATAATTGGAGTAGCAAAAAGTCCCCCAAACTTGAATTATTCATTGTCCCCAATGAATCATTAAATAAGCAAGTATACCCCCAAACTTAAATTTTTCTAACTGAATTTTTAAACTAAACATGGGACTAGGATTAAGCTTAAAGTGGATCATATAAGTCAATACTACCGTCAAAATCTTCTTGCCGCAGCAACAGTCCAGGCTAGAAGAAATGCTCAAGCAAAAGGTTTCTGGAGATCAGAATACCTTGATCTAATTAAGCTTTATTCAGTCCAGGCTTCAAAAATTCAGAAGAAAATTAGTTAAGTTAGAGTTACTCAGTGCTATTGGAATAGAAACATTCAGAAATTCACTAAAAAGATTAAAAAATATTACAAAACAGAGATATATTTTTAACGCATAAAAATTAAAAAAAAAGAACAAGCAAGCAAACATGGTCAGATATGCGCGAGCAAACAAAATGATAAGACAAAAATAATGCTCGCTGAAGATCATTTCATCCATCAATCTTACTGACCCTGGTTTTCATCATCATTCTCTTCTCCTCTTTCAGCAGGTGGGAGCGGAATCCAAAGATTAAACAAATCATCAGGAAACACTGGAAAGGTCGGATACGGTGTTGAGAAATTGTTTTGCAAGGCCCCTCTGAGCGCATCATCTCTCCTTTTAGCATAAGTCCAGTAGGTCTGAGCTTGCCTTTCAGCAAATTCTAACCTGTTGGTCAACACTGACAGTTGCTCTAGGATCTGATTAATGCCATACACAAGCCCACCCTGGCAAACCTCTTGCATACGCTGAAGCCGCGCCAGATTAGGTGTGTCAATGATTCCCTTATCAGTCATGATCATATCTTCAGGAACCGTGGGCACTCCTGCCCTGCTGCATAACATCATAATCGTGTTCGGAAAGAACAGCTTCCCCACCTTCTTTTTCCAGCAATCAACAATCTCAGAAGAAAGAATTTTTCCTACATCAATACTCATCGCGCGAAGAATGGCAAAAGCAAGCAATACCCTGTCCCGAGATACTGTGGAGTCGTGTGTTGTCGGTAGCAAGCGTAGCCTGATGAAGCCCATCCAAGTGTTGGCTTCACTCTTCAAATAAGCAGCTTGAAATGTATGCTTCCTTGTCTGCGACACCCTCCATTGGGCCCCCTCAATGCCTACCTCCCGGACAACCGCACTCAGTTGATCACTAGATGGTGCAGCCACCATCTCATTAAAAACGACATGCGGAAAATCCTGATTACTTTCAGGCCTTGCCTTTAGCTCATTAGCTAGCTGACCCACTTGCAATTCCAGGGCCCTCATCGAAGCTTGATTACATTGAATTGCGGCATCTGTGCAAGCCATAAATTCTTTCATCATCGCCTCGAGAGAATTTCCCGAATTTTGCTGGGGCAAAGCCTGCTTATTTTGCTGGGGCATTACCTGCGATTTAGCAAATCCCGGCTGGTTCATCTTCTGTTGCGCTTGTACGTTATTTCCTTGACCTCCCCGTGAGAAGTTGGGGTGGTTGCGCCAACCTGGATTATAGAAGTTAGAATAAGGGTTGTTCCTCTGATTACCAACAAAAAAACACACAAGCTGGATTGCTGGGGCAAAACTCGTAGTTGTGGTCTTCACCGCAATAGACACATGCTTCGTCCGTGACTTGGTTCACCACTGCTGCAGGCTCCATGGCCGATGGCTGCTGATGACTAATCACTGTCACATTCTTAAGAGCGTTAGCAATCATAGCAAGATCGGCCCTAGTGGTGGACACACCATCAACCTCTAATACACTCTTAACCTTTTTATTTGTGCCTCTAACATCTGACCACTGACAACTATTAATAGATATTCTTTCTAAAATTTCATAGGCTTCATCAAAAGTTTTTGCCAAAAGGGCCCCTCCAGCCGAAGCATCGACCATACCTTGGGTTACTCCATTTAAACCATTGTAAAATGTTTCCATTTGAATACAATGAGGTAACCCATGGTGGGGACACTTTCGTAAAAGCTCCTTAAACCTCTCCCAAGCCTCACTAAAAGTCTCATCCTCAAGTTCCCTAAACCCTACTATTTCACTCCTTAATTTAGCATTTCTATTAGGTGGGAAATATTTACTCAAAAATTTTCCAGCTAACTCATCCCACGTCCTAATTGATCCTGAAGCAAAAGAGTTTAACCATGACTTTGCTCCATCTCTAAGAGAATACGGGAAAAAAGTTAATCTAAGAGCATCTCTAGGCACTCCTTGAATTACAAAAGAATCACTAACTCCTAGAAAAGACTTAAGATGTAAATGAGGGTCTTCAAATGACAAACCATGGAATTGCCCCACAGTTTGCAACATCTGAAACATTACCGGTTTCATTTCCAAATTCGCCGCTTGGATTTGGGGACGTGCAATCCCTGGATTCAACTCGTTAAACATCGGGACAGCATACGCTCGAATGGCTCTGGTCCTATCGTTCGCTATCAAGATAGGATTCTCAGCCTGATTATTTCGCTGCTCATTTTGCTCAAACAGTGGGTTTTGCTGCAGCAACGGATTCTGCTGGGGGTTTACTGCTGCTGGACCTTCAGGAACCTGGGGAAGTTGCGGGGCGTTCTCCATCTGGTTTATGCGCTGCTCCCTCCTTCTATTCCTAAATGTCCTTTCAATTTCTGGATCAAGCTCAAACCGTACCCCAGGCGGATCGCTCATGCACCAAAATAACACTTGTAAAAACAGAAGAAACAATCAAAACGTTCCAGCACCAAACCACTAAAACACATACACAAAACAGATCAGATAAAAACTTATTCAAGTCCCCGGCAACGGCGCTAAAAACTTGTTGGGCTCCTAGAGTGAGTAAAAATATGATGGAAAATAATCTAGAATTCATGTGCAAGTATACACAGTCTGCAGCAAGTAATATTATCAATCCATGGTCTGAATGAGTTTCCACTTTATCTATTTTGTATAACTTTCTAATGGTTTCGAAGATAATAAAAATGTTGGGTTTTGTAAGAATTATGCTGAAGCAAAATAAATGACCGAAAAACGAGTAAACAAATAGATAGACAGATTAAAGGCAGGCGCTGGTTAGGCTTTAGTGATTGTTCTAAGATATGCTCTAGCAATATTATTGATCATGCATTTCTCGCAGTATTATTAGTGGATTCCTCCCGGAACTCCGAATCTTTTGGGATATGTTTCAAACCCAATGAAGAGCGACCGATCAAGCACTAGGCAACTGGCTATCCCTAGCTCAGTCACTGGCGTTCACCAATACACAATGATCGTAGTGTGGATAATTGCCACACACTCTCTAAATCATCCCTGAAACTAGAGAGAGCTATCCATACCGGCTGGCCAGGCGGGCATAAAATAAGAATAAGCACAACAATTAACCAAAATGCGATAGTCAATTTATTACTAGAGATGAAGCGCAGTAATCAAATTATTCCTAACCAACACCTTAAGCTACTTAGTTCATAATAGGCATAGGAATACGAATTACAATCTGAGTATGCATGTCCATAACCACAAGTTAATGAAGAAAGTAAACTCCCTAATCAGCTTGCGGATAATGGTGTTCTTGATGATCTTCAATCTCCCTATACTATTCGACTTCCAAGGGAAAACATGGAATGAATTTGACTTTGACGGCTCCTTCCTTTTATAGAAGGAGAGGAGACTTGAATTAGGTCAACTTGGACACGTGTAGGGCTCTCCTTGCTCCTTTATCACGAAAATTACTCAACAGAAATCGGTTCATGAAGTTGGCTATCGAGCTGTGATGTGGCAGTTTCTGCTCCCAGTTTTGCTGCCGCATAGAATTTGCTCCCTCCAGTCGCTCAGCAGCATAATCTGCACAAAATGATTTCCAAAGCTTCCATTCTTCCAAATGGGTTAAATCATGTAATATCTCTCTAAAACCAACCCTATTAAGCATTAAAGACACGCAAATCCTTATATAAATGAGGCCTAAATAACTACCTTTTGGGCAGTTATCAATCACTGTAATCGGAGTTCAACTTGGTGTTAAGTTTGATTAATTTCGTTCATCGATTATCAATTGATTTTAATTAACTATCTAAGTCCAACGTACTTCGGCAACAAACCGAGAGCCATGATCCAACTATCACAAACATGCAAACGCTAAGTTTGATTCTACTTTAAATTAATTAATTGACCTAATAACTAATCTAAACCGCATTGGGATCTAGCCAAATTAATTCACATGCAACGGGCAACAAACCACAATTACAATTGATTAAATCATTTAGTTCTAGGGACGCATGCGTATAATCATAACGTTAACCTATTTGCTACTTGGATTTAACAAGTAAATTTAGAGAGGGCGCAGTCAATTAACTAAGTAATGAACAATAGAAATCTCATAAAATTGAATCAAACTTACAAACTGAGGTCCCGATTACAACGATCCAAGCTTAGTTGCACATAGACAAGCACCTCCAAGCTCGAGGTTCGATCAACCGTCCTATGGACTAAGAAAGCTTAAAAGAGCTGTAGAAAAGTAAAGCGAAAGGTGGCTACAATATTGTATTGAGGGATGATTCTAAACCTACACCAAAGGCCTCTATTTATATAGTTTCTTGGCCTTCAATTCGTGGTAGAATGGTGCTGAATTGGGTCTTCAACCATGGAAAAATTCCAGCCAAAATAGGAAAATTTTGATTCAGGAAAACTGCCTAGCGTCGCAACGCTGTGGAGAGCGTTGTGACGCTGTCCCTTCAATTTTGGAAAATATTTCTCGGATTGCCCTAGCGTCGCAATGCTGTGGTGCAAGCGTCTCGACGCTGATGAGCCTCTAGGGACAGAATGGTCATTTTACACTCTGGTTTCGCTCGTTTAAGCCCCAAATTGCTTCCAAAGCTTCGATGAGGACCTATAGACATATTATACTCATTTTAAAGCATTTTTCATAAGGAATTCAACTAAGATAAGCAAATTGGGAGATTCAAAGTGTATAATAAATTGGTCTTATCAATAATCCACTATAAAAATGCTCTAAGATAATGCAAGCAGGCAATCCGTGGTGTGGACACTTCTAAACCAGCCTTTGAAATCTTTTCCAAGCTGCATCCAAAGGTTCATTGTAAGATTGTCTGAAAGCAATAATTTCAGCTCTATATTTGGTATTTTTATTAGAAGGATAAAACTTCTCTAAGAATTTCTCAGCCAAATAATTCCAAGTTGTGATGGAGTTTGGAGGGTATGAATCCAACCAAGCTTCAGCATCTCCCTGCAAAGAAAATGGAAAAATCTTTAGCTTCAAAGTATCTCCAGGCACTGCTGTAACTTTAAAAGAATTGCAAACTCTAAAAAATAACTTAATATGTTTGTGTGGATCTTCATTTGGAAGTCCAGAGAATTGGCCCATGGTATTCAACATTTGGAACATCACTAGTTTAAGTTCAAACTGTGGAGCATCTATTGGTGGCTCCAAAATTCCTGGATTTAAAGTCTGAAAAAACAGGTAAAGTGCAGTCCCTTATTGCTCTATGAGGACTAACTGCAATTTAAAAAACAAAACTGGTTTCACTTTTGGTCCCCAGGAAGAGCGCCAAAAACTTGGTGCGTCGTCAGCAGAATGGATGGATGTGAGATAAGATGATAAATAATAATAGAGATAAATTCAGCTAACCCTAGTGCAAGTATACACTGTCGTACGTAGTAATAAAAACCCTTAGAAGTATTCCAAGGGTATCGGTCCCATGAGGACTAACTGGAAATTCATATTTGAAGAAGATACTGCTCAACTTGATTGCTTAAAGATAGGTAAACAAAGAAATAGATTGATGATTGGTTTTTAGAAAAATAGATAAAACAAGAAAAAGATTAAAAGAATAACAATAAAATAAAACGAGGCATTCAACATGGATTCCTCCCAAAGACAATAACCTTAATCATGGATTATTTAACTTAAGCCTATTCAATGCATTGGGTCAGATTTGACTTCTATTTGGCCTTGCTCCCAAGAACCGTTAGAAGGCTAAACGAGTAGCGTTATGCACATTTCTGTGACTCGACTCCGACATAGATAATTCATGAATGCAATCGATAACCCTATAGTCGATATAGGGTGCCTTAGGAAGCTTTCCCTATACCGTCGAACAATCTATTTCAAGTTTTTTCTCCTAT
This sequence comes from Luffa acutangula, assembly GCA_036850905.1. Lineage (NCBI taxonomy): Eukaryota > Viridiplantae > Streptophyta > Magnoliopsida > Cucurbitales > Cucurbitaceae > Luffa > Luffa acutangula. Next base: position 25,160,791 of record CM072098.1, read on the forward strand.
ATCACCTTTATGAGAATCAATATCGTCTGTTGATAAGACCAATTTGTTATACACTTTGAATCTCCCAATTTTCTTATCTTAGTGATGTGGAATTTTCCTTACCGCAAGCGCACGGGTCAAGTAATAATTAAGTGTTCGTATAAACGAGTGTCATCCTCTGGATTGGATGTTTAAGCTAAATCAAGTACTATGAATTATCTTGCTCAATTTTATTTAGGGAACACAATGTAGTGAGCGAATAATATGAAAACTAAATCAAAAGCAAATGAAAAGTGGAAATTCAATTGGAAGAACACTTAGGGAATTGATTTCACCAATTTAGTCTAGGATTGATTTTAAGAATAAGTTATTATGCACAATGGAATTATGAGCATAAGACCCTTTAATCACAACTACCTCTCTCGAGTATAATTGATTCCCATTCAAATTAACCAACTTGAAATCCCTATCTAAGTTTATTAACAAGCAAGGCAATGAGATCTTTTGACCAATTCCAAAGTTAATCTAAAAACCGTCACGAAATTAGAAAGTAAACTTTAGTCATGCAACCTTGAGTAAGTCTAAATCAAATCCCCTCTCCCGAGCTAGATTCAAAACTTAAATCATTCAACTAATGGCCAATTAATTGAAAGCATTAAATCAAGATTACAAACATAATAACCATTGCACAACTTAAACCATAAATCAATCCATAAATTCAATTGACTACATCAATCCCTACGCTACAAGTTTAGCTACTCATGATTGGTATTACAAGCTCAACTAAACATGAAAAAGCCATAAAATCTAACTAAAGTGAGGGAAAGTAGAATTAAACTCATTGTAGGCCGAGACCGAACGTCCCCGTCATGATCCCCACGAACAATGGGTTGATTTCCAACTTGCTCCCTTTGCTTCAGCTCCAATATGCTCTGTTTTTCCTCTGTTTACGGCTCCAAAAAGTCCCAAATCGAATCCCCTCAAAAACCTAGCCGTAAAGAAGCTTATATTCTGTTTTTTCGTCGTAGCGTCGAGACCCTGTCAAGACAGCGTCGAGACGTTGCCTCTAAACACTCGTGTTCTGGAAAGGAAATTACACAGCGTCGAGACGCTAAGGTCGCAGCGTCGAGACGCTGTGACCGTTTCGCGCCTATTCAGATAAGGAATGCTAGCGTCGAGACGCTCAAGGGCTAGCGTTTCGACGCTAGTATGCATTTGACCGAATTTTGACTTTTTTCCTCTTTGACTCTTTTTCATTCCTTTGCATCTTTTCGCGTCCCGAGCACCCGATTGACTCCACTATTGCATTTTAGCTCTAATCAACCATTTCCTACAACATAAACATTAAAGCACAATAAAATGGCCCAAAAATCATAAAACGCTAGCTAAATTAAGTAAGTAAAGATAGCTAGCTATGCTCGCTATCAAATACCCCCAAAATTAAGCTTTTGCTAGTCCTCGAGCAAACTACAAATCAAACATACAGTAGAAGAATGGATGCAATAATCATAACTCAATCCTCAAGGCTCAAAAGTCAATAGTCAAACAAGCAAGAGACATGCACATAAGGACCAATGAGGGAGACAAATTAAATTTTTTCCACAATTAACTTGCACAAGCGAGATCTAACTCAACAAGATAAGACTCTACTAGCCCGGGATTGGATTATTAAACTCTCAACTCATCTTCCCTCTACACTGGCACTAAGGTTTCACTAACAAGTTAATGGAACAAATTAGTTTGTTTTCCTCCATACTTAGGTGCTTATGATTGACAATTAAATTAAGCCTTTATATGTGGCACTAGCTTTCACACACCTATTGCAGGGACCCTTAACCTGAGATTTCTCTGGTTGGCCTAACTGATCACAATAGGGGTAGCTCTTTTTGCCTAAATCTTTATTACTCATTGCTTTGTGCGCAGAAGTCATGACTTTCTCTTTTTTCAAATTGTAATAATAAAATTGATATTTCTTCATTAGCATGATAAGCAATTATTCTTTTATTTCCTCCTAAGCAAGATCAAACATGCTAATTTGCAAAAAATTAACTCTTTAGCTCTACCCTACACCTATCGAGGTGACAACAAGCATATGAACCTAATAATTCGCTCCTAAGCATTCAAATCCAAATCTAGCCAAGACAAATACTCTACTCGTGCAAGCCATCTCCTAGAAAAAGTTTAAAAAAGTCTCCCTTTTTGGGCACTCATGCTTACAACTCATCGCCAGCTAAGAAATTGACAAGAAAGCTTATCCTAGAACATCATAGTCAGGCATAAATAGCATCCAGAAAACAACCATATGCTCAATTCAAAGAAAGCTCAAAACTATAGCTCGAACTCAGATGCTCAAGGGCTCCACAAACATGCTACTCCACCCCCAAACTTAAAACATGCATTGTCCTCAATGTATAAAGAAAATAAGGCATAAGCAAGCATGAGAACAATAAAAGAATGAGATGAGTGAATAATATTGGCCTGGAATGATGATGACTTCTTGCTTGAAATCATGAAAGCTTGAAAGAAAAGGAGAGACAGAAAACAAGACCTACAACACAAAAACAAACAATAAATCAAAAGCAAACAGAAAAGCAAAACTACACTTACTTGGGTTGCCTCCCATAAGCGCTTGTTTAATGTCATTAGCTCGACGTGTTGATTGTGCTTCAAGGAGGCTTCTTTTCTGTGAATCCAACAGTGGTGCTCTTTCTTGCACCTTTCTTGTAGCCCATGAAAAACACGTCCGAGTGTCCCTTAGAGTCTTCAACTGCTTTAAATATTTCTTTGTCATTCCTGACTCTTACAGTGAGCTCCCTACGCTTAATATCAATAATCACTCGTCCAGTAGCGAGGAATGGTCTTCCTAATATGACAGGCATTGAAGGATTTTCTATCATGTCCATAACATATAAATCAATAGGGAGGAAAAATCTACCTACTCTTATTAAAACATTTTCTACAATGCCAACTGGTCTAACCACAGACTGATCAGCCAATTGGAGCTTTACAGGAGTAGATTTAATTTCACCTATGTCTAACTTTTTGCACAGAGATAGAGGAATGATATTGATGCTATCACCTAAATCACATAATGCTCTGGAAGAATAAGTACCAAAACTACAAGGAACAGAAAAACTCCCTGGATCTGCTACTTTTTCAGGTACCTTCTGTTGTACTCTGGCGCTGCATGTGGAAGCGAGATATACGGTGTCAACCTTATTTTCCTTTCGCTTCTTTGCTAACCACTCCTTCATGAACCTGTTATATTGTGGCATCTCTAATGCCTCTGCAAACGGAATATTAATGTTCAGATTCATAAAAGCATTCATAAACTTATCAAACTAAACCTGATTGTTCTTTTTCTTCTTTTTCTTTTTCTTTTCTTTGGGAACCATTAGTGTGGGAGAAGGAATAGGAGGCTCAGGTTCAGGCTTTTCAGCCTCATCTGATGATGTGTCCTCCTCAGCTTCCCCTGTAGGCGCGTCATAATCCTCAGACTCAGGTTCCTTTTCAGCTTCCTCCTGGTGCACAGTGATTGCCTTACAATACTCCATCTATGTTTTCTCTTGCTCAGCTGGGGCCTTACCTTTATTCATGGTGCTTACAACATTTACCAATTGTCCCAACTGAGTCTCAATATTCTTGTTGGCAGCACTGTGGCCATTCACTATTGAGTTGATGGCAATGACTGCCTCCTCCAATTTAGTTGTCCTGTTACTAGACTCTGCAATGAAAGCTCCAACAAGATCTTCTAACTTTTTATTTTCTTGAGTTTGAGGGGCAAACCCAGGAGGATTTAGAACATTCTTAGTATTAGCATAAGAGAAATTTTCATGGTTCCTATTGTTAAGGTGATAATGTGTAGGTGTAGAATTATTATTATATCCCCTAGAATTAAAATTTGATACATACGGAGCCTGCTCGATGGTCTCCTCCTGAGGTCTAGATGCCAAAGCAGCAGCTGATTCAATTGATTGAGCACTCCCTGTACCTGAAAATTTCATAAAAGCATTAGCACGGGAAGTCATCTGGGCCTGGAGTGCACTTACTTTATCAACCTCAAACACTCCAGCAGCAATCATTTTGGGTGTAGACCGCTCAGATGGCCACTGATAGCTGTTGGTGGCCATATCCTCTAGAAGTGTACGAGCATTTTCCACGGTCTTCGACAACAGAGTCCCACCTGCAGCTGCATCAACAATCGTTTTTGTACTAGGAGTTAAACCATTATAAAACAATTGAACCTGAAGCCAGTCGGGGTAGCCATGCTGAGGGCACTTCCTCAACAACTCTTTAAATCGCTCCCAGGCCTCGAACAACTGCTCATCATATTGTTGTTGGAATGTCCCAATCTCGGTCCTTAGCTTGACCATCTTTGCAGGAGGGAAAATTTTCTTTAAAAAGGCCTGGACCAAAGCATCCCAAGCGGTGATGCTCCCAGGGGTAATAGATTGCAACCAATCTCGTGCTTTATCCTGCAAAGAAAAAGGAAATAAGCGTAAGAGAACAGCATCCTCAGAAACTCCATTAATTTTTACCGTCCCACAAATGTCTAAAAATGATTTTAGATGAGAATTTTGGTCCTCGGTGGGCGATCCTCTATATGAACAATCTCGAGCCATCTGAATGAGACTGGTCTTCAGCTCAAAGTTGTTGGCATTAATCGGGGCATAGACAATCCCCGATTGTTGCCCCTGAAACACGGGCTGAAAGTAATCTCTTATAGGCCTAGGCTCCTTAGGTAGATTTTGGTCAGCCATTTGAATAATTTCTCTATTTTCCCTTCGAAGCCTATGAATTGTTCTTTCAATCTCGGGATCCAACGGTATCACTTCTCTACTACTACACATACAAAAACAAATCTACCCTAAAAAGGAAAGAAAACAATTATGGAAAGAAACAAAGAAAAGAAAACAACTAATCTAAATATAGAAAAATATAATCTAGACAAGGAAACAAAATAACCTAATATGGAATGCAAAAATAAATATGGCAAACACAAATAAGGAAACTACCAAGTAAATAAAAACAAATATGGAAAAAAAAAACAGATAAGGAAAAAATGCAATCAACCTAGAAAAGTAAAAATACACCCTAAATTAAGATCACACAATTTTTTCACAATATCAATCTAGCTAAATGTGCCAATCCCCGACAACGGCGCCAAAAACTTGATGTGGAATTTTCCTTACCGCAAGCGCACAGGTCAAGTAATAATTAAGTGTTCATATAAACGAGTGTCGTCCTCTGGATTGGATGTTTAAGCTAAATCAAGTACTATGAATTATCTTGCTCTATTTTATTTAGGGAACACAATGTAGTTAGCGAATAATATGAAAACTAAATCAAAAACTAAAGAAAAGTGGAAATTCAATTGGAAGAACACTTGGGGAATTGATTTCACAATTTAGTCTAGGATTGATTTTAAGGAGTTATTATGCACAATGGAATTATGAGCCTAAGACCCTTTAATCACAACTACCTCTCCCGAGTATAATTGATTCTCATGCAAATTAACCAACTTGATATCCCTATCTAAGTTTATTAACAAGCAAGGCAATGAGATCTTTTGACCAATTCCAAAGTTAATCTAAAAACCGTCACGAAATTAGAAAGTAAACTTTAGTCATGCAACCTTGAGTAAGTCTAAATCAAATCCCCTCTCCCGAGCTAGATTCAAAACTTAAATCATTCAACTATTGAACAATTAATTTAAAGCATTAAATCAAGATTACAAACATAATAACTGATAACTGCCGAAAAGGTAGATATTTAGGCCTCAATTATATAGGGATTGGTGTGTCCTTTATGCTTATTAGGGTTGGTTTTGGATAGATATTACATGTTTTAACCCATTTGGAAGAATGGAAGCATTGGAAATTATTTTGTGTAGATTATGTTGTTGGGCGACTGGAGGGAACAAATTCTGTGCTGCAGCAAAACTGGGAACAGAACTGCCGAATCACAGCTCGTTAGCCAACTTCATGAACCGACTTCTGTTGAGTTATTTTCGGGATAAAGGAGCAAGGAGAGCCTTACACGTGGCCTAGTTGACCTAATTCAAGCCTCCCATCCTTCTATAAAAGGAAGTAGCCGTCAAAGTCAAAAGCATTACAACATTCCTTGGAAGCCGAATAGTATAGAGAGATTGGAGACCACCAAGAACACCATCATCCGCAAGCTAATTTAGGAGATTTATATTTTCTTTATTATCTTGTGATTATGGACATGCCTACTCAGATTGTAATTTGTATTTCCATGCCTATTATGAACTAAGTAGCTTAGGTGTTGGTTAGGAATAATGTGATTGTCGTGCTTCATCTTTAGTAATATATTGACTATCACATTTTGGTTAATTGTTGTGCTTATTTCCATTTTATGCCCACATGGCCAGCCGGTGTGAATAGGTCTCTCTAGTTTCAGGGATGATTTAGAGAGTGTGTGGCAATTATCCACACTACGATCATTGTGTATTGGTGAACGCCAGTGACTGAGCTAGAGATAGCCAGTTGCCTCGTGCTTGATCGGTCGTACTTCATTGGGGTTGAAACACATCCCAAAAGATCCGGAGTTTCGGGAGGAATTCGCTAGTAATACTGCGAGAAATGCATGATCAATAATATTGCTAGAGCATCTTTTAGAACAATCACTAAATCCTAACCAGCGCCTGTCTTTAATCTCTCTATCTATTTGTTTACTCGTTGTTCTATCATTTATTTTGCTTCAGCATAATTCTTATAAAACCAAACAATTTTACCATATTTGAAACCATTAGAAAGTTCCACAAAATAGGTAGAGTGGAAACTAATTCAGGACTCGAATTGATAATATTACTTGCTGCAGACTGTGTATACTTGCACAGGAATTCTAGAGTCTTTTATACCATATTTTTACTCACTCTAGGAACCCAACAATAACCATTGCACAACTTAAACCATAAATCAATCCATAAATTCAATTGACTACATCAATCCCTAAGATACAAGTTCATACTCATGATTAGTATTACAAGCTCAACTAAACATGAAAAAGCCATAAAATCTAACTAAAGTGAGGGAAAGAAGAATTAAACTCGTTGTAGGCCGAGACCGAACGTCCCCGTCACGATCCCCACGAACAATCGGTTGATTTCCAACTTGCTCCCTTTGCTTCAGCTCAAATATGCTCTGTTTTTCCTCTGTTTACGGCTCCAAAAAGTCCCAAATCGAATCCCCCCAAAAACCTAGCCGAAAAGAAGCTTATATTATGTTTTTTCGTCGTAGCGTCGAGACGCTGTCAAGACAGCATCCGATGCTGCCTCTAAACACGCGTGTTATGGGAAGGAAATTACACAGCGTCGAGACGCTAAGGTCGCATCGTATCGACGCTGTGACCGTTTCGCGCCTATTCAGGTAAGGAATGCTAGCATCAAGACGCTCAAGGGCTAGCGTCTCGACGCTCAAGGGCTAGCGTCTCGACGCTAGTCTGCATTTAACCGAATTTTGACTTTTTTCCTCTTTGACTCTTTTTCATTCCTTTGCATCTTTTCGCGTCTCGAGCACCCGATTGACTCCACTATTGTGTTTCAGCTCTAATAAACCATTTCCTACAACATAAACATTAAAGCATAATAAAATGGCCCAAAAATCATAAAAGAGTAGCTAAATTAAGTAAGTAAAGATAGCTAGCTATGCTCGCTATCACTTAGTTGAATTTCTAGCGAAAAATGCTTTAAAATGAGTATAATATGTCTATAGGTCCTCATCGGAGCTTTGGAAGCGATTCGGGGCTAAAACGAGCGAAACCGAAATGTTAAAAGACCATTCTGCCCTTGAAGTGGTCACAGCGTCAAGACGATTCTGTCGAAGGGTTAGGAAGTTTCTGCGAGAGCGTCGTGACACTGCAGCCTTAGCGTCGCAACGCTACGTGTGATCAGCATATTTTTTCCTCATCAAAAGGCCTAGCATCGCGACGTTGTGTCCGAACGTGTCTCGATGCTAGGTAGTTTCCAGAATCGATTTTTTTCCAATTTTTGCTGAAACTTTCCTTGTTTGAAGACTCAATTCAGCACCATTCTTCCACGAATTGAAGGCCAAGAAACACTATAAATAGAGGGCCTTGGTGTAGGTTTAGAATCATCCCTCAACACATAATTTTGTAGCACTTTTCTCTCTAGTTTCAAGAGTTCTTTTAAGCTTTCTTATTCTAAGGTTCGGTTGATCGAGCCTTGAGCTTGGAGTTTCTTGTCTATGGCCAACTAAGCTGGGATCGTTGTAATCGGGACCTTGGTTGGTAAGTTTGATTTAATTTTATGAGATTTTCGTACTTCGTTACTTAGTTAATTATCTTTGTGATTTTAGTTCTTTGCATACAAGTTTAGATTGTGGTAGGAAAGATTGACAACCTTGACCGCACCCTATCTAAATTTACCTGCTAAATTTAAGTAGCGAATAGTCCAACGTTATGATTATATGCATGCGTCCCTAGAACTAAATTATTTAATCAATTGTAATTGTGGTTTGTTGCCCGTTGCATGTGAATTAATTCGGCTAGATCCCAATGCGGTTTAGATTAGTTAATTGGACAATTAATTAATTTAAACTTGAATCAAACTTAGCGTTTGCATGTTTGTGATAGTTGGATCATGGCTCTCGGTTTGTTGCCGGAGTACGCCAGACTTAGATAGTTAATTAAATATCATTTTTTAATCGATGAATGAAATTAATCAAACTTAACGCCGAGTTCAACCCTGATTACAGTGATCTTCGTGGTAAGATCAACTAACCCCACATTTACTTTCCTTGCATTTAATTTTCCTTATTTATTTTCCCGCCTTTACTTTATGTCTTAATCCTTTTATCAATAAACCCCCCATTTTGGTTACCTCAAAAACACAAAAGAATTTAGAAATAAACTGATTGTTCCCTGTGATCGACCCCGACCACTACTGCTACAAGTTAGCTTTAGGAGTCGTGGATTATAAATTTATTTGACAAGAGACCGCGACAATCCCTTCCGTCATCTGTCCCTTTCCAGATCAAACACACATAGAATGCAAAGTCTAAGTGATCAAGATAAACTGAACAAGATCAGAGTGATATTCAATAAAGAATGACATGCATTGAACAAATCTTTAGAAAATAAATCACTTTCAAGTTATTAAACCATAAAGGAATTCACCATATTGAACCCCTCAACGGAAATTAGCTACTCATGGTGAGATAAAGTGCAAATGAATACATTTTCATTGAAAATAAGATGTAAAGAATACAGATAAATGAAAAGTATCAAAAGTTAGAAATAATGGAAGTAGCCAAATATTAAGGGTTTTCTATTTATCCAATCCTTCTAAAGTTCGCTTAGACACTCCATCTCTCGCTTTTACAAGTGGGAATGGGTGAAAACTCCTAAAAACCCTAAGATTTGATGTCTAACTAAGGTTAGAATTTAGTCATCTAAGAAGGACCTCGGGCATCCCTACTCATAGGGGTCAACTAGGGTTCTATCACCACCCTCTTCTACCAAATGAGTTCTGCTTGGATTTGAATTCCAATCTCGAGCTTATATAGTGTTGGAAATGGTTGAAGAGCTGCGAAATAGGTGCTTGTAGGTAGCCCAATCGGTTTCGAGGTCAAAACAGCCGGTTAGGTGCGAAGAAGTCTCGTTCAAAACGACCCGCGGACGACTCGGAACTGCCTCTATTTTTCCAGAAATGCGTTTCACCCGATTGACTCCACTATTGTGTTTCAGTTCTGGGCAAATTCCAGGTCTTCCTCTGTTTTCCTGCACAGCAACAAACTTAGTCAAAGTCTCTTAAAAATAAGTCTTTTTAAACACAAACGAGCATAATTTGACAAAAGTGATTTTCAACGCCCTAACTTATCAACTTTAACATATTTTGAGCTCGGGAACAGTAAAATTGATCTAAACATGCAATATTTGACAAGATAATGAGCTAAATATAAGGGTAAAATAGGTATATTTTTTACCCTTATCAACAATGTCACTAGGTTCATTAAAAGAGTTTAATACATCTAGATCTTTAGAGTAAAGACTTTACATTACTATGGTTAAAAGGGAACTCTCCCAGTTAGGTTATGTCTAAGGCTGGAGATATTTAAGCTGACGGTTTACGAAACACCTGCTACCTGGGAACAGACTTGGAACCTGAGTTGAAATATCCATAGTCATGTTAGCATATGATGTTTCTAGGTTTGTTAAAAAAGTTTAATTCACCTGGAACATTACTATAAAATTCTCATTATAATAGTTATAATATGATTAGACTTAGATAAATTGAAATAGCCAGATGTATCTAGGTTAATGAACCCTAAAATATACGGTAGGTCACTTTAGTGGGAGGTAAAATCAAAACTTGATTTGAATCAAGTTTTACTCCTACGTCCCTATATTCACAACGTGAGATCCATGCTCGACTTTGTGTCGTTTTAGCGCGGCCTCCCTTCAGAAAGTGTTTTCATAGGTCAATAATAAGGTGAATGGGGAAAGTGCCCATAGTTAGTGGGAGCGGGACACGTGTCAACGTATCTCTTGGTCTCCACCCATAGGTCACACCGTGAGAGTCTTATGATCCGCCTGCGTGTTGTCCTGTAGCAACCATCCCTTCGGAGAGCCCGATCATAGGATTCGTAACACCGTGAACTCCTGAAAAGGATAGGGTCACTTAGGCTAATTACCAACAATTGTCTTTCCCTTCGGTAGCCTGTTGGTGCGTGCCTCTGGGATCTGAAAGTGGGAGGGTTACACTTATGGGGATAAGTTAATTCGTTAACTAATCCTCGACCTAACAACGGTGGTCAACGTCTATAGGAATATGAGTTATTTTGGAAATAGAGTTGACTGAGAAGTGTCTCATTTTAGAGGAGAAGTAACTGATCACCCTTCGGTGGTTGTTGCTCTAAACCTCTGAAACATTGTTGCAAAACTAAATCAATAGTCTTAGGGTTCTATGATTGTTTGGTTTTGCTAAACTGATTGGATTGTATGGAATTATTTGTATTGCTCTTATAATGGGTTAGTCCGATAAATAATCAAGTAATTTTTTATTTCAGCGATTCAATGATTAAATATGTGCATAGTCCTAAGCCTTTTTAATAAATAACGGTGACTATACAACAAACTTAAACGATTAATTGGTGGCGAATAATTTAAGATTAGTCTTAACAGAGAAATGTTCTCATGCCCCAAATTTTTAATTCATTAAGAAGTGTTATTAATGAACGTGACATTGAGTCTTGCTCAGCCAAAGAAGACTTGTCCAAAGACAGTAAATTCGATTTACTAGTCTTGGAAGCGTAATTTGTGAAGAATGTGGATTCTACCTGAATACTTGATTCATAGTCACAAATCACGTTTGTTTTTTCTTATTAAAAGGAATGAATTTCTGGCAACAACTTGATGCTATTGTGATAACTCTAAAAAATTTTGAACTAGAGAAGTTGTCTTGGCTGTAGCAATAGGGAACGTTAAGTTATTTTTTTTTTCAGTGGGAGCAAATACATATTATTAGATAATGTGTATATAATTCTTAAGATCAAAAGAAATTTGATTTATGTATCTTGTTGGCTGGAAAAATGTTACTCTTTACCTTTCCCTACTAACGTAGTTCATTTCAAGAATGGAGTTAACTTTTCTTAAGCTAGACTCAAAAATAACATAAATGTTTTAAGACTAATCAAGAGTAAAGCAGTCATAAACACTGAGTTTCTTGAGGCTACTACTACTCAAAGAAATAAAAGGCAAAGGATTTCTCCTAAAGGAAAAATACCTTTCTTTGGCACTAAAGGTTAGAACATATTTACCTCAATATGATTGGGACATTGGTCAATAGTATACTTCTAAGCAAGTTAGAAGATGACTCTCTGCTACCTTATAGGTCACAATATGACTAATAGATTCTTTTTCTTGAAAAGAACTATAGAGCCAAAGAGCCCTTGGAACTTGTACATTTGGGTCCTTGTGGTCCAATATCTTAAAGCAGTGGGAGGGCATGAATAATTCATCTATATTATAGATAATTATTCAAGGTATAGGTATCTCAACCTAATGAAACTTAAGTCTAAAGCTCTTGAGAAATTCAAAGTGGTTTGAGACTGAAGTTGGAAACTTGTAAGGTGAGATAATAAAAACACTTCGATCTGATCGAGGTGTAGAGTATATGAGACTTGAGATTCCAAGACTATTTGATAGAACATGGAATTACATCTCAACTCTCAAACCCTTGAAACACCTTAAGAAAACGGTGTATCAAATAGGAGAATCAGAACCCTATTGGATATGGTTTGATTCATTATGCGTCATGTAGTGTTGACTACAGTACATATTTCGAACAACGTTCCATCAAAAGTGTTTTTGAAACATCTTTTGAATTGTGGATAAGGCGTAAAAGTAGTTTACGTTACTTTTTGGGAGTCCAACACACATGCTTGTGGCTAACCCAAAAGAAACATTGTTCAACAGTATACATATTCCTAGGCCACCCCAAGGAAAAGAGAAATGTGGAAACTTCTTCAATCCACAAGAGAATAAAGAATTTGTATCGACAAATGCAACATTCTCAGAAGAAGACCACGTGAGAAATAATAAGCCAAGTAAGGTCGTTTTAAGTAAATTAACTGATGAAGCTACGAAAATATCAACAAGAGTTGTTGATAAATCAACAAGGGTTGTTGATGATGTTGGACCTTTAACAAGAGTTGTTGATAGGGCCAATACAACATGTTAGTTACAACTATCCCAAGAGTTGAGAGTGCCTCAATATAGTGGGAGAGTTGTTCTACAATTTGACTGTTACATGGGCTTAATTGAAGCCCAGATCGTCATACCTGATGATTTCTTTGAGGATTCATTGTCTTAGAGCAAGGCAATGAATGATGTTAACAAGAACCAGTTGGATTAAAGCAATGGGCCCAGAATTAAAATATGTGATTTCAATTCCATTTAGGATATTGTAGATCTATCTAATGAGGTAACACCTATGGATTACTAATGAATCTACAAGAAGTAACGAGACAATGGTTAGACTTGTGGCAAAGGATTATGCCCAAAGACAGGAGACTGCAAGAAATTCTTATTTCCTATCGTCATGCTGAAGTCTGTTAGAATTCTTGTCCATTTTGAATGGATGTCAAGACTACCCTTTTGAGTGGTAATCATAAGAAGAGTATCTACATGTCTCAACCTGAATGGTTCATTTAGCAAGATCAGAAGCAAAAGGGTTTGCAAGCTTAAGTGATCCATTCATGGATTGACCTAAGCAATTCGATCTTGGAATATAAGATTTGATACTGGGATCGAATCTTTTGGCTTTGATAAGAACATTGATGAGTCTTGTCTTAACAAGAAGATCGTCAATAATTCATTAGCTTTATTAGTGTTGTATGTGATTGATATCCTAGTCATTGGAAATGGTGTAGGTTATCTTACTGACTAATAAAATAAGTTAGCAACTTATTTCCAAATGAAAATTTGGGAGAAGCTAAGTTTGTTCTTCGGATCCAAATTGTTAGGAACCATAAGAACAAAAAGCTAGCCTTGTCTCAAGTGTCTTATATCTACAAGATGTTAGTTAGATATAAGATGCAGAGTTCTAAGAAAGGTTCACTATCTCTTAGGAGTGGAATTCATTTTGTCTAAGAAACTATTTCCTGAGACACCTCAAGGAGTTGAGGACATGAAACGAATGCCCTATGCAATAGGGATTGTCAGTAAGTATCAATCTAATCCAAGATTTGATCACTGGAAAACCGTTAAGAATATCCTCAAGTATCTGAGGAGAAAGAGGAACTATATGCTCGTGTATGGGACTAAGGATTTGATCCTTACATGATACACTCACATGGATTTTAAGACTGGTCAGGATTTGAGGAAATCGACATCAGTATCCATGGTCAAACTTTACGGAGGAGCTATAGTGTGGCATAATTACAGTCTTGACCATATAGGCCGAAATTATAGCTGCTTGTGAAGTAGCGATAAAGACTGTAAGGCTTAGAAAGTTCTTGACTGATTTGGAATGTGTTCCAAATGTAAACTTGCCCATCACACTTTATAGTTATATAGTGGTGCTGTGGCAAATTCAAAAGAATTTTGCAGCCCAAGACAAGCAAGCACATTGAATTAAATTAAATATTCACGAAGGCTCTCTCGGCTAAAGGATATGAGGGTAATTTAGAAGGTCTAGGTCTACGAGTAATGTACAAAGATGAAATCTAGGGCAAGTGGGAGAAATGTAATGAGTATAGTGATACCATTATGTAATGGGTATAGTGATGCCCTAGTTTATTGTTTTTGTACATTGTATATGTTTTATACATGTATTTAGACACCCACTGCTGAATAGATTATTGTACATTCCACTAAACTAGAGTTTTAGTTCAAGTGGGAGTTTGTTGGGTTTTATGCCCTAAAACTCGTAGATAGTGAATGTAAACAAATTGTATACTTGTTTTAATAAATTGTTATTGAGTTTCTGCAATAAAATGTTATTGTTAAATATAGCACAATTTGACCCAAATCTAATAAACTAAGATCCAAGGTTGTTTGTATGTAATTTGAACTAGTATGTGGGGACATACGGGGATCGATGTTCAAGTAACAACCTAAAAGGTCTATAGTACAAGGATAAGACTAGGTACCTTATCCTGGTAACACTATGTGATACGGTCCATTTTGTATTTGATACAGACGTATTGATCCAAAGCGTCCATGTAGTAGTCATGCGAGTGGGGGTATCCTATGCAATGAGTTTGCATAAGACTGAACTGCGAAATAGTAACCACTAGCTGTAACACCGTTAACTAGTTAGGTTTCTATTTCACTAGGATGACCTAGGCAACTTAGCCAGAATCCTGAGTGGATTATGGACTCCTGTTCACAAGGGATTGTCCTTTGATTTGTATGGTTGAGAGTGGCCAGTACGCCAACTCAATAAGCCTACCATTTTGGGGACAAGACCTAGAGGGGAGCTGGGAACATAATCACACAAGATCGAATTCACTCCTTCCTGACTTTTGAGGAAGTAGATGAGTGTTCCCTTAAGTGGTGTCTCCGGGACTTGAAGAAAGGGACCTACCCTCTCACTGGCCCGAGAGGGGTTTCTGTTTGATGGTCGGACCACAAACAGGTTGTTCATTAGAGGAGCACTAGTACTTAAGAAGGTAAAGGTAACTCAGGGGTAAAATGATAATTTGACCCAGCTGGAGTTACGAACACTCGTCAAAGACTAACTTACCGTTATTGGTCAATATTCGTGGACACAGAAATATTCTGCAGTGAGAAGAGTGCAGTTGTGGGTCTTTAGTGGAGTGACCCAAAGTTAACGAATTTGACTAACTTAGTTAATGAGTTTAGCCAATTAGTCTTGTATCGTTGGAGCTTCTGATCTGTAGGTCCATTAGGTCCCACTGGTAGCTCGTAAAGAAACTTGAGGCAATTATGTATAAATTGTAAATTGAAAGTGTTCATTTTATTTAGGGGAATTGTATAATGTATGTTGATGCATTATAATATGAAGTTTATGAAACTTTATAATATAATATTTGAATTAATTTCAAAAATTAATTATTGAGAGAAAATATTTGAAAGAGTTCAAATAATTAATATGAATTGGATTCATGTTAATATAAATAATTTAATAAATTCCTTAACATTAAATATGTGATATTTAATTGGGTAATTAATTAATTATGGAATTAATTAATTATTTATTAAATTAAATATGAATAAGAAAATAGATTTTATCTTATTCATGACATTTTCCTATTAGGAAAAGGTATTGGCCTTTACCTATAAATAGGACCTCTGGGGTGGGGTGAAAGACATCTCATTCTTTCTACTTCTGTCAGAGATCTCTCCTAAAAGACTCTCACCAGTCGCCTGCCTCCAATAGTCTCAGAGATATACCGGTGTAACCAAATGGTGGTGTTCTTTGTTGTTACAAAGCAATCAAGAATCATTCTTGATTTTCAGAGACGTCAACGGAGGTTTGCTTCTCTCTTCTTTATTATAGATTTAGATCTAATTTTTGTATGCTCAGCCTTAAGTTTCTATAGAATTTTTACTATGATTTTTGCCAATGTAATGGTATTTTTGGATAAACAAAATTAACTACGAATCGACCCCAATTACTCTTCTGCTTTAACGGAATTAGAGAATTTCAAATCCTTCAAACTCCCCTCTCTCTCGTTAGTTGTGGCAGAGAACTAAGATCTAAGATCTCTCTTCTCTGGTCTTTTGTGATCTCAATCTCTCCTTAACTGAAGTCTCTCTCTAAGAAAATCCCAACAGCATTCTGCTGGAATTTTTTTTCCCATATCAAGAATCAACGATCCCACAATCGCCAACCTCAAGATCTCAGAGATATAGTGGGTGTTCACTCTTTGATGGTGTCCTGGGGAGATTCGTTGGGAGATTGTTGTACGTTTTTGGAGTATTGTGCAGTGAAGAAAGTTGTTATTCAACAAGTAACTTTCTACTCCTAAATAGTTTAGTCTTAGAAATCAACATGCTAAACATATATTAGAGTAAGTTTAGAATTGTTCTTCAACTTCTCTGTTTTGCTAATGTACTGATTTTTCTAAAACAAACTTCAATTTGTGAGACAGTCTGATTATTTTCCATTGCCAAGGACTTTCAATCCTTCACTTGTTGCATATGTTTATGCTTATGTGATAATGATTTCCTAGGATAGACTCAAATTTTTTTAAAAAAATTTAGCTTTTGATGAGTTGTAATCGTGAGTTTCTCAATAGGGATCTTTGTTAAAATTTTTCATTGATATGTCTTGCATAGGTTTGGTGTATTTCTTGCTCGAAAATTGAATTTGAATACTTAGGAGCGAGTTATTATGCTCACATTCCTGTTGTCACCCTGATACGTGTAAGGTTTAGTGAGAAAGTCTAAATTTTTCTCAAAATAGTGTGTGGAGTCTTGCCTAGTAGATAAAAAGAAAATACACCAGCCATGAAAAGAAAAGAGAGGTAAAATAAGTAAAGTCAGCTTATATGTAAATAATTTTTGTGTTCATCTTTCCTTATTTTATTTAAGAAAAAGCACAATAATAACTCGTTTATCTTAGATTTATTGTGATGATCGAACTAATGGGGGTATTATATTTAGAAAAGAAAATATTTAAGGAAAGAAAACTAATTATGGAAAATAATAGAAAAGAATAGTAAAAGCAAGAAATAGAAAGAATGAAATCATTACCTCCAAGATCATGTAATCAGGATTGTCATGGTAAGTTCAATTAAATTAAATCATTAATCTCACTATTTAGGCAAAACAAGTTTAAGTCCGGCGTACTCCGGCAACAAACCGAGAGCCATGATCCTACTGAAGGAATTGAATCCTTTAGTGGAAGCGAATTAAATCGTTGTGAATGTAATTTTGTCAATAGATAACCAATACATTGGGAAAAATTCAGAAACTATTTCTAAACAACAAAAATTAGATTAAGCATGTTTTTATTCATATCTAAAACTATTTTAGATTAGAATAACTTACTTGTTGAAGCCTAAGAACGTCTCAGCACTATGCTCCTCAAGGAACAGTTCGTCAACGATCTCTCCAACGAACACAACCATTCGAATCACCCAGTTGAGGTTTGAGTTTGTGGGAACTCCTCCGTCTTAGATTGGGAAAGAATCACAACCAACCTTGCTGTGTTTTCTATATGAGAGAAAATTGAGAGAGAATCGATTCTTTGTTTCCAAAAGAGAGAGTTATCAACCACACTCTACAGAATCCCTCTGCATAACACATTTGGGGAGGGGAGTTACAATCGTGTAACTCCCCATGAGGTGTCGGCTTCCCATTGCTTGGGTTTTTAATTATTATCCAATAATAATTAAAATAAAACTATATATTATAAAATTAATTAATTTAACTAAACAAACTTTAATTAAATTAATTATATCATATAGTTTTAATTCAACCAAAACATATTTAATTGAATAAATTAAGCCAACCAATTAATTCATAATTAATTGTTCCCCTCATTAATTAAATATCATATACTTAATTAATTTTACATTTGAATCATATTCAAATGTATCTCTCTCTTTTAACCTATAGTTTTAATGTGCATCTAATGTACATTAAATATGAACTATAGTATTAATTTAGTTAAATCATATTTAATCAAATTATATTAAACTAATTAATTAATTCTCCAATTAATTAATTCTTTAATTAAATATCAAATATTTAATTAATTATCTATTTGAATCAAATTCAAATAATTCTCTCATATACTATAGTTTTAATATGAATCTTGTTCACATTAAATATAACCTATAGAATTAATATGAATCTAATTCATATTTTAATATTTGAACTCCTACAAATATATATTTTTTTCTCATTAATCAATTTTTGAATCACATCGAAAATTAATTTTATATAATAAAGTTTAATTCACCAATTAAACTTATATTATAATGTATCTTCATACATTATATTAATTGTTTCAAATACAATTAAATAAAATTCCCTTAACAAATTTGATCACACTTCAAATTCTATTCAAGACTATTTAACCTCAGAACCCTTTAAGAGCTAGTAGGTGGACCTAATGAACCTAATGATCAAAAGCTCCAACGATACGAGACTAATTGGCTAAACTCATTAACCAAGTTAGTCAACATTCATTAATTCTGGGTCACTCCACTAAAGACCCACAACTGCACTCTTCTCACTGTAGAATATTTATGTGTCCACGGATATTGACCAATAACGGTAAGTCAATCTTTCACGAGTGTTCGTAACGCCAGCTGGGTCAATTTACCGTTTTACACCTGAGTTACCTTTGGATCCTTAAGTACCACTGATTCTTCTAATGAACAATCTGTTTATGATCCAATCAATAAACAGTAATTCCTCTCAGGTCAGGAGAGGATGGACGCCCTTGTTCAAGACCCGGAATCAGCCCTTAAGGGAACACACATCTGCTTACCCCAATAGGGGAAGGAGTGAATTCCATCTTGTAATGTTATGTTCCCAGCCCCCACTTGGTCTTGCCCCTGAAATGGTAGGCTTATTGAGTCGGCGAACTGGCCACTTTCACCCATACATATCTAAGGACAATCCCTCCTGAAAGAAGTTCATAACATACTCAGGATTGAGATTGTGTTACCTAGGTCATCCTATTGAAAAAGAAACCTAAACTAGTCAACGGTATTACATCTAGTGGTTACTATTTTGCTGTCCAGTTTTATGCAAACTCATTGCACAGGATACCCCCACTCGCATGTCTCCTACATGGATGCTTTGGATCATTGCATCTGTATCAAATACAAAGTGGGTTGTATCACATAGTGTCACTAGGATAAGGTACCCAACCTTATCCATATACTATAGACCATTTAGGTTGTCACTTGAACACTGATCCCCGTATGTCCCCACATAGTAGTTCAAGTTTCATCTAAACAACCTAGGATCTTAGTCTATTGGATTTTGGTCAAATTGTGCAATTTTAGTAACAATAACTCTTTATTGTACAAACCTCAATAACAACGTATTGAGACAAGTGAACAATTTGTCACCATTCACTATCTACGAGTTTTAGAGCATAAAACCCAACACCTACTATCACAAACATGCAAATGCTAAGTTTGATTCTAATTTAAATTAATTAATATGCCTATTAACTAATCTAAACCGCATTGGGATCTAGCCGAATTAATTCACATGCAACGAGCAAGAAACCACAATTACAATTGATTAAATCATTTAGTTCTAGGGACGCATGCGTATAATCATAACGTTAACCTATTTGCTACTAAGATTTAGCAAGTAAATTTAGAGAGGGTGTGGTCAAGGTTGTCAATCTTTCCTACTACATTCTGAACTTATAGACAAAGAACTAAAATCATATAAACATGCTTTGAGAATTCAAAGAAGACATTTCTTTAAAAGAACTTGAACTTACACTTTGACGCCCCGATTACATGAATGAAGAGTTTAGCCTCTCATAGAGCAATAACAAGCTGAATTCTTCATGGAATACATCAAGGAAAACAAGAAAAACTAAAACTAAGAAGAATGGTGGAGAAAGGGGAGAGAGATGGACTACAATGTTGTAGTGAATTGTTTGTTGAGGGATGATTCTAAGCCTACACCAAAGGCCTTTATTTATAGGGATTCTTGGCCTTCAATTAGTGGTCATTTGGTGCTGAATTGAATCTTCAAACAAGGAAACTCTCCATCCAAAATAGGAAAAATTCGAATCTAGAAAACTGCCTAGTGTCTCGACGTTGTCCCTTCAATTTTGGAAATTTGTTCTCGGAATTCCCTAGCATCACGACGCTATCCGCCAGCTTGATCGCCAAGGAGTTTCCTTATTTGGCTAGTGTCTCGACTCTTATGAGGGACGTCTTGACGCTGATGAGGCTCCAGGGGAAAAATTGTCATTTTACGCTTCGGTTTCGCTCGTTTAAGTCTCGAATTGCTTCTAAAGCTCCAGTGAGGACCTATAGACATATTATACTCATTTTACAGCATTTTTTCGCAAGGATATCAACTAAGATAAGAAAATTGAGAGATTCTAAGTGTATAAAAAATTAGAACTATCAAATACCCCCAAACTAAACCTTGCTAGTCCTTGAGCAAGCAAAGAATAAGATCAAGAAAGTTTGAGATTTATTTAGTTGCAATTCATATAGCTCCAACCTTAACATTCAAAAGAATCATTCAACTTATTTCAGCATGCTAACACATTTAAGCAATAATTAAACAACTCAAAATTTTTCATGAATTTCTCTTGCGTGTGTGTGTGGGGAGCTTTCCTAAGGTACTTTTACTAACCTGGGATAACCATATGAGAGTCTCAACTCATTTTCCCCTACACTGGCCAAGGATCCAACCATTAAGTAATTAAAATAGTCAAACGAGTAATACATTATTAGGTGCCTGAAGATAGAAACAAATTATATTTTGCATTTATAAGATGGCACTAGCTTTCACACACCTATTGCAGGGACCCATAACCCGAGTTTAACCCTTGGTTGGCCTAACTGATCACAACAGGGGTAGCTCTTTTTACCTGAAAAATTTTAAACATTGTAGAGCGCTCATAAGACGTCTTTTCTTCGTTTCATTTCTTTTATATATATATATATATATTATATATATATAAGAATGATTTTTCTTTTAAGCACACAAGGCATATTTTCTTTTATCATTCCTAAGCAAGGCATTACAAGCAATCATTTTTGAAATTACCATCTAGCTAGATCTAGCCTATCTAGGTGACAACGAACATATGGAACCCATAAGATGGTCGTCCTAAGCTTTCAAAACTACCTAAGGAAAAGCTAAGTGCTCAATATGTGCAAGAAAAATCTAGAAAAATCTTAAAAATTGGTCAATTTTTGGTAAATGTTTCACAATGCTTAAAACAAGTAGAATAGTTCAAAAGAATATCTCATTGATCTTCATAACTATACTTCAAGCATCCTAATAAACACAACAATTCATCTCATTGTAAAATTGCTCGAACTGTGATTCATATCAGTTCCCAGGTAGAGGAGTTCCGTAAACCGTCATCTTAAATACACCTCAACCTTAGACAGAACTTCACCGGTTCGGGTCAGTTCCCTGGTAGGAGGTGTTCCATAAACCGTCATCTTAAATACCTCCAACCTTAGATAGAACTTTGCCTATTTGGGTTCTTATTTTTTTAAAAATTTCTTAAAATATAGGTCCAATAAAGCATAAATCAAACATGAATATGTTCTCACTCCCAACCCAAACACTACATTATCCTCAATGTAAACTAAGCATGCAACCTAAAGGACAAAAAAGCAAAAGGGAACAGAAAACCTCCCCTGTTTAAGCATTGGATTCGAAAAGATGGAAACTTCCACGATTGGGAAAAATTGTAGAGATTTGGTGTAAATATCCTATAAAACAATAAAGAAAGACGATTAAGAAAACATCAAAGGAATAAACTACTCAATTGGAAAGAAAGGGAAAGAACTAATTGGGTTGCCTCCCATAAGCACAATTTTTTAGTGTCGTTATGCTCGACGGGATTCTCATCTTCCTATCAGGGCACATAAAAGTTCTCATATTTCTTTGGGTCCTTCTTTCTCGAATCCACGAAACTTGCAAACAGAAGCAGGCTTGCCCATTTTTCATGGGACCTAGAGGATTGTTGGGCTCCTAGAGTGAGTAAAAATATGATGGAAAATACTCTAGAATTCCTGTGCAAGTATACACAGTCTGCAGCAAGTAATATTATCAATCCAAGGTCTGAATGAGTTTCCACTTTATCTATTTTGTATAACTTTCTAATGGTTTCGAAGATAATAAAAATGTTGGGTTTTGTAAGAAGTATGTTGAAGCAAAATAAATGACAGAACAACGAGTAAACAAATAGATAGACAGATTAAAGGCAGGCGCTGGTTAGGCTTTAGTGATTGTTCTAAGATATGCTCTAGCAATATTATTGATCATGCATTTCTCGCAGTATTATTAGTGGATTCCTCCCGGAACTCCGGATCTTTTGGGATATGTTTCAAACCCAATGAAAAGCGACCGATCAAGCACTAGGCAACTGGCTATGCCTAGCTCAGTCACTGGCGTTCACCAATACACAATGATCGTAGTGTGGATAATTGCCACACACTCTCTAAATCATCCCTGAAACTAGAGAGAGTTATCCATACCGGTTGGCCAGACGGGCATAAAATAAGAATAAGCACAACAATTAACCAAAATGCGATAGTCAATTTATTACTAGAGATGAAGCACAGTAATCACATTATTCCTAACCAACACCTTAAGCTACTTAGTTCATAATAGGCATACGAATACGAATTACAATCTGAGTATGCATGTCCATAACCACAAGTTAATGAAGAAAGTAAACTCCCTAATTAGCTTGCGGATAATGGTGTTCTTGATGATCTTCAATCTCCCTATACTATTCGGCTTCCAAGGGAAAATATGGAATGAATTTGACTTTGACGGCTACTTCCTTTTATAGAAGGAGAGGAGACTTGAATTAGGTCAACTTGGACACGTGTAGGGCTCTCCTTGCTCCTTTATCACGAAAATTACTCAACAGAAGTCGGTTCATGAAGTTGGCTAACGAGCTGTGATGTGGCAGTTTCTGCTCCCAGTTTTGCTGCCGCATAGAATTTTCTCCCTCCAGTCGCTCAGCAGCATAATCTGCACAAAATGATTTCCAAAGCTTCCATTCTTCCAAATGGGTTAAATCATGTAATATCTCTCTAAAACCAATCCTATTAAGCATTAAAGACACGCAAATCCTTATATAAATGAGGCCTAAATAACTACCTTTTGGGCAGTTATCAAGGATGCATTGTATTTTTAAAATTTTTGAATATATGAAAAAGAAGAACATTTAAAAGAAAAAGACTCAAATGATAAAATTTTGTGAGACAACTTAGAAGATAAATCAGATGAAGGGAGATCAAGGGGAAGAACAAATTCAGACTCACCAGCCTGAAACTCTATCACCTAAGTTTACTTGCAATCTGGTTTAATCTGGTTTAGATTCTTCTTTAACCTCACATGATCGATCGTGAGATGGCAATGGACACTCAATTTCTTCATCATCAACCTTTCCAATGAAGGGAACTTTTGTTGTAAGGATTATCTCTTGGGTAAGTTGCACTTGTTCCTCTACATGTTTCCCTAGTTTTTTCATATGTGCTTCTATCTTATCAATATTATCAGACATGCTTTTCAATTCAGCTCGAGTACTTTCCTGAAACTGAAGAGTATTTTTAGGAAGCTCGTAAATTTGATCCTCGAGAGATTTACCTGAATTGGGAATTTGATAGTATCGATGTGATTGTTTGACTTGATATCCTTGCACTAATTTCTCGCATAAAGAAGTTAGAATTGATAGTTTATCGTCGAGCGATCCTACCCTCTTCACTAATTGAGCTTCTTTTTCCCTTAGTGAACAATATGCCATCAAAATCGACTCAAATAAAAACAAATTAAAGAAATTAAACCAAGATATCACAATAAACCTATGATAAAAAACTTAAACTTGGCTCCCCGACAACGGCGCCAATTTGACGGAAGAGATTGTCGCGGTCTCTTGTCAAATAAATTTATAATCCACAACCTCTAAAGCTAACTTGTAGCAGTAGTGGCCGAGGTCGAACACAAGCAGCATGATTATAACTCGTTTATCTTAGATGTATTGTGATGACCAGACAAATGGGGGATTTTTATATTTAGAAATGAAAATAATTAAGGAAAGAAAACTAATTATGGAAAATAATAGAAAAGAATAGTAAAAGCAAGAAATAGAAAGAATGAAATCATTACCTCCAAGATCATGTAACCGAGATTGTCATGGTAAGTTTAATTCAATTAAATTATTAATCTCACTAATTAGGGAAAACAAGTTTCAGTCCGCACTACAAGAAAAAAGCCTTTCTATAGCTTTTTAGCATAGCATTTTTCAAAATAGGCTATGAAAGAAAAAATTAAAAAAAATAAAAAGTTAAAAAAAGTGTCGCCTCTTTCAATTCCCTCTCTTTTTCCCCGTGTACCGCGTGACCCTCGACTAAACCCTCTCTTCTTCATCGTGTGACCCTCTCTTTTTCCCTCTCGGTTTCTCTCTCGACTGAAGGGAAGTCTTCGTCTCTCTCGTTCTCGACTGAACCCTATCTTCTGTGTGTCTCTTCCGACCGTGTCGCGCGCAGCTTCCTTCCTATCACCGAATGCCCAGTCGCCGATAGTCGCCCAGTCCTCTGATTCTTCCGACCATCACCGGCGAGCGAAGCAGCCACGCGATTTCTCGGTGAGTTCTCTCTCTCCCTTTTCGATCTCTATCTCTTGGCAGCGTTAACAGATGAGTTTCTTCCTTATTCTAGCATTCCAGCAACATTGGACTTATTTTCCGACAATTTTTGTTTGAGCAAGTGTTGTGCAGAGGTTGTGGAGACCGTGGGATTGGGCTGCCACAACTTCGGCACTACTGCAGGGAAGTCGACGCGGCCACTGCCCGTAAGTCTGCAGATTCTCTTTTCGCTTGACACCCATTTTTCTCAAGAATTGGAGGTAAAAATGCTTTCTTCTTCTTTACTTTTTTTTTTTTCTTATTTTGTTCTTCTCCCCCCTTTGCTTGTGTTTGCTGCCTAGGTAATTCTTTCAAATTTCCAGACCCTTCCTTCAATTGAATCTCACAAAACAGAGTATTTCAACACTTAGGTATTCTATTTTTCTTATGGTTTGTTTTGCATTTCTTAGATTTTTTTTTAGATTTCTTGTTTTATAATATATTATCTTATTTTGGATTTAAACCTCAGTTGAAAAAGGTTTGTTACTTGTATCTTTATGAGTTTTGCGTCCATCTTTCTAGACCAACGCTTGAAGCTTTCTCTCAGACTTTCATCTCAATTCAGGCTCTGTCAAAATGTCATTCCACTCCTGTAAGATTGCAAGCTTCACATTTTGTATTTCATTGATTTAATCGTCTTTCAATTGGTTGGTCTATTCTTATTTATGACTTGTGTCCACTAAGTGTTTGAGTTAATGCCACAATGAAACAAATGGGAAAATACAAGGAAAAATAAGGAGAAAAAAAGCTAAGTTTTTTTTTTTTAATCTTGTGATTGAAAGTTATGCTAATGGTAAGTTGACATTGTAATGAACTGAAGATACTAATGCTACAGCTTATAGGTAACAACTACCACATTGAAAATATTATCAAATACATCTATTTTTTTCAAAATAAATAACATGAATACAAATTAGGGAATGGAGAGTGAAGACATTATTAAATGAGCACTTGATATCTTACATCTTGCTAGGTTGCTTGTGAATCTAAATTTGAGCATGTATTTGTTTGAAAATGTTGAGTTAATCTTATTGACTTTCAAGTTTTAACTAGGCAAAGATGTGCATTTAGTGGCTTTTTGTTTAACATGAGGCATTTATTCCTTGGACTTCTAAGATTTTATATATAGTATATCTAACTTGAGATTTTAAGTTTAAAGTTAGAAGAAACAAGCCCATAGTTATTTATGCATTTGATAAAAAGAACCATTTAAATTGGATTCTTTCTTTGGAAGTTGCAATTCCTCTTTGCCTTCTTCTTTACCTTCTTCTCTACCTACAGCTGTCATGAACTTCTTTCTGCTATCAACACTTTGTAATATTGGTTGTTGGTCCTTTTATATATATTTTTTAAAACAAGTTTCCTTGTATTCACTACAATAAATATTACCTTTAATAACATTTTAAATATTACCTTTTCTTTTGTTGTTATTATGGTCAATAGCGAAATGCACTGTTCTTTCATTTGGAATCTGACGTAATGAGAAGATTGCTAGCTATGTCACAGTTAGAGGTGAGAAGGCGATGTAGCTTTTGGAAAGTGGGTTGAAGCTTAAGGAGTACAAGTTGCTTGACAGGAACTTCAGTGACACTGGATGCTTTGGCTTTGATATTCAGGAGCACATTGATCTTGGAATCTAACTAAGCATTTGTACTTCTGAATATCCTTTAAGTTTTGCTTGAAAATTTGTAAGAAAATCACTGTTTAGTCTTCAATCTATTTAGAGATCTATAATTTGTTTTGCTCAGGTGATTCTATTTTGTATTACATATCAGTGAAGTTATTCAAGCATTTTGTCACATTGTGTGCAAAGTAGTTTTGCTAAAACCTGGGTCTGGTTTCTGGTTGCTGGATGTAGTTCTTTTTCTAGTTTTTTGTTGCTCTTGTATCTTGTATTGTAAAATTGCCAAGATTCTTGTAGGTTTTAGCTCTCAATTTTGTATTGCTCTCCCTCTGGTTGTTGTAATATGTCATACGCTTTTGTTATTAATGAATTTTTTTACCTTTTTTTTTATTTTTTATTTTTTGGTTTGGCTTGTTGGTGTTGGTTCCTGTGATATTCATAAATATAGTTTAGGGTGGGTACAATTTCAAGAGATGGTTAGAGTTGTATTGTTTATCAAGTTTTAAGACAAGTTTATTTTGTAATGTCAATGGTGTTTTAGATGTTAGTTAATGTATGTCTTGAATCTACTGTTAATCTGCAATATTGTTTGTTCAAGCTAAACTGTAAAGTTTACTAGCTTGTAAACATTCTGAACAACAATTAAAATTTCTGGCTCGAATCGGTGCCATATAATTTGAAGATTTGAGGGACTCTCAATCTGAATCATCTACTAGTAACCATCTTACACTCTTACCTTGGATAGATGGTGGCTCGACTTGTTTTGATCCTTGAACTCAAGAGGAGAGGTTCCAAGTACTTCGAATGCTTGGGCTATATAGTAGTTCTTGTAGAATTTGGTTCAATGTGTGTGTTTGGTAATAACCATGTTAGAGAAGCTTGACTAGACATGCATGTGGGATATAAGCTCCTTTTAGAATTTTAAGACTTGCCTCTAAAGTACAGAACAACCTTAAAGCTGTCCTAGTGAATATATCCTAACCTTCAACTGCTCGTTAGTGTATTTGATTTATTTTTTGCGTGCTTGTTCGATAACGTTCAAATATTCAGTGTCGTACATTTTAGGGTATATTGTTATAGGGCAGGTTCTTAAAGCTTAAACTTTGTACGAAAATGGTACTATGTAACAAACTAAATTTTCCGGAAGCTTTGTTTATTCCAAATGCTTAAACTTTGTAAGAAATTTTAGTCCCTAAGTTTCTTGAAGTATATATATCCTGATGAATGATGACTCTGGTAGTTCAATTTGAATCAAGCATTTTGATTTAAGCTATTTAATTAGATACTTGATTTATGGTTCCTTTCTCTTGCACAGGTGGGTGAAGTTTTTTCTTGAAGGATGTTCATTGTTACGATAGAAGGTGTGTAATCTTTCAAGTTTATTTACATGTTAGAAAATTACATGTTAGCAAAGTACTTTCCTGGGGTTATGGTGGACATGGTTATTGTATTCACATCTTGTGTTTATTAAGGTTTTGATTTTGTTCACATTTGTAGTTATGGCTTCTGTGTTGTTCCTCACATGTGGCAGCATAATTGATTAATCATGCCAATGTTTCTTTTCTTGCTTTTATGATCTCCTCTCTCATGTTCAACCTCAGTTCTCAAACTTTAATGTAAAATGCACATTGATTGTTTGTTTGTTTTTTTCTTTTTAATCCTGAGTTCCTTTCTTCAAGTTGTAGAGATTGGAAAGAAGGCTTTTTTTAGATTTTTTGTTTCCACATGTGAGCTTATTATTATGATCATTTTTTTTTAAAAAGATTTCATTAAAGCTCAACTACCACAATTAAAAGAATCCTCGATTATAGCAGAGGATAACCAAAGAGGTAAAATCGACTCCCTAACAAAGGTTGTTGATGGTCGATTCTAGCTCCTAACAAAGGTTGTTGAGTTTAGTTGTTGAACAAAAACTTAATAGTGGAAGCTATCTCTATGTTTCACTTTGTTTGTGCAATCCATACATTCTCAATTTAACAGCCACATGAAGGATATAGAGAAATAAAGAAGGTCAGGAATCATGTTATCCTACCAATTTTTTCTTCTTCCCATAAATTACTTTTTAGGTGCTTGGAATCGCAAAGTAATTCTTCTTTCTCTAATGCCAGACAAACCACCTCTTGAATGATTAAAATCTCATAATTTGATTTCACCTGTTTGGATTTCATTTGCATTTTTTGTTCCATTCCCTTAGAACCAATTTTCTTCTTCCAAATATTGTAAGTTTCAGCCATTATTTGACACTTCAGATATCACTAGGTATGCAACTGCTAGTGCGTGATCTGATGGTTTTCTATTGCTATGTGGAGGGAGAGATGCTAATAGTGTGGTGAGTAAAAAAATCGTTCTTGCATGGCACTTGACTTTGTTAGGTGGTTGAATGTGGGATATCCTGTTATTTGTTTGATCCTGACTTGAGTAGATTCTTAGCACTTGTTACTATGGTATTCTTCTTCTGTAATCGGGTTGTAGATTTATTTGAATATGATCATCTCTTTGTGCTTTGTGATTCTTAGCACTTGTTACTATGGTATTCTTCTTCTGTAATTGGTTGATTTGTTTGACTGGTTATATGGTACTTGATTATTGGGAATGTCTGAAAGGTTCTACTTTTGCTTTTACATTTTTCAAATGCGATGTGGTTTAGTCTGCAAGGTTTTGTTTCTGCTTTTGCATTTTGCATTCTTTTAATGATGCAATTTTGGCAACTCAAATATGCTTAATGAAAAAAAAAAATTGCGTCCGTGTCGTGTTGCATGTTCGTGCTTAGATTAGAGATAATATCCCTAGGTTGAGTTTTTAGGAGTTTGTTTGGACCTTGAAGTTAACTTTGCCTTTTTTAATTCAAATTTGAGTTTAGGTAATGTTCGTGTTTTTTGTTGGAGTTCTCGTTTGATTTGCTTGTTCCTAGTGTTCCAAAATATGGTTTTGAGACTTTTGAGTTTTCAAAGAAATACATGGTTTCTAGTTTGAGGGTTAATTTCAAAACGGGGAGGGGTGATGATCTTAAGTTTGAGGAGAAAAGGGAAGTTTATTGATCTTTCTTTTCTTTTTTTATTGATCTTTCTTTTCTTCAAGTTTAAAGTCTCATTTAATTAACTTATTGTTCCTTGTTTCAAAATGATTTATTTCATAATCTTATTATTTACATGTTTGTTCATTTTCATCTAGGAGCTATATCTTTTTATTGTTCATTTATGAGAAATGTAAGTTTGATTCTCTCCATTTGAGGTCAACCATGGCCCATAACAAAAACCAGCTTTCCCCATAAACTGTGCAAATTATTCGAATTGATCTTTATCGAGCAAAATCACGAACCATTTGACTTATTCTTTGGACTAATTACTGAATGTTGTAGTGTAGGAACTTTTGTGAATCATTTGGGTGATTTGAATGATGTATTGGATTGAACTCTTTTGCATTGTTGCTTGAGATATGGATATCCTTTTTAGGAATCAAGAAGTTCATTATCAAAAGCCAAAACTTTGCAACTCTTATGGCTATAGATTTTTAAATATGTATCGATCGTAATAAATCAAAAGTTTTTTAGACTGATAAATGCTCATTCGTTAAAGTTAGGTATGAGATATGGTTAGGAAGTTTAGCTGATGTGAGCTTAAGACAGAGTGCAGGATATGGCCTTTGGAATTTTAGCTTCAATTTTCTTTATAATGCGACACAGGTTTAGCTCTTTTGTTGTTTTTACTTAGAATTGCAAAATGAATATTCCATTTTTTTTTCATTCAATTTATAACTTCGTTGTAAGTCTTCCCAGTTAGCTACATGATAATTTGCTCATGTTTTATCTCTTTTCCGATAAACTGATAGCAAGCATAGCTAGCTATCTTTACTTATTTAATTTAGCTAGTCTTTGATGATTATTGACCATTTTATTGCACTTAATTGTTTATTTTGTAGAAAATGGTTAATTGGAGCTATAGCGCAATAATGGAGTTAATCGGGTGCTTGGGACGCGAAAAGATGTAAAGGAATGAAAAAGCTTCAAAGAGGAAAAAGTCAAAATTGGGTCAAATGAGGGCTAGCGTCGAGTCGCCAGCCCTTGAGCGTCTCGACGCTGCGTAATTTCCTTTCTAGAATACGTGTGTTTAGGGACAGCGTCTCGATGCTACAACGAAAAATCAGTATTTATAGTTCTTTTCGGCTAGGTCTTTGGGGGATTGAATTTTGGGACTTCTTTGAGCCGTAAACAGAGCTAAAACAGAGGATTTGAAGGCTAAAGCAAAGGGAGAAAATCGAAAATCAACCCATTGTTCGTGGGGATCGTGACGGGGACGTCGGTCTCGGCCTACATTGAGTTTTCTTTTCTCTTTCCTTTTCTTTAGCTAGAGTTTATGACATTATTATGTTTAGTTGAGCTTGTATTTACATTCATGAGTAGCTAAACTCATAGCTTAAAGGATTGACGATGTAGTTGATTTTGTTCATGGATTGATTTATGGTTTAAGTTGTGCAATGTTTATTATGTTTGTAATCTTGATTTAATGCTTTCAATTAATTGGCCATTAGTTGAATGATTTAAGTTTTGAATCTAGCTCGGGAGAGGGGATTTAATATAGACTTACTCAAGATTGCATGACTAAGGTTTATTTTCTAATTCATGACGGTTTTAGATTAACCTTGGAATTGGTCAAAAGATCTCATTGCCTTGCATATTAATACTCTTAGATAGGGATATCAAGTTGATTTATTTGCATGAGAATCAACAATACTCGGGAGAGGTAGTTGTGATTAAAGGGTCTTAGGCTCATAATTTTATTGTGCATAATAACTTACTCCTTAAAATCAATCCTAGACTAAATCGGCGAAATCAATTCCCTAAGTATTTTTCTCAATTGAATTTCCACATTTTTTACTTGCTTTGATTTAGTTTTCATACCATTCATTCATCACTTTTTGATCCCTAAATAAAATTGAGAGAGATAATTCACAATACTTGATTTGCTTAAAAATCCAATCCAGAGGACGACATTCAAATTACATTCACTATATTATTACTTGACCCGTGCACTTGCTGTAGGAAAAGTCCACATCATAAACATTGGACTATGTATGTATATATGTATGAAGGAAAAATTTTCTATTTGTTACGATGTATTTGAAAAATGATTTGCTAAGTAGAGTATGTAAAAAGAAATCTATCAGTAGGTACTACTTGATGGGAATCTTGTCTGCCTGCTCAAACTTAGTTATTACCCATATTCTAACTGCAGATGGAGAAAGCTAATTTTAGTTTGATGTCTAAGTTTTTCATTCAGCTATCTGTTATACGTTAAAGGCTTAATTAGTATGGGTTGTAAAGTTTGTTAAATAGAGTATAGTATAGTTTGCAGGGTAAGGCAATTTTATGGAAAATGAGAGACTACGGGTGTTAGCTTTGTGACTTTCTTCCTGATTTATTGTGTTTTTAGTGGTAGTTTAGTTTATGACATGGCAGTTTTTTTTTAGAAGAAGTAAAGTTTATAGTATTGTTGTTTGTACTAATTACCCACCACTAAATTTTGCAGGTGATGAAGATTACTACGAATTGTGTGATGCTGAGGAGGAGGTCTGAGGAGGAATAACTCTCTAAGTCTTAATTTCATTCTTATCTTTTACTGAAATAGTGGTTGTTAGAAGGACTTAGTAGTTTTATTCAGTTGAGTGTTACTTAATTTGAGGGATGTATCTTAGACTTGTAAGATTATTCGAGTTATTGAAATGAAATTTGTTACAAGATCTGACTCGTAATTCTATTTGGAATTCTCTGGAGTTATTTGTTGTCTTATTAGGTGGTTGAACTTTTAGATTAGCTACAGTTATGTCATTATGTTGCCGAAATTTTTGGTAGTCTTTCAGTGAATAATATGATTAAGTTTGGTAATGTCACTTATAGTAAGTAAATTTTGTGGGTGTTACACTATACATTATAAGACAAGTGACTTAGATAGATATATATGTTTTTACTTCTAAAAATGTATTTAAATATATTATAAACTAATTTAAGTTGATTTTTTAATATAATAACATTCGAAAAAAATTGTATAAAACAACATAATATTAAAAAAAACCTATTAAAAGTCAATTAGTGTCTATCATAGCAAGATTAAAAATGCTATGCTATATTTTCTATAGCATTATTTCAATGTTATTAAAGACCCATCATAGCATTTTTCTAATGCTGTGAAATTTTTTCATAACATTAGAATTATGCAATAAAAAAACTGGACATTTTATAGCATTTTCTATAGCGTTGCAAAACGCTAAGTTTGATTCTAATTTAAATTAATTAATATGCCTATTAATTAATCTAAATCGCATTAGGATCTAGCCGGATTAATTCACATGCAACGGACAAGAAACCACGATTACAATTGATTAAATCATTTAGTTCTAGGGATGCATGCGTATAATCATAACGTTAACCTATTTGCTACTAAGATTTAGCAAGTAAATTTAGGGAGGGCGTGATCAAGGTTGTCAATCTTTCCTACCACATTCTAAACTTACAGACAAAGAACTAAAATCACATAAACATTCTTTGAGAATTCAAACAAGAGATTTCATTAAAAGAACTTGAACTTACACTTTGACGCCCCAATTACATGAATGAAGAGTTTAGCCTCTCATAGAGCAAGAGCAAGCTGAATTCTTCATGGAATACATCAAGGAAAGCAAGAAAAACTAAAACTAAGAAGAATGGTGGAGAAACGGGAGAAAGTTGGACTACAATGTTGTAGTGAAATGTGTGTTTAGGGATGATTCTAAGCTGACACCAAAGGCCTCTATTTATAGGGATTCTTGGCCTTCAATTCGTGGTCATTTGGTGCTGCATTGGATCTTCAAACAAGGAAATTTTCCAGTCAAAATAGGAAAATTTTGATTCTAGAAAAGTGCGTAGCGTTGCGACGTTGTCCCTTCAATTTTGGAAATTTGTTCTCGGATTGCCCTAGCGTCGCGACGCTATCCACCAGCTTAATCTCCAAGTTGTTTCCTTATTTGGCTAGCGTCTCGACTCTAATGATGGGCGTCTCGACTCTAATGATGGGCGTCTCGACGCTGATGAGGCTCCGGGGGAAAATTTGTCATTTTACGCTTTGGTTCACTCGTTTAAGCCTCGAATTGCTTCCAAAGCTCCGGTGAGGACCTATACACATACTATACTCATTTTAAAGCTTTTTTCACAAGGAATTCAACTAAAATAAGCAAATTGGGAGATTCTAAGTGTTTAACAAATTTGACCAATCACCAACCAATGGTTAAACTCGGGTTATGGTTTTCGGCATTGTAGTGTGAAAACTAATGCCCCGCCTTAAAAAGTAATGCAAAAGAAAAAGAAAAATGAATTCCTTATTCAGGCACCTAGGCAAAGATTAAGCAACCTAGTTTGCTTCATTTAGACTTTTTTGCGAGACCTTAGTGCCAGTGTAGGGTGAAGATAGGACGAGAGTTTAATAAGTCCTCTCTAGGTGGGATAGAACTCTCTTATGCAAGATTGTCATTGAAAACTTTTGATCTCCCATTGGGTCTCATGAGCATGTCTCTTGATTGCTTTAGTTTTTGAATTTTTGAGCTTTGGGGATTGAATTGCATTGCATATTTATATACAACTTGTTCTTTGGTTTGTTTGTCTTGCTCGAGGACTAGGAAGATTCAGGTTGGGGTATTTGATAGCACCTAAGTTATGCTATTGTATTACCACTAATCTAAACTTGTTAGAGGAATTTTATGGTTTAATTGTCCAATTTACAGGTGATTCGAGCATAGGTGACATTGAGAGCTAACCACACAACTTGGTGCTAATTCGAGCCAATTGGAGTGCTTTTGAGCTAACTCGGAGTCTACGGATGAAGAAAAGGTGAAAATACCTGAGCAAACCATGGCGAGCCTGACAAAAAGTGGCAAGAGGTCAAAGGTTCGAGTGCCAAAAGAAGCAAGTTGAAACAAAGAAAACAAAAGAACACAACATGCTTATTCCTTATTTAGGCTCAAAATCGTGTAGAAGAAAGAACGTGTAGCGTCGAGACCACAAAATCGTGCGGAAGACAGAACGTGTAGCGTCGAGACACTGCATCCTAGTGTCTCAACGCCACTTCAATTTTTATAAATATAGAGTTTCGGTTTTGACCGCCGTTAGGTTAGAATTCTCGTATTTTTTCGATTCCTTTCGCCTTCTTTTGTAATTCTGAGTTGTTTGGGATTTGTTAGGTTGTTTCTTTTGCTATATTTTTAGTTTATTTGTTGTTTCCTTTCAATGATGAGTAGCTAAACCTTTTAGATTTTTTGGATTGGGGATTGTTTTGAATGATTTGAACCCTTGGCTAAGTTTTCTTGTTTAAACAAATGCATATGATTGGATTTATCGAATTGACGCCTGTTTGAATCTATATTGTGTGCATTCTATTAGTTATTTGGGATAGCCACTAGGCTGAGGCAAGTCAGTCACTAATCTCGCATGCTTAGTGTAGATTCTTGATAGGCCTAAGATGCATGTTCAAATTGATTTTGTTAAATATGAATTTCCATTATGTTTAATTATTTCAATTTCGGACCCTTGTGTTTAAAGCAGTTAATTTTTGTAAGCAATCGCAAGATTTCAGGTTGTTGTTTATGTTAAAATTAATTAGATATAGTTTGATGATTTTCGAGCTATGCATGCGGGGTAGTGGGTGAATTCTTTAAATTAATTAATTAAATTACCTACAGGATGCCAAGTTAATTAATTAATTACACACATGCTTAGTAGGGGGGTCCTCTGTGTAGCCAAGAAGCACAACTGGGCTCAATTTAAATTGCATGAAGTTATTTTTAGAGAAAACTATGAAGCCAGGTTAAAAATCATTCAAGCATAGATCCCCCAATCCAACGATCTTTCGTTTCATTGAAATTTTAATCTTAATTTATCCTTTGTTGCATGTTCTATTTATTCAGCTTAACTTTGCACCCCGTCTTTTATTTTAGTTCCTCTAGACATTGCATCTCTAAAACCCATCTTTTGTGTCCTGCACAAAAGCTTACTTCTTGCTAGGACACCATTCCCTCTGTTCGACCCTGATTGCTATTACTACGAATGTAGCTAGTGTCGTGGATTACAAATGTTAGTTAATTAGGACCCTCGACAAGTCTCGTCAGAATGATGTAGGATTTCTTACTGACATTAAAAAGGGGCTAGCAGCTTAATTCCAAATGAAGGATTTGGGAGAAGCTCAATTTTTTCTTGGAATTCAAATCGTTCGAAATCAAAAGAACAAAATACTAGCTCTATCTCAAGCATCTTATATCAACAAGATGTGGGTCATTAGTGGGTCATTAGTGGAGTTGCCCACAGTTAATGAATATTGGCTAACCTGATTAATGAGTTTAGTCAGTTAACATCATATCATTGGAGTTTCTAATTTGTAGGTCCATGAGGTCCACTACTAGCTCGTAAAGGGTAATTTGGAACAATTAGTCTTGAAAAGAATATGAATTGTTCAAATTCATTATAGGAAATTAAGTTAATTGTATGAGTTACAATTAATATAATGTATGTTTGATACATTATAATATAAAGTTTGATTTGAAATTAAACTTTATAAATTGAGAGAATGATATATTTGAAGGAGTTCAAGTATATAGTTAATTAAATATGTGATATTTAATTGATCGTTAAATTAATTAAGTATGAATTAATTAATTGGTCAATTTAGTTAAATTTAATTAAAATATGATTTAATTAAATTAAACAATAGAATATGATAGATATATTAGAATATGATTCTAATATGTAATTAATTAAATATGTGTGAAATTTATTATAAAATAATTAATCTTTAATTAATTAATTGTTTAATTTAGTTTAGTTAATTATTATTTAATTAAATTAAATCTATAGATTAATTTTAATATGAATTGAATTCATATTAAAACAATAGGTTATAAGAGAGATGTACATTTGAATATGATTCAAATGTTTGGTTAATTAAATATGTGATATTTAATTCAAAAAACAATGAATTAATTAATTAGTTAATTTAATTAATTTAATTAAATGTGATTTAATTAAATTAAATTAAAACTATAGGTTATGTGAGAAGTGTGCATTTAATAATATTAAATTGCACATGGAGAAATTTAATCAGGATTAATCAATTGATATGATTAATTAATTAGATCAAATTAATTTTATTTATTTGATTAAAAATTAAAAATAACCAACCAACTCCCCTCGTGGGGAGTGGTGGTGTTGGTTACCACAACTACCTCTGTGTATGTCTGGAAAAATCTCAAGAGTATCTCGTTCTTTTCACATAAGAACTCTCTAGAAAAATCACTATCTCTCTCCAGATTCTCTCCATCTCAAAAAGTGAATTAACAGCTAATCTCTGTGTTCTTCCCAATTTCAAGTGTAAGGTCCCACAACCTAATTCGTAGTCCCAGAGACATAGTGAGGAAGTCATTTTGGTGGTGTCCAACTCACTATATTTGTTCTTCATTGTTAGAGGAGTCTGTGACCACCATTGGAAAAGAAATTTGATGTAGATTATCTACAACAAGTAATTTATCTTCCTTTAGATTAGATATAGTAATTGCATGCTTAACGTAAGTTAAATTGCTAGAATTGTTCTATAATTATATGTTCTCTACAATGCGTATGTTAGGTTCTAATTGATTTTTGAAGCACGTGCGATCAATCGCTTCTGATGGGGATTCAAACCCTTAAGTTCAAACCACTACTCATATTCAAGATTAACTTAAGAAGGTTGACCTTCAAGTCGAAAAATTGGATATGGAGCTTTAATAGTTCTGTCAACAAACTCAAACAATTTATGCGACTTCAAAAGAGATGAAATCTGAAGAAGCCATGCAACATAGTTGGTGGAATCCAATAGTACAAAAACGAGATTGAAAATATTGTGACGAAGAAAAACAGAGGAATTTGAGTTCGAGATTGAACCTGGAGTTAGGGTTGATCAGTAGTAGTTTGCATGAAGAATTTTAGAAGCAAAAAATAGAGGGTAGCAAGAAAAGAAGTCGCATAGAAAAGAAAACTAAACGTTAGTCAAAGGGCTCTAATACCATAAAGAAACTCAAAGATTCAAGAATTCTCATCATACTATTAATTAGTAAGAGTGTTGTACACACTTTCATGAGGAAATAACTGAATAACAAGAATCAAACGACTAAATAGAATAATAAATATTAATAATAGAATTCATCATTATGAAGCTAAAAATTAAGCACCTTAGTGATAACGCTCATTTATGTGCGTTATTTAGCCTTAAGAACTTAGGTTATTGCTAGGAAAACAAGGACTTAGAGCTTAAATTCTTATCATTCAGAGTCAAAATTAGCAAAAGTCTACACATCATGATAGAAATCTTAAAATATAGAATTTAGGACAAATTGCAAAAATCACCCCTAAACTATTATGATTGTTGCAATTTCACCATTAAACATATAATTGTAAAAATTAGACCCTCTAACTTTCATTTAGGTAAAAGTTGGGTCCTTTTGTTAACTAGGGTTACAATTTTTGGATGAGAAGAGTATTAAGAAAATCCTTTAAACGTTTCTCTCCCCGTTCTCTCTCTTCCATCTTGGAAACTTTGAATGTTGTTGTCTGCAACAATCTTCAGTCATCGTTCAAAACCCATCTTGGAAACCTATTTCCCCTACCATACGAGCTTTTCCTTCCTCTGAAAATAAAACAATTTTTCCAATATTTGGGTTCAAACCTTGAAGATGAAGATGATGGACTTGCAGCAGCAAAGTTCATAGTTTGGAAAGGATGATGAAATTTCGGGTGTCCATTTCTCCACTTCCCTCCTCTCTCTCCTCAACGATGCCAAATATCATGTATATGTAAGACGAAATTGAGAAACACAGTTGTTGTGTCGTGGTGTAAACCACTGCCTTGAAAGCAATTTCGGCACGACCACGGTGCTAAATCATTTATACCGGTTGCTCCCCAAGGTTAACTGAAAGCAATTTCGGCACGACCACGGTGCTAAATCGTTTATACCGGTTGCTCCCCAAGGTTAACACAACACCCTCCTCGTTCGTGCACTCGAGAGAGAAGGATTGGAATCAAGAACTATTGACTTTGCTCAGGATTGGAGGAAGAGAAGAGAAAATGGAAGAATGAAAAATGATGATGAATGGAACTTGCCTCAAGGCTTCTTTTATAGCAGAAGCTGTAACCATATTGGCATAACTGCAGGTCCAAGGAGCATGCTGTGAGCGCCACGTGTCTGCACGCCTCAACGAACAGACGCCACGCACGCCTCACGAACGGTCTGCACGCCTCAGCCTCAACGAACGGAACGGAACGCTGACTGTTGACTGTTGACCACACGGGTTCGGTTCGCCTGGACCCGGTTCGGTTTATAAAAGAAACTATAAGAAGAAGGATTTTTGCCCAAAAAGATAAAACCACCTTCTCTATTACGCGCGAGCGCGGTTGCCCGAGCCCGTCCGCCCGTCCGACCGACAGCGACGGCGGCGGCGCGCGTGTGGGGAGAAGTCCTTGTACCACCTTAACTAGTTTTATAAACCTAGGGAAGAGTGATTGTATAAAAATACTTTTCCCAACTACAAAACTTTCTATGTGGGACAATCACCAAGGGATACTCTCAAAGGCAAAATCCTAAGTCATTCTCTAACAATCCCCCACGAATGACTGTAACGACTAATTTTCCTGAGCAAAGGAGGATATTAAACTTAAACATTAATATCTTTCGATTTGAATTAATGCATAGTGAAGCAAGGCAATAACCAGCGTGGTGAAAGTAAGTTACCTTTTGAACTTCCAGCAGTCATGGTTTAGACCCCTACAACACGTTTGTATCCTCATATTTTCTTTTGATTCCGCGATACAACAGTCGAACAAGTGCTATTTAAGGCCATGCACTAACACCTTGGGTCATCGTGAGAGCTCTAGAAAGAGAATGCTTTACACTCTTTCATAGAAGGCGACCACACCTTCACTATCACGTCATGCTTCATCAAGTCTACCGCAGTAAACCACTCAAAACTTGAGCTATGAAGACTTTCCAAACTTTGTCCATCAAGTCCATATTTGGACCACCCAAATAAAGGGCTATGGATTTATTTCAACAATTTAAGTCCCATACATCCTGAGGACTCTAGGATTACTCTCCTTGTTAGGCCTTTGGTGAGAGGATCTGCCAGATTTCTCTCAGACCTCACATACTCCAAGGAGATAACTCCCCCTTTCAATAATTGTTTCACAACTCCATGTCTCAGGCGTATATGCCTTCTCTTGCCATTGTATACACTACTCTTGGCAATTCCTATGGCAGCTTGTGAGTCACAGTGCAAAGAGACTGGCACTGACGCCCCCCACAGTGGTACGTCTTGAAGTAAACTTCTTAACCATTCCGCCTCTTGCCCTGCAAGTTCGAGAGCTATAAACTCAGACTCCATGGTGGATCGTGCAATGCAGGTTTGCTTTGCAGATTTCCATGATATAGCTCCTCCACCAAAAACGAACACATATCCGCTAGTTGAACTTACTTCGTCGTTATCAGTTACCCAGTTTGCATCACAATAACCTTCTAACACTGCAGGAAATTTATTAAATTGCAAACAGTAATCTATTGTACCTTTAAGGTATCTCAACAAACGATGAAGTGCAACCCAATGTTCTTTATTAGGATTATGTGTATACCTACTCAATCTACTCACAGCATATGCAATATCAGGTCTAGTATAATTCATCAAATACATCACACTACCTATAATTTTTGCATATTCAGATTGAGAGACACTATCCCCTTTATTCTTCTTAAGTTTCATACTAGCATCATAAGGTGTTCTTGCAGGCATATCATCAAAACAATCAAATCTCTTTAGCATTTTTTCAACATAGTGTGATTGATTCAGAGAATACCCATTTTCGGTTTTCTTCAATTTAACACCAAGTATCACATCAGCCTCACCTAAATCTTTCATCTCAAAGTGTGAGGATAAAAACAACTTGGTATTATTTATTACTTCTAAATTCGTACCGAAAATAAGCATATCATCAACATACAAGCAGATAATCACATAATCAACACCAAACAATTTCGAGTAAACACATGTGTCAGAAGAATTTACCCTAAACTCATTGTTTACTAAGGTATTATTAAATTTCTCATACCATTGTTTGGGAGCTTGTTTAAGACCATAAAGAGATTTTTTAAGCTGACATACCTTGTCTTCCTGACCAGAAACTACAAAGCCCTCAGGTTGTGCCATATATATCTCCTCTTCTAAATCTCCATTGAGAAATGCTGTTTTCACATCCATCTAATGTATTAATAGCCCACGAATAGCTGAAAGAGCAACTAGACATCTAATAGTAGCTATTTTAGTTACAGGAGAATAAGTATCAAAGTAATCAATACCTTGTTTTTGTGAATAACCCACAACCACTAATCTGGCCTTGAATTTTTCAATTGAGCCATCTGGTCTAATTTTCCTTTTAAAGATCCACTTACACCTAATAGGCTTACTTCCCTTAGGTAAATCTACCAAGTTCCACGTTTGATTCATAATTAAAGAATCCAGTTCACTTTTAATGGCCTCTTTCCAAAAACTAGAATCTACATATTTTAAGGCCTCTTGGTAGGTTTTCGGATCTTCATCTATTAGATACATGCATGCAAATTGATCGTCAATTTTATCTGAGTTTTCAACAAGAAAAACAGTTAAAAAATCCGATCCAAAATCTTTCTCAGTTCTCTTTCTTTTACTCCTCCTAGGTTCAGTTTCATGCATAATATCAGCAGTAGATGAAGGACAAGCAGACACCTGACTAGATCGTGAGATATTAACTGGCTCATTTTTAATCATAGGAAATATGTGTTCGAAAAATTCAGCATCTCTATATTCACAGATTGAATTATCATCTAAACACATGAACCTATATGGAGCACTATTATGAGCATACCCAATAAACACACAATCAAAGGTTTTAGATCCTACCGTAGGTTTCTTAAATACCGGATATGCCACTTTAGCTAAGCACCCCCATACCTTTAGATAGCTCAGGTTCGGTGAATATCCTTTCCAAAGCTCGTATGGTGTCTTGTCCAGCCTTTTGTGAGGAACTCTGTTAAGAACAAAACAGGCAGAAAGCACAGCTTCCCCCCACATACTGTTAGGCAATCCAGAACTTATTAACATAGCATTCATCATTTCTTTTAATGATCTATTTTTACGTTCAGCTATGCCATTTTGTTGAGGAGAATATGGTGCAGTACTCTCATGGATAATACCATTTAATTCACAAAATTCCTTGAGAGACTTGTCACTGTATTCACCTCCCCTATCGGATCTTAACCTTTTGATCTTTTTGTCTAGTTGGTTTTCTACTTCTGCTTTGTATTTCCTAAACATGCTACTAGCTTCATCTTTCGATTTCAGAAGATATATTTTCGTGTATCTAGAGAAATCATCAACAAAAGATATATAATAGTTTTTGCCACCTTTGCTAGTAGTGTTTTTGAAATCAGCTAGATCAGAGTGAATTAACTCAAGTAATTCAGTACATCTAGTTGTAACAGGCTTAAACGGGTTTTTAGCAAATTTTGCCTCTACACATACTGAGCATCTACTATCATTGGGTGATTCTAATACATTAAGAAGATGCAGTTTTTTAAGCCTTTTAATAGATGCAATGTTCACATGACCTAGTCTACCATGCCATACATCAATAGATTCAACAATATAGGCAGAACGAGATGTACTTTCATTCATTTCGGCAAGAATAGAGACAGTGTTTAACACAAACAGACCATCGGCTAAGTACCCCTTACCCACAAAGTTACCATTTTTAGTGATGACAACCTTGTCAGCTTCAAAGACAATCTTAAGTCCTGCCCTGTTCAACAAACTTCCAGATACCAGATTCCTACGCAATGAAGGAACATACAATACATCATTCAAAGATAATGTTTTCCCAGAAGTAAGTTTTAAGAGAACCTTCCCTTTTCCAAGTACTCCAGCAGTGGTCGAGTTCCCCATATATACGCATTCGCCGTCAACAGTGTCATGGAACTCGTGGAACAA
This sequence comes from Luffa acutangula, assembly GCA_036850905.1. Taxonomy (NCBI): domain Eukaryota; kingdom Viridiplantae; phylum Streptophyta; class Magnoliopsida; order Cucurbitales; family Cucurbitaceae; genus Luffa; species Luffa acutangula. The sequence continues at coordinate 25,203,279 of CM072098.1, forward strand.
GCTTCGATTTGAGCAGAAGTGTCTCGAAGCACCAGTGTCAAGAATCCAGTCTGACTTATTCTCCACCAGATTAGCCTCCACCACTACCGCAGCAATGATATCGTCTGCTTCAACCACGTTGGCTTGTGCACCATCAGGCCTCCGGTCTGGTTTCCCTTTCCTCTGGTTGCACTGATAGGATTTGTGCCCAGGTTTGCCGCAGACATAACATATCAGCTTGGACTTCTCTTTCTCTATTTTCCCGCTAGGAGACTTGAATGGATGGTTCTTCTTCTGCGAGGATTTGTCTTTATTTTTATTTTTGAACCTGTCTTTAGATGCAGCAGAAGATTCAACTAAGTTAGCATTAACTGAATTCAAAGACTTAGATTCCAACTTATCCTTTTGCCTGTTGGCTTCTTCAGTTCGCATGTGGCTGATCAGTTCTTGTAACGTCAGGTCCTTCTTCTTGTGCTTTAAATGATTGCGGTAGTCGCTCCATGAAGAAGGGAATTTTTCGAGCAAGACATTTGCCTGGAGAATCTCGCACACCTTCATACCTTCTGTCAGAATGTTTGCCACTAGATTCTCGTACTTGTGGACCTGGTCCATCACTGGTTTGTCGTCCGTTATTTGGAACCGCATCCACTTTCCGACCACGTACTTTTTCCTTCCTGCATCATCGCCACCATATCTGGATTCCAGAGTGTCCCAGATAACTTTAGCTGACTTCTGAAGAACGAACAGGTCAAACAGTGAGTCGTTCATGTGGTTCAAAAGATAACCCCGAACTGCCTTGTTGTCTTTCTCGAACTTTTCTTGATCAATATCATAACTGGCCTTTGGTTTTTGAGGGACAGTCTGTACTTCCTTAGAACTGTGTGGATCAGGCTGAACCTCTTTAGATTTTTCAAGGTCTACGACCGGTGCTTCTGATTTCTCCACATAATTGGTGGTTAGGATGTAGTCGACCTCTAGCTGTTCGAAGAAGATGAGCAGCTTCTGAGACCAGCGACGATAGTTAGAACCATCTAGAGGTTCTAGTTTGGATAGATCCGGAACATGCTTCTTGGTTTTGATGGACATTTTCAAATTGCTTTCAACTTGTAAGACGAAATTGAGAAACACAGTTGTTGTGTCGTGGTGTAAACCACTGCCTTGAAAGCAATTTCGGCACAACCACGGTGCTAAATCGTTTATACCGGTTGCTCCCCAAGGTTAACTGAAAGCAATTTCGGCATGACCACGGTGCTAAATCGTTTATACCGGTTGCTCCCCAAGGTTAACACAACACCCTCCTCGTTCGTGCACTTTGGAATCAAGAACTATTGACTTTGCTCAGGATTGGAGGAAGAGAAGAGAAAATGGAAGAATGAAAAATGATGATGAATGGAACTTGCCTCAAGACTTCTTTTATAGCAGAAGCTGTAACCATATTGGCATAACTGCAGGTCCAAGGAGCATGCTGTGAGCGCCACGTGTCTGCACGCCTCAACGAACGGCCTCACGAACGGTCTGCACGCCTCAACCTCAACGAACGGAACGGAACGCTGACTGTTGACTGTTGACCACACGGGTTCGGTTCGCCTGGACCCGGTTCGGTTTATAAAAGAAACTATAAGAAGAAGGATTTTTGCCCAAAAAGATAAAACCACCTTTTCTATTACGCGCGAGCGCGGTTGCCCGAGCCCGCCCGTCCGACCGACGGCAGCGGCGGCGGTGGCGCGCATGTGGGGAGAAGTCCTTGTACCACCTTAACTAGTTTTATAAACCTAGGGAAGAGTGATTGTATAAAAATACTTTTCCCAACTACAAAACTTTCTATGTGGGACAATCACCAAGGGATACTCTCAAAGGCAAAATCCTAAGTCATTCTCTAACAGTATAGAAAGTACACGTTCTAAATTTATAATGGAATTCTCTTTCTTCTGACTAATTGCTCTGTTATTGAACAATTTTCTAAGATTTCATTAATTTTTCAGATTGATGATCAGTTTGAACATCTTGTGACTGCCATTGATGGTTCTAATTTTGAGGAAGAAGAGAAAAAACAAGAAATTACAACCGAAGAAGAAGAAATTGAAGAAAATGGAGGTGACGATGAAGAAGAAGAATTAGCTAAAAGAGGTTGAAGAAGAGGACAAAGGGTGTTCAACATAAGTGTTGGAAGAATAAGGGAGAAAAGAGGGAAGAGGAGTGAATTAGAGGTGGTGGTGAGTACACGTCTGACGTCAAGAGGAAGCTGACGCTGATGATCGAGGAGGAGTCGAAGAGATGCTCACTGTTGTTCATTCGAAGGGAGAGAAAAACATCAAACACAAAGAAATATGTAGTTTTAAAAAAAGTTCTCTCCTACCTAGATTTTTTTAACCATAGTTAATAGAGGATCTAATTTGTAACCTTAGTCAACAAAAGGATCCAATTTTTACATAAATGAAAGTTAGAGGGTCTAATTTTTACAATTATAAGTTTAAGGGTAAAATTTCAACAATCATAATAGTTCAGGGGTGGTTTTTACAATTTTCCCTAGAATTTATGCTTAATTGTTTTAAAAAGAGAGTATTTTTTGTAAACAATTATCAAGTTTAATGGTTTTGTGCAGGATTCCATATTTGCGCTTGAAATGCGTCCACGTATTAAAGACGGGCAGTTAGTGGAGTAAAAGAGTTGAAGATTTGCGAAAGAATTTAGCTGAGTATGGAACAAGCAAAAGATGTGGAAAATGCGTCCAAGATGCACCCGCAAACTGATATGGAAAGAAACCCCAAGCATAAGGCAGAATGTGTCTAAGCAAGTGCACAAGGAATTTGCACCGTAGTTGTGGCTGCAACTGGACTTTTCGACAGGATTCTGAGATTGACGGGATTTGCATAGAATCTTTCGAAAATCAAATATTTTGTAACAAATCTCCAATGATCGTGGATTTTCACTCTCAATGGACTTCTCACACTGATCTCAATAGTCAACCTTACCTTCCAAATTCTATATAAGGTGTGTGAGATGCAAGAAGCAAAGAGAGCTCGAATTTAGTCTTAGGATCATCCTTATGTTTTTCTTTCTTTTCAACTTGTAGCTAATCTGAATTTCGGTTCTTCTAGCCTCTGTCGGCTCCTCCACTCGAAAGAAAAAGAGGAGAAAGACTTGTCTCCCCTTGAAAAAGGCAAAAGCAAGACAGATAGAGAGGAGAAAGAACTTTAGTTGAGTCTTAGAGTCTTTTGTATTTCATTGTAAGCTGTCATTTACGTTCTATTTTGTTATACTTCAATTGTAAGTTTAAGTTTATGTACTTTTCATTTATTAATATGGATGCAATTCTATTTTATATTTCGTGTACCTTTACTTTCTTGTCTTGCACTTTATTTTCTTTGATGAGCTAATCTTCTTCTCGGGGGTTAAAGTATATGGATTCCTTGAGTATAAGAAAACCCTACCGATGCAAAGGCAACCTTGCTTCTTCTTAGCATTGTTTGTTTTTTCTGAAAGTTTATGTTTCAATGTTAGCTTAAACTGATCACTTGAGTTAACATAGTTTGTGTTCAGCTAGTGATCCAAAGGTTGGAGTTTAGTCCGTGGGTTCGCAAAAACAATAGTGGAAAAGATCCTAGAAATAGGACTTTGTTTCTTGCATCATAGAAATGGGACTGGAACCACTAGGATTTTAAGAGTCGTGTTCATTATTTATCTAAGTTTTAATTAGCTCTAGAAATAGGTGCTAGTCTTCTAAAGGCACCTACAACAGAGCTGAATAGGAGTTGAACTTAACTCACAACTAAGCTGTCAGGGCAATTGCGGGCGCAAACTGCTAGCAATCTCTCCGCACCATGTCTATTTGGACACTAATAGACAATATTCTCCAAACGATGTGCATTGCTTGAGTTAGTTGTGGGCACAAAGGTGGGCGCATATTAGACTCTTGGTTGATACTTATTTGAATTCCCTGTCTTATCTCATATATTTGTATTAGCTTTCTTTACTTGCTTTTGACCAACACAAAACCACATCAATATATTTTTCCGATTACCATATTTCAGTTGCAAATTTAGAGGAGGTTTGTGTTTTCTTAAATTGTAAACGTGTATTCAACTAGTCACCATTTTCCCTTGGTTTCGATATCTGGAGTACTATCCTCATTACTTGGCAGTGTATACTTACACTTAGATACCTGTCACATCTGCGCGTGGCTTGCAGTCTCACCACTTAGCTGTCATTTGTCTTGCTTTTGTTATTAGTTGATTTTGTATGGTTATACTTGCACTTTTCTCAATCTTCGATATGATCATAAATTATAAACTTCTAGCACTTAATACTATATATGTATTCAATCTAACAAATTTTCATACTAATTGATCATCAAAGTCTCTTTAGATGTACTAGTGTTCTTATTTCAACACTTTTCTATATTATAGTAATAGAAAAGTAAGGGTGCATTCAATAATTTATTTCAAATTAACACATTATATAAATATAAAGAAAGACGAAAGATTTGAAAAGCCAGGCGGCTTATTACCAAATGGGAGACACCTTTTCCCTACATTTATATGCTCGAGGTTTCTATTGGATTCATACTTTTAATATCAAATCATAAACTTGAAAAAAGGATAGTAATTTTCATTACTTTTTATTTTTAATATAATTAGAAAACTAACTTTTGGGAGAATTCGATATAATCGTTACTTTTGATTTTCTAAATATAATTATAAGTTTTGTGGATATTCAATATCACTTCACCATCTTTTGGGAGAATTCGATTCCTAGCCTTTAAAATGCCGCCTAAGTGGCCATCAATCAATAGAAAATCAATCAATATATTTATATATATTGTTAAAATTCAAGGCAATATGAATTAATTATACATATATATTATATGCTTTTTCTTTGTTTTACTTTAACTAATCCACATGTTTGACTTTTGGTTTTAAAATATAATCTTTACTCAATATATAAATAATAAATTAACCTAGTTTTCTATATGCATGACAACCTTAATAAATTAAGTAAAAAAGTTAGAAATTTCATTCTATTCTCTAAACTTCTATCATTATTTCAGGGTTATTTTAAACTTTAAAACATTTTATTTTGTTCCTTGAGCTTTAAAATATATACGTCCGTTTCGAACACCTTTTAATGTTAGTAATTTTTTTTTGAAAGATTAATGTTAGTATTTTTTAAGACTACCTTTTTTCTTCATATTTTGTATAAAAATTGTTTAGTATTTAAACATTTGCATGGTTGGTTACATTTCCACATAAGTATTTTTATACACAAGCTATTATATACTTAAAAACTTTTTTAGAAAAATTTACTTTCTAATGTTTCTCTCAAAATAGTTTATTTCTCAGTTTCATTTTTAGTGGTTGTCAAACACTAAATTTTTTTTCACAATGATTATTTATCAAAATTAAACACTTCAAAAATTATATCAAACATACCATTAATATAAAAATTCTAATTTTTTTCATAACCACATCTATTTAATTAGTTTTATAGATTAATTATTATTCAACTTCATTGTAATAAAATTGGAAATGGGTGCAGTTAGTAGTTTTCAGAACTTTTGTGTATATAATATATACAATTAATTATTATTCAACTAAATTGTTATAAAATTGAAACGAGGTTCAGCTAGCAGTTTTGGCTTTAATGTATATAATGTACACAACTATAATGTAATTATTATATAATTATATAATATATAATTATAATGTATATTAATAAGGCATCGTGACAATATTTTACATGATGCACGTTTAATTACTTAACAATTGAATTGAATAATTAATACCAAAAACTAAATAAACGGGATTAAGTAAAAAGACAAAAAATGAATGAGTGAATGATTAAAGGTGATAAAGTATGAAAATGCTAATCTAAAATAAAAGTGATATGGAAAGTTGTAACCTGGTGTTCATAAAAGTGGGAGGTAGGCCAACAATGTCTTTCCCACCTCTTGTTGGTCTAACATTTTCCAAGTAAATTATAAATCACATGGATCTTCAAATTCGTACATATCTTAATTTAATGGTACATTTGCAAACATATCAAAAAGCGCTAAACATATTGCAAAAGTAGCAAAAAGTAAGACTATCAAAAGCTACAAAAATACCCTTTCTATTAGAAGCTAGGTGATAGAAAGAATTATCAGCGTCTATCACTGTTAGTCATTGATAGACTTCGATTAGTCAAAGTCTATTAGTGATCGACACTGATAGACTTCAATTATCGAAGTTTATTAATGATAGACACTGATAGAAAGAATTATACGTAGTCTATGAACATGATAGTCTATCAGTGATAGTCACTGCTAGACGTCGACTAATCAGAGTCTATCATTGATAGACATTGATGGATTCCGATTATTAGAGCTATCAGTGATAGACACTGTTAAAAAAGATTATAGAAAAACTTTGTGTGGATTTTTTCTACCGCAAGCACACGGGTCAAGTTTTAATATAGTGATTTCGTATTAAACGAGTGTCGTCCTCTAGATTGAGTTTCTAGCCAAAATAATTACCGTGAATGCTTATGACACTACAACAAATTTAGCTTTTAATGTCGGCCACTCACCGACATTAAAAGTTTTAATGTCGGTCGCTTTTAATGTCGGTCACTTTTAATATCAGTTATTGCCCGACATTAAAAGCTCTGTCCGACATTAAAAGCCCTTTTAATGTCGGTCATCGTCTGACATTAAAAGAACCCTTTTAATGTCATTCAACAAGCTTTTGACTTTTAATGTCAGTCAATGCCCGACATTAAAAGTGAACTTTTTATGTCGGTCAACCACTTTTTGTCCAACATTAAAGGTCACTTTTAATGTCGGTCAGTTTTTAATGTCGATCAATGCCCGACATTAAAAGCTGTGACATTAAAAGTGTCTGACATTAAATGTGCGATATTAAATTAAAAAAAAAAATTGTTGGTTGCACAAGTAGCTAACCAACAATACTATTTCTTCATTTTGTAAAAACCTGTAAACAAAATAAAATTTTAAAAAATACACAAAATAAAATCTCGAAAGTATTTTTACATAACAACTAAAACTCAACGAACATGAATTTAATTAATAAAATATAACAGTGTATATAATACATGAAACTTTCCGTCCATCCACAAATCACATCCATGAACCAAATTTACAAAGAAAAAGTAAAATTACTAAACAAAATAAGTACACAACTCCTTAAATGCTCTTTCCCAAGTTCATCTTCGACCTTCTTTTCAAGAATATTCATTTCATCATCTGCAACATAACAAGATGAATTCCAAACCTTATACAAATCAAAAACGTATAAATGAAATACAATCGACACACATCTCCAATCAAATCCTTAAACTAAAATTAAAGCTCAAGACGTATGGGGTAAAGTAGAGAAGATGACTAAAAATGTTGTAGAACAAAAAGGAATTTAACTAAAATAGCAACTTCATGCATAAACTTTTGACACCAGAAAAGCAGCAAGAGAAGATGAATAAAAATGTTGTAGAACAAAAAGGAGAGACTCATTTATTGAAAAAACTAGTTTAATCTATAATAACAATTCTTTTAAAAGCCACAATTAAGAGTAGACCTAAAATAAACTATTATTCAACTCTAACAAGAATTTACCATAATGGTTAAGAAGTACCTTTACTAATTGTTATACTAATATGTTGTCAACTACTCTTTCAAGTAACAATTCTGACATTCACAAGAGATTTGCAAGGCCTCTACCCATCTGTGTATGAATAAGCTCCACTTCATATATGCAAAAAATGATTGTTCTATAGTCACTTGGGAAGTTTATTTCCCATAAATAAAGTCCATAGACATAGATAGAAAAACATGTACAGTACATCAAATCTGGGATTAAGATGATCTTTAACACAATGCAAAATTTAAAGAAGGGGCAATAAGAAAAATGGCTACAAATAAAAAGGTGGCTTGAAAAATGGCTACAAACGTTTGTAAATTAAATAGATGGCTAAACCATTTATTAATTAATAATTCCCTAATTATACAAGACAAAAATGCCCCTCAACAAACTTCCTAACGTGTTGTTAACGTTTAAAACCAAAATCAGAGTTTAAGAGAGATAAAAAAACACCCCTAAAAATAGTTGGAGACATTTTAGGAGGTTTGAAAATCCGAAAATAAAAAAGACACACAACTATTTTGAAACCCAAATGTACCAGACCCTAGTTGTTCCTCGGGAATAGGAGTAAATACCTTGTCGGACAATGAGTACAAAGTTCAACCACCCCGTCAGTAGAGAGAAACACCTCTGAACTCCATTGATCAGGAACAACATTCCTGTCTATCTGCATATTTACTACCTGCACCTAAGAACCTCTGAAAAATTAAGAAACCGGAATTATGACACATCTGCTGCAATGTTGATCGGGAACAACATTCCTGTCCATCTGCATATTTACTACCTTGTCGGACAATGAGTACAAAGACCCTAGTTGTTCCCCGGGAATAGGAGTAAATACCTTGTCGGACAATGAGTACAAAGTTCAACCACCCCGTCAGTAGAGAGAAACACCTCTGAACTCCATTGATCAGGAACAACATTCCTGTCCATCTGCATATTTACTACCTGCACCTAAAACCTCCGAAAATTTGAGAAACAAAAAAGAAACGTAATTATGACACAAAAAAACCTGCATTCCCACCGCCAACCATAGTGGATATCGCTACCTACCTCTTGCATCACGTCGACGCCCCCCCTGCCGTCCCCGCGACCTTCATCCGGTACGCCGACGAACACGTATTGCATGCTCAACCCTTTCTTCTTCTACACGAGGCATGTACCAAAAAATTTGAAATAAGGTAACAGATTCCTTCCCCCTCCATTATATTTGCAACAGAAAGATTCGTTTCTTCCTTGCAATCCTGAGATTTTAGGGGTTCGTTTCTTCCTTGCAATCCCGAGATTTTAGGGGTTCGTTTCTTCCTTCCCCCTCCATTATATTTGCAATAAGGTAACGGATTTTAGGGGATGTCCCCGCGTCTGTCCCCATAGGGTGTATACTAGTATTGACCCCCGGGGTGTCAACGACTATACAGCACCCCCTGTATGTACCGTTTTGAAAACCGTTGACCATCCAAAAAACATCTCTGTCCTCAGAAATGATTATGTTAATTGGGTTATTCGACCAGCTCCTGAAGAGTGTTAGCCGAGTAATCATATTACCGTCCTGGAGCTGAAGGTATTTCGCCAGACATACTTTAAACTCTTGGAGACTCGAATCAATTCTAACATCCACGCTTCCGGACTTGAAATCACTGTAAATACCCCCAGCACTCCAGACACCACCAAACAAAATCGTGACCTGTTGAACTGTTGCCATGTTAGATTAGGACGGAAAATTACTGTCGCAATGTGATCGTGATATAAAACAAAAAGATAATACAATATGACATTTATATGAGGGGCAACAATGTGAAGGAATAAATAAATAATCGTTGGAAACTACCTACGCCTAAACAGTAGGTAGTCCTTAACAGATCACAACAGACCGCCCCCCAAAATCTCGTGTAAATAGAGATACATCCAGAGCACAATAAAGGGACCAAATCCCGTGTAAACAGGGATACACCCAGCGCACAAGAAAAAGCCGAGCAACGTGCGTGTAACAAAAACGGACGTTAGGGCCGTCTGTATATAGCCGTATATACCAGGGGTAAAAACGTCCAAAAACATTCAGGAAAATGGTTCCTATTATTCTGGTAGCCACGCCTGCAAAGACCAAACTTCCGTAGCCAAAAATCAAGTTTGCTTTTTTTTTGTAGCCATTTAGCACAATTCCCCATTAAAGAATCATGCCAAAGAGTTCTAACTTAAATTGCTTAAATGAGTTTTCTAACTTTTCCTTTCTCAATTCCCTCTAAAGGTGAAGTGTAAACATTGTCAAAGTTTTACCTTCATTTCTTTTTGGATGTCATTTTCAAGAGAACTAGTATCTCCCATACAAGACCTAAAATAGAAGAAAATTGTGAGAAGAACATTTTACTAGGTAATGGTGCAAAAATTACATCAACCAGAGGTCCAGAGAACTAGACAACAATTAGAAAATTTAGTAGGGTCAATTTAAAGAAATGTTAGGATAAGTGATCATAAATATATCTATTTACATCCCACTTTGGGGAGGAAAAGAGAAAAGGAATAACGCAAATAATAACACCAGGGAGGGAAAAATTACCACAAATCATGACTAGCATCAGTGATCTACTCAATATTCCTCAACAAGCTAAGTGCCAAGTGGTTATGAAAAACATGGCATTTTCGATCAAAAGATATACTTGTTCTTTTTTCTTACAAATATTCCTCGCTTTTTTTTGCCAATATATACACACGTGCACACATGGACATATACATGTGTCATCTTGTACATATAAGATACAAAAGAAACTACTTAGATTTAATTGAATTAAAAATCACAAGCTATGTAATGTTCGTGTAACTATAACACACATCTTTGTAGGTGATTAAACTGGCTAAGTCTTTAGGGATAGCCCACTTCTTAAAATGGCAGAGAACAACATCAACATGGTACAACTTTGGTGCTGGACTTAAATTAACAACAATTACCTTCTGTCCAGCGACTTAAGCATCCTGACACCACATGAGATTGCCAAAAATTAGATTAGTAAAATTATAATCACTTTAATATGGTTGTTCTATGAATTACACATACATACATGAGCCTTAAGATGCTCATTGAGTGTCTTCAACTCTTCAAGAAAATCCTTCTTGAACCATCAATCGGGTCCTTGCACTTCAAAAATGTTACAGAAGCACCAAATATCTTTGATCCCCTATCAGCCAAAGTACACAGAGGACACTTTTTTCAGAATCAAGTTTGTGATTTAGTTGAGGAAAGCCTTCACAATAACAATCATACCAATGCCATAATGAGAGTACTAAATTACGTAATAGACTACTGAGACAAATAATATAATAAAGAGTATAGATCCAAGAAAATCATATTCTTGTCACGTCCTTATAAATACAATCTCAATGTCAATGAACTAATCATGCAACAAATTCTTGTCCCATCATGTGGGTGGCAAACCGAATTCAGACACATTTTTTTGCTGATTAAAAGGTAGAGAAATAAGAAATTCGGGCAGTTCAGATAAGAAATCATGTGTTAATTGTCATCCAAACCAGTTCAAAGATTAAAGGTATGTTTGGAAGTGATTTCAAAGTAAACGTAGTAGTAGTTGAATTATAAGCCATTTCTATTAAAAATGTTTAACAATGAATTATCCCGATGTTTAGCTCTAATTTTAAAAGAAAGTACTTTTTAGTGTTTCCCAATTAGATATATCAGCCAACAAAACACTCTACAAGTACTTAGCTCCACATTTTAATAAAATAGTACTTTTTAGTGCATCCAATCAAGTATATCAACCAATAAAACACACACTTTGAAGTACTTGAACCTTTTCTATTACTCCCAGACATTGTGATTTTATGTGGGAAGTGCTTTTGGCCCCTTTGTTTTCTTCATCTGGATACTGGTTATTTAGATTTTGAACCTACCTAATGCCTTAATGTAACACAATCCTGCCCCTCAAAAAGGAAAAATTTCAGCTGCCTCTGAAAAAAAGACACTATTGTGCTTTGGATCGGTTGGATGAGGGAAACAGTTGGATCTTTCAAGATAAGACTAGGTGGGGATATAGAAACACTTCATAGTTTTGTTCTTTGTTTTTTATATATTCATTTTTAATCCTTTGAATACACATCAACTTCATAGTCTGACTCATATGAGAAAAAAAAAACACAAGGTTTTCACAAATCACAAGACAAATTTAGCTACAACAGGACGAGACCAACACATACTGCTAAAATAAAGGGTCAAACTAGAAAGTAGTGAGACATAGAAAAAATGGACACATCAAACAAACACAAAGACATGTGGTTACAATCAACCCAACTCAACAAATAAAAACTTCAAATAAGAACGGTTGAAAACATTAGCCAACATAAATGCACAACAAGCACAACACACAGAAGGCATAAACTTCACTGAGATATGAAATAAATGATCAAATCAGAAAAAGGTTTTTATAAAAAAAAATAAAAAAAAAATAAGCCTACATAGAAGAAACTTCAGGAGGAGTAACAAGCGAAGGCTCGACTGGATACTTCTCCTCAAGAATCCCCACAATGACATCAGAATCAGGAATCCATTTATCATCAAATTTCACAACCGGCACCTTCCCTTCAGGGCTCACTTCCAAGAACCTGCCACATCAATCCACAAACCCCATTTTCCAACAACCTTCTTTCTCATGCAATCCAAATGGAATCGAAATAGAAGGCAAATTTCGAGATATTTACCAACTGGGTTTGTCAGAGAGATTGATGATATACCTTTTGTAAGCAACTTTCTTTTCCTCTAAAGTTAAGAGAACCCTATGGCTGAAAGGGTCTGCAAGAGGACAAAAAAAAAAAAAAACAAACAACCTCCGATTTGAAAAATTGACAAGACTAACTCAAAAAAATTTCTAGCGGTGGAAGGGAAAGAAGAACATACAGTCCCCGATGAGCCTCGACTGGAACTTGGAGGACCATTTGCAGATCAAGTGGGCAGTGGGGGACTGTTTGAAACTGAGCTTGCTGAAACAGAGGAGGAAACAACGTGAAGAAGAAGAAGAAGTGGCGTGTGTTAGGGTTTCCCAAGAGCGTGTGTGTGCGAGGGGATTGAATGTGGAGGATGGCGACACTGACCTTGCTGAAACGGTGGAGGAAACAACATGAAGAAGGATAAGTGGCGCGCGTTAGGGCTTCCTTCCTTTTATATATATAACGCATCCTTAATGTCGGGCAATGCCCGACATTATAGGTCTCTCCAAAATTCCGCTAACAAATATTTTTAACTCATCCGACATTATATGTCTAGCGTGTTTTTGTCCAACATTATTTATCCAACGTGTTTTTTTTTTGTCCGACATTAAAAGTGCAATTTGTTGTAGTGTGATCAATTTTATTTAGGGAACAAAATTTAGTGATGAAGAAATAAATCAAGACAAAGATAAATATTGTGGAATTCAAGTGATGAAAACTCTTAGGGAATTGATTTCACCTATTTGGGTTGTGAATTAATTAATGAATGTATGTCATGCAATAACTCATAAATCTAGGATTTTCTATTCTCATATTTATATCATCTGAGCATAAATAATTCTCATGCATGGATTATATTGAATCCTATTAACAATTTTTACAACTATCCTAAATCTCCCAATTCTATGATTATTATACTTATGCAATTCATATATCTAAACTAAGTCCCCTCTCCCGAGCAAGAATTAGAGATAGCATCAATTAACTCATGCCCAGTGAATTAAAAGCATTAAGGACATAAATTGCATAAATGAGTTAAAAACAATAAACATCCACCAAAGTAATTCAAAAACGCCCAAAGGGCTACATCAATCCCTAAAATAACGAACCTAGCTACTGATACACTACGTTACGATGTAAAAGAAGTTTGAAATAGCCATTAAAACAACTAAAGGAAGGAGAGAAAAGAGATAAAACACTATTGTCACCGAAACCTCACGTCCCCATCACGATCTCCATGAGCCAAGCCTTCAATCCCGCTCCTCTACTTTGCTTAAGCTCCCACATAAGGTCTTTAGTCGAATTTAGGACTAGAATTACATCAAATGGATTCCCCTTGGCCGTAGCAAATTGAATTATATTTATATGAATCTGTCGACAACGTCGAAACGCTATGTACAGCATCGCGACGTAGTACTTTTGCCACATATTTTGTATAAGGAAAAACTGAGAACGTCAAGACGATATAGTCACAGCATCGAGACGCTAGCTCTCGGACTTGCCTCATTTATAAGCCTCCAACTTTGATTCCTTTTTGTTTCCTTGGACTCTTTATGTGTCCCGAACATCCCATTAACTCCAATTTCTCAATTTAGCTCCAATAATCGATTTCTACAAATAGAACAATTAAAAAGCATAATTTTGACCAATTTAATAGCAAAGAATAACTAAAATAGATAGGGAAAATAGCTTGCTATGCTCACTATCAAGAGTCTATCAACAGCTATAACACCCTGACTTTTTAAAACCTAAAGACTAACTAGGGACGTTGCTACATGCATGAATGATTCAAAGAACTATGAAGTTAAATTTTTTTCTTCAAGCCTAGAATGCATAAAAGAGACAAATAGTTTTAGTGAATCATTTATTTGGGATCCCAAGAAAACTTTGCAAAACATAAAAACATTTGGACAACTCAAATGCAACAAATGAATTAAATCTTTGAATAATTACACAAAAAACTCAAATAAAGAAACTATTATGCGGAAGTAAAAATTGTGCTGACATCATCCACCATGGTGCCACCAACAAGTATCCTTGATCAATCGCCTATGACATCCTTACTCTTGCCTAAAAACAATAAAATAAACAAAAGAGTATTAAAAATACCCAGTAAGTAACCCCTCTACCAGGGTTAGTTGTGCAAGCACAAAATATTTATGAGGGGACCTAAAGTTTGCTTTATATTCACTTTATTTCTTGGCCATAACGCTAAATGTGACCCTATCGCCACAAAAACTGAATTGTGACCTTATCGCCACTAAAACTTTGTTTTGACCATATTGCCACCTGTCATCATGGCCATACGCCAAGTTTTGGAAATAAGTATTAAAACCATTCTCTTGACCATATCGCCAAGTTTCAAGAAAATTATTAGAAATCATATCTTGACAATATCACAAAGTTGTTCACTGTTAGAATTTTCAAGAACATTCGTTACCATGAGTCACACATATGTAATGTGAGGACCCCTAACTAGCTTTATGATAATATAACACATAGTAGTTCACATTTCATTCATATAACTTTTCACAACAAATATCAAATTTCTAATTTGCATGCTCAACATTCTAGATCCAAAACATATAAGTCATAGTACATTTCACATAGTCAATTCCAATACAAGCATCACAATCAAAGCAGATCAGCACCAACAATTTTACAATTATCATGACAACTATTAGTTTCACATCTAAGCCATAAATTCAACACGCTGATAGGGGAGCCACTTACTCAGAACTACTCGAAAATTTTACTCAAAATTCTTACTCCAATGATTCCCTAAATTCTTAGCAAAAAATGCTCACAACCTTGGAAAGTCAATAACAATAAGCGAGACAGTCGCTGCACAGTGCTTTAATTCGGTGAAATTTCACAAATGTGGTGCCTAAATAAAATGGGTAAGGTTAGAACGAAATCAAAACAATCAAAGGATCATCATCGATTACTTAATAAATGCTAACGGAACTCAATTGGAGAGAAAAACTCACCCAAATAGGACCTCGACCTTGCTGGACAGAAACTTAATTTGGACGAGAAAAGCGTAAATTTTGAGTCGAAGTTGGTTGGGTAGCACTGCAACAAACCCAAGACCATCATCGGTAAAAATTCAATTTCTAATTAAGTTGTTAACAGCTGATTTGGGATAGGAAACTCACCCAATTCATGAAAATTCTTGTTGGACAACACAAGACAGTGGCGAAAGCTCGAATAACAATTTCGTAATCTAGGAATTGATCTGAAATTAATTTTGTGAAACATTTGAGTCAACATAATCTAATCGGAGAACAAGCGACAAACTAAATCACAACCACCCGAAGCTTTCCTTCAAGAAAACGATAACGGTGGAGGCTTGAGCGGCGGTGGCGAATGAAGGAATTGAATCCTCTAGCGGAAGCGGTTTTCACCGTTTGTGATTTAATTTCTATTTAGAATACCGATACGTTGGGCAAAAAATAAAAACAGAAACGATTTCTATTTAGACGATTTGATTAAGCATGCTTGGAAAAATAGATCTAAAAACTTATTTAGATCTAGAAAACTTACATGGAATTGAAGAACACTGCACAATGCTCCAATGTACGTTCTTCTTCCTCTCAACGAACACCACCACGTCGATTCACCCGCTATGACTCTTGGGACTCAAGATTGGCTTGTGGGAACCCAAAGATCGTCTTGGAAGGGAAAATTACAGCAAGGAAGTGCTGGAATTTTTTAGAGAATTTGAGAGTTCTTTTCTCTCTGTCTTTTTTTTCACGAATGAGAGAGAGCCACTAGCGTTAGGGAAACTCCCTCCAACTTTACGATAAGTGGGGAGGGAGTTATTCCCTACTTGATCTCTACCGTTGATCATAATCAACGCGATCCAGGCCGTCTATTAATTAAATAATAATTATCAATTATCATTTAATTAATTAAATAATTATAATTAATTTAATTAAATCAATATTAATTAAACCAATTATAACCTAAGGTATTTAATTCAATTTGAATCATATTCAATTGAATTAAATTGGCCATTCAATTAATCTTATTAATTGAATTCTCATTAATTAAATATCAAATATTTAATTAATTTTACAATTGAATCATATTCAATTTTTAATCTCTCTCAATTAACCTATAGTTTTAATGTGCATCATAATGTACATTAATATAAACTATAGTATTAATTTGATTAAATCACATTTAACCAAATTAAATTAAATTAATTAATTCCCCAATTAATTAATTCATGAATTAATCAAATATCACATATTTAATTAAATTCATTATTCTCTCAATAATTAATTTCGAATCATATTCAAAATTAATTATAAAGTTTAATTCTTTAATTAAACTTTATACTATAATGTATCTCCATACATTATATTAATTCCCTTTAATACCAAGACTAAATTATCTCAGAACCCGTTATGAGCTAGCAGGTGGACCTAATGGACCTACAGATCAGAAGCTCCAACGATACGAGATTGATCAGCTAAACTCATTAACCGAGTCAATCAACATTCGTTAACTGTGGGTCACTCCACTAAAGACCCACAACTGCAATCTTCTCACTGTAGAATATTTATGTGTCCACGGATATTGACCAATAACAGTAAGTCAATCCTTCACGTGTGTTCGTAACACCAGCTGGGTCAAATTACCGTTTTACCCCTGGGTTACCTCTGGATCCTTAAGTACCACTGATCCCTCTAATGAACAACCTGTTTAGGGTCCAACCACTAAACAGAAATTCCTCTCGGACCAGGAGAGGACAGCGCGCTTTTGTTCAAGCCCCGGAATCAGCCCTTAAGGGAACACACATCTACTTGCCTCAATAGAGGAAGGAGTGAATTCCATCTTGTACTGTTATGTTCCCAGCCCTCATTCGGTCTTGCCCTTGATATGGTAGGAATATTGAGTCGGCGAGCAGGCCACTCTCACCCATACAAATCTAAGGACAATCCCTCTTGAAAAGGAGTTCATAACAGACTCAGGATTGAGATTGAGTTACCTAGGTCATCCTATTGAAATAGAAACCTAGACTAGTTAACGGCGTTACATCTAGTGGTTACTATTTCGCGGTCCGGTCTTATGCAAACTCATTGCATAGGATACCCCTACCCGCATGTCTCCTACATGGATGCTTTGGATCATTGCATCTGTATCGGATACAAGGTGGGCCGTATCACATAGTGTCACCAGGATAAGGTACCCAGCCTTATCCCTATACTATAGACCATTTAGGTTGTTACTTGGACACTGATCCCCGTATGTCCCTACATACTAGTCCAAGTTTCATTTAAACAACCTTGGATCTTAGTTTATTGGATTTAGGGTTTATTAATGCAAACTCGATTATTCAATAACCAATTACTGAATCACTCTAATAACGCTTTATTGAGATCGATTAATTTGTTTCATTTACTATCTATGAGTTTTAGGGCATAAAACCCAACGATACCAATTGTAGGAATGAAAATCCTACGCAGCGGAAGCGTATATCAAATCGAATCGTTGTTAATTGGGTTAATACAAAAAACACCGATACATTGGCCAACAAATTTCAGAACAATTCTAAAACATAAATAGATTAAGCATTCTGATTTCTAAAACTACACTAATTAGGATTAGAAACCTACTTGTTGAAGAACAAATTTCTTCTCAGCACTATGCTCCTCAACGAACAGTTCGTCAACGATCTCTCCAACGAACACAACCATTCGGATCACCCACTAATCTCTGAGTTCTTGAGGTTTGAGTTTGTGGGAACTCCTCTGTCTTGACAAAATGAGACTTACAGCAATAATGATCATTGTGTTTTTCCATGAGAGATGAGAGAGTTTTTTTTTTTTTTTTTTTGAGAGAGAGATCATTAGAATCTCTTCTCTGTAAAAAAAAAAAAAAAAAAAAAATTTAAGAGAGTAATCTACAGTGACCTCCCATGCAGATTTCTTTTCACCCAAAATTGGGAGTGGAAAAAATTAACTCCCCACTTGGCATTATCCCAATAATTGGGATTTAATTATTATCAAATAATAATTAAAACCATAACCATATGTTATCCAAAATTAATTTAATTAAATCATAATTTAACTAAATTAATTTTACTATATAGTTTTCAACTAACCAATTCAATTAAATCTTATTTGATTGAATTAATTCTAGCCAACCAATTAATTCAATAATTAATTGTTCCAAATATTAATTAAATATCATATACTTAATTAATATTGCATTTGAATCATATTCAAATGTGTCTCTCTCTTTTATCCTATAGTTTAATATGAATCAAATTCATATTTAATATTTGAACTCTTTCAAATATTTAATTCTCTCATTAATTAATTTTGAATCATATCCAAAATTAATTTATACTATAAAGTTTAATTAAGCAATTAAACTTATATTATATAATGTATCTTCATACATTATCTTAACAAATAAAATTTAATTCCCTTAACGAATTTGAACACACTTAAAATTCTATTCAAGACTATTTAACCTCAGAACCCTTTACGAGCTAGCAGGTGGACCTAATGGACCTACAGATCAGAAGCTCCAACGATACGAGATTGATCAGCTAAACTCATTAACCGAGTCAATCAACATTCGTTAACTGTGGGTCACTCCACTAAAGACCCACAGCTGCACTCTTCTCATTGTAGAATATTTCTGTGTCCACGGATATCGACCAATGCAGTAAGTCAATCCTTCACGTGTGTTCGTAACACCAGCTGGGTCAAATTATCGTTTTACCCCTGGTTTACCTCTGAATCCTTAAGTACCACTGATCCCTCTAATGAACAATTTGTTTAGGGTCCAACCTCTAAACAAGAGTTCCTCTCGGGCCAGGAGAGGACGGCGCGCCTTTGTTCAAGCCCCGGAATCAGCCTTTAAGGGAACACACATCTACTTGCCCCAATAGAGGAAGGAGTGAATTCCATCTTGTATTGTCATGTCCCCAGCCCCCCACTCGGTCTTGTCCCCAAGAAGGTAGGCTTATTGAGTCGGCGTACTGGCCACTCTCACCCGTACTAATCAAAGGACAATCCCTCGTGAGAAGGAGTTCATGACACACTCAGGATTAAGATCGAGTTACCTAGGTCATCCTATTAAAACAGTAACCTAACTAGTTAACGGTGTTACATCTAGTGGTTTACTATTTCGCGGACCGGTCTTATGCAAACTCATTGCATAGGATACCCCCGCTCGCATGTCTCCTACATGGACGCCTTGGATCAATACGTCTGTATCGAATACAAAGCGGGCCGTATCACATAGTGTTACCAGGATAAGGTACCCAACCTTATCCCTGTACTATAGACCTTTTAGGTTGTTACTTGAACACTGATCCCAGTATGTCCCCACATACTAGTCCAAGTCTCATGTAAACAACCTTGGATCTTAGTTTATTCGATTTGGGTCATATTGTGCAATTCTAGACTTAATATGGCAATAACACTTTATTGCATAAACCTCAATAACACTTTATTGATACAAGTGTATAATTCGTTAATCATTCACTATCTACGAGTTTTAGGACATAAAACCCAACAAACTCCCACTTGGACTAAAAATCTAGTTTAGTGGGAATGTACAATAATCTATCCCAGCAGTGGGTGTATAAATACATGTATAATACATAAAACGTATTTACAATGTACAAATACAATAAACTAGGGCATCACTATACCCATTACATAATGGTATCACTATACCCATTACACTTCTCCCACTTGCCCTAGACTACATCTTTGTACATAACTCGTAGACCTAGACCATCTAGATGACCCTCATACACTTTAGCCGAGAGAGCCTTCGTGAATGAATCAGCAATATATCATTTAGATTCAATGTGCTTGCTTGTCTTGCAATAGGATAGTCCATATTTGGAACACCTTCCAAATTAGGCTTGAACTTCCTAAGTCATACAGTCTCTATATGTGCTTCATAAGCAACTACTTATTGGCCTATATGGTCGAGACTGCAGATAACTCGTACTATTGCTCCTCCATTAAGAGTGAAGACAGACACTGATGTAGATTTCATCAAATCCTTATCAGTTAAAATATCTGTATCAGTGTATCCTGTAAGGATCAAATCCTTAGAGCCATACACGAGCATATAAAACCTCGTTCTCCTAAGATACTGGAGGATGTATGTAACGACACTCCAGAGATCAAATCCTGGAATTGATTGATACTTACTGACAACCCTACTGCATAGGGCATATGTCTCATGTCCTCAACTTCTTGAGGTGTCTGAGGACACAGTTCCTTAGATAACAAAATTCCATTCCTGAAAAGGTAGTAAACCCTTATTTGAATTCTGCATCTTATATCTAACTAACATCTTGTAGACATAAGAAAATTGAGACAAGACTAACTTAGCTTCTCCCAGACTTTCATTTGGAAATGAGCTGCTAGCCTCCTTTAATGTCAGTAAGATAACCTACATCATTCCCAATGATTAGGATATCAATCATATACAACACTAAGTGAGCTACAGAATTATTGATGATTACTTGTAAACACAAGACTCATCAATGTTCTGATTAAAGCCAAAAATTTGATCACTGTATCAAATCTTAAATTCCAAGATCGAAATGCTTATGTCAATCCACGAATGGATCATTTAAGCTTGAAAACTCTTTTGCTTTTGATCTTGCTCAATGGACCCTTCTGGTTGAGACCTTAAATGTCTCGTTTCCTCTTGTAAATCCACTTGTAACCTATAGGTGTTACCCCATCAAGCAAATTTACAAGATCCCAAATGGAATTGAAATGCAAAGACTTCATTTCCAAGTCCATGGCTTGAAACCATTTGTCCTTGTCAACATCATTTATTTTCTTCCGAAAAGAAAACAATGAATCCTCTATGTCATTATCAAGAATGACGACTTGAGCTTCAAATAAGCCCATGTAACGATCAGGTTATAAAACAACCCTCCCACTACATCAAGGCATTCTCAACTCTAGAGATGGATGTGACTGACCAAAAGCACTGGCCTTATCAACAACTCTTGTTGAATAACCAGTCTTATCAACAACTTTTGTTGATGCATCAACAACTCTTGTCAATGTTTCCCTAGCTTTATTACTTAATTCACTTAAACCGACCTTACTTTATGGCTTATGATTTCTCATATGTTCTTCTTCTGAGAATGAAGGATTTGTCGATACAAATTCTTTATTATCTTATAGATTGAAGAAGTATATTCTCCTCGTTTCCTTTGGGATTGCCTAGAATTAGGCATTATTTTGAACGATATTCCAATTTATTTTGGGTTAGTCACAAGCACAAGTCCTGGACACCCCAAAATTTAAAGGAACGTAAACAATCTTTACGTCCTATCCACAACAAAAAAGGTGTTTCAGAAACACTTTTGATGGAACGTTGTTCAAAATACACATTGCAGTCACACTGCATGACCCCAAAACGAGTCAGGCAATTGAGCATAGCTCAACATGGATTGAACCATATCCAATAGGGTTCTGTTACTCCTAACTGAGATTTAGGATGTGATTCCATGAACTATCAAATAGCCCCAGAATCTCAAGTCCCTATACTCAACACATTGATAAGATCAAAGTGGTTTTATTATCTCACCTAACAAGTTTTCAACTTCAGTCTTAAGCCCCTTCGAATATCTCAAGAGATTCAGACTTAAGTTGCATTAGGTTGAGATGTTCATACCTATGAATAATTATCGTTAACAAAGATTAATTATTCATACCCTCCCACTGCTTTAACATACTAGACCACAAGGATCCAAATGTATAAGCTTCAAGGGTTCTTTGGCTCTTTTAGCTCTTTTCCAGTAAAAGATCTATCAGTCATATCGCCCATAAGGCATGACTTAATTGGTATTAAAGAGTTTTCTTCTAACTAGCTTAGAAGTATACTCATAGACTAAGCTCCCAATCATATTGAGATCAAAATTAGCCTAACCTTAAGAACCAAAGAAAGGTATTTCCTTTAGGAGATATCCTTTGCCTTTATTTCTTCGAGTATAAGCAATCTTAAACAACTCGGTGCTCATGACTTGCTTTACTCTCGATTAGTCTTGAACACATAAGTTATTTTCAGTAATGCTGAACAAATGTCAACTCCCTTTCTTAAAATAAAACTGCGTTAGCAGAGAAAGGTATAGACTAACATTGTTCCAGCATATACACATTATCTAATAATGTGTATTATCTTCCACTGGATAAAATAACTTAATGTTCCCTCTGCCAAAGCCGAGACATACTCTCCAGATCAAAATCTGAGCGTCATCTTACCTATTTGCAACAGTTGCCATGAGCTTATTCCTTAAAAGGAAAAGCAAACGTGATAAATGGCACCTGAATTAAAAATTCAGGCTGTATCTGTAGGGATAAAAGCCCTATGCGCAGCGGAAAAACACAGAGACCTTTTTCGAATAATAAAACGTCGATTGGGATACCAATACGACGGCAAAAATCATGAATTTACAGCGACTATAATAGATTTAAAAACTGCTGTAAATCAGATACTAGCATGCATAAAATAATAGGAAAAATTCTAGATCTAATCTAGAATTTGGGTCCTATTGACCCTAGTTCAAGATAATCTTACCCTTGAAGAAAACCTTGATCGTTTCGCCAAATTCTCTGATTTTTCTCCCAAAAAACAGCAACAATTACTCTTGGTCTTGCTGGAAAATCACCACGAACACCACCACGAGGGTACACCGGTATTCTCTGATAGGATTTTGCTTTGGGTGCTGGTGGGAGCAAAAATTCTCTGGATTTTTCTCTGGATTTTTTCTCTGAATCTTTCTCTCTGGATCAATTCACTAAGAGAGAATGCAAAACTGAGAGAGCTATTGGAGAGGGAGTCAGGCGTGAGACCAGGGAGTTAGTTCTGCAACTCCCTGACCACGTCTTTTTAAAATTAAAATATCAGATAACTGATAAATCAGTTATCTGATATTTTAATTAATTATAATTTTAAAACATAATTTTAAATTATAATTAATTATATTTTAATTAATCTAAATTAATTAAAATAACATTAATTTAAATCCAATTTAAATTAATATCCCTCTTGTATTATAGTTTAATTAAATCAAATTTAATTAAACTAAATTAATTAATTAATTCGAAATTAATTAATAAAAAATAAAATTGAACATCACATATTCAATTACTATTTTCTCTCTCAAAAAACTATAGTATTAATATACATCCAATGCATATTAATTATAACCTATAGTTTTAATATGAACCACTTCATATTTTAGTATAATATTCAAACACCTTTGAATATTCAATCCATCCTTAGAATTTTACCTCAACGCCCTAAATGAGCTACCGGTGGGACCTAATGGACCTACAGATCAGAAGCTCCAACGATATGAGATTAGTTGGTTAAACTCATTAACCAAGTTAATCAATATTCGTTAACTGTGGTTCACTCCACTAAAGAACCACAGCTGCACTCTTCTCACTGCAGATATATTTCTGTGTCCACGGATATTGACCGTCAGCAGCAAGTTAGCCCTTCACGTGTGTTCGTACCCCAGCTAGGTCAAATTACCGTTTTACCCCTGGGCTACCTCTTGGTCCTTAAGTACCAGTGCTCCTCTAATGAACAACCTGTTTGTGGTCCAACCATCAAACAGAAAACCCTCTCGTGCCATAAAGAGGGTAGGGCCCTTTGTTCAAGACCCGGAGACACCACTTAAGGGAACACACCTCTACTTACCCTCATATCAGGAAGGAGTGAATTCCATCTTGTAAGACTACGTTCCCAGCTCCCCATTCGGTCTTGTCCCCAAAATGGTAGGCTTATTGAGTCGGCGAACTGGCCACTCTCACCCGTACAAATCAAAGGACAATCCCTCATGGACAGGAGTCCATAATCCACTCAGGATTAAGGCCAAGTTGCCTAGGTCATCCTAGTGAAATAGAAACCGAGCTAACCAACGGTGTTATAGTTAGTGGTTAACTATTTCGCGGTCCGGTCTTTGTGCAAACTCATTGCACAGGATACCCCCACTCGCATGTCAACCACATGAACGTGTTGGATCACTACGTTTGTATCAATATACAAAGCGGGCCGTATCCATAGTGTCACCAGGATAAGGTACCCAGCCTTATCCCTATACTACAGACCCTTTAGGCTAAAACTTGAACATTGATCCCCGCATGTCCCTACATACTAGTTCAAGTCTCATTCTATTAGCCATGGATGTTTAGTTTATTGGATTAGGGTTAGCAAGACAAGATATAATACAAACATTGAATAATACATCACTTTATTAATGTTCGGTCAAATGTACATTTACTATCTACGAGTTTTAGGGCATAAAACCCAACAGTATCCTCATTTTCCACTATGCACGTTTCAATGACCAATAAATCATATTAATTGTTATTGATATTGGCTAGGCAGTTAATGTAATTGTCATCATGAACAATTCAAGATGAATTAGACATTTGAACCTGAAGACATTCCTCACTAAAGACTAATCTTAAATCATTTACCACAAGTTTCGTTTAAGCTAGTTGTATCTTAAACCGTTATTAATAAAATGGTGTAAGACAATGCACATAAAGTTTTATATTATTGCTGAAGTAACAAATTACTTGTATTATTAATCGCACTAACCCATTACAAATAATCCAATCAAATTCTGCAAAAAACAAACAAGCAATCAAAGAAACCCTATAAAACTATTGATTTAGTTTTTGCAACGATACTTCAGAGGTTTAGAACAACAGCCACCGAAGGGTGGTCAGCTACTCCTCCTCTGAATTGAGACAATCTCAATCAAATTCTAACACCAGAATAACTCATATTCCGTTAGCCTTTAGTTACCGTTGTTCGGTCAAGGATTAGTTAACACATTTAACTCATCCCCGTAAGTGTGACCCTCCCACTTTCAGATCTCAGAGGCACGTACCAACAGGCTACCGTTAGGAAAGACAACTGTTGGTAATTAGCCTAAGCGATCCTATCCTATTCAGGAGTTCACGGTGTTCCGAATCCTATGATCAGGCCCTCCGAAGGGATGGTCGCTCCAGGACGACACGCAGGCGGATCATAGGAATCTCACGTTGTGACCTAGGGGTGGAGACCGAAGGATATGTTGACACGTGTCCCGCTCCCACTTACTATAGTCACTTTCCCCATTCACCTTGGTATTGACCCATGCAAACACTTTCCGAAGGGAGGCCGCTCTACGACGACACGAAGCCGAGCATGGATCTCACGGTGTGAACTATACAGGGACGTAGGAGCAAAACTCGATTTAAATCAAGTTTTGTAATTTTCCTCCCACTAAAGTAACCTACTGTATTTTAGGGTTATTAAACTTAGATAAACCCGGCTAAGTCAATCTATCTAAGTCTATGCCTATTATAACTCTTATAAATAGGACTTTACTCTAATGTCTAGGTGAATTAAACCCATTAATTACCTAGTGACATTGCATGCTAACATTAAACTATGATTAATTCAACTCAGGTTCCGGGTCAGTTCCCAGGTAGGAGGTGTTCCGTAACCGTCAACTTAAGTACCCCCAGCCTAGACAGAACTTCACCGGGAGAGTTCCCTTATAACCATAGTAATGTTTTTCCTACTTAGTGCATTAAAACTATTTTAATCCTAAGTAAGAAAATTAATTCTAATCCTATTAGAATTATAATGAACTTAGGTCTAATTAATTTTAAACAATTTAAAATTAATTCATTTAACCTAAGGTCCTATGTTTGCATGCAACTCTTTGTTATAGGTTGACGGTTTATAATCAATTTTATAACTATTATAAAATTTTAATAATTAGCCCTATAACATGCTTCTATGGTGTTGGGAAAAATAACAATCAAAGTCTAGTTATTAAACACCATAATGCTCATGACGCCGATAATATAACGATTATATTCATCTAAGGTGGTGTCATGCTTCATGCAATTTCAATTTCATTTAATTAATATCGATTATATTAATTAATCATCAATGAAATTAAATCACATGAAATTAGACATTAATATAATATAACTCTTATATTAATCTAATTAATGTCATGCTCAATGCTATTCCATTTTCATTAAATTAATATAACACTTTATATTAAAATTATACATGAAAATCAAGCATTGAAATTTATTTCCATTCATAATATAACTATTATATTAATATTCATGAAAATAAATCTAAGCATGCATGCTACATTAATAAAATATAACAATTTATATTTTTCTAATTAATGTCATGCTTCATGCTTTTCCAATTTCATATATTTAATATAACAATTATACTAAATCACTCATGAAATTTAAATTCATGCATAATTATTATATATTATAACATTTATAGCATAAAAATGCATGAAACATGCTTAACCTATGGTGGGATTTTAATCTATATGACATTCATAAAGCATTAAATAGCTAAGTAGACGGGTTTTGGCATCCTAGGACTCGAAATAATAGAAAAAATACATTAATCAATCTATTAAAGCCCTATCTTGCCGTGAACCAGCCCGAACCGCATCCAAACCCTTCGAACCGGCAAAAAAATAGGTTGTGCCATGCAAAACCAGCTTCAAATAAGCTTGAACCATGCTGAACCGCGACGAACCAGCTCAAAAAACCCCTTGAACCGGTCTGAATCGCGCTAAACCGGTCAACAAAACTCTGAACCACTGAGAATCGGTCTGATTTCTGTGAACCGCGCGAAACCGCTCCAACAACTGACGAACCGCATGCGGAAAAAAAAAAACTGCCCCACGCACGCACATTGAGTTTCGAACTGCCGACCTCACGCGTGATAGTGAGTAACTGACGCCAACTGCTCCACCGTCACGAGTTCGATCTTCAACTGATGCATAATTTATTTCTTCGTTTTTCTTTTTATTTCGTCCGCGCGTTTTCGTCATTTTCTGGTTTTTTTTTTCACGATTTCGTCCGATTGCTTCTGATTGTTCCCCAGAAAATACGATTTCCAGCGTCAAACTCTTCGATTTTGATCCCAAATTTCACTGATTTCTTCAGCAATTCATCAAATTTTACATAGAACCAAAAGACACGGACTTACAAATTAATTTGCAACAAAAATTGCCCAAAACAACAGGCCTTTACATCGATCAAATCAATGAAAAATTGAAAATCTAATGCCAAAAACCCTAAACATCTACTAGCAACAATTTCACATCCATAATGCAAAATTATCCACCAAAAACCAATGCAAGTTTCATAGAAACGAAATTAAAGCAACGATTGGCTCTGATACCAATTGTAGGAATGAAAATCCTACGCAGCGGAAGCGTATATCAAATCGAATCGTTGTTAATTGGACTGAATTGGCTGTAGCAGAACAAGGCCGACACTCGTCGACTGGACGGAGACAGATCGAGATTAGAGAGAGAAAAACTGATAAAGAGAGAAAGCAAGGGATAGAGAGACTGATCGAGAGTGATGGTGACACAAGGAAGGAGCTAGTTGCGTGTCGAGAGAGGGGAAGAGTTCGGAGACGGTAGCTCAGGGCTAGGGCTAGGATTAATCTCAGGCGGCAACGACGTTGCAGTGGTGTGGCGGTGTGAGTTTGAGAAAATTGCGAGATGGAGAAAAGAATGAGAGAGAGAGAAAAAGAGAAGAAGAAGAAGAAGACGCTGAAGGGTGGAAAGAAATTGTGGGGTTCTTATCATTTTTTTTTTAAAAAAAAAAACATACCCATTTGCCGCTTGAATTAGGGGGCAAGCGTGAAATCAGCCCCCTCTCCCTCCCTCTTTGACTTACCATTTTACAAAAAAAAAAAAAAAAAAAAAAAAAAAAAAACTTCTTTTTTTTTCATGGTTGTTACGTCAGACTAATCTTAAAAGAACTTTCGTCCTCAAAAGTTGCCTCTTGATACAAATGTTAAAGCTCCCTTGAACTGTAACCTATGGTTAGAATTCTGCTCATAGCCAGTTATACTTTACCACTGTTATTGCCAAAGTCCACAGAAGATTCAACCTTAACATTTGATAGTCTTCTAATACTTATTCAATAAATTCAGCCTAACAAGCAAACACAGAGGTAACCACTAAAAAAATAACTTGCTTTGCTGGAATAAGCGACTGATACAAGTACACGTGGAAGGGATAATTCAGACAATATTGACATGACTAAAAAAAAGACCAACTAAAGAACTTGTCTATGCAGTCGAGTTTTTGGCTCCTCCAATGTTCTTCTTGGGACAACTCGATGCCATATGACCCCCTTGGCCACATCGAAAACACACGCGAGCTCCCAAGAAGCAACACCCCCAGTGTCACTTTCCACAGTTATTACACACCGACTTTTTGCGGACTATAATTTGTGGGTTAGGTTGTTGTCGTTGGGCTTGGGCTTGAGGTGGATTCACGACTATGTCCTGGGATTGTTGTACGATACCGAATGTTTGGTTGAACCTCCTCTTCTGACTTGAGGAGGGTCATGGTTCGGAGGCTGCTTGAGGTGTAGTTGTTGGATGACGATCTATTAACTCAGCCACTCTGACTGTCGTTGCGTAGTACGGTGGTTGATGGACAACCACACTATCTTGTATGTCATCCCTTAAACCCGCGATAAACCGTTCCCCTTTGTCGACCCCTATAAGCAACCATGGTAGTGGCAAACCGAGACAGTCTGGAAAACTCTGTCTCATATTCTTCTACAGTTCGACTCCCCTAATTGAGAGCTATGAACTCCGCATGCTTCTTGAAACATGAATTTGCAGGGTAATATTTCCTAAAGAACGCTTCCCTAAACTGGAGCCATGTCACAGGTCCATTATTGACGTCTATGGTTCTTTCGGTCGACTGCCACCAAATCAAAGCATTGTCTTGCAACAGAAAAGGCGGCACAATAAACCTTCTGGTCTTCAGGACAATGCATGTGACGAAAGACGGTTTTAATGGAAGACAGCCAAAGCTACGACACTGTGGGGTCCTTTGATTCTCCATCGAATGGACGGGGGTCCCACTTCCAAAAGTCCCTTAAACATCTTGTCTTTCGCGACAATGCTTCATTATTTTTAGGCGCTTGGGCTTGTTGCCCCACAATCACGTCTGCAACTTCTGTTTGCACTGCAAATTGTACTGCTCCGACCACCGCTGATTGCACAATTACCTTTATAGCATCCACCGTGACAGGTTCCGCTGCAGGTGTCGGTTGCTCTACTTGTGGGTCCTCTACCAGATTGTTTTCATGTTCCATTGGCGGTACAACTGTCTTAGGGGCTGTCCGACGACCCCTTCCATGACATCTTCCACGACCACTTCCACGACCACTTCCACGGGGAGGCATGACCTTATATTCAACAACACTCTACTAAGTCCAACACGCTGCTAACCTAAACTTCAACCTTATCTACTATTACTATTATAACTTAAAAGAAAATAGTAAAAATATTAATAGTAGTAATAAATAATAGTCATAGTAATCGTTATACTAACTTTCATACCAATCATGTGATCATGCTTCACTAAAACAACATATAAACATCTTAAAATAGGCAAATAAATAAATCGCATATTGATTAAGGCGATTGTGTACCTAGCGATGACAAGGTGTTTGCTGGTAAGCCATGGGGACACCTAAGGTTTACGATGTAAACCAGTCTACAGAACTTTAACCTAGAGCTCTGATACCAACTGTAACGCCCCGACTTTTTAAAACCTAAAGACTGACTAGGGACATTGCTACATGCATAAATGATTCAAAGAACTATGAAGTTAAATTTTTTTTTGAAGCCTAGAATGCATAAAATAAACAAATAATTTTAGTGAATCATTTATTTGGGATCCCAATAAAACTTTGCAAAACATAAAAACATTTGGAAAGCTCAAATGCAACAAATGAATTAAATCATTGAATATATACACATAAAACTCTAATAAAAAAACTATTATGCGGAAGTAAAAATTGTGTTGACATCGTCAACCATGGCGCCATCAGCAAGTACCCTTGGTCAATCGCCTATCACATCCTTACTCTTGACTAAAAAAAAAATAAACAAAGAAGGAGTATTAAACATACCGAGTAAGTGACCCTTCTACCAGGGTTGGTTGTGCAAGCACAAAACATTTACGAAGGGACCTAAACTTTGCTTTATATTAACTTTATTTCTTCGCCATAACACCAAATGTGATCCCATCGCCACGAAAATTGAATTGTGACGTTATCGCCACTAAACTTTGTTGTGACCATATCGCCACCTATCATCAAGGTCATATCGCCAAGTTTTGGAAATATGTATTAAAACCATTCTCTTGACCATATCGCCAAGTTTTGGAAATAAGTATTAAAACCATTCTCTTGACCATATCGCCAAGTTTCAAGAAAATTATTAGAAATCATGTGTTGACCATATCACCTAGTTTTTCAATGTTAGAATTTTCAAGAACGTTGGTTACCATGAGTCACACATATGTAATGTGAGGTCCCCTAACTAGCTTTATGATAATATAACACATGGTAATTCACATTCCATTCATATAACTTTTCACAAAAAAATATCAAATTTCTAATTTACATGCTCAACATTCCAGATCCCGAAACATATAAGTCATAGTACATTTCACATAGTCAATTCCAATACAAGCATCACAATCAAAGCATATCAGCACCAAAAAATTTTACAATTATCATGACAACTAATAATTTCAAATTTAACCAAATAAATTCAACATGCTAATAAGGGAGTCACTTACTTAGAACTGCTCAAGAATTTTACGTAAAATTCTTACTCCAATGATTCCCTAAATTCTTAGCCAAAAACCCCCCACAACCTTGGAAACTCAATAACAATTAGAGAGACAACCACTGCACAATGCTTTAATTTGGTGAAATTTCACAAATGTGGTGCCAAAATAAAATGGGTAAGGTTGGAACGAAATCAAAACAATCAAATGATCATCATCGATTACTAAATAAACGCTAACGAAATTCAATTGTAGAGAAAAACTCACCCAAATCGAACCTCGACCTTGCTGGACAGAAGCTTAATTTGGACGAGAAAAGCGTAAATTTGGAGTCGAAGTTGGATGGGTAGCACTGCAACAAACCCAAGTCCATCATAGGTAAAAATTCATTTTCTAATTAAGTTGTTAACGGCTGAATTGGGATAGGAAACTCACCCAATTCATGAAAACTCTTGTCGGACAGCACAAGACAGTGGCGAAAACTCGAATAACAATTTCGTAATCTAGTAATTGATGTGAAATTAATTTTTTGAAACATTTGAGTCAACATTGCAAGGTAATATTTCCTGAAGAATGCTTCCTTAAACTGGAGCCATGTCACAGGTCCATTACTAACGTCTATGGTCCTTTCTAAAAGATTGGAATTCCCAATTTAGTTAAAGCGGAAGGACAATTGGACCGTTCGTAATTAATTTTGTTTCAAAAAATACCCATACATTGGTAAAAAGTTAAGCAATGAGAAACATACCTCCGTTGACGACTCTTAATTCTTCAATGGACACCACCATACGATCTTCCCTACTATTCTCTGAGATTGGGAACGGAGTGGTGGGACTCTGTCTTGAATTTAGGAAGATTCTACAAGAGAGGAACCTCTCTGTGTTTTCACGTTGATAGAGTATTGATGAGAGAGTGAGAGAGAGATTTTTTTTTCAAGATTTGCAGAATGAATGAAATACACAAGACCCCTACTGCGTGTAACTAATGTGAGGGAAGGGAATATCAAATCATGACCCTCCATCTAATCAGATGGTTATTAGTTTATCTTATAACCTAAATTAATTTAATTAATTAACTATATGCTAACCAATTAATCATATAAATTAATTAAGTATATTTACAATTAAATCATATTTAAATGCATTGTCTTCAAGTAATATATAGTTTTATTTAAACTTAATTAAATCACATTTAATTAAATTAATTAAACCACACAATTAATTAATTCATAATTACTTAATTCTTTGAACAATTAAATGTCACATATTTAATTAATCAAACATTTGAATCGTATTCAAATGTGTATCTCTTTTATAACCTATAGTTTTAATATGAATCATATTCACATTAGATTTAAACTATAGTTCTAATTTAATTATATTACATTTAATTAAATTAAATTGAACAATTAAATAATTTTTAATTAATTAAACATCTACCATATTTAATTAACTACATATTAGAATCATATTCTAATATATATCTCTCATATAATATAGTTTAATTAAATCACATTTAATTAGACTAAATTGAATAATTAATTCATTCATTCACAATTGATTAATTAATTTACTAATTAAATATCATATACTTAATTAGTCATATATCGGAACTCTTTCAAATATATTATTCTCTCAATTAATAAAGTTTAATCTCAAATAAAACTTTATATTACAATGTATCTCATATAATTAACTTGAATCCCAAGATAAATTTGAACTATTCAAATTCTTTCAAGATAAATTGTTCCCAATTACTCTTTACGAGGTAGCAGGGGGACCTAATGAACCTATAGATCATAAACTCCAATTATATGAGGTTAACTGACTAGACTCATTAATTGAGTTAACCAATATTCATTAACTGTGGGTCACTCCACTAATGACCCACAGCTGCACTCTTCTCACTGTAGAATATTTTTGTGTCCATGGATATTGACTAATAACGGTAAGTCAATCCTTCACGAGTGGTCGTATCTACAGCTGGGTCAAATTACCGTTTTACCCCTGAGTTACCTATGTCTCCTTAAGTACCAATGTTCCTCTAATGAATTATATGTTTATGGTCCAACCAGTAAACAGAAAGTCCTTGATGTGGAATTTTCCTTACCGCAAGCGCACGGGTCAAGTAATAATAAAGTGTTCGTATAAACGAGTGTCGTCCTCTGGATTGGATTTTTAAGCAAATCAAGTATTGTGAATTATCTTGCTCAATTTTATTTAGGGATCAAAAAGGTAGTGAATGAATGGTAGGAAACTTAATTCAAAGCAAGTAAAAGGTGTGGAATTTCAATTGGGAAAACTACTTAGGGAATTGATTTCGCCGATTTAGTTTAGGATTGATTTTAAGGAGTACGTTATTATGCACAATGAAATTATGAGCCAAAGACCCTTTAATCACAACTACCTCTCCCGAGTATAATTGATTCTCATGCAAATTAACCAACTTGATATCCCTATCTAAGTTTATTAATCATGCAAGGCAATTAGATCTTTTAACCAATTCTAAAGTTAATCTAAAACCGTCACGAATTAGAAACTAAACTTTAGTCATGCAATCTTGAGTAAGTCTAAATCAAATCCCCTCTCCCGAGCTAGATTCGAAACTTAAACCATCCAACTAATGGCCAATTAATTGAAAGCATTAAATCAAGATTACAAACATAATAACATTGCACAACTTAAACCATAAATCAATCCATAAACACAATCAACTACATCAATCCCTAAGCTTACAAGTTTAGCTACTCATGATTAAAATTACAAGCTCAACTAAACATGTAAAAGCCATAAAAATCTAACTAAAGTGAGGGAAAGAAGAATTAAACTCGTTGTAGGCCGAGACCGAACGTCCCCGTCACGATCCCCACGAACAATGGGTTGATTTTCGAATTTTCCCCTTTTCTTCAGCCCTGAATTCCTCTCTTTTTGCTCTGTTTACGGCCCCAAATAGTCCCAAAATTGGTTCCCCTCAAAAGCCTAGCCGAAAGGATGCTTAAATAGCAAAATTTTGTCGTAGCGTCGAGACGCTGTAGCGATCCGCATTTTTGGAAATTTTATATAGCGTCGCGACGCTATGATTTTTTTTTTTTTTTTTTTTTTTTTAGGATTGAACTTCATTTGACTCCAATCGCTGAATTAAGCTTCAAACATATACTTCCTACAAATAAAACATAAAAATGCATAAATTTGGGCAAATAATTGTAAAAGACTAGCTTAATTAATAAGAGAAAAATAGCTAGCTATGCTCGCTATCAAATACCCCCAAACTTAAGCTTTTGCTAGTTCTCGAGCAAACTAAAAATAAAACATACAGTGGAAGAATGGATGCAACAAACATGGCTCAATCCTCAAGGCTCAAAAGTCAATAGTCAAGCAAGCAAGAGACATGCACACAAGGACCAATGAGGGAGACAAATTAAAATTTTTCAAAAATTAACTTGCACAAGCAAGATCTGACTCAACAAGATCAGACTCTACTAGCCCGGGATTGATTTATTAAACTCTCAGCTCATCTTCCCTCTACACTGGCACTAAGGTTTCACTAATGAGTTAATGGAACAAATTAGTTTGTTTTTCTCCATACTTAGGTGCTTTTAATTAACAATTGAATTAAGCATGTATATGTGGCACTAGCTTTCACACACCCATTGCAGAGACCCTTAACCTGAGTTTTCTCTGGTTGGCCTAACTGATCACAACAGGGGTAGCTCTTTTTGCCTTAATCTTTATTAACCATTGCATTTTGCGCGCATAAGTCATGACTTTTTTCTTTTTCAACAATAACAACAAGAATGATTTTTCGTTATGAACATGATAAGCAGATATTCTTTTCTTTTCTCCTAAGCAAGATCAAACATGCTAATTTTCAAAAAATTAACTCTTTAGCTCTACCCTACACCTATCGAGGTGACAACAAGCATATTAACCCAATAATTCGCTCCTAAGCATTCAAATCCAAATCTAGCCAAGACAAATACTCTACTCATGCAAGCCATCTCCTAGAAAATTTTTAAAAAGTCTCCCTTTTTGGGCACTCATGCTTACAACTCATCACAAGCTTGAAAATTGACAAGAAAGCCTATCCTAGGACATCATAATCATGCAAAAAATACATCCAGACAACAACCATATGCATAATTCAAAGAAAGCTCAAAACTATAGCCCGAACTCAGATGCTCAAGGGCTCCACAAACATGCTAATCCACCCCCAAACTTAAACATGCATTGTCCTCAATGTATAAAGAAAATAAGGCACAAACAAGCATGAGAACAATAAAAGAATGAAAGGAGTGAATAATACTGGCCTGGAATAATGATGACTTCTTGACTGAAAGCTTGGAATCTTGAAAGCTTGAAAGCAAAGGAGAGAAAGAAAACAAGACCTACAAAACAACAACAATAAATAAATCAAAAACAAAAAGAAAACACACTAAACTTACTTGGGTTGCCTCCCATAAGCGCTTGTTTAACGTCATTAGCTCGATGTGTTGATCGTGCTTCAAGGGGGCTTTCGTTCTGTGAATCCAAAAGAGGTGCTCTTTCTTGCACCTTTCCTATATCCCATGTAAAGCACTTCATCTTTAGAGTCTTCAACTGCTTTAAAGATTTCTTTTTCGTTCTTGACTCTAATAGTGAGCTCCCTGCGCTCAATATCTATAATCACTCGCCCAGTAGCGAGGAATGATCTTCCTAATATGACAGGCATTGAAGGATTTTCTATCATGTCCATAACATATAAATCAATAGGGAGAAAAAATCTACCTACTCTGATTAACACATTTTCTACAATACCAACTGGTCTCACCACAGATTGATCAGCCAATTGGAGCTTTACAGGAGTAGACTTAATCTCACCTATATCTAACTTTTTACACAACGATAGAGGAATGATATTAATGCTAGCACCTAAATCACATAATGCTCTGAAAGAATAAGTACCAAAACTAGAAGGAACAAAAAAACTTCCTGGATCTGCTACTTTTTCAGGTACCTTCTGTTGGACTCGAGTGCTGCATGTGGAAGCAAGATATACAGTGTCAACCTTCTTTTCTTTTCGCTTCTTTGCTAACCACTCCTTCATGAACCTGTTGTATTGGGGCATCTCTAATGCCTCTGCAAAAGGAATATTAATATTCAGATTCATAAAAGCATTCATAAATTTATCAAACTGAACCTGATTGTTCTTTTTCTTCTTTTTCTTTTTCTTTTCCTTGGGAACCAACAGTGTGGGAGAAGGAATAGGAGGCTCAAGGTTAGGCTTTTCAGCCTCATCTGCTGATGTGTCCTCCTCAGCTTCCCTTGTAGGCGTTTCATAGTCCTCAGATTCACGTTCCTCTTCAGATTCCTCCTGGTGCACAGTGATTGCCTTACAGTACTCCATCTGAGGTTTCTCTTGTTCAGCTGGGGCCTTACCTTTATTCATGGTACTTACAACATTTACCAACTGTCCCAACTGAGTCTCAATGTTCTTTATGGCTGCACTGTGGCCATTCACCATGGTGTTGATAGCAATGACTGCTTCCTCTAATTTGGTTGTCCTGTTACTAGACTCTGCAATGAAAGCTCCAACAAGATCTTCTAACTTTTTATTATCTTTAGTTTGAGGGGCAAAACCAGGAGGATTAAGAACATTCTTAGTATTAACATAAGAGAAATTTTCATGGTTCCTATTGTTAGGGTGATAGTGTGTAGGTGTAGAATTATTATTATACCCCCTAAAATTCGAATTTGAAACATACTGAACCTGTTCAATAGTCTCCTCCTGAGGTCTAGATGCCAAAGCAGCAGCTGATTCAATTGACTGTGCACTCCCTGTACCTGAAAATTTCATAAAAGCATTAGCAAGGGAGGTCATCTGGGCCTGGAGTGCACTTACTTTATCAACCTCAAACACTCCAGCAGCAATCTTTTTGGGTGTAGACCGCTCAGATGGGCACTGATAGTTGTTGGTGGCCATATCCTCTAAAGGTGTGCGAGCGTTTTCCACGGTCTTGGACAACAGAGTCCCACCTGCAGCTGCATCAACAATCGTTTTTGTACTAGGAGTTAGACCATTATAAAACAATTGTACCTGGAGCCAATCGGGGTAACCATGCTGAGGGCACTTCCTCAGTAGCTCTTTGAATCGCTCCCAAGCTTCGAACAGCTGTTCATCATATTGTTGTTGGAATGTCCCAATCTCGGTCCTCAGCTTGACCGTCTTTGCAGGAGGGAAAAATTTCTTTAAAAAGGCCTGGACCAAAGCATCCCAGGTGGTGATGCTCCCAGGGGTAATAGACTGCAACCAATCTCGTGCTTTATCCTGCAAAGAAAAGGGAAATAAACGTAAGCGAATAGCATCCTCAGAGACTCCATTAATCTTTACCGTCCCACAAATGTCCAAGAATGATTTAAGATGAGAATTTGGATCCTCGGTGGGCGATCCTCTATATGCACAGTCTCGAGCCATCTGAATGAGGCCGGTCTTCAGCTCAAAGTTGTTGGCATTAATCGGTGCATAGACAATCCCCGACTGTTGCCCCTGAAACACGGGCTGAAAGTAGTCTCTAATAGGCCTAGGCTCCTCTGGTTGATTTTGGTCAGCCATTTGAAAATTTTCTCTAATTTCCCTTCGAAGCCTATGGATGGTTCTTTCTATCTCGGGATCCAATGATGCTAAAATTAAATCTTTATTACTACGCATACAAAACTAAACTACCCTAAAAAGGAAAGAAAACAAATATGGAAAGCAACAAAGAAAAGAAAACAACTAATCTAAATAAGGAAAATATAATCTAGAAAAGGAAACAAAATAACCTAATATGGAATGCAAAAATAGATATGGCAAAACACGAATAAGGAAACTAACCAACAAGGAAAACTAAACTAAAAAAGAATAACAAGAAAAAAATATGGAGACGATTACACAACTAAAAGAAAAACTAACCTAGAAAATCAAACATGGAAAGAAAAACAAATAAGGAAAAAAAATGCAATCAACCAAAAAAATAAAAATACACCCTAAATTAAGATCAAGCAATTTTTTCACAATATCAATCTAGCTAAATGTGCCAATCCCCGGCAACGGCGCCAAAAACTTGATGTGGAATTTTCCTTACCGCAAGCGCACGGGTCAAGTAATAATAAAGTGTTCGTATAAACG
Organism: Luffa acutangula; assembly: GCA_036850905.1. NCBI lineage: Eukaryota > Viridiplantae > Streptophyta > Magnoliopsida > Cucurbitales > Cucurbitaceae > Luffa > Luffa acutangula. Next base: position 25,241,424 of record CM072098.1, read on the forward strand.
AGTGTCGTCCTCTGGATTGGATTTTTAAGCAAATCAAGTATTGTGAATTATCTTGCTCAATTTTATTTAGGGATCAAAAAGGTAGTGAATGAATGGTAGGAAACTTAATTCAAAGCAAGTAAAAGGTGTGGAATTTCAATTGGGAAAACTACTTAGGGAATTGATTTCGCCGATTAAGTTTAGGATTGATTTTAAGGAGTAAGTTATTATGCACAATGAAATTATGAGCCAAAGACCCTTTAATCACAACTACCTCTCCCGAGTATAATTGATTCTCATGCAAATTAACCAACTTGATATCCCTATCTAAGTTTATTAATCATGCAAGGCAATTAGATCTTTTAACCAATTCTAAAGTTAATCTAAAACCGTCACGAATTAGAAACTAAACTTTAGTCATGCAATCTTGAGTAAGTCTAAATCAAATCCCCTCTCCCGAGCTAGATTCGAAACTTAAACCATCCAACTAATGGCCAATTAATTGAAAGCATTAAATCAAGATTACAAACATAATAACATTGCACAACTTAAACCATAAATCAATCCATAAACACAATCAACTACATCAATCCCTAAGCTTACAAGTTTAGCTACTCATGATTAAAATTACAAGCTCAACTAAACATGTAAAAGCCATAAAAATCTAACTAAAGTGAGGGAAAGAAGAATTAAACTCGTTGTAGGCCGAGACCGAACGTCCCCGTCACGATCCCCACGAACAATGGGTTGATTTCCGAATTTTCCCCTTTGCTTCAGCCTTGAATTCCTCTCTTTTTGCTCTGTTTACGGCCCCAAGAAGTCCCAAAATTGGTTCCCCTCAAAAACCTAGCCGAAAAGAACTATTTATTCTGAAATTTCATCGTAGCGTCGAGACGCAGTCAAGACAGCGTCGCGACGCTGCCTCTGGAAAGGAAATTACAGTAGCGTCGAGACTCTAAGGTCGCAGCGTCTCGACGCTGCGACGATTTCGCGCCTATCCGAATAAGGAATGCTAGCGTCGAGACGCCTGAGGGCTAGCATCTCGACGCTAGTCACCTTTTGACCGAATTTTGACTTTTTTTCCTTTTGATTCTTTTCCTTCCTTTGCATATTTTCGCGTCCCGAGCACCCGATTAACTCCACTATTGCAATTTAGCTCCAATCAACCTTTTCCTACAAAATAAACATTAAAGCACAATAAAATGGCCCAAAAATCATAAAAGACTAGCTAAATTAAATAATAAAAGATAGCTAGCTATGCTCGCTATCACTAATCAATAATGTTGCTAGAACATCTTTTAAAAAAATTACTAAAGTCCTGACCAACGCCTGTTTCCAATCTATCTGCTTTATCCGTTTACTTTCTGTTAAGTCATTTCTTTTGCTTCAGCATTTTATCAAAATCAATCATCTTAACCACTTTTAAAACCACGAAAGAGTTGCACAAGATAGATAAAGTGAGAGCTATTCATCCTTGTGGATACGATAAATTACTTATCACTTGTTGCTGATTGTGTATGCTTGCATAATATTCTAGAGCTCATTTTTTGCTATATTTTTACCCCACTCTAGAAGGAAACAAGTTTTTGGCACCATTGTCGGGGACTTGAATAAGTTTTTATCTGATCTGTTTTGTGTATTTATTTTAGTGGTTTAGTGCTAGAACTTTTTTATTGTTTCTTTTGTTTTTGCAGGTGTGAGTTTTGTGCATGAGCAATCTGCCTGGGGTGAGGTTCGAGCTTGATCCAGAAATTGGAAGGACATTCAGGAGATGAAGGAGAGAGCAGCTTAGAAATCAAATTCCAATGGATAACGTGTCGTGTCTCCCGGAAGTTCCAGAAGATCCACTTAATCCCCAGTAGAATCGTGTGCTGTAGCAAAATCCATCACTTGAGAAAAATGAACAACAACATAATCAGACTGAGAATCCTATCTTAGTAGCAAACGATAGGGCCAGAGCCATTCAAATTGAGGCAGCAAATTTTGAAAAGAAACAAGTAATGTTTCAGATGTTGCAAACCGTGGGGCAGTTCCATGGTTTGTCATTTGAAGACCCTCATTTACATCTTAAGTCTTTTCTAGGAGTTAGTAATTCATTTGTAATTCAAGGAGTGTCTAGAGATGCCCTTAGATTAACTTTGTTCCCGTATTCCTTTAGAGATAGAGCAAAGGCATGGCTAAATTCTCTTGCTCCAGGATCAATTAGGACATGGAATGAGTTAGCGGAGAAATTTCTTAGTAAATATTTTCCACCAACTAGAAATACCAAATTGAGGAGTGAGATAGTGGGGTTAAGGCAACTTGAAGATGGGCTAAATGCAGCAACCCAAGGTATGGTCGATGCTTGAGGGGCCCTTTTGGCAAAAACTTTTAATGAAGCTCGTGAGATTTTAGAAAGAATGTCAACTAACAATTGTCAGTGGTCGGATGTTAGAGGCTCAAATAAAAAAAGTTGAGAGTGTGTTAAAGGTTGATGGTGTGCCTACCATTAGGGTTGAAATTGCAATGTTAGCTAACGCTCTTAAAAATGTGACAGTGGTTAGTCATCAGCAGCCACCAACTGTGGATCCTGCTGCAATTGAGAAGAATCATGTGTCTATTGTGGTGAAGAGCACAACTACGAGTTTTGCCCCAGAAATCCAACTTCTGTGTTTTTTGTAGGTAATCAAAGGAATAACCATTATTTTAATTTTTATAATCCAGGTTGGCGCAACTACCCCAACTTTGCATTGGGAGGGCAAGGAAGCAATTCACAAGCCCCTCAAGCGCAACAAAAGGTGAGCTAGTCAGGATATGCTAAAACACAGGTATTGCCCCAGGAAAATAAGTAGGTTTTGCCCCAGCAAAGTTCGAAGAGTTCTCTTGAGGCAATGATGAAAGAATATATGGCTCGTACAGATACCACAATTCAAAGTAATCAAGCTTCGATGAGATCCCTGGAATTGCAAATCGACACGCTAACTAATGAGCTGAAGGCAAGGCCCCAAGGGAAGCTTCCTGCGGATACGGAACACCCAAGAAGGGAAGGTAGGGAGCAGGTAAAGGCAGTGACTCTAAGGAGTGGTAAGCCACTAGAAGAGAGAAAAGAGCCTAGTAAACCCCAGGATGTAGAGAAGAGTTATGATAAAAATGTAGTTATTGAGAAAGAGTTGGGGTCTGGTAAAGGTGCTGGAGGCAACAATAATGATGCTGGAGCATCTGGTTCTGTTCCAGATGTGGAACTACCTTATGTGTCACCCCTACCTTATGTACCACCTCTATATTTTCCACAAAGGCAAAGACCTAAGAATTAGGATGATCAATTTAAGAAGTTTTTAGAGATTCTAAAGCAGTTGCATATAAATATCCCTTTAGTAGAAGCCATTGAGAAAATGCCTAATTATGCTAAGTTTCTTAAGGATATTTTGACTAAGAAGAAGAGGTTAGGTGAGTTTTAAACTGTATCTCTTACTGAGGAATGTAGTGTTATTCTTAAGAATGGGCTACCAACCAACGCTAAGGATCCAAGGTCTTTCACTATTTATGTCTCAATAGGCGGAAAAGGTCTAGGTAGAGAACTTTGTGATTTAGGCGGTGTTAGCTTTATGGGCTTCAATCATACTATATGTTTTGATGATAACAAACTTTAATTTACTAATGATTTTAGTGTTTCAAAGTGTTCATCTTGTAGAGCTTGGAAAGACGATTCCAACACATTTTGAATCACTGAAATCGGAGATCAAACGAAAAAGTTACAAGCAAAAGAAGATTGGAAGAAAAGGCCTACATGACAGTGACGTGGCGCTTACATAGCATCCGATGTGGCAGCTGACGTGGACCTCATTTTGAATGATTGGCTGAATCAATTCCTACCATTTGACTCCTACTTTTAATCCTTTTCAAATCTCATATTTTACTCCAAAATTCCATTAATTACACCTCATTCAAATTTGAATTCTTTCAAAATCTCATTTCCTTCAAATCCTCATTCTAATTTGAAATTCTCCTAATTTCAATATATTCTCAATCTCATTTTTAAATTCAAATTCTTTCCTAAATTTTCATCATTCAAATCTTTGATTTATTCTCATATCTCAAAAATTCCAATCCTTCAAAATTCTCTCTTAATTTTGAAATCCCTTCCATTTCTATTTAAATTCAATTTTCACCCTTCATTTTCAATTTGATCTAACGGCCAATATTTATCCCTCTCTCCTATAAATTCGACTTGATTTTACTCTTTATACACACACCAAAAAAAGACATCAAAGTCTTAAGCTCTCAAGTCTCCCTACTCTTCAATTCTTGTTTAAAAATCCTCCCTTGCTCCTAAATTGGCCTAGTGTTATTGTGAGGTTTTATTATTGTGAGTGGACAACATTGTGTAATTAGCCTTCAAGAGGTATTTTATTTTGTGAGCTTCTTTTCTTCTTCTACTCATTGTTGGGTACTTGTAATAAGGTGTGGGTGCACCTTGGGAATTGAGTGAGTGGTTTGATCCTGAACCCGAAAAAGGATTTGTAGTGGTTTGATCCTGAACCCGGTTAAAAGGATCATAGTGGTTTGATCTTGAACCCGTTTAAAAAGATCGGTATAGGTTGGGTCCTGAACCTGTAAAAGGATCGGTAAAGGTTTACTCTTGAACCTGAAAAAGAGTCGGTTTGGTTCTCACCCGTAAGAGAGTCGTTGCAGTAAAATACCCAAGAAGGAGTCTTGGGGAGTGGAGTAGGGATTTCCGAACCACTATAAAATTTCCTGGTGTTATCTCTTTCTCTCTACTCTTTTAATTTCCGCTAATTCATTTTTTATGAGTAGATTGCTTGCCTAGGAAAATTGTCAAATAGTTCTAGCATACTTTATGCTTTATAGTGCTTATTAAATTTATTTAAATTAAATCAATTCATTTTAATTCAGCAGAAAGTTTTAAATTTTATTAAGCAACTCTATTCACCCCCCCTCTAGTGTTGCCATACGATCCTACAATTGGTATCAGAGCGGGTAGCTCAATTTTTTATTTTATAAAGTGGTGTTCAGAAGAAAATTTTCAAAAATTATTTTTCTCTTAAAATTCATTTTGAAAACTATTCTTCTAGAAACTTAATTGTTTGAGTTTATGGCAAATATTAGAGTTAATAATGTGTTAGAATATTCATCTTGTATTTCTAATGATTTTCTTGATGTGAAGGAAATTTATAAATCTAGAAATCAAGGAAACTTTCATAAATTGGAGAAAGAAGATTTTCAGGAATCTCATTGGTGCTTGATGGCTCACACGGATAATGATAGTGACGATGAAGAGGTAAGTAACGAAAACCCCTCACATGATGAACTTGTGGATGCTTATAATGAAATTAAAATTGATTTTGAAAAAGTATGCTCTAAATATATGTCTCTTAAAAAGAAGAACACAAAATTAGCTCACCAAAATAATGAGTTATTAAATGAGCTTAATTGTGTGAAGGAAGAAAATGAGAAAATTAATTCCTCATTTTTAGAATTGAAAAATGACTTGGATGTCGTACTTATTAAAAATCAATCATTAATTGAAGAAAATGAATGCTTGAAATTAAATGCAAATAGTGTTGTGAAGCATGATGGTGTTGATAATTCTTGTGATGAAGAAAAATGTGTTTTGTTAGATAAGATTAAATTTCTTGAGCATGATACCTTTGAATTGCATGAACTTGTTAAAGCTCTCAAAGAAAAAGAATCAAATCTTATGAATGAGCTTAATTGTGCTAAAGAATCTATTAAGAAATTGGCAATAGGTACACAAAAATTGGATAAAATTATTGATATAGGTAAACCATTAAATGACAAAAGAGGTCTTGGTTATGTCGTTGATGAGAGTGTTACTCCATCAAGTTCCAAAACTATTTTTGTTAAAGCATCTTCTAGTATGCCTAGTGACGCTTTGCCAAATGTTTTGCTAAAAGGTAATGTGCATAAGCATGATGTACCAAATTTTGTTCATAAGCATGATGTAGCAAAATGTGTGTCAAATCATTCTTATTCTAAGTCTAATTTAGTTCATAATGCTAGATTTGTGCATAATGCAAAATTTGTACCTATATGTCATTATTGTGGTATTAAAGGTCATATTAGACCAAATTGCTATAAATTGAAAAATGATCTTGATCATTATGGAAAGAAAAATGTTCCTTATAAAGAAAAATTTCAAAATACTTACAAAATGAACACTTATGTGAAAAATAACATGCATAGACATTATATGAATGAAAAGTTTATGCATAATGTTACTTGTTATTCATGTGGCAAAATTGGTCATAAATTTAATACTTGTTATTTGCCAAAAATGAATGCTAGTAATGTTGGAACTAAAAAGAAATGGGTTCCAAAAATTGAGACTAACCTACATGGACCCAAACTAGTATGGGTACCAAAGATCACTACTTGTTAAATTGTTTTGTAGGTGTGCACCAAAATTCAAATTTGAAGATTGGATGAGCTTCAAAAGGAAATTATTCAAAATTCAAATGGAGCATTGAAACTCTCTTGGTGCTTCAAAAGGAAAAACCCTTTTTTGGTAACTTTATCTCTTAAATGAGTTGTGAGATAATGTGAGATGTGCAATGATATATTCTTTAAATTTGAATTTGAATTTGAAATTCTTGAATTGTTTGAATGAATGTTTCTATATATCTTGAAACATATTTATGATTCTCCTATTAATGCTCTTTTGAGATAATTAAAGATATTTTATGATATTACCTTTGAATTTGAGTATTAGATTTTTTTAATGGAAATTTTTATCCCTATATTGTGATATTTTTTGAAAGTGAAATTATGATTTGCTTACCAATATATTTATTGATGATTGAATATGTTTATTAAAATATGCTCATTAAGTTTGAATTTTATAATCTTGAATTTTTTGTAAGATAATTTTTTTTGGTTGTTGTACAATTGAAATGTTTGTATGATATAATTTTTTTTTTTTGAATTATATGATATAAATGTTGTAATTGTTGAATTGTGAATTACCTACTTTATTGGTATAAAGAATTGTCTTTAGATTGATTATTGAATTTTGTTGATTATTATATTAAATGTTCATGAGATAATTAAGAATGTTCCTTGATGACATTTACCTTGATTGATTGTTTATTTATGGATCACATGATTATATGCTCCTTAAATTAAAATGGATTAATTTCAAATTGCTTGTTTATTTTATATTCTTCTTTGCTTTATGTTTAAATTTATAGAATTAATTACATGTCATAAGAAATTGTTGGAAATCTATTTTGACATACTATTGATTCTTGCCAAAGTGAGCTTAGCTCAGCGGTAATTGGCATGTACTCTTGACCATGAGGTCAGAGGTTCGAATCCCCCACTCCCAAATGTTGATGTACTCAAAAAAAAAAAAAAAAAAAAAAAAAAATACTATTGATTCTTTTGAATTTGAGCCTTTTGAAATATACTTGATATTTTGATTCTTTATATTTTCTTAAAGTTAATATCATTTTTGGTTTATCTTGGATGATTCAATCTTTAATGTTTAAAATTGTGGACCATTGACACATCTCAATCGTTTGATTTTTTTTATTATTTATTGCTTGATAAATGATTATTAAAATTTGATTAGAATTAATTCCTGTTATAAATTTGTCAAAGAAGTTTAGAAAGATTTTTGTTACTAGCTCACTTTATACTTTATTGTTTGAGTTCCACTCCTACAATTAGTATTAAGGCTTGTTAGTTTAAAAATATTTTGAATTATTTAAATGCTTTATGAGCTTGAATGTATATTCTTAATTAAAGCATTATGTTTTGATGATCTAGTTCCTAAAAGTTATTATGTGTTATGAAAAAGAGATGTTAAATTCCTTTTAATAAGGGGGAGTACTTGAAAAAAAAAATGTTCCTTATTAGTTGTATATTCAAATTTATTTTATTCCTAAATGAAATGTGCTTTGATTGTAACAATTGTTTACATATTTCATTTATTGATAATTTTCCCTTGTATGAACTAAATTACTTTGAGATTATGGTTGTTATTGATGTATCTTTTTGTCTTTCATATTAGTATCTTGTTAATTTTTGGCATATTGTATAAAATTAATATATTTTTGCTAAAATAAATTTGATCTTTTGGTATCTCAATTGTTTGAATTGTAATTGAAGTTTAATGAATTGATTGTCTAGAGATTAATTTGCTTTGTAAAGATAGAATTCTTTTTGTGTCTAATCATGAGGATTAAATTGCTCTATTGAAAATTTTAATGTCTTATGCATATTTTCTTGAATGAAATTATTTTATGAAAAATATTTATGATTTGTTTAAGACAGATTTATGAAATTCTTTTATGAAAATTTTAATGTCTTATGCATATTTTCTTGAATGAAATTCTTTTATGAAAAATATTTATGATTTGTTTAAGATAGATTGAATTATCATGATTTTTTTTAATTGACTATCTTGTGCAAATTATTATTCTTGAATGATTTTTTTTATCTCCTTGATATATATTGGCTTTCTTATTAGGAGAATGCATATCTTTAAGGGGTTGTATCATTTTATATGTGAATTTTAATTTGATCTTAAATGAAGTTGGTTTGCTTGCAATAATTATTGAGGGTGTTTCATTAATTCATATCTTTTTTAGTTCAAGTTTAGGAAGAAAAATGTATTGATTTATCTTTTTCTTTGTCTCTCATATAGATGCCTTTTTATTTTTTGATATAAAATTGATATTATATTTGTATGAATTAAATTTGGTATCTTGCCTAAATTCCATGAATTTGATTTTTTTTATATATTGCCTTAATTCTATGAATTAGATCCTATCAATTGGTATATGATGTGAAATTTTTGAATGTTTAAATATTTTATATATCTTGTTTTTTTTTAATTGGTATCTCATATTGCCTAAATGCTTGATTTCTATGAGATGATGTGTTTAAGTACTTTGAATTGAATTCCATATTTGGTATGACTCTAAAGTGATTTACTGTATTTGGAATATTTTTATTAATGCCATTTTCATTATGGTTAATTGAGCCTTTGAAAAGGTGATTAAAACCTAAATTATTCTTTTATGTTGATTTATGAAACTCCATGAAATCCTCTTAATATCTTTATTGGAGTTTGCTTATTTTTAGGGAGAGCAAATGCCTTTTAAAAATGAGATATTTTTTATGGGTTTAATTGTGGACTAATTATTTGTGATATTTTTGAGTAATTATGAATTTTTTTTGTAACATTTATTTAGTATGAGAAATTCAAGTATTGATTAAATTGATTAATGTTTGGTTGTTTCTCATTTGCAATATTTACTATGTCTCATATATTTAGGGGAGTTCTTATTCATTTGTTCAAATATTTATATGATTCACTTGTTTAGGGGGAGCTTCATATGTTTTGTGAAAATATTATGATCGTGTATCTTTGTCATAGAGATGTTCGTTGATTTATTGAGATAAATTCTTGTCTCTGTGAAATTGAGATTGTGTGCTTTGATGTATTGTTGAATATGTAATATGTCTTTGATCATTTTTGTTCAAATTGATTGACTTCATTTACTAGGGGTGCTTAAATGAACTTATTGTTATTACTTGTTTGATTATTGTTTTGAGGGGGAGCTTTAACTTTCAATTATTATTTTGAGGGTAAGCCTTATCTTTAATTATTCCAATGATTATTCTTTTTTAGGGGGAGCTTATACTTTAAATTGTTATCTTTTGATGATAACAAAAGGGGGAGAATTTAGAAAAATATATTTGTTAAATGAATAAATGCAATGTTTACTGATTGAATTCTTTTGATATCATTATTAACATTCTACTTTGAGAATATTTTTCTTAAGTAGTTTGTCATCATCAAAAAGGGGGAGATTGTTAGCTTTATGGGCTTCAATCATACTATATGTTTTGATGATAACAAACTTTAATTTACTAATGATTTTAGTGTTTCAAAGTGTTCATCTTGTAGAGCTTGGAAAGACGATTCCAACACATTTTGAATCACTGAAATCGGAGATCAAACGAAAAAGTTACAAGCAAAAGAAGATTGGAAGAAAAGGCCTACATGACAGTGACGTGGCGCTTACATAGCATCCGATGTGGCAGCTGACGTGGACCTCATTTTGAATGATTGGCTGAATCAATTCCTACCATTTGACTCCTACTTTTAATCCTTTTCAAATCTCATATTTTACTCCAAAATTCCATTAATTACACCTCATTCAAATTTGAATTCTTTCAAAATCTCATTTCCTTCAAATCCTCATTCTAATTTGAAATTCTCCTAATTTCAATATATTCTCAATCTCATTTTTAAATTCAAATTCTTTCCTAAATTTTCATCATTCAAATCTTTGATTTATTCTCATATCTCAAAAATTCCAATCCTTCAAAATTCTCTCTTAATTTTGAAATCCCTTCCATTTCTATTTAAATTCAATTTTCACCCTTCATTTTCAATTTGATCTAACGGCCAATATTTATCCCTCTCTCCTATAAATTCGACTTGATTTTACTCTTTATACACACACCAAAAAAAGACATCAAAGTCTTAAGCTCTCAAGTCTCCCTACTCTTCAATTCTTGTTTAAAAATCCTCCCTTGCTCCTAAATTGGCCTAGTGTTATTGTGAGGTTTTATTATTGTGAGTGGACAACATTGTGTAATTAGCCTTCAAGAGGTATTTTATTTTGTGAGCTTCTTTTCTTCTTCTACTCATTGTTGGGTACTTGTAATAAGGTGTGGGTGCACCTTGGGAATTGAGTGAGTGGTTTGATCCTGAACCCGAAAAAGGATTTGTAGTGGTTTGATCCTGAACCCGGTTAAAAGGATCATAGTGGTTTGATCTTGAACCCGTTTAAAAAGATCGGTATAGGTTGGGTCCTGAACCTGTAAAAGGATCGGTAAAGGTTTACTCTTGAACCTGAAAAAGAGTCGGTTTGGTTCTCACCCGTAAGAGAGTCGTTGCAGTAAAATACCCAAGAAGGAGTCTTGGGGAGTGGAGTAGGGATTTCCGAACCACTATAAAATTTCCTGGTGTTATCTCTTTCTCTCTACTCTTTTAATTTCCGCTAATTCATTTTTTATGAGTAGATTGCTTGCCTAGGAAAATTGTCAAATAGTTCTAGCATACTTTATGCTTTATAGTGCTTATTAAATTTATTTAAATTAAATCAATTCATTTTAATTCAGCAGAAAGTTTTAAATTTTATTAAGCAACTCTATTCACCCCCCCTCTAGTGTTGCCATACGATCCTACAATTGGTATCAGAGCGGGTAGCTCAATTTTTTATTTTATAAAGTGGTGTTCAGAAGAAAATTTTCAAAAATTATTTTTCTCTTAAAATTCATTTTGAAAACTATTCTTCTAGAAACTTAATTGTTTGAGTTTATGGCAAATATTAGAGTTAATAATGTGTTAGAATATTCATCTTGTATTTCTAATGATTTTCTTGATGTGAAGGAAATTTATAAATCTAGAAATCAAGGAAACTTTCATAAATTGGAGAAAGAAGATTTTCAGGAATCTCATTGGTGCTTGATGGCTCACACGGATAATGATAGTGACGATGAAGAGGTAAGTAACGAAAACCCCTCACATGATGAACTTGTGGATGCTTATAATGAAATTAAAATTGATTTTGAAAAAGTATGCTCTAAATATATGTCTCTTAAAAAGAAGAACACAAAATTAGCTCACCAAAATAATGAGTTATTAAATGAGCTTAATTGTGTGAAGGAAGAAAATGAGAAAATTAATTCCTCATTTTTAGAATTGAAAAATGACTTGGATGTCGTACTTATTAAAAATCAATCATTAATTGAAGAAAATGAATGCTTGAAATTAAATGCAAATAGTGTTGTGAAGCATGATGGTGTTGATAATTCTTGTGATGAAGAAAAATGTGTTTTGTTAGATAAGATTAAATTTCTTGAGCATGATACCTTTGAATTGCATGAACTTGTTAAAGCTCTCAAAGAAAAAGAATCAAATCTTATGAATGAGCTTAATTGTGCTAAAGAATCTATTAAGAAATTGGCAATAGGTACACAAAAATTGGATAAAATTATTGATATAGGTAAACCATTAAATGACAAAAGAGGTCTTGGTTATGTCGTTGATGAGAGTGTTACTCCATCAAGTTCCAAAACTATTTTTGTTAAAGCATCTTCTAGTATGCCTAGTGACGCTTTGCCAAATGTTTTGCTAAAAGGTAATGTGCATAAGCATGATGTACCAAATTTTGTTCATAAGCATGATGTAGCAAAATGTGTGTCAAATCATTCTTATTCTAAGTCTAATTTAGTTCATAATGCTAGATTTGTGCATAATGCAAAATTTGTACCTATATGTCATTATTGTGGTATTAAAGGTCATATTAGACCAAATTGCTATAAATTGAAAAATGATCTTGATCATTATGGAAAGAAAAATGTTCCTTATAAAGAAAAATTTCAAAATACTTACAAAATGAACACTTATGTGAAAAATAACATGCATAGACATTATATGAATGAAAAGTTTATGCATAATGTTACTTGTTATTCATGTGGCAAAATTGGTCATAAATTTAATACTTGTTATTTGCCAAAAATGAATGCTAGTAATGTTGGAACTAAAAAGAAATGGGTTCCAAAAATTGAGACTAACCTACATGGACCCAAACTAGTATGGGTACCAAAGATCACTACTTGTTAAATTGTTTTGTAGGTGTGCACCAAAATTCAAATTTGAAGATTGGATGAGCTTCAAAAGGAAATTATTCAAAATTCAAATGGAGCATTGAAACTCTCTTGGTGCTTCAAAAGGAAAAACCCTTTTTTGGTAACTTTATCTCTTAAATGAGTTGTGAGATAATGTGAGATGTGCAATGATATATTCTTTAAATTTGAATTTGAATTTGAAATTCTTGAATTGTTTGAATGAATGTTTCTATATATCTTGAAACATATTTATGATTCTCCTATTAATGCTCTTTTGAGATAATTAAAGATATTTTATGATATTACCTTTGAATTTGAGTATTAGATTTTTTTAATGGAAATTTTTATCCCTATATTGTGATATTTTTTGAAAGTGAAATTATGATTTGCTTACCAATATATTTATTGATGATTGAATATGTTTATTAAAATATGCTCATTAAGTTTGAATTTTATAATCTTGAATTTTTTGTAAGATAATTTTTTTTGGTTGTTGTACAATTGAAATGTTTGTATGATATAATTTTTTTTTTTTGAATTATATGATATAAATGTTGTAATTGTTGAATTGTGAATTACCTACTTTATTGGTATAAAGAATTGTCTTTAGATTGATTATTGAATTTTGTTGATTATTATATTAAATGTTCATGAGATAATTAAGAATGTTCCTTGATGACATTTACCTTGATTGATTGTTTATTTATGGATCACATGATTATATGCTCCTTAAATTAAAATGGATTAATTTCAAATTGCTTGTTTATTTTATATTCTTCTTTGCTTTATGTTTAAATTTATAGAATTAATTACATGTCATAAGAAATTGTTGGAAATCTATTTTGACATACTATTGATTCTTGCCAAAGTGAGCTTAGCTCAGCGGTAATTGGCATGTACTCTTGACCATGAGGTCAGAGGTTCGAATCCCCCACTCCCAAATGTTGATGTACTCAAAAAAAAAAAAAAAAAAAAAAAAATACTATTGATTCTTTTGAATTTGAGCCTTTTGAAATATACTTGATATTTTGATTCTTTATATTTTCTTAAAGTTAATATCATTTTTGGTTTATCTTGGATGATTCAATCTTTAATGTTTAAAATTGTGGACCATTGACACATCTCAATCGTTTGATTTTTTTTATTATTTATTGCTTGATAAATGATTATTAAAATTTGATTAGAATTAATTCCTGTTATAAATTTGTCAAAGAAGTTTAGAAAGATTTTTGTTACTAGCTCACTTTATACTTTATTGTTTGAGTTCCACTCCTACAATTAGTATTAAGGCTTGTTAGTTTAAAAATATTTTGAATTATTTAAATGCTTTATGAGCTTGAATGTATATTCTTAATTAAAGCATTATGTTTTGATGATCTAGTTCCTAAAAGTTATTATGTGTTATGAAAAAGAGATGTTAAATTCCTTTTAATAAGGGGGAGTACTTGAAAAAAAAAAATGTTCCTTATTAGTTGTATATTCAAATTTATTTTATTCCTAAATGAAATGTGCTTTGATTGTAACAATTGTTTACATATTTCATTTATTGATAATTTTCCCTTGTATGAACTAAATTACTTTGAGATTATGGTTGTTATTGATGTATCTTTTTGTCTTTCATATTAGTATCTTGTTAATTTTTGGCATATTGTATAAAATTAATATATTTTTGCTAAAATAAATTTGATCTTTTGGTATCTCAATTGTTTGAATTGTAATTGAAGTTTAATGAATTGATTGTCTAGAGATTAATTTGCTTTGTAAAGATAGAATTCTTTTTGTGTCTAATCATGAGGATTAAATTGCTCTATTGAAAATTTTAATGTCTTATGCATATTTTCTTGAATGAAATTATTTTATGAAAAATATTTATGATTTGTTTAAGACAGATTTATGAAATTCTTTTATGAAAATTTTAATGTCTTATGCATATTTTCTTGAATGAAATTCTTTTATGAAAAATATTTATGATTTGTTTAAGATAGATTGAATTATCATGATTTTTTTTAATTGACTATCTTGTGCAAATTATTATTCTTGAATGATTTTTTTTATCTCCTTGATATATATTGGCTTTCTTATTAGGAGAATGCATATCTTTAAGGGGTTGTATCATTTTATATGTGAATTTTAATTTGATCTTAAATGAAGTTGGTTTGCTTGCAATAATTATTGAGGGTGTTTCATTAATTCATATCTTTTTTAGTTCAAGTTTAGGAAGAAAAATGTATTGATTTATCTTTTTCTTTGTCTCTCATATAGATGCCTTTTTATTTTTTGATATAAAATTGATATTATATTTGTATGAATTAAATTTGGTATCTTGCCTAAATTCCATGAATTTGATTTTTTTTATATATTGCCTTAATTCTATGAATTAGATCCTATCAATTGGTATATGATGTGAAATTTTTGAATGTTTAAATATTTTATATATCTTGTTTTTTTTTAA
Organism: Luffa acutangula; assembly: GCA_036850905.1. Taxonomy (NCBI): domain Eukaryota; kingdom Viridiplantae; phylum Streptophyta; class Magnoliopsida; order Cucurbitales; family Cucurbitaceae; genus Luffa; species Luffa acutangula. Next base: position 25,256,527 of record CM072098.1, read on the forward strand.
TTGGTATCTCATATTGCCTAAATGCTTGATTTCTATGAGATGATGTGTTTAAGTACTTTGAATTGAATTCCATATTTGGTATGACTCTAAAGTGATTTACTGTATTTGGAATATTTTTATTAATGCCATTTTCATTATGGTTAATTGAGCCTTTGAAAAGGTGATTAAAACCTAAATTATTCTTTTATGTTGATTTATGAAACTCCATGAAATCCTCTTAATATCTTTATTGGAGTTTGCTTATTTTTAGGGAGAGCAAATGCCTTTTAAAAATGAGATATTTTTTATGGGTTTAATTGTGGACTAATTATTTGTGATATTTTTGAGTAATTATGAATTTTTTTTGTAACATTTATTTAGTATGAGAAATTCAAGTATTGATTAAATTGATTAATGTTTGGTTGTTTCTCATTTGCAATATTTACTATGTCTCATATATTTAGGGGAGTTCTTATTCATTTGTTCAAATATTTATATGATTCACTTGTTTAGGGGGAGCTTCATATGTTTTGTGAAAATATTATGATCGTGTATCTTTGTCATAGAGATGTTCGTTGATTTATTGAGATAAATTCTTGTCTCTGTGAAATTGAGATTGTGTGCTTTGATGTATTGTTGAATATGTAATATGTCTTTGATCATTTTTGTTCAAATTGATTGACTTCATTTACTAGGGGTGCTTAAATGAACTTATTGTTATTACTTGTTTGATTATTGTTTTGAGGGGGAGCTTTAACTTTCAATTATTATTTTGAGGGTAAGCCTTATCTTTAATTATTCCAATGATTATTCTTTTTTAGGGGGAGCTTATACTTTAAATTGTTATCTTTTGATGATAACAAAAGGGGGAGAATTTAGAAAAATATATTTGTTAAATGAATAAATGCAATGTTTACTGATTGAATTCTTTTGATATCATTATTAACATTCTACTTTGAGAATATTTTTCTTAAGTAGTTTGTCATCATCAAAAAGGGGGAGATTGTTAGCTTTATGGGCTTCAATCATACTATATGTTTTGATGATAACAAACTTTAATTTACTAATGATTTTAGTGTTTCAAAGTGTTCATCTTGTAGAGCTTGGAAAGACGATTCCAACACATTTTGAATCACTGAAATCGGAGATCAAACGAAAAAGTTACAAGCAAAAGAAGATTGGAAGAAAAGGCCTACATGACAGTGACGTGGCGCTTACATAGCATCCGATGTGGCAGCTGACGTGGACCTCATTTTGAATGATTGGCTGAATCAATTCCTACCATTTGACTCCTACTTTTAATCCTTTTCAAATCTCATATTTTACTCCAAAATTCCATTAATTACACCTCATTCAAATTTGAATTCTTTCAAAATCTCATTTCCTTCAAATCCTCATTCTAATTTGAAATTCTCCTAATTTCAATATATTCTCAATCTCATTTTTAAATTCAAATTCTTTCCTAAATTTTCATCATTCAAATCTTTGATTTATTCTCATATCTCAAAAATTCCAATCCTTCAAAATTCTCTCTTAATTTTGAAATCCCTTCCATTTCTATTTAAATTCAATTTTCACCCTTCATTTTCAATTTGATCTAACGGCCAATATTTATCCCTCTCTCCTATAAATTCGACTTGATTTTACTCTTTATACACACACCAAAAAAAGACATCAAAGTCTTAAGCTCTCAAGTCTCCCTACTCTTCAATTCTTGTTTAAAAATCCTCCCTTGCTCCTAAATTGGCCTAGTGTTATTGTGAGGTTTTATTATTGTGAGTGGACAACATTGTGTAATTAGCCTTCAAGAGGTATTTTATTTTGTGAGCTTCTTTTCTTCTTCTACTCATTGTTGGGTACTTGTAATAAGGTGTGGGTGCACCTTGGGAATTGAGTGAGTGGTTTGATCCTGAACCCGAAAAAGGATTTGTAGTGGTTTGATCCTGAACCCGGTTAAAAGGATCATAGTGGTTTGATCTTGAACCCGTTTAAAAAGATCGGTATAGGTTGGGTCCTGAACCTGTAAAAGGATCGGTAAAGGTTTACTCTTGAACCTGAAAAAGAGTCGGTTTGGTTCTCACCCGTAAGAGAGTCGTTGCAGTAAAATACCCAAGAAGGAGTCTTGGGGAGTGGAGTAGGGATTTCCGAACCACTATAAAATTTCCTGGTGTTATCTCTTTCTCTCTACTCTTTTAATTTCCGCTAATTCATTTTTTATGAGTAGATTGCTTGCCTAGGAAAATTGTCAAATAGTTCTAGCATACTTTATGCTTTATAGTGCTTATTAAATTTATTTAAATTAAATCAATTCATTTTAATTCAGCAGAAAGTTTTAAATTTTATTAAGCAACTCTATTCACCCCCCCTCTAGTGTTGCCATACGATCCTACAATTGGTATCAGAGCGGGTAGCTCAATTTTTTATTTTATAAAGTGGTGTTCAGAAGAAAATTTTCAAAAATTATTTTTCTCTTAAAATTCATTTTGAAAACTATTCTTCTAGAAACTTAATTGTTTGAGTTTATGGCAAATATTAGAGTTAATAATGTGTTAGAATATTCATCTTGTATTTCTAATGATTTTCTTGATGTGAAGGAAATTTATAAATCTAGAAATCAAGGAAACTTTCATAAATTGGAGAAAGAAGATTTTCAGGAATCTCATTGGTGCTTGATGGCTCACACGGATAATGATAGTGACGATGAAGAGGTAAGTAACGAAAACCCCTCACATGATGAACTTGTGGATGCTTATAATGAAATTAAAATTGATTTTGAAAAAGTATGCTCTAAATATATGTCTCTTAAAAAGAAGAACACAAAATTAGCTCACCAAAATAATGAGTTATTAAATGAGCTTAATTGTGTGAAGGAAGAAAATGAGAAAATTAATTCCTCATTTTTAGAATTGAAAAATGACTTGGATGTCGTACTTATTAAAAATCAATCATTAATTGAAGAAAATGAATGCTTGAAATTAAATGCAAATAGTGTTGTGAAGCATGATGGTGTTGATAATTCTTGTGATGAAGAAAAATGTGTTTTGTTAGATAAGATTAAATTTCTTGAGCATGATACCTTTGAATTGCATGAACTTGTTAAAGCTCTCAAAGAAAAAGAATCAAATCTTATGAATGAGCTTAATTGTGCTAAAGAATCTATTAAGAAATTGGCAATAGGTACACAAAAATTGGATAAAATTATTGATATAGGTAAACCATTAAATGACAAAAGAGGTCTTGGTTATGTCGTTGATGAGAGTGTTACTCCATCAAGTTCCAAAACTATTTTTGTTAAAGCATCTTCTAGTATGCCTAGTGACGCTTTGCCAAATGTTTTGCTAAAAGGTAATGTGCATAAGCATGATGTACCAAATTTTGTTCATAAGCATGATGTAGCAAAATGTGTGTCAAATCATTCTTATTCTAAGTCTAATTTAGTTCATAATGCTAGATTTGTGCATAATGCAAAATTTGTACCTATATGTCATTATTGTGGTATTAAAGGTCATATTAGACCAAATTGCTATAAATTGAAAAATGATCTTGATCATTATGGAAAGAAAAATGTTCCTTATAAAGAAAAATTTCAAAATACTTACAAAATGAACACTTATGTGAAAAATAACATGCATAGACATTATATGAATGAAAAGTTTATGCATAATGTTACTTGTTATTCATGTGGCAAAATTGGTCATAAATTTGATACTTGTTATTTGCCAAAAATGAATGCTAGTAATGTTGGAACTAAAAAGAAATGGGTTCCAAAAATTGAGACTAACCTACATGGACCCAAACTAGTATGGGTACCAAAGATCACTACTTGTTAAATTGTTTTGTAGGTGTGCACCAAAATTCAAATTTGAAGATTGGATGAGCTTCAAAAGGAAATTATTCAAAATTCAAATGGAGCATTGAAACTCTCTTGGTGCTTCAAAAGGAAAAACCCTTTTTTGGTAACTTTATCTCTTAAATGAGTTGTGAGATAATGTGAGATGTGCAATGATATATTCTTTAAATTTGAATTTGAATTTGAAATTCTTGAATTGTTTGAATGAATGTTTCTATATATCTTGAAACATATTTATGATTCTCCTATTAATGCTCTTTTGAGATAATTAAAGATATTTTATGATATTACCTTTGAATTTGAGTATTAGATTTTTTTAATGGAAATTTTTATCCCTATATTGTGATATTTTTTGAAAGTGAAATTATGATTTGCTTACCAATATATTTATTGATGATTGAATATGTTTATTAAAATATGCTCATTAAGTTTGAATTTTATAATCTTGAATTTTTTGTAAGATAATTTTTTTTGGTTGTTGTACAATTGAAATGTTTGTATGATATAATTTTTTTTTTTGAATTATATGATATAAATGTTGTAATTGTTGAATTGTGAATTACCTACTTTATTGGTATAAAGAATTGTCTTTAGATTGATTATTGAATTTTGTTGATTATTATATTAAATGTTCATGAGATAATTAAGAATGTTCCTTGATGACATTTACCTTGATTGATTGTTTATTTATGGATCACATGATTATATGCTCCTTAAATTAAAATGGATTAATTTCAAATTGCTTGTTTATTTTATATTCTTCTTTGCTTTATGTTTAAATTTATAGAATTAATTACATGTCATAAGAAATTGTTGGAAATCTATTTTGACATACTATTGATTCTTGCCAAAGTGAGCTTAGCTCAGCGGTAATTGGCATGTACTCTTGACCATGAGGTCAGAGGTTCGAATCCCCCACTCCCAAATGTTGATGTACTCAAAAAAAAAAAAAAAAAAAAAAAAATACTATTGATTCTTTTGAATTTGAGCCTTTTGAAATATACTTGATATTTTGATTCTTTATATTTTCTTAAAGTTAATATCATTTTTGGTTTATCTTGGATGATTCAATCTTTAATGTTTAAAATTGTGGACCATTGACACATCTCAATCGTTTGATTTTTTTTATTATTTATTGCTTGATAAATGATTATTAAAATTTGATTAGAATTAATTCCTGTTATAAATTTGTCAAAGAAGTTTAGAAAGATTTTTGTTACTAGCTCACTTTATACTTTATTGTTTGAGTTCCACTCCTACAATTAGTATTAAGGCTTGTTAGTTTAAAAATATTTTGAATTATTTAAATGCTTTATGAGCTTGAATGTATATTCTTAATTAAAGCATTATGTTTTGATGATCTAGTTCCTAAAAGTTATTATGTGTTATGAAAAAGAGATGTTAAATTCCTTTTAATAAGGGGGAGTACTTGAAAAAAAAAAATGTTCCTTATTAGTTGTATATTCAAATTTATTTTATTCCTAAATGAAATGTGCTTTGATTGTAACAATTGTTTACATATTTCATTTATTGATAATTTTCCCTTGTATGAACTAAATTACTTTGAGATTATGGTTGTTATTGATGTATCTTTTTGTCTTTCATATTAGTATCTTGTTAATTTTTGGCATATTGTATAAAATTAATATATTTTTGCTAAAATAAATTTGATCTTTTGGTATCTCAATTGTTTGAATTGTAATTGAAGTTTAATGAATTGATTGTCTAGAGATTAATTTGCTTTGTAAAGATAGAATTCTTTTTGTGTCTAATCATGAGGATTAAATTGCTCTATTGAAAATTTTAATGTCTTATGCATATTTTCTTGAATGAAATTATTTTATGAAAAATATTTATGATTTGTTTAAGACAGATTTATGAAATTCTTTTATGAAAATTTTAATGTCTTATGCATATTTTCTTGAATGAAATTCTTTTATGAAAAATATTTATGATTTGTTTAAGATAGATTGAATTATCATGATTTTTTTTAATTGACTATCTTGTGCAAATTATTATTCTTGAATGATTTTTTTTATCTCCTTGATATATATTGGCTTTCTTATTAGGAGAATGCATATCTTTAAGGGGTTGTATCATTTTATATGTGAATTTTAATTTGATCTTAAATGAAGTTGGTTTGCTTGCAATAATTATTGAGGGTGTTTCATTAATTCATATCTTTTTTAGTTCAAGTTTAGGAAGAAAAATGTATTGATTTATCTTTTTCTTTGTCTCTCATATAGATGCCTTTTTATTTTTTGATATAAAATTGATATTATATTTGTATGAATTAAATTTGGTATCTTGCCTAAATTCCATGAATTTGATTTTTTTTATATATTGCCTTAATTCTATGAATTAGATCCTATCAATTGGTATATGATGTGAAATTTTTGAATGTTTAAATATTTTATATATCTTGTTTTTTTTTAATTGGTATCTCATATTGCCTAAATGCTTGATTTCTATGAGATGATGTGTTTAAGTACTTTGAATTGAATTCCATATTTGGTATGACTCTAAAGTGATTTACTGTATTTGGAATATTTTTATTAATGCCATTTTCATTATGGTTAATTGAGCCTTTGAAAAGGTGATTAAAACCTAAATTATTCTTTTATGTTGATTTATGAAACTCCATGAAATCCTCTTAATATCTTTATTGGAGTTTGCTTATTTTTAGGGAGAGCAAATGCCTTTTAAAAATGAGATATTTTTTATGGGTTTAATTGTGGACTAATTATTTGTGATATTTTTGAGTAATTATGAATTTTTTTTTGTAACATTTATTTAGTATGAGAAATTCAAGTATTGATTAAATTGATTAATGTTTGGTTGTTTCTCATTTGCAATATTTACTATGTCTCATATATTTAGGGGAGTTCTTATTCATTTGTTCAAATATTTATATGATTCACTTGTTTAGGGGGAGCTTCATATGTTTTGTGAAAATATTATGATCGTGTATCTTTGTCATAGAGATGTTCGTTGATTTATTGAGATAAATTCTTGTCTCTGTGAAATTGAGATTGTGTGCTTTGATGTATTGTTGAATATGTAATATGTCTTTGATCATTTTTGTTCAAATTGATTGACTTCATTTACTAGGGGTGCTTAAATGAACTTATTGTTATTACTTGTTTGATTATTGTTTTGAGGGGGAGCTTTAACTTTCAATTATTATTTTGAGGGTAAGCCTTATCTTTAATTATTCGAATGATTATTCTTTTTTAGGGGGAGCTTATACTTTAAATTGTTATCTTTTGATGATAACAAAAGGGGGAGAATTTAGAAAAATATATTTGTTAAATGAATAAATGCAATGTTTACTGATTGAATTCTTTTGATATCATTATTAACATTCTACTTTGAGAATATTTTTCTTAAGTAGTTTGTCATCATCAAAAAGGGGGAGATTGTTAGCTTTATGGGCTTCAATCATACTATATGTTTTGATGATAACAAACTTTAATTTACTAATGATTTTAGTGTTTCAAAGTGTTCATCTTGTAGAGCTTGGAAAGACGATTCCAACACATTTTGAATCACTGAAATCGGAGATCAAACGAAAAAGTTACAAGCAAAAGAAGATTGGAAGAAAAGGCCTACATGACAGTGACGTGGCGCTTACATAGCATCCGATGTGGCAGCTGACGTGGACCTCATTTTGAATGATTGGCTGAATCAATTCCTACCATTTGACTCCTACTTTTAATCCTTTTCAAATCTCATATTTTACTCCAAAATTCCATTAATTACACCTCATTCAAATTTGAATTCTTTCAAAATCTCATTTCCTTCAAATCCTCATTCTAATTTGAAATTCTCCTAATTTCAATATATTCTCAATCTCATTTTTAAATTCAAATTCTTTCCTAAATTTTCATCATTCAAATCTTTGATTTATTCTCATATCTCAAAAATTCCAATCCTTCAAAATTCTCTCTTAATTTTGAAATCCCTTCCATTTCTATTTAAATTCAATTTTCACCCTTCATTTTCAATTTGATCTAACGGCCAATATTTATCCCTCTCTCCTATAAATTCGACTTGATTTTACTCTTTATACACACACCAAAAAAAGACATCAAAGTCTTAAGCTCTCAAGTCTCCCTACTCTTCAATTCTTGTTTAAAAATCCTCCCTTGCTCCTAAATTGGCCTAGTGTTATTGTGAGGTTTTATTATTGTGAGTGGACAACATTGTGTAATTAGCCTTCAAGAGGTATTTTATTTTGTGAGCTTCTTTTCTTCTTCTACTCATTGTTGGGTACTTGTAATAAGGTGTGGGTGCACCTTGGGAATTGAGTGAGTGGTTTGATCCTGAACCCGAAAAAGGATTTGTAGTGGTTTGATCCTGAACCCGGTTAAAAGGATCACAGTGGTTTGATCTTGAACCCGTTTAAAAAGATCGGTATAGGTTGGGTCCTGAACCTGTAAAAGGATCGGTAAAGGTTTACTCTTGAACCTGGAAAAAGAGTCGGTTTGGTTCTCACCCGTAAGAGAGTCGTTGCAGTAAAATACCCAAGAAGGAGTCTTGGGGAGTGGAGTAGGGATTTCCAAACCACTATAAAATTTCCTGGTGTTATCTCTTCTCTCTACTCTTTTAATTTCTGCTATTTCATGAGTAGATTGCTTGCCTAGAAAAATTGTCAAATAGTTCTAGCATACTTTATGCTTTATAGTGTTTATTAAATTTATTTAGTTTAAATTAAATCAATTCATTTTAATTCAGCAAAAAGTTTTAAATTTTATTAAGCAACTCTATTCACCCCCCCTCTAGTGTTGCCATACGATCCTACAGGCGGAAGCATTAACCTTATGCCTCTTTCGCTTTATCGAAAGCTAGGTATTGGTGAAGCTAGGCCTACCACAGTCACACTCCAACTAACTGATAGGTCTATTGCATATCCTGAGGGTAAAATTGAGGATGTCTTGGTGAAAGTAGATAAATTCATATTTCCTTGCGATTTTATTATCTTAGATTATGAGGTTGATAAAGATGTCCCAATTATTCTTGGTCGTCCATTTTTGGCTACCGGTAGGGCATTGATAGGTGTTCAAAAAGGGGAACTAACAATGAGGGTTTATGATGAGGAAGTAAAGTTTAATGGTTTTAAGGCCATGAAGTATCCAGACGAAGTGGAAGATTGTTCTTTCATTGGAATTCTGGAAAACACAAATGTTGAGATAGCAATGGAGAATTTGGCAAACAAGCATTTGGAAAATCATGGATAGATCAGTGTACATGATTTAGAAGTTTGTTCTTTAGAAAGAAAAAGTGAAAAAGAAGTCTCTAGGTGTGAGGATGTTTTTGAGTCTTTTGATTTGGATGAAAGGAAGGCTTCTCATATTAACCCATCCCTGATTGAGACACCCACTTTAGATTTGAAGCCCTTGCCGGATCATATAAAGTATGTGTATCTTGGGGAGGGTGAGACGTTGCCCATTATTGTTGCATTAGATTTAATGTCGGAGGATGGAGAGGCCTTAATAAAGTTGCTGCAGCAATATCGCAAAGCAATAGGTTGGACATTAGCTGACATTCAGGGAATTAGCCAGTCTTTCTGTATGCATAAAACCACTCTAGAGGAGGGATCCTTTCGGAGTATTAAGCAACAGAGGAGGCTTAACCCTGCAATGAAAGAGGTTGTTAAGAAGGTGATTAAATGGTTGGATGTTGGGATTATCTATCCAATTGCAGATAGCAATTGGATAAGCCCTGTCTAATGTGTTCCTAAGAAAGAAGGTGTCACGGTAGTGACTAATAAGGACAATGAGTTTATCCCAACCAGGACAGTAACTGGCTGGAGGGCATGTTATAGCGGGATCTTAAATAATTCATTATTTTGTCATTAGGAGCACGTTATGGATTTTTGGTGGAAAATGCCCTAAAATGAGCCATCCAAGCCCAAATTTCCATGCATGGGTCAAAGGGAAGCCCAAGAAGTCAACCATATAAAGAAGATCCAAAAAGAAATGAAGAAAAGGCCTAAATTGCAGCCCAATCCACGCAGCCTGGTCTGAAATCCGCATAGAGTCGAGACGCTGTGGGGACAGCGTCGCGACGCTGTCCCATTTCTTGGCCAGCAAGTTGACTGACGTCACAGCATCGCGACGCTGTCCCATTTCCGGGCCTATATAAGGCGCCCCTTAGTGCTCATTTTATGCATCAATCATCATTCAATTCTTCCACTCCTTTCTTTTCTTGGCTCCTTTGGAGCCTTCTCTCAAGGCTTTTTAGCCTTTTTGAGAGTTCTTTAGTGGGAAAATTTTGGGGAGTTTTGGGGAGCACTCTCCAAGCGCCAACGACGGGGTCTTCGATGGTCATTTCCTTTCCTTTTATTTTGTTCTTATTTATGCTTTCCATTGTATATTTTGTGGATATTTTAGATATGTCTAGCTAAACCCCAATTTGGGGTCTTAAAATGAAATGATATAGTTAAATGTTGTTATAATTGCCTATCTCTTGCCCTTTTTACTAATTATTTGTATGGATGCTCGTAATGCTGTATGCAATCTGGCCAGTTGTATATTGATCCAATTCTTAATGGAGACTCGACGGAGAGAAATTAGGATAGATCATAATCCATGCAACTAGTTTAATTGCCCGTCGAGACAACATGATTAGTTGATTAAACTTAGATTCCTAAAATGAATCAGAGCGTAATAATTAACGAATTTTAATGGCGCTAAGGACACTTAGGTTGTTAAAATGGGTTAATTAGAATTATGGGAGACCGACAGGAGATCCTATGTGACTAACGGAGATTCTAGGAGTATAATTAGTAGGGCAATGAGATATGATAATTGTAATGATTATTTAGTTGTTAATTGATTTTCAAGACCCCACTTCCCATTTAAAAAGCTCTTTCTCCATATTTTTATTTCTTGATTGATCAATTTAATTTCCTTAACTGCTTTAATTTTAAATTCATTTTTAATTGCATGTTTTGGTCCCTAAATATTATTTCTCCCAAGTATCTTTAGTGTTAAAGGAATATTTTCTTTGCTTAATTTTCGCTTCGCCTGCATGTGGATTCGATACTCAAAATATTTCCGTTTTATATTACTTGCGAGCCTGCACTTGCGGTATAGCGGTGTAACGACCCAACAAGTTTTTGGCGCCGTTACCGGGGAGGTTTTTATTTTCAAGCAAATTAATTTTTTCTTGACATTAAAAAGAAAGGGATAAATAGTAATTTAGACTGTAAATATTTTTGTGAATTTTTTTTGTTAGGTTCTTGTGATTGTTTGGTTGTGTTGCATGTGAAGACATAAGGTGGTTGAATTGTTTCCTTTAGATCTTGAAATTACTAGGATAGTTAGATCTATTCGTTGAGAGAAAAGACTAACGGAAGCAAAGGCCCATCAAGATTAAGTTGTTGGGTTTAATGTCCTATAAACTCGTAGTTTGTAAATCATTAAACATATTCAATTTCCAATAAAGATGTTATTGAGGTTATTCAGTAAAAGATGCTGTTGAATATGTAAATTGCGAATGATTAACCTAAATCCAATAAACTAAGATTCCTGGCTATAAAATGAATACCCGAACTATATGTAGAGACATATCGTAGGATCAAGTTCAAGTTTATAGTCAAAATAGTCTATGGTATAAGGATACGGTTGGGTGCCTTATCCTGGGGACAATATGGACGCGACCCACTTTGTATTAAGTACAAACGTTGAGATCCTAAATCGTTCATGTGGAGACATGCGAGTGGGGGCGTCCTATGCAGACTAGACCATAACGCCGTTTACTGAAGAAACTGACTATTTCTCATAGATGACCTAGGTAACTCATTCTTAATCCTAAGCTAACTATGAACTCTTGTTTATACGAGATTATCCTTTGATCGGCATGGGTGAGAGTGGCCAGCATCGCCGACTCAACAAGCCTACCATTTTGGGGATAAGACCGAATAGATAGTTGGGGACATAATCTCGCAAGACGGAATTCACTCCTACCCATTTCAGGGATAGTAGAGAGGTTGTTCCCTTAAGTACTAACTCCAGGACTTGAACAAGGGGCCCCACCCTCTCATTGGATCAAGAGGGACTTAGGTTTCATGGTTGGACCACAAATCGATTGTTCATTAGAGGATTAGTGGAACTTAAGGAACAAAAAGTGTTATATGGGTAAAACGATCATTTGACCTAGCTATAGCTACGAACAACCTGTGAAGGATCGACTTACTGAACATGGTTAAATCAAGTGGACGAAAATATATCTATAGTGAGGGGAGTGCAACTATCGGGCTATAGTGGAGTGTCCTGGTAGTTAATGAATGTTGGCTACCTTAGATAGTGAGATTAGTTGGTTAGCCTCGAATCGTTGGAGCCCATGATCTATCGGTCCATTGGGTCCCCCTACTAGCTCATATCGGATTAAAGCTTAGAACATATTGATAGGAATATTTGAATCGTTCAAAAACGGGAAATAGGGTATTATCATAAAATATGTTTGACACAATGATTTGATTATGAATTAAATTAGATATTGAGAGATAAGGTATTTAAAAGTGTTTTAAATACCATATATATGTATTAGGAATCATATATAATGAATTTCACAAGATGATAATGATTAATTAGATTAATCATATCAAATTACTTGGAAATGTCCCAAATTAATTGCCTAGAAATCAATTTCAATTTAGAATTGAAATAAGAGTGAATTGCAAGCTGAAAATTCAGATTAGAGATTCAATTTAGTGGATTTAGGGGGATTCTCACTCTTGCATGTTGATGCATAGTAGAAAACAACACAACCATGCACTAGTTGCATGTGTTGTGAATTAAACACCAAGAATCCACTTTGAGTTGCAATTTCACCATGTGTCTAATGTCATGAAGCTTGTCTTTGCATGGAAGATGTCTATATAAGGAGTATGAATCAGTTTCAAAGGCAAGAGAGTGATTTCCTTACTGTTATGCTGCTGGAATTTACTCTCAAACTCAATCACCTCCACAGATCTCTCAAGAGCTTGTACCTTCAAGCATTCCCTTCCCATTCCCTATCTCTATAAGACTCCCACAAGTCGTTATTGGCCCAGAGAATAGTAGGGAAGACTCTAGAGGCTGTCCAAGAGAGGTTGGAGAAGGAAGACATCACAAGGAGATCAATTGATTTGAACTACAAAGGTTGGTGTTTCCTAACTTTTTGTTCTGTCTTTTCTAGAACATGCGTGCTTTAGGAGTAAAATTGATTAAGTGCTTTCGATCTTCAATTGCTTTCGCATGTGTTATATGAACACCTTCAATTGGTATCAAAGCATGATTAGAGCACTTAACTTGCATTAATTTTGTTGTGGTGGGTACCATTTTGAAAATGAATTTTCTGTGTGCTAAAATGGATGTTTAATGGTTTGGCAATTTTTTGAGTTTTTAATTCTTCATGGAAATGTAATTGCTCGGTAATGTATGAGTGTTAATGTGTGTACTAGAGTCTATAATTTTTATAGAGTCATTAGAGTCGATATAGGCTGTAAAATCGAAGAAAAACTGGAGAAGGCAAATGCAGAAAGTAGAAGAAGAGGTTGCTGGTCGCTAGAGCGTCAGGACGCTCTTCAAGTAGCGTCCCGACGCTGTAGAATAGTTTTTCCAGATTTTTGGTTCAGTCCAGCTGCTGTCTTTGGTCCAGTTCGGTTTGCCCGTAGCTGGTTCAGCCCATTTCCATACATTGCAAGGCCAGTTCAGTCCATGGAGAGGCGGTTCTGGACAATTCGTGAAGCTCGAGATCGCTACAAGCATTTTTTTAATTAACTATTATTGTAATAGTTAGTTAATTGTGTGTTTTAAATTGCCAAACCATTTCATTTTAGCTTGCTTTAATTTATTTATGCATTGTTGAAGGTGTATTAAATTAAATGATTGTTTGTGCATTATGAGTATGCCATATAGTTTAAAAATCCCACCATAGGAAAGCATGATTATGTATTTTATCTTAATTTTAATAAGTGTTATTAATTTTTCCTAAATTCATGATGGAAATTTCATGTTTGATTAATACAAGAGTGTTGTGTTAATTTAGGGATTCCTGCTTGAATGGTTAATTAAAAATTGATTAATTGATCTATAAAAGTTATATATTAAAAGATAAAATTAACCTAGCATAAAGCATGAAATTTCCTTAGTATTTTGTTTATAAGAGTTATATTCAAAAGTGTAGCATGTTATAGATTAGATTTATAATTGTTATAAATCACTTAGAAATTTAAAATCTATAACAAAGAAAAGGTGCATCCTCACTTAGGGTTAAATTGAATCCAAATTCTCGATCGATTTCAATTAGATTCAAATTGGTCGATAAGCTTGTAAAACATAGGTTACAAGAGAACTCACCCGACGAGATGTCGTCTAAGGCTGGAGGTATTTAAGTTGACGGTTTACGAAACACCTCTTACCTGGTCATCGAGTTGGTTTTTGAGTTAAAGTTAACCCAATTTTATGAGCATGCACGTGTCTGATGTGAGGTTTTAATCGTTATCACCTAGACATCGTAAGATTAAGTGAACTTAGACTTAGGGTTATTCAATTAGTCGGAATTCGCCTAAGTATAAGTATACCCAAAACCGTTTAAAGTACTTAGTGGGAGGGGAGAGATATATCAAATCCATTTCCTTCTCATGTTCTCCCTTTAGTTCACAACGTGAGATTTATGTTTGGCCTCGTGTTGATTATACCTCAACTGCTCCATTCGGAAGGTGTTTGCATAAATCAATAACAAGGTGAATGGAGAAAGTATATATAGTAAGTGAGTGAAGGAACTGTGTCAACACATCCTGTGGTCTCCTCCGTTAGGTTGCATCATGAGATTTCCATGTTGCACCTGTTGGGTTTTATGTCCTAAAACTCGTAGATAGTGAATGATTAACGAATTATACACTTGTATCAGTAAAGTGTTATTGAGGTTTATGCAATAAAGTGTTATTGTCATATTAAGTCTAGAATTGCACAATATGACCCAAATCCAATAAACTAAGATCCAAAGTTGTTGATATGTAACTTGAACTAGTATGTGGGGACATACGGGGATCAGTGTTCAAGTAACAACCTAAAAGGTCTATAGTACAGGGATAAGGTTGGGTACCTTATCCTGGTAACACTATGTGATACGGCCCTCTTTGTATTCGATACAGACGTATTGATCCAAGGCGTCCATGTAGGAGACATGCGAGCGGGGGTATCCTATGCAATGAGTTTGCATAAGACCGGACCACGAAATAGTAAACCACTAGATGTAACACCGTTAACTAGTTAGGTTACTGTTTTAATAGGATGACCTAGGTAACTCAGTCTTAATCCTGAGTGTGTCATGAACTCCTTCTCATGAGGGATTGTCCTTTGATTAGTACGGGTGAGAGTGGCCTGCACGCCGACTCAATAAGCCTACCTTCTTGGGGATAAGACCGAATGAGGGGCTGGGGACATGACAACACAAGATGGAATTCACTCCTTCCCGCTTCTAGGAGAAGTAGATGAGTGTTCCCTTAAGTGGTGACTCCGGGTCTTGAACAAATGGATCCCGCCCTCTCATTGGCCCGAGAGGGACTTTCTGTTTACTGGTTGGACCATAAACAGGTTGTTCATTAGAGGAGCACTGGTACTTAAGGAGCCAGAGGTAACACAGGGGTAAAACGGTAGTTTGACCCAACTGTAGTTACGAACACTCGTGAAGGATTGACTTACCGTTATTGGTCAATATCCGTGGACACAGAAATATTCTACAGTGAGAAGAGTGCAACTGTGGGTCTTTAGTGGAGTGACCCACAATTAATGAATATTGGTTAACTTGATTAATGAGTTTAGTCAGTTAATCTCATATCATTGGAGCTTCTGATCTGTAGGTCCATTAGGTCCCCCTGCTAGCTCATAAAGAGTAATTGGGAACAATTTATCTTGAAAGAATTTGAATAGTTCAAATTCATCTTGGGAATCAAGTTAATTGTATGAGATACAATTAATATAATGTATTGCGATACATTATAATATAAAGTTTAATTTGAGATTAAACTTTATTAATTGAGAGAATAATATATTTGAAAGAGTTCAAACATATAGCTAATTAAGTATATGATATTTAATTAGTAAATTAATTAATTAATTATGAATTAGTTAATTAAAGTTTAATTAAATGTGATTTAATTAAATTATATCATATGAGAGATATATATTAGAATATGATTCTAATATGTAATTAATTAAATATGGTAGATGTTTAATTAATTATAAAATTAATTAATTTTGAATTAATTAATTGTTCAATTTAATTTAGTTAAATGTGATTTAATTAAATTAAAACTATAGATTAATTTCAATGTGAATATGATTTATATTAAAACTATAGGTTATAAGAGAGATGCACATTTGAATATGATTCGAATGTTTGATTAATTAAATATATGTGATGTTTAATTGATCGAAGAATTAATTAAATTAATTAATTAATTGTGTGGTTTAATTAATTTAATTAAATGTGATTTAATTAAGTTTAATTAAAACTATATATTATGTGAGAGCATTGTATTTAAATATGATTTAAATATAAATATGCTTAATTAATTAATATGATTAATTGGTTAGCATATAGTTAATTAATTTTAATTAATTATTTAATAACCTTATGATGAGGTGGACGGTTGAGATTAGATCTCATCTCTCACATGAATAACACACGGATGAGAGGTTCATTCTGGAGACGGTTCTCACTCCCTAATCTCTCTCACTCTCTCATTCTCTCAATAAGAAACACAGAGGAGAAGATTTTCTCTCTACTACTTCCCAAAAATCAAGAAAGATGAGATCCCACAATCTCGTTCCAAACTCAGAGGATAGCAGGGCAATCTTGTGGTGGTGTCCCAAGATTTCATTTTTGGTCCCTTGCATTCAAGAAGGCGTTCTTGAAGAATTCAGAGTCGTAAGACGACGGTGAGTTTGCTAAACCTTAATTTTGTAGAATTATGAATTCGTAATTGCCAATGTACCGGTATTTAGTAGAACGAAATTAAATTGCGAATCGGTCCAATTGCTTCCGCTGTAACGGAATTGGGAATTCCAATCCTTCAATTGGTATCAGAACCAGGTTGTAATTTTAATTTTGTTTTTACAAAATTTGCATTGGTTGATTGGTGGGATTAATTCGTGCATTGAATGTATGAAATTATGCTAGTAGATGGTTTGGGTTCTTGGCATTTAGATTTGCAATTTTTTTTGATTTGATCATGTAAAGGCCTGTTGTTTTTAGGCATTTTGGTTGCAAATCGAGTCTGTAAGTCCATGTTTTTTGTTTGTGTATCAATTTTGATGAAATTCAACACAAATTGGGACCAAACTCGAAGAGAACAGCTGCTGGAAAAACAAGTTTTCTGGAAAACAGGGGCTGAACATCACGAACGGAAGAAAAAAAAAAGAAAAACAGACGAAATTGCGTCCGTTGGGGCTCGAAGCTGGGCGTGAGGGAGCAGTTCACGCATGTTATTTGAGCCAACAATAATTTGACACGTGTCAAGCTGCGGATGGAGAGCGTTAGTTCGTGGATCGTGCGTCGTTCCGTTTCTTCGCGTGCAGGGATTTCTGAATTGAAAAAAAAAGGAACAAAATAAAAATCTGCGTTTGTTAAAGCTCGAATTCAGGCGCACGTATAGATGGGGATGAATGTCAGCGTCCATGTAACCGTTTTGATCGTGGGCTACTTTCGGTTAGTGATCGTGGGCAATTATATATTAACCTTACGTTTCACGCGGTTCAGTCCGGTTCGACAGTTTGAGGCGTGGTTCGACTCGGTTCGTCTTTAGTTGACTGGTCTTTGACCGGTTCACTATGGTTCAGGCGAAATTTGATCAGTTCAGCTCGATTTTTACTTGGTTCGTGCGGTCTGAGCGTTTTTGGGACCAGTTTACTGTGGTTCAGCTTGGTTCAAGCTATTTTGGAGCTGGTTCAATATATTTCAGCTCAATTTCTCGTCGGTTCGAAGGGTTTGGATGCGGTTTGAGCTGATTCACGGCATAATAGGGCTTTAATAGATTAGTTATTGTAATTTTTCTATTGTTTTGAGTCCTAGGATGCCAAAACCCGTCTACTTAGCTATTTAATTGCTTTATGAATGTCATATAGTATTTAAAATCCCACCATAGGTTAAACATATCCATGCATATTTATTATTATAAATGTTATAATTGTGTAATGTGTATGGATTTAATTTTCATGGATGTTTAATATAAAGTGTTATATTAAATGGATGAAAATTGAGAAGCATGGAGCATGAAATTACTTTAGCTTAAAAATATAAGAGTTATATTTCTATAAGTAATTTATATGTTCATTTAATTTTTCATGAGTTATTAATATAATGGGTTATATTGATGTATGAAAAAGTCAACGCATGTTATTAAATTTTCGTGGTTAATTAATTTAAGAGTTAGATTAATTAAAGGAAATTAAATTGCATTGAGCATGACATTACCTTTGTTAATATAATTGTTATATTATTTAATGTCATGTTTGCTATTGTATGGTAATAAATTAATTAGAATTTGATTGTTGATTTATTCACCATAGTAGCATGTTATAGGTCTAATTCATTAAAATTTATAATAGTTATAATATTAATGATTAGGAATTGATTAACCTATAACAAAGAGTTGCATGCAAACATAGGATCTTAGGAAAAATGAATTAATTTTAAAATTGTTTAAAATTAATTAGACCTAAGATCACTATTTCTAATAGGATTAGAAATTATGTCTTGCTTAGTATTTTAATAGATTTAAAATATGGTAAGTAGGACAAATAGGATCTTGGTTATAAGGGAACTCTTCTGGTGAGGTTCTGTCTAGGCTGGAGTTATTTCCTACCTGGGAACTGACCCGGTACCTGAGTTGAATTAACCATTGTTCTATTAGCATGCAATGTCACTAGGTAATTAAAAGGGTTTAATTGACCTAGACATTAGTGTAAAGACTTTATTGTAAGAGTTATAATAGGCATAGACTTAGATAGATTGACTTAGCCGGATTTATCTAAGTTAAATAACCCTAAAATACAGTAGGACATTTCAGTGGGAGGAAAAATATAAAAACGAGATTTTCATATCGAGTTTTTACTCTCACGTCCCCCTGTGTTCACACCGTGAGATCCATGCTCGGCTTCGTGTCGTCTTAGAGCGGCCTCCCTTCGGAAAGTGTTTGCATGGGTCAATACCAAGGTGAATGGGGAGAATGTCTATAGTAAGTGGGAGCGGGACGCGTGTCAACGTATCCTTCGGTCTCCACCCCTAGGTCACAACGTGAGATTCCTATGATCCGCCTGTGTGTTGCCCTGGAGCAACCATCCCTTCGGAGGGCCTGATCATAGGATTTGGAACACCGTGAACTCCTGAATAGGATAGGATCGCTTAGGCTAATTACCAACAGTTGTCTTTCCTAACGGTAGCCTGTTGGTCCGTGCCTCTGAGATCTGAAAGTGGGAGGGTTACACTTACGGGGAGGAGTTAATTTGTTAACTAATCCTTGACCAAACAACGGTAACTAAATGCTAACAGAATATGAGTTATTCTGGTGTTAGAATTTGGTTGAGATTGTCTCAATTCAGAGGAGGAGTGGCTGACCACCCTTCGGTGGCTGTTGTTCTAAACCTTTGAAGTATCGTTGCAAAAACTAAATCAATAGCTTTATAGGGTTTCTTTGATTGCTTGTTTGTTTTTGCAGAATTTGATTGGATTATTTGTAATGGGTTAGTGCGATATATTACAAGTAATTTGTTACTTCAGCAATTATATAATAATTTTATGTGCATTGTCTTACGTCAATTTATAAATAACGGCAATACAACAAGCTTAAACGACAAATTGTGGTAAATAAGTAAAGGATTAGTCTTAACAGAGGAACGTCCTCATGCCCTATATGTTTAATTCATTAAGAATTGTTCTTAGTGAATATGGCATAGGACCCTGCTTGGCAAAAGAGAACTTGTTCAAGACCGTAATTTTTTATTTACTTGTCTTGAAAACGTGATTAGTAAAGAATAATGATTCTCCCTAAATACTTGATTCAGGGGTTACAAATCATGTGTGTTATTCTTTTAAAGGCATGAGTTCCTGACTACAGCTTGCTGCTTGTGTAATAACTCTCTAAGTTAGAACTAGAGAGGTTATCTCGGTTGTAGTAGTGGGAACATTAAGTTATTTTTCTCAGTTGGAGCAAATACATATTATTGGATAATGTGTATTTCCTAAGATGAACAGAAATTAGATTTTTGTATCATTAATGCTAGAACAATGTTTCTCTTTACCTTTCTCTGCTAATGCAGTTTTATTTCAAGAAAGGGAGTTGACATTTATTCAGCTGGACTGAAAAATAACCTATATGTTTAAGACTAATCGAGAGTAAAACAGTCATGAGCATTGAATTGTTTAGGACTGCTAATACTCAAAGTGATAAAGAGGCATAGGATTTCTCCTAAAATATCTCTACCTACTGCAACTTAAGTCTGAAGCTCTTGAGAAATTCGAAGGGGCTTAGGACTGAAGTTGAAAACTTGTTGGGAGAGACGATAAAACACTTCGATCTGATCAAAGTGTTGAGTTTAGGGATTTGAGATTCCAAGACTATTTGATAGTACATGGGATCACACCCTAAATCTCATTTAGGAGAAATAGAACCCTATTGGATATGGTTCGATCCATCTTGAGCTATGCTCAATTTGCTTAGCTCGTTTTGGGATCATGCAGTATTGATTGCAGTAGGCAACCCCAAAGGAAACGAGAAATGGATACTTCTTCAATTCACAAGAGAATAAAGAATTTGTATCGACAAATGCTAAATAATTCTCAGAAGAAGACCACATGAGAAATCATGAGCTACAAAGTAAGGTCGATTTAAGTTGAAAACTAATGAAGCTACAAGAACATCAACAAAAGTTGTTGATGAGGCTAGCTGTTCATCAAGAGTTGTTGATGAACCAGTGCAATTGATCAGTCACATCCATCTCAAGAGTTGAGAGTGCCTTGATGTAGTGGGAGGGTTGTTTTATAACCTGAACGTTACATGGGCTTGGTTCAAGTCTAAGTCGTCATACTTGATGATGACATAGAGGGTTCATTATCTTTTAGAAAGAAAATGAATGATGTTGACAACGATCAGAGGATTAAAGTCATGGACCTGGAAATGAAGTCTTTGTATTTCAATTCCATCTGGGATCTTGTAAATTTGCTTGATGGGGTAACACCTATAGGTTACAAGTGGATTTACAAGAGGAAACGAGACATTTAAGGTCTCAACCAGAAGGGTCCATTAAGCAAGATCAAAAGCAAAAGGGTTTGCAAGCTTAAGTGGTATTCATGGATTGACCTAAGCATTTTGATCTTGGAATTTAAGATTTGATACAGTAACCAAATCTTTTGGCTTTAATCAGAACATTGATGAGTCTTGTGTTTACAAGTAATCATCAATAGTTCAGTAGCTCACTTAGTGTTGTATATGATTGATATCCTAATCATTGGGAATGATGTAGGTTGTCTTACTGACATTAAAAGAGGCTAGCAGCTCATTTCCAAATGAAAGTTTGGGAGAAGTTGAGCTAACCTTGTCTCAAGTGTCTTATGTCTACAAGATGTTAGTCAGATATAAGATGCATAATTCCAAGAAGGGTTCACTACCTTTTTAGGCATGGAATTCTATTGTCTAAGGAACTGTGTCCTGAGACACCTCAAGATGTTGAGGACATGAGATATAAGCCCTATGCAGTAGGGATTGTCAGTAAGTATCAATCCTATCCAAGATTTGATATTTGGAAAGCCGTTATATTATGACATAGTTGCAGCCTTGACCATTTAGGCCGAACAGGTAGCTGCTAGTGTAGCAGCGTTAGAGGCTGTGTAGCTTGGGAAGTTCTTGGCTGATTTGGAAAGTGTTCCAAATTTGAACTTGCCTATTGCAAGACAAGCTAGCACATTGAATTGAATGAAAGTATTGCTGATTCATTCACGAAAGCTCTCTCGGCTAGAGTGTATGAGGGTCATCTAGATTGTCTAGGTCTACGAGTTATGTACAAAGATGTAATCTAGGGCAAGTGGGAGAAGTGTAATGGGTATAGTGAAACCATTATGTAATGGGTATAGTGATGCCCTAGTTTATTGTATTTGTACATTGTAAATACGTTTTATGTATTATACATGTATTTATACACCCACTGCTGGTATAGATTATTGTACATCCCACTAAACTAGATTTTTAGTCCAAGTGGGAGTTTGTTGGGTTTTATGTCCTAAAACTCGTAGATAGTGAATGATTAACGAATTATACACTTGTATCAGTAAAGTGTTATTGAGGTTTATGCAATAAAGTGTTATTGTCATATTAAGTCTAGAATTGCACAATATGACCCAAATCCAATAAACTAAGATCCAAAGTTGTTGATATGTAACTTGAACTAGTATGTGGGGACATACGGGGATCAGTGTTCAAGTAACAACCTAAAAGGTCTATAGTACAGGGATAAGGTTGGGTACCTTATCCTGGTAACACTATGTGATACGACCCTCTTTGTATTCGATACAGACGTATTGATCCAAGGCGTCCATGTAGGAGACATGCGAGCGGGGGTATCCTATGCAATGAGTTTGCATAAGACCGGACCACGAAATAGTAAACCACTAGATGCAACACCGTTAACTAGTTAGGTTACTGTTTTAATAGGATGACCTAGGTAACTCAGTCTTAATCCTGAGTGTGTCATGAACTCCTTCTCATGAGGGATTGTCCTTTGATTAGTACGGGTGAGAGTGGACGCCGACTCAATAAGCCTACCTTCTTGGGGATAAGACCGAATGAGGGGCTGAGGACATGACAACACAAGATGGAATTCACTCCTTCCCACTTCTAGGAGAAGTAGATGAGTGTTCCCTTAAGTGGTGACTCCGGGTCTTGAACAAAGGGATCCCGCCCTCTCATTGGCCCGAGAGGGACTTTCTGTTTACTGGTTGGACCATAAACAGGTTGTTCATTAGAGGAGCACTGGTACTTAAGGAGCCAGAGGTAACACAGGGGTAAAACGGTAATTTGACCCAACTGTAGTTACGAACACTCGTGAAGGATTGACTTACCGTTATTGGTCAATATCCGTGGACACAGAAATATTCTACAGTGAGAAGAGTGCAACTGTGGGTCTTTAGTGGAGTGACCCACAGTTAATGAATATTGGTTAACTTGATTAATGAGTTTAGTCAGTTAATCTCATATCATTGGAGCTTCTGATCTGTAGGTCCATTAGGTCCCCCTACTAGCTCATAAAGAGTAATTGGGAACAATTTATCTTGAAAGAATTTGAATAGTTCAAATTCATCTTGGGAATCAAGTTAATTGTATGAGATACAATTAATATAATGTATTGCGATACATTATAATATAAAGTTTAATTTGAGATTAAACTTTATTAATTGAGAGAATAATATATTTGAAAGAGTTCAAACATATAGCTAATTAAGTATATGATATTTAATTAGTAAATTAATTAATTAATTATGAATTAGTTAATTAAAGTTTAATTAAATGTGATTTAATTAAATTATATCATATGAGAGATATATATTAGAATATGATTCTAATATGTAATTAATTAAATATGGTAGATGTTTAATTAATTATAAAATTAATTAATTTTGAATTAATTAATTGTTCAATTTAATTTAGTTAAATGTGATTTAATTAAATTAAAACAATAGATTAATTTCAATGTGAATATGATTTATATTAAAACTATAGGTTATAAGAGAGATGCACATTTGAATATGATTCGAATGTTTGATTAATTAAATATATGTGATGTTTAATTGATCGAAGAATTAATTAAATTAATTAATTAATTGTGTGGTTTAATTAATTTAATTAAATGTGATTTAATTAAGTTTAATTAAAACTATATATTATGTGAGAGCATTGTATTTAAATATGATTTAAATATAAATATGCTTAATTAATTAATATGATTAATTGGTTAGCATATAGTTAATTAATTTTAATTAATTATTTAATGACCTTATGATGAGGTGGACGGTTGAGATTAGATCTCATCCCTCACATGAATAACACACGGATGAGAGGTTCATTCTGGAGACGGTTCTCACTCCCTAATCTCTCTCACTCTCTCATTCTCTCAATAAGAGACACAGAGGAGAAGATTTTCTCTCTACTACTTCCCAAAAATCAAGAAATATGAGATCCCACAATCTCGTTCCAAACTCAGAGTATAGCAGGGCAATCTTGTGGTGGTGTCCCAAGATTTCATTTTTGGTCCCTTGCATTCAAGAAGGCGTTCTTGAAGAATTCAGAGTCGTCAGACGACGGTGAGTTTGCTAAACCTTAATTTTGTAGAATTATGAATTCGTAATTGCCAATGTACCGGTATTTAGTAGAACGAAATTAAATTGCGAATCGGTCCAATTGCTTCCGCTGTAACGGAATTGGGAATTCCAATCCTTCAGCACCTGCTTGTATGGGAGCTACTAACCATTCGGAGGGTTGTAACATGGAGATCGGAACAACGCAAACTCCAAAAATGGATAGGATTACTTACGACCATTTCCAACATTAGCTTTTCAATTCAGTAGCATTGTTGGGGTCGTTCTCTGTAATCTTAAAACGACGAGTTACACTTACAAGGGTTACTAAGTGTTAGTATATTCTTGATCAAATGTAACGATAGCTAAATCACTATAGGAATAAGAGTTATTCTGGAATTAGTATTTAGTCAAGAAACGTCTTGGTTTAGTGAAGGAGTAATTGACTGCCCCTCGGTAGCGGTTGCTCTAACTCACTAAAGTGTCATTGCAAAATAATAATCTTGGGTACATTATTACTTTTGCTAAAACCTGATTGGATTTTGTCAAAAATGGTTAATAAGCAAATTACTAATAGCTTTAATTAATTTTTCAGCATGTCTAGCTCACTAGTTCAATTACTCGCTTCAGATAAGCTTAACGGGGATAATTATGGAACTTGGAAGTCTAATCTAAATATCATACTAGTAATCGAGGATCTTAGATTTGTCCTTACCGAACAGTGTCCACCTAACCCTGGTCGTCAACAAACCGAATTGTTCGGGAAACATATGAGAAATGGACTCGAGCAAATGAAAAGGCAAGAGTCTATATCTTAGCAAGCATTTCGGATGTCTTGTCGAAAAAGCATGAGAGGATGGTCACCGCAAGGGAGATCATGACTTTGTTGCAAGGTATGTTTGGACAACCGTCCTCACAAACTAGACACGAAGCTCTCAAGAATGTTTACAATTCCCGAATGAAAGAAGGTGCTTCTGTTAGGGAACATGTTTTGAACATGATGGTTCAGTTTAATATCGCTAAAGTAAACGGTGCTACCATTGACGAGGGTAGTCAAGTTAGTTTCATAATGGAGTCTCTTCCGAACAGCTTCATTCAGTTCAGGACAAACGTTGTCATGAACGAAATAGACTTTAACTTGACTACTTTGCTAAACGAGCTCCAGACCTTCCAAAGTCTCCCCAAGAGGGGACATGAAGAGGAAGCAAACGTTGCCACCACCAAGAGGTTCCAAAAAGGATCATCCTCAGGAACCAAGTTTGGACCTTCCACTTCTAAGAATAAGAGTATTCAGATGAAGAAAAATAAGGAAAAAGGGAAAGGAAAAGCTCCAATGGGAAGCAAGGCAAAAACTAAAGTTGCAGATAAAGGGAAATGTTTCCATTGTAATGTAGACGGACATTGGAAACGCATTTGTCCTAAGTACCTTGCGGAAAAGAAGGCTGAAAAGGAAAAACAGGGTAAATTTGATTTGTGATAACGAGCAGAAATGTCGCTATTTTAGTCCCAATTTATTAGGCTTTTCTGTGCTTTAATAATGTTTTTAATGAAAATATTTAATGTATTTTGTTATTTGGTCCTTAGGAGCAAAGTTGTGGATTTTGGAAAAAAAAAATGCCCAAAATGAAGCCAATCAAGCCCAAATTCAAGCTTGGACCAAAAGGGGAGTCAAAGAGGCCACTCATGAAGAAAAAGTCCAAAAAGAAATGAAGAGAAGGCCCAAAAAGAAGCCCAAACCGAAGCTCAAAATTCTGGAAAATAGCATAGGGTCGAGACGCTGTCCATTTCTTGGGCAACAAGCCGCGTGCATCACAGCGTCGTGACGCTGTGCCATGTAGCGTCGCGTCGCTACCCCCAATCCGAGCCTATAAAAGGCACCCCTTGGTGCCTCATTTTACCATCAATCAATCCATTCTTTCCTTTCTTTCTTGCTTCCTTTGGCTCCTTTGGAGCCTCTATCAAGGCTTTCTAGCATTTTTGAGAGATTTCTTAGTGGGAAATATTTTGGGGAATTTTGGGGAGCATCCTGGGAGGCTCAAGGAGTGTTCAGCGGGACTTCGAGCGTCAGCGAAGGGGTTTTTCGACGGTCAATTCCTTTCCTTTTATGCTCTTAATTATGCTTTTCATTGTAAATGTTGTATATATTTTAGCCATGTATAGCTAAACCCCAATTTGGGGTCTTGAAATGAAATTATAGTTTAAATGTTGTTATAATTTCCTGTCTCTTGCCCTTTGTCCTAATTATTTGTATGGATGTGCGTAATGCTTTATTCAATATGGCCAATTCTGTAATGATCTGATTCTTAATGGAAACTCGACGGAGAGAAATTAGGATAGATCGTAATCCATGCAACTAGTTTAATTGCCTGTCGTGACACCGGGATTAGTTGATTAAACTTAGATTCCTAAAATGAATTAGAGCGTAATAATTAATCATTTTTAATGGCGCTAAGGACACATAGGTTATTAAAATGAATTAATTACAATTAGGGGAAATCGACAGGAGAACCTATGTGATTAACGGAGATTCTAGGATTATAATTAGTTGGGCAATGAGATAGGATAATTATAACAATTGTTTAGCTAATAATTGATTTTCAAGACCCCTCTTCCCATTTAAAGAAAACTCTTTCTCCATATTTTATTTTTCTCGATTGATCAAATTATTTTCTTTAATTGCTTTGATTTTTTAATCCTTTTTATCTACATGAGATGTTCCCTAAATATTAGTTCGCCCAAGTATTTTTAGTGCTCAAGAGATTTTTGCTTTGCTTAATTTTCGCTTCGCCTCCCTGTGGATTCGATACTCGGTTTTACCTATCGTTTTATATTACTTGTGACGACCCATGCGCTTGCAGTGAGCAACAATTTGCTCTTTATCGAAACATGTTTAGTTGAGCAAGATAGCTCTTCCTGGATATTAGATTCAGGAGCAACTAACCATGTATGCTCTTCTTTACAGGATATTAGTTCCTGGCATATGCTAGAAGATGGCGTAGTAACTCTCTGGAACTGGGAGGTCGTCTCAGCCAGAGCTTCAGGAACTCTCAAGTTGTCTTTTGGAGATAGATTTTTATTACTTGAAAATGTCTTGTATGTTCCCGATATAAAAATGAACTTAATTTCTATCTCTTGTTTGATTGAACATGAATACCAAGTATCTTTTGATATTAATGAAGTGTTTGTTAACAAAAGTGGTATGCATATATGTTCTGCAAAACTTGAAAGCAACTTATACATGTTAAGGCCAATTCATGTTAAAGCTAATTTTAATACGAAAATGTTTAAACTAGCGGAAACTCAAAACAAAAGGCGAAAAGTTTCTCCTAATACCTATCTTTGGCACTTGAGATTAGGCCACATAAATCGCAATAGGATTGAAAGATTGGTAAAGAGTGGACTACTAAACCAGTTAGAAGATAACTGGTTACCACCATGTGAGTCCTGCCTCGAAGGAAAAATGACCAAACGACCTTTTTCAGAAAAAGGTTATAGGGCCAAAAAACCCTTAGAACTTGTGCATTCAGATCTTTGTGGTCCTATGAATATCAAAGAACGAGGAGGGTATGAATATTTCGTCAGTTTCATTGATGATTATTCAAGGTATGGCTACCTTTACCTAATGCATCACAAGTCTGAAGCCCTTGAAAAGTTCAAAGAGTACAAGACCGAGGTTGAGAACCACTTAGGTAAAACGATTAAAACACTACGATCAGATCGAGGTGGAGAATATATGGACCTACAATTCCAAGACTATTTAATAGAACATGGAATTACGTCTCAACTCTCAGCCCCTGCTAAACCACAACAAAATAGTGTATCGGAGAGGAGAAATCGAACTTTGTTCGACATGGTTCGATCAATGATGAGCTATGCTCAGTTGCCGGATTCGTTCTAGGGATATGCAGTTGAGAATGTCGTATACATTTTGAACATGGTTCCCTCTAAAAGTGTTTCTGAAACACCCTATGAGCTATGGAGAGGGCGTAAAGGTAGTTTACGTCACTTCAGAATATTGGGATGCCCGACACATGTGTTGGTGCAAAACCCACAGAAATTGGAACGACGTTCAAAACTGTGCCTATTTGTAGGATATCCTAAAGAAACGAAACATGGTCTATTTTACGATCCTCAGGATAATAAAGTGATTGTATCGACAAACGCTACATTCCTTGAGGAAGATCACATAAAAGATCATCGACCTCACAATAAACAAGTACTAGATGAGATTTCAAGAAAAACTACAAAAGAATCTACAAAAGTTATAGATCGAGCTGGTCCATCAAAAGTTGTTGATCAAACACATCCATCTCAAATAGTGAGAGAGCCTCGACGTAGTGGGAGGGTTATAATACATCTCGACCGCTACATGGGTTTAACAGAAACTCATGCCATCATATCTGATGATGGTATAGAGGATCCATTGTCCTTTAATCAGGCAATAAGTGATGTTGATAAGGACTAGTGGATCAAAGCCATGGTTCTCGAAATGGAGTCAATGTACTTCAATTCGGTCTGGGAACTTCTAGAGCAGCTGGATGGGGTAAAACCTATTGGTTGCAAATGGGTCTACAAAAGAAAACGAGACAAAGCCGGTAAGGTTCAAACCTTTAAGGCTCAACTTGTGGCAAAGGGTTTTACCCAGCGGGAAGGAGTGGATTTTGAAGAAACTTTTTCCCCTGTTGCCATGGTTAAGTCAATTAGAATACTCTTATCCATTGCCACATATTATGATTATGAAATATGGCAAATGGATGTCAAGACAACCTTTTTGAACGACCATCTTGAAGAGACTATCTATATGGCTCAACCAGAGGGATTCATAGTCCAGGGTGATGAGCAAAAGGTTTGCAAACTTAAACGATCCATCTATGGATTAAAACAAGCATCAATATCCTGGAATATACGTTTTGACACTGCAAACAAAACGTATGGCTTTGAACAGAATGTTGACGAAACTTGTGTTTACAAGAAAATCGTCAAATCGACTGTAGCTTTTCTAGTTCTATACGTAGATGATATCCTACTTATTGGGAATAATGTAGGATTCCTGACTGACGTAAAACAATGGCTTTAGCAACTCAATTCCAAGTGAAAGATTTAGGTGAGGCTCAATTTGTTATGGGCATTCAAATGATTACAAATAGAAAGAAAAAAACGCTAGCACTGTCTCAAGCATCATATATCGACAAAATGTTGGTACGATATTCGATGCATAACTCCAAGAAAGGGTTATTACCTTTAAGGCACGGGGTTCACCTTTCAAAGGAACAAAGTCCTAAGACACCTCAAAGGTTGAGGAAATGAGACGTATTCCCTATGCATCAGTAGTTGATGTATGTCATGCTGTGTACCAGACCCGACATATGCTATGTCGTAGGAATTGTCAGCAGATATCAGTCTAATCCTGAACATGCGCATTGGACTGCCGTTAAAAACATCCTTAAGTATCTAAGGAGAACTAGGGATTATATGCTCGTGTATGGAGCTAAGGATCTGATCCTTCCAGGATACACTGACTCAGATTTTCAGATCGATAGAGAAAATCAACATCGAGATATGTGTTTACTTTAAATGGAGGAGCAGTAGTACGGAGGAGTATTAAGCAAGGTTGTATTGTTGACTCTACCATGGAAGCAAAGTACGTAGCCGCCTGCGAAGCAGCAAAAGAGGCAGTATGGCTAAGAAAAATCCTAAAAGAGTTGGAAATTATTCCAAATATGCAACTATATGTAGAGACATATTGTAGGATCAAGTTCAAGTTTATAGTCAAAATAGTCTATAGTATAAGGATACGGTTGAGTGCCTTATCATGGGGACACTATGGACGCGACCCACTTTGTATTAAGTACAAACGATGAGATCCTAAATGGTTCATGTGGAGACATGCGAGTGGGGGCGTCCTATGCAATGAGTTTGCATAAGACTAGACCATGAAATAAGTCAATTTCTCTTTATAACGTCGTTTACTAATGAAAATGACTATTTCTCATAGATGACCTAGGTAACTCGTTCTTAATCCTGAGCTAACTATGAACTCCTGTTTATACGAGATTATCCTTTGATTTGCATGGGTGAGAGTGGCCAACATCACCGACTAAACAAGTCTACCATTTTGGGGATAAGATCGAATAGATAGCTGGGGACATAATCTCGCAAGACAGAATTCACTCCTACCCATTTCAGGGATAGTAGAGAGGTTGTTCCCTTAAGTACTAACTCCAGGACTTGAACAAGGGGCCCTACCCTCTCATTGGATCGATAGGGATTTAGGTTTGATGGTTGGACCACAAACCGATTATTCATTAGAGGATTAGTGGAACTTAAGGAACAAGAAGTGTTATAGGGGTAAAACGGTCATTTGACCTAGCTATAGCTACGAACAACCTGTGAAGGATCGACTTACTGAACATGGTTAAATCATGTGGACGAAAATATATCTATAGTGAGGGGAGTGCAACTATCGGGCTATAGTGGAGTGTCCCGGTAGTTAACGAATGTTGACTAGCTTAGATAATGAGATTAGTCTGTTAGACTCGAATCGTTCGAGCCCATGATCTATAAGTCCATTAGGTTCCCCTACTAGCTGATATATGATTACAGCTTAGAACATATTGATAGGAATCTTTGAATCATTGAAAAACGGGAAATAGGGTATTATCGTAAAATTTGTTTGACACAATGATTTAATTACGAATTAAATTAGAAATTGAGAGATAAGGTATTTAAAAGTGTTTTAAATACCATATACATGTATTAGGAATCATATATTATGAATGGCACAAGATGACAATGATTAATTAGATTAATCATATCAAATTACTTGGAAATGTCCCAAATTAATTGTTTAGAAATCAATTTTAATTTAGAATTGAAATAAGAGTGAATTGCAAGCTGAAAATTCAGATTAGAGATTCAATTTAGTGGATTTAGTGGGATTCCCACTCTTGAATGTTGATGCATAGTGGAAAACAACACAACCATGCACTAGTTGCATGTGTTGTGAATTAAACACCTAGAATCCACTTTGAGTTGCAATTTCACCATGTGTCTAGTGTCATGAAGCTTGTCTTTGCATGGAAGATGTCTATATATGGAGTATGAATCTGATTCAAAGGCAAGGGAGTGATTTCCTTACTGTTATGCTGCTAGAATTTACTCTCAAACTCACTCACCTCCACATATCTCTCAAGAGCTTGTACCTTCAAGCATTCCCTTCTCATTCCCTATCTCTATAAGACTCCCACAACTCGTTCTTGGCCCGGAGAATAGTAGGGAAGACTCTAGAGGTTTTCCAAGAGAGGTTGGAGAAGGAAAACATCACAAGGAGATCAGTTGATTTGTACTACAAAGGTTGGTGTTTCTTAACTTTTTGTTCTGTCTTTTCTAGAACATGCATGTTTTAGGAGTAAAATTGATCGAGTTAAGTGCTTTCGATCTTCAATTGCTTCCGCATGTGTTATATGAACACCTTCAGAAGCTCCCAAGGCAATCAGAGACTTTTTGCAGCCAATCCTCCCAATCGAGAATTCAGGCATCGTTTACGCCCCAATCCTAGCTAACAATTTTGAGTTAAAGACAGGACTGATTCAGATGGCGCGAGACAATTCTTTTAAAGGACACCCTTTGGAGGACCCACATTCGCATCTGCGATCATTCTTGGAATTATGCGGGACGGTAAAGACGAATGGAGTTTCGGCCGACGCGATAAGATTAAGGTTATTCCCATTCTCTATTAAAGATAAAGCTAAAGATTGGCTCAAATCATTCGAGACGGGCAGTATCAGCACATGGGACGAGTTTGCCCAGGCATTCCTAAATTTTTCCCGCCTGCCAAGACAACAAAGCTCCGAACTGAGATCGGAACATTCAGGCAATTAGACGAGGAGCAGCTATACGAGGCATGGGACAGATATAAGGAAATGCTTAGGCGATGCCCGCAGCATGGCTACCCATATTGGCTCCAGGTGCAGTTATTTTACAATGGACTAAATCCTTCTACCAAAACAGTTTTAGACACATCAGCGGGTGGGAGTTTTCTTTCCAAGACAGTGACGAAAGCCAACGATCTTTTAGAGGAAATGGCAGCGACCAGCTACTAGTGGCCGACTGAAAGGGGGACAATTTCCAAGAAGGCTGGCATTTATGAAATAGATGAGTCAAGCTCTCTGAAGGCATAGATGGCATCCTTGACAAATGCACTAAACAAGCTGACTTCACCTAAGGTGGTCAAGTCCATTTCCAACTTAGCCGAAGGATATTCTAAGAAGGAAAATCAAGATGAGGAAGAAGTTCAGTATGTGGGAAAGAAAGCATTCACTCAAGGAGTACAGAACTTCTACCATCCCAGTTTGCGCAATCATGAGTACTTTTCGTACTCGAACACCAAGAACATATTGTAGCCACCTCTAGGATTTGCTTCAACCAGTTCGCAAGAAAAGAAGAGCAACCTGGAGGAGATGGTGGCCATGTTTATCAAGGAATAGAAGGTGTTAAATGTGAATCTCCAGACGACAGTAAATAACCACGACACAACTCTTAAGAATTTGGAAGTTCAGATAGGTAAGATAGCTTCAATAGTGAATGCCCTTCAGAAAGGGAAGTTTCCAATCGACACTGAACCCCATCCGAGAGAGCAGTGCAAGATGGTGACATTGAGAAGTGGTAGACAGCTGAATGTCAGTTCAGAGAAAAAGAAGAAGAAAGAAGAAAAGAGCATGGATGTAGATGGAAGGGTTGAGGCACAAAAAGCCTCCTCTGAAAGGTCCCAACATCCTTCTATCTCTGTTGATTATGATGTTTCTAACTCTTTTGCAGGAAAGAAAAAAGATGAAAAAGCAGAATGAAAGGCATGAAGAGAAGCTGAGTGAGGAAGAAGTGGTTCCATGCAACCATCAAGATAAAGGCTCGCACATTAGCCCGCCCAAGCGGAGGGGAGAAAGTCATACCTATGACTACAGGGAGTTGCCTTTTCCTCAGCACTTTAAAAATGTTAAATTAGATGAATAGTTTCAGAAATTCCTAGAAATGTATAGAACGTTATCTGTGAACATTCCCTTAGTAGATGCTTTGTATAATATGCCTAATTTCGGGAAGTTCATGAAAGAAATGTTATCTAGGAAGAAAAGCTTGAAAAAAGAAGTTTTTAGGTTGTCTGAAAACATTAGCACCATAGTTTCTGGAAAGATGCCTTCTAAACAAAAAGACCCAGGGAGTTTTACTATTCCCTGCATCATAGGAGAAGTATGTTTCAATAGGGCTTTGTGTGGTCTAGGTGCTAGTATAAATTTGAAGCCCTATTCATTGTACAGGAAGATTGGCTTGACAGGTCTGAAGAACACCGACATCACCCTCTAGCTTGCTGATATTGTGGAGGACGTGTTGGTGAAGGTCAACAAATTCATCTTCCCTGTAGATTTTGTGGTGCTCGACATGCAAGAAGACGAAGAGGTACCCATCCTTTTAAGCAGACCTTTCTTAGCCACAGGTAAGATTGAAATTAGTGTGCATACTGGTAAGCTTACCTTGAACATAGATGATGAAAATGTCAGTTTTAATATTTTTGGGCAGGATGAATCTGTATGTAGTTTGTATACTCGTTTTTCTATAGGTCCAAAATATTTGACTGACGATGATGAAGAGGTAGAATATAATCTTGGCCTAGGATTAGGAGAGGCGCCTATGGATGATGGGAATTTTAATCATAATGCATTTTTTGATGACCCTCTGTTTGAGAATGAGCTGATTGATATAGATTTGCCTGATTTTGAAAATGAATTAGAATTGCCTGCTTTTGAGAATGAAATGTCTACAATTGATGATTTTCCTAATTTTGAAAATGATATAGAAATGCCTGAAATAGATGATTTGTCTGACTTTGAGAATGAGCTTGATATTCCTGCGTTAGATAATGTGCATGATTTGTACGGAGATGATTACTTGATAGAAGATAATTTTGGGTCTGATCATGATAATGTTGAATCTATCGAGTCTTGTCCTAACCTTGTTGAGTATATAGAGTCAGACCCTGAAAGTGTGAATAATTTTGATTCGGGTCCTAATGATGTATTGAAAGGATTTGAATTCCCCAATTTCGTTAAAGCAGAAGCGTAATTGGGACTGATTCGTAATTAATTCATTTTAACCAAAAATACTATTGCATTGGCAAAAAAAAAAAAAAAAAAACATAGAACAAATTCTATACAAACTTAAGGCTAAGCATACAAAAATTATTAGATCTAAATCTAAAGGGGAGAAGCAAACATACCATCGTTGACGAATCTGAATACTTCAACGGACACCATTCTTGATTTTGGACCAAATGTCAACAATTGGGACACCACCAATTGATCTTCCCCGCTATGACTCTGAGATTAGGAACGTAGTTGTGGGACTACCTAATCTTGAATGGGAAATACTCTAGAGAGAAAATTCTCCCTAGAGATCTTGGGTTGAGAGAATATGAGAGGGAGACTAGAGAGAATGCAAGAACGCATTCTTGTGGCCTTATATTGTAGTACCTAAACCCTAGGGTTAGTGTTCTATTTATAGGAGAAAGGTCATGAATAAAATATTCATTTAAAATCAATTATTTCCATAATTGATTTAATCTTTTCCATAATTAATCAATTTCATAACCAATCAATTCCATAATTGATTAATATTTTCCATAAATGATTGATCACTTCCATAAGTGATTAAATCATTTCCATAATTGATTAATTTCAAATTAATTAATTCTTTAATTAATTAATCACCAATTAAATATCATATATTTAATTTTAGACCTTCTATTAGTTAATTAATTAATTAATTACCCAATTAAATATCATATATTTAATTTAAGGTCTTCAATTAATTAATTCTATAATATGAATCAAATTCATATTAAAATTTGAACTCCTTCAAATTCTCTTATATCCTATAAATTTAATATGAATCAAATTCATATTAATATTTGAACTTCTTCAAATATTTATTTCTCTCATAATAATAAAGTTTAATTTAAAATTAGACTTTACATTTTAATGTATCATTATACATTATTTTAATTTGTATCTCATACAATTAACTTAATTCCCAATATGAATTTGAACTACTTAAATTCTCTCAAGATATAATTGTTCCTAATTACTCTTTACGATCTAGCAGGGGGACCTAATGGACCTATAGATCTGAAGCTCCAATGATATGAGGTTAACCGATTAAACTCATTAATCAGGTTAACAAATATTCATTAACTGTGGGTCATTCCACTAAAGATCCACAGCTGAACTCTTCTCACTGTAGAACATTTCTGTGTCCACGGATATAGACCTATACCGGTAAGTCAATCCTTCACGAGTGTTCGTAATCACGGTTTGGGCAAATTATCGTTTTACCCTTGTGTTACATCTGTCTCTTTAAGTACTAGCGCTCCTCTAATGAAAAACCTGATTATGGTCCAACCATAAAAACAGAAAGTCCCTCTCGGGCTAGTGAGAGGGTGGGATCCCTTTGTTCAAGTCCCAAAGTCACCATTTAAGGGAACACTCATCTACTTCTCCTAGAAGTGGGAAGGAGTGAATTCCATCTTGTGTTGTCATGTCCCCAGCCCCCCACTCATTCTTGTCCCCAAAAAGGAAGGCATATTGAGTCGGCGTATTGGCCACTCTCACCCATGCTAATCAAAGGACAATCCCTCATGAGAAGGAGTTCATGACACACTTAGGATGACGACTGAGTTAGCTACGTCATCCTATTGAAACAGTAACTTAACTAGTTAACGGTGTTATATCTAGTGGTTTACCATTTCATGGTCCGGTCTTATGCAAACTCATTTCATAGTATACCCCCGCTCGCATGTCTACTACATGGACGCCTTGGATCAATACGTCTGTATCAAATACAAAGCGGGTCGTATCACATAGTGTTACCAGGATAAGGTACCGAACCTTATCCTTGTACTATAGACCTTTTAGATTGTTACTTGAACATCGATCCTCGTATGTCCCCACATACTAGTTCAAGTTACATACAAACAACCTTGGGTCTTAGTTTATTGGATTTTGGTCAAATTGTGTAATATTTAACAATAACACTTTATTGTAGAAACTCAATAACACTTTATTGAAATAAGTATACAATTTGTTTACATTCACTATCTACGAGTTTTAGGGCATAAAACCCAATAGTGGATAACAGTATAGAATCTGACCCAGAGGAGCTTGAATTCTTTAATTCTTTTGATAGTTAGTCATATGATAGCTTAGTTGAATCATTTTTTAATACTGAGCCTGAGGAATCTTCTGAGCATGTAGATATTGAATCTGATGAATGGATAGGCATAGTTGATAGGTGTTGGGTTCCTAGAGTGAGTAAAAATAAGATGTAAATAGACTATAGACTCTGTGCAAGTATACACAGTCCGCAGCAAGTAATAAGTATTTATCGAATCCAAGGTCTGAATTAGCTTTCACTTTATCTATTTTGCTTAGGTTTTCAATGGTTTCAAAAGTGGTAAAAATGATTGGTTTCTTATAGAATGCTGAAGCAAAACAAATGACAGAACAGAAAGTAAACAAATAGGCAGACAGATTAGAAACAGATGTTGGTCAGGATTTAGTAATTGTTTTAAAAGATGCTCTAGCAATATTATTGATCATGAAAAACTCTTGCAGTCTTATTAGCAGATTCCTCTCGGAACTCCGGATCTTTTGGAATGTGTTTCAACTTCAATGAAGCTCTACCGATGAAGCACTAGGCAACTGGCTATCCCTAGCTCAATCACTGGCGTTCACCAATACACAATGATCTAGTGTGATTAATCACCACACATTCCCTAAATCATCCGTCGAACTAGAGAGAGGTATTCATACCAGCTGACCAGGTGGGCATAAAATATAAATGAGCACAACAATTAACCAAGATGCATTAAATCAATATTTATTACTAGAAATTAAGCACAACAATCACATGTTCCCTAACCAACGCCTAAAGCTACTTAGTTCATAAAATGCATGGAAACACACGTTACAATCTGAGTAAGCATGTCCATAACTACAAGGTAATACAAGAAAAGATTAATTCCCTTGAACAGCTTGTAATTGATGGTCTTCTTGATGGTCTCCAATCTCTCCTCTATTAGGCTCCCAAAATGGAAATGAGAATGATCTCTTCCCCAAAGGTGGAATGATCTTGACTTGGGCGGCTATCTCCTTTTATAGAGTGGTAGGAGGCTTGAATTAGGTTGACCTAGACACGTGGATGGCTCTCCTTGCTTCTTTATCCCGAGAATAGCTAAACAGAATTCAGTTTGTTAAATTGGCTAACGAGCTGTGACGTGACAGTTTTGCTTCTCGCTTTGCTCCAGCACAGAATTTGCTCCCTGAAGTCGCCCAACAACATATTATGCACAAAATAATTTCCAAAGCTTCCATTCTTCCAAATGGGTTAAAACATATAATATATATCTAAAAGCAACCATATTAAGCACAAAAGACACACAAATCCTTATAGAATTAAGGCCTAAATAACTCCCTTTTGGAGAGTTATCAATAGGTCATCCTTAGATCCTAAACCAGTAGATATCATAACGCTGGACGACTCTGTGAATAACTGTTTTGAAATTAGAGACTTAGAAAAGAGATTTGATGCTACTACATATTTTTTGAAATGTTATTATAACAATCTCTTTAGTGATGATGGGCCAGGGGAAAGCTTTTTTCTCCCCTGTTTGCAGTGTGCAATTCGGTGCGAGATTTTCTACAAGGCCCGGAGGACGATGAAAATTTTTATTTCGAGCCTCCATGATCGTGCCGAGCCTCGTCTAGCTAAAGACGTTAAAGAAAATGCTGCTTGGGAGGCAACCCAAGGATTAAAGTTTAGGTAGTTGTTTTTATGGTAAATAATTTTCCTTGCATCGTGATTCAATTTAGTTTTGCAGGATCACCTTAGCAAATCTCAAAGCTCCAAGAATCCCATTTTTTGGATCAAAAGGAAGAGGATGAATTGCTCCTAACTGGGGGAAGTCTCGGTATCCCTCTTTATGCTTTATTTTTTATACACATTAGAGACAATGTTTAGTTTAACTTTGGGGGGGAGCCTTTTGTTGTGTTAAGCATATTTAAATTCCGTTGGATGCATGTATAGATAGTTATGATAGCCGATGATGTGATTTTACAAGTTTTAGGAGAAAATGGTTTATATGTTGTGGAATCTGGGAGCATAGCAGAAATTGTGAAATTTTAAATTTTTTTTATTCCTAGTTTTGATATCTAAAGAATGCAATAGACTTATCTAATGGCATCTTTGAAAATCTAGATTCTTATTATGATTTTTAAAGTTTGTTGTCACCCCGATAGGCTTAGTTTCTAATACTAGGAGTTCATGCTTGATTGTTTTAAAGAACTAAGTAGAAAACAATGTTATGCCTGCTGAGAGAAAAGCAACAAAGCAAGAAAAGAAAGTGAGAAAAGAAAAATCTATTGAAAAAGAAAAATATTTTTGCTTGCATAAAAGAAAAAGCCTAGGGGTAAAAAGAGCTACATGCGGTGTGATTAGTTAGGCCAACCAGAGAATAAAATTCAGGTTGAGGGTCCTTGCACCGTAGTGTGAAAGCTAGTACCATTAGATATCAAAATGCAAGTTTGGGGGAGTAGCAAAAGAAAAAGAAAGTGAAAGAAAGGCAAGTTGGGTGAATGTCAGTGCACCTCGGGTACAAATGGTCGAGGGGTGGCATGTCACCAGTGGTTTTAAGAGGAGCATCGAGGTCTTGGGTACAAATGGTCAGGGATCGGTGTGATGAGTCTAGAAAGCATTGGTGCACCTTGGGTACAAATGGCAAAGGGGCAATGCACAGTTCGAGGCCTTGGGTACAAATGGTCAAGGGTCGAATGTCGAGCTTCGTAGAGAGCATTATAGCCTTGGGTACAAATGGTCAGGGGACAGTGCGACTCGAAGGGTTAGTCTTGGAGAGCCAAGTGAGGGCTAAATACGTTTGATGATTAGTTGTGAGTTTCATAGAGAGATGCATGAGGTTTGACTTAGGAGAGTCATTCATTTTACTTGCTTTTAAGCATGTTGTTGTGTTTATAGCTTTGAGAAGTATGTTGTTTGCGCATGAAAAGCATGTTGGTTGCTAGGTTGCTGTTTGATGGCTTCTCAGGTAGGGGCTGCTTACCAGTACCATGGTTGTACTGACCCTCTCCTCTCTCTTCCCCCCAACTCCCAGATTATGCAGGTTATGAGGACTGTGCTGACCATGGTGATGCAGAGGAGGCATATGAGGAAGGACCTTAGCTAGCTAGCATTGTGTTTCCTTTTTATTTCCATTGGCAGGTGATAAGGGTAAAAAACATACCTATTTTACCCTTATATTTAGCTCATTTCTTGGTTAAATGTTGTATGTTCTGATCAATTTACTGTTCCCTAGCTCAAAATATGCTTAATTTGATAAGTTAGGGTGTTGAGAATCACTTTTGTCAAATTGTACTCATTTGAGCTTAAAAAGACTTGATTTTAAGAGATTTTGACTTAGTTTAGTGTTGTGCAGGAAAACAGAGGAAATGTTGGAATTCCCCACAAAGGCGACCGCATTTCTGGGAAGGCAAAAATGAAATGCGACTGCATTTCTTGAAAAATCTGAAGTCGTTCTGAGTCAACCGTGGGTCGTTGTTGACGAGTCTTCTTCACACCTAATTGGCTGTTTTGACCCCGAAACTGACTGGACAACCTTCCAACACCTATTTCGCAGCTCCTCAACAATTTTCTACACTATATAAGCTCGAGATTCGAAGTCAAATTCAAGCATAACTCATTTTGAAGAAGTGGGTGGTGACAAAATCCTAGTTGACGCCTATGAGTAGGGATGCCCGAGGTCCTTCTTAGATGACTGAATTCTAACCTGAGTTAGACATCAAACCTTAGGGTTTGTACGGATTTTCACCCATTCCCACGGGTAAAAGCGAGAGAGTGGAGTGTCTTAGCGAACTCTAGAAGGATTGAGTAAATAGAAAACCCATAATATTTAGCTAAGGATTGAGTAAATAGAAAACCCATAATATTTAGCTATCTCCTTTATTTCCAGCTTGTGATACTTTTCATTATTCTGTATTATTTGCATTCTTATTTCAATGAAAATTTATTCATTTGCTCTTTATCTCACCGTGAGTAGCTAGATTCCGTTGAGGGGTTCAATGTGGTGAATTCCCTTAGAGTTTAATGGCTTGAAAGTGTTTTATTTGCTTAAGTTGTGTTCAATGCATGCCATTCTTTATTTATTATCACTCTAATATTGTTGAGTTAAACTTGATTACTTAGACTTTGCATGCTATGTGAGTTTGATCTTGAAAGGGACAAACGATACCGGTTCTCATAAAGGTGATATAGGAGAAAAAGCTTGATAGAGATTGTTCAGCGGTATAGGGTAAGCTGCCTAAGGCACCCTATATCAACCATATGGTTATAAGTTGCATTCGTGAATTATCTATGTCGAAGTCGAGTCACAAAAATGTGCATAACAGTACTCGCTTAGCCTTCTAACGGTTCTTCGGAGTAAGGGCCAAATAGGAGTTAAATCTAACCCAATGCATTGAATATGCTTAAGTTAAATATTGCATGAGTATGGTTATTACCTTAGGGATGAATCCATGTTGAATACCTCGTTGTTTATTATTGTTATTCTTTATTATTTATTTGCTTGATTTATTTATCTTTTCAAAAACCCAATCAATCAACTTATTTTCTTTGGTTACCTTTTCAAAAGCAATCATTTGAGCAGTTTCTTCATCAAATCTGAATTTCCAATTTAGTCCTCGTGGGATCGATACCCTTGGAGTACTTCTAAGGTTTGTTTTATTACTACGTGCGACAGTGTATACTTGCACTAAGTGTTAGTTGAATTATTCTTTATTATTATTATTCATCTTATCTCACATTCCATCCATTCAACTGATGACGCACCAAGTATTTGGCGTCGTTGTCGCGGACCAAAAGTGAAACTAGATTTGTTTTTTAAATTGCGATCAGATTGCGACCGCATTTCTGTCTCAAAGGGAATTTGACTTTGATTTTCATTTGTTTTTCTTTTGCAAGTTGGAGTTAGTGCATGAACAAGTGGTGTCCACTCCTTGACATTGATCCAAAGATAGAAAGAACCTTTCGTCGTCGAAGGAAGGAACAAGGACGAAAGAAAAAGGAACAACAAGAGTTGAGCGCACGGGAATCTCTAGAGGAAGCCTCTTACATTCAAGAGTTTTCAATGGAACCTCCTGGGGTCGATCCTCAAGTTGATCCACAAGTTTGAGGAAGAGAGCAGAATGGTAGGAGAATTCCTCCTGTTCCTCCAGTTCCACTGGTGCCACAACAAGAAAATCTGATCTATATTGCTGAAGATCGCAATAGAGCAATAAAGGACTACGCTTTACCAGTTTTCCAGACATTAAATCAAGGAATTTTGGAGCCACCAATTGATGCTCCATAGTTTGAACTTAAACCAATGATGTTCCAGATGTTGAATACAATGGGTCAATTCTCTGGACTTCCAAATGAAGATCCACACAAGCATATTAAGCTATTTTTTAGAGTTTGCAATTCTTTTAAAGTCACAGGAGCACTAGAACATACG
Source organism: Luffa acutangula (assembly GCA_036850905.1). NCBI lineage: Eukaryota > Viridiplantae > Streptophyta > Magnoliopsida > Cucurbitales > Cucurbitaceae > Luffa > Luffa acutangula. The sequence goes on from CM072098.1 coordinate 25,298,301, forward strand.
TTAAAACTAAAGCTTTTTCCATTTTCTTTGATGGGAGATGTTGAAGCCTGGCTGGATTTATTTCCTCCAAACTCCATCACCTCTTGGAATGATTTGCCAGAGAAATTCTTAGAGAAGTTTTTTCCCTCACATAAAAAGGCCAAGTACAGAGTAGAAATCATTGCTTTCAGACAGTCTTACAATGAACCTTTGGATGCAACTTGGGAAAGATTCCAAAGGCTGGTTCGGACGTGTCCACACCATGGATTGCCTACTTGCATTATTTTGGAGCATTTTTATAGTGGATTAGATCAAGCTTCAAAGGCACTAGTAAACGCATCTGCAAATGGATCTTTTCTGAAGAAGTCTGCAAATGAGGCGCATGCTATTCTAGACACCATAGCCACCAATAACATGAAGGGAATAAAAGTCCCCATGCAGCGGAAGCGCATCGATTGGACCTTACGCCGTATATTAATTAACATTAAAATACCGTTACAAAAACTCAAACAAACTTTAAACACACTTTAAAGTTGCTGGAAAACCAGTTTAAACGTGCTGAAAATTACATCTAAATTTATTTTCATGCTTTTCTAAAGAAAATGGGAAGAACCGTTACAAACCTTCGTTGTAGACTTGACTGTTCTTCGCCAACGACGCTCCAACGAACAAAACGCAGCAGCCTCCTTTGAGTTTCTTCGCTGGAAAATCCTTCTTGAATGACACAATAACCACAGAGGTTACACCGGTATGTCTCTAAGTCTAGTAGGAAAAAGACTTGTGGGAGTCTTTCTCTAAGAGGGAGGCTAGAGAGAATTCTAGGTCTTGTCTTGAGAGTCTAAGAGTAAGAGCAGAGTGTCGTGGACTAATTAGGTCTAGTGTTCTATTTATAGAAGAGAGGCCATGAATAAAATATTCAATTAAATCAACCTTTTCCAAAATTGATTCAATCTTATTCCTTATTTAATCAATCATGATCAATCAATTCCATAATTGATTAATCTTTTCCACAAATGACTAATTACTTCCATAAGTGATTAGATCATTTCCATAAATGATTAATCACTTCCTTAAGTGATTAATTATTTCCATAATTGATTAATTCCCGGTTAATGAATTTTTTAATTAATTAACCACCAATTAAATATCACATATTTAATTTCCAGCCTTGAATTAATTAATTCGCCCAAATAGATTTTAGGCCTTAAATTAATTAATTAATTATTTGAACTCTTTCAAACTTCCATAAATTTATATTTTAATTTCTTCAAATATTAATTTCTCTCATAATAATATATCAATATATATTATATTTGTTTCCCTTAGTAAATTGAACATTTTCAATTTACTTTTATTACTTAGTAGTCTCAAATTACTTTATGAGCTACCAGTGGGACCTAATAGACCTGCAGATCAGAAGCTCCAACGATGTGAGATTAATTGGTCAAACTCATTAACCAAATTAATCAATATTCGTTAACTGTGTGTACATTCCACTATAGACTCACAGTTGCACTCTTCTCACTGCAGACATATTTTCTGTGTCCACGGATCTAGACCAATATCGACTAGTTAGTCCTTCACGAGTGTCCGTAACACCAGCTGGGTCAAATTACCGTTTTACCCCTGGGTTACTTCTATTTCCTTAAGTACCAGTTCTCCTCTAATGAACAACCTGTTTGTGGTCCAACCATCAAACAGAAAACCCTCTCGTGCCATTGAGAGGGTAGGGTCCTTTGTTCAAGACTCGGAGTAACCACTTAAGAGAACACTCATCTACTTCCCTCAAGTCGGGAAGGAGTGAATTCCATCTTGTACGATTATGTTCCCAGCTACTCATTCGGTCTTTTCCCAAAAATGGTAGGCTTATTGAGTCGGCGTATTGGCCACTCTCACCCATACAAATCAAAGGACAATCTCTCATCAGCAGGAGTCCATAATCAACTCAGGATTAAGACTAAGTTGTCTAGGTCGTCATAGTGAAATAGAAAACCAACTAGTTAACGGTGTTATAACCAGTGGTTACTATTTCGCGGTCCGGTCTTATGCAAACTCATTGCATAGGATACCTCCACTCGCATGTCTCCTACACGAACGCGTTGGATCGCGATGTTTGTATCAAATACAAAGTGGGCCGTATCCATAGTGTCACCAGGATAAGGCACCCAGTCTTATCCCTATACTATAGACCCTTTCGGCTGTTTCTTGAACAATTATCCCATATGTCGCTACATATAGTTCAAGACTCATATTACAGCCTTGGATGTCTAGTTTATTGAATTAGGGTTATCTTTAGGCAAAGACAAATATAAAATAACTAATAACAATTAATGGAAAAGTATATCAATATTATTTCATTAATATCCGGTCAACAGTTACATTCACTATCTACGAGTTTTAGGGCATAAAACCCAACAAACTCCCACTTGAACTAAAACACTTAGTTAGTGGGATGTAAATGCAATAATCTAAAGCTGGAAATGTCATGTATATAAAAAAAAAATACAATGAACTAGGGCATCCTTATACCCATTATACATTTCTCCCACTTGCCCTAGATTAGATGACATACATATCTTGTAGACCTAGACCTTCTAGATGACCCTCAAACACTTTTGCCGTGAGAGCCTTCGTAAATGGATCAGCGATGTTGTGCTCTGAAGCGATCTTAGTGACGATCACATCTCCTCGTTGCACAATCTCCCGTATCAGGTGATACTTCCTCTCCATGTGTTTACCTCGTTTGTGGCTTCGAGGTTCTTTTGAGTTGGCTACAGCCCCACTGTTGTCACAGTACAGTGTTATGGGCACGTTCATATTCGGAACCACTTCCAAATCAGTCAAGAACTTTCTAAGCCATACTGCCTCCTTAGCTGCTTCGCAAGCTGCTACATACTCAGCCTCCATGGTTGAGTCTGCTATGCATCCTTGTTTGATGCTTCTCCACACTACTGCTCCTCCATTGAGGGTGAATACTGACCCTGATGTGGATTTCCTTCAATCCTTATCAGCTTGAAAGTCAGAGTCAGTGTATCCAGTAAGAATCAAATCCTTAGCTCCATACACAAGCATGTAGTCCCTCGTTCTCCGAAGATACTTGAGGATATTCTTAACCGCTCCCCAGTGGTCTAACCCTAGATTAGACTGATACCTACTGACTACTCCCACTGCATAACATATGTCAGGCCTAGTACAAAGCATAGCATACATTAAGCTGCCCATAGCTGAGGCGTAGGGAATGTGTCTCATGTTCTCAACTTCTTGAGGTGTCTTAGGAGATTGTTCCTTAGACAGGTGTACCCCATGTCTGAAGGGTAGTAGTCCCTTCTTGGAGTTTTGCATCGAATATCGAGACAACATCTTGTCAATATACGTTGCTTGAGACAGAGCCAGCGTTTTGTTCTTGCGATCCCTAATGATTTGGATTCCCAGAACATATTGAGCCTCTCCCAGATCTTTCATTTGGAATTGGGCTGCTAGTCATTTCTTAATGTCAGTGAGGTATCCTACATCATTCCCAATGAGCAAGATATCGTCTACGTAAAGTATTAGAAAAGCTACTTTCCTTTTGTTGACTTTCTTGTACACACAAGGCTCATCAACGTTTTGGTCAAAACCAAAAGATTTGATTGCAGTATCAAATCTAATGTTCCATGATTTGGACGTTTGTTTCAATCCATAAATGGATCGATTGAGCTTACAAACCTTTTGTTCATGACCTTGGGCTATGAACCCTTCGGGTTGAGACATGAAGATAGTCATAATATGTGGCTATGGATAAGAGAATTCTTATGGACTTTAACATGGCTACAGGAGAAAAAGTTTCCTCATAGTCAAACCCCTTCCTTTTGGGTATAACCCTTTGCCACTAGTCTAGCTTTGAAGGTCTGTACCTTTCCAGTTGCATCTCTTTTTCTCTTATAGATCCATTTGCACCCTATGGGTTTTACCCCATTTGGTAGATCTGCGAGTTCCCATACAGAATTGGAGTGCATTGACTCTATTTCCAGGTTCATGGCTTTGACCCATTCATCCTTATCTTCGTCATTTATTGCCTGTCGATAAGACAATGGATCCTCAATGCCATCATTAGGTATGACAACCTGAGTTTCAGTTAAACCCAAGTAGCGATCAGGTTGTAATACAACCCTCCCACTGCGTCGAGGCACTCTCAACGTTTGAGATGGACTGGATGGATTTGAAGAATTAGTTCCTTCATCAACCCTTGTTGAAGGTCTAGCTTCATCAACAACTCTTTGTGATTCTTCTATAGCTTCTCCTAATATTATTTTGCTGCGTGGTTTATGATCTCTCTGTAGGGATTAAAGCTCTAGCGCAGCGGAAACGATCAAAGACCTTATCGGTTTAAAAATTGTTTGGGAAACCAATACGACGGCAAAACCATAAAATTTACAGCAAGACATAAATAAAAACAATGTTGTAAAACTGATATAAGCAAGTTGGAAAAAAGAGAAAGAATTCTAGATCTAATCTAGAATTGGATCCTATTGATCCTAGTTCAAGAAAAACTTACCCTTGAAGAAATTCTTGAATGTTTCACCAAAAAACTTGATTCTCCACCAAAATACAGCAGCAAGAAGACCTTTTCTTTGCAGGAAAATGATCACGAATACCTCCAAAAGATTGCACCGGTATTCTCCTTAGAACTAGTGTTGAGTGGCTTGTGGGAACCCCAAGGATCTAAGGTTTTTTTCTGGAAAAATTCTCTGTATCACAGAGGGAGAGGAAAGAACGAGAGAGAGATAGGGCGAGAGAGAGGGAGTCAGGCGTGAGAGTGAGGAATAATAAAAAACTGCCTTCTGACCCCTTCTTTTAACCTAACGATAAGGAGAAGGCCACCTCACACATAATATCAGGTAACTGAAATATCAGTTACCTGATATTCTTAATTAATCATAAATTTAAAATCATAATTTTAAATTATAATTAACTAAATTTTAATTAATCAATATTAATTAAAATAACATTAATTTAAATCTAATTTAAATTAATATCCCTCTTATCTTATAGTTTAACTAAATCAAATTTAATTAAACTAAAACAATTAACTAATTTAAAATTAATTAATTTTAAAATAATAAAATTGAACATCATATATTCAATGATTATTATTCTCTCTCACAAAACTATAGTATTAATATACATCCAATGCACATTAATTATAACCTATAGTTTTAGTATGAATCAAATTGATATTTTAGTTTAATATTCGAACTCCTTCGAATACTTATCTCAACCTTAGAAATTTACCTCAACGCCCTTATAGAGCTACCGGTGGGACCTGATGGACCTACAGATCAGAAGCTCCAACGATATGAGATTAGTTGGCTAAACTCAATAACCAAGTTAATCAATATTCGTTAACTATGGTTCACTCGTCTAAAGAACCACAGCTGCACTCTTCTCACTGCAGATATATTTCAGTGTCCACGGATATCGACCGTCAACAGCACGTCAGCCCTTCACGCGTGTTCGTACCCCAGCTAGGTCAAATTATCGTTTTACCCCTGGGCTACCTCTTGGTCCTTAAGTACCAGTGCTCCTCTGATGAACAACCTGTTTGTGGTCCAACCAGCAAACAGAAATCCCTCTCGTGCCATAAAGAGGGTAGGGCCCATTGTTCAAGACCTGGAGACACCATTTAAGAGAACACACCTCTACTTATCCTAATATTGGGAAGGAGTGAATTCCATCTTGTAAGACTACGTTCCCAGCTCCCCATTTGGTCTTGTCCCCAAAATGGTAGGCTTATTGAGTCGGCGAACAGGCCACTCTCACCCGTACAAATCAAAGGACAATCCCTCATGGACAGGAGTCCATAATCCACTCAGGATTAAGGCCAAGTTGCCTAGGTCATCCTAGTGAAATAGAAATCGAGCTAACTAACGGTGTTAGAGTTAGTGGTTAACTATTTCGCAGTCCGATCTTTAAGCAAACTCATTGCACAGGATACCCCCACTCGCATGTCAACCACATGAACGCGTTGGATCACTACGTTTGTATCAATATACAAAGCTGGTCGTATCCATAGTGTCACCAGGATAAGGTACCCAGCCTTATCCCTATACTACAGACCCTTTAGGCTAAAACTTGAACATTGATCCCCGTATGTCCCTACATACTAACTCAAGCCTCATTCTATAGCCTTGGATGTTTAGTTTATTGGATTAGGGTTAATAAGACAAGATATAATACAAACATTGAATAATACATTATTTTTATTAATGTTCGGTCAAAAGTACATTTACTAGCTACGAGTTTTAGGGCATAAAACCCAACACTCTCATGTGGTCTTCCTCTAAGAAAGTGGCGTTTGTCGATACAATCACCTTATTTTCTTGTGGGTCGTAGAAATAACCACCTCTCGTTTCTTTAGGGTAACCAACAAATTTGCACAGTTTTGAACGAGGTTCCAGTTTCTTAGGATTTGTCACAAGCACGTGTGCTGGACAACCCCAGATGCGAAAGTGATGCAAACTAGGTTTACGCCCCTTCCATAATTCAAAAGGTGTTTCAGAAACACTTTTCGAGGGAACATTGTTCAAGATGTATACTGCAGTCTCTACTGCATACCCCCAAAACGAGCTAGGTAATTGAGCATAGCTCATCATTGATCGAACCATGTCCAACAAGGTTCTATTTCTCATTTCTGACACACCATTCTGTTGAGGTGTACCAGGGGCTGAGAGTTGAGATTGGATTCCATGTTCTATCATATAATCCTGGAATCTTTAATCCATATACTCACCTGCTCGATCAGATCGAAGTACTTTAATAGATTTACCTAACAGGTTTTCAACTTCATCCTTAAACTCCTTAAATTTTTCAAGGGCTTCAGACTTTTGTCCCATTAGGTACAAGTAACCATATCTTGAATAATCATCTATAAATGAGATGAAATATTCGTACCCTCCTCGAGCTTTTACATTCATTGGACCACATAGATTCGAATGTATTAACTCTAAGGGTTCTTTGGCTCTGTAACCTTTTCCAGAAAAGGGTCTCTTGGTCATTTTTCCCTCGAGACAAGATTCACAAGGTGGTAGTGAATCATCTTCTAACTTGCTTAGAAGTCCATTCTTTACTAAATGACCGATCCTATCGATGTTTATATGACCAAGTCTAAGATGCCAAAGATGAGTATTGTTACTGTTGGGTTTTATGCCGTAAAACTCGTAGATAGTGAATGTAACCGTTGACCGGATATTAATGAAATAATATTGCTATATTTTTTCCATTAATTTTTATTAGTTATTTTATATTTGTCTTTGCCTAATAATAACCCTAATCCAATAAACTAGACATCCAAGGTTGTAATATGAGTCTTGAACTATATGTAGCGACATATGGGATCATTGTTCAAGAAACAGCCTAAAGGGTCTATAGTATAGGGATAAGACTGGGTGCCTTATCCTGGTGACACTATGGATACGACCCACTTTGTATTTGATACAAACGTTGCGATCCAACGCGTTCGTGTAGGAGACATGCGAGTGGGGGTATCCTATGCAATGAGTTTGCATAAGACCGGACCGCGAAATAGTAACCACTGGTTATAACACCGTTAACTAGTTGGTTTTCTATTTCAATAGGACGACCTAGACAACTTAGTCTTAATCCTGAGTGGATTATGGACTCCTGCTCATGAGAGATTGTCCATTGATTTGTATGGGTGAGAGTGGCCAATAAGTCGACTCAATAAGCCTACCTCTTTGGGGACAAGACCGAATGGGGAGCTGGGAACATAATCGTACAAGATGGAATTCACTCCTTCCCGACTTTACGAAAGCAGATGAGTGTTCCCTTAAGTGGTTACTCCGAGTCTTGAACAAAGGGCCCTACCCTCTCAATGGCACGAGAGGGTTTTTCTGTTTGATGGTTGGACCACAAACAGGTTGTTCATTAGAGGAGAATTGGTACTTAAGGAAATAGAGGTAACCCAGGGGTAAAACGGTAATTTGACCCAGCTGGTGTTACGGACACTCGTGAAGGACTAACTAGTCGATATTGGTCTAGATCCGTGGGCACAGAAAATATGTCTGCAGTGAGAAGAGTGCATATGTGAGTCTATAGTCGAATGTACACACAGTTAACGAATATTGATTAATGTGGTTAATGAGTTTGACCAGTTAATCTCACATCGTTGGAGCTTCTGATCTGCAGGTCCTTAGGTCCCACTGGTAGCTCGTAAAGTAATTTGAGGCAACTAAGTAATAAAAGTAAATTGAAAATGTTGAATTTATTAAGGGAAACAAATATAATATATAATGATATATTATTATGAGAGAAATTAATATTTGAAAAGTTCACATATAAATTTATGGAAGTTTGAAAGAGTTCAAATAATGAATTAATTAATTTAAGGCCAAAAATGTATTTGGGCAAATTAATTAATTCTTGGTTGGGAATTAAATATGTGATATTTAATTGGTGGTTAATTAATTAAAGAATTCATTAACCGGGAATTAATCAATTATGGAAATAATTATCACTTAAGGAAGTGATTAATCATTTATGGAAATGATCTAATAACTTATGGAAGTAATTAGTCATTTGTGGAAAAGATTAATCAATTATGGAATTGATTGATCATGATTGATTAATTAAGGAATAAGATTGAATCAATTTTGGAAAAGATTGATTTAATTGAATATTTTATTCATGGCCTCTCTTCTATAAATAGAACACTAGACCTAATTGGTCATGACACTTGACATTCTTGCTCTTGCTCTTAGACTCTAAAAGACAAGACCTAAAATTCTCTCTAGCCTCCCTCTTAGAGAAAGACTCCCACAAGTCTTTTGCCTCCTAGACTTAGAGACATACCGGTGTAACCTCTGTGGTTATTGTGTCATTCAAAGAAGGAATTTTCAGCGAAGAAAATCAAAGATGGCTGCTGCGTTTTCGTTCGTGGAGCGTCGTTGGCAGTTCAACGAAGGAATTTTCAACGAAGGTATGTGACGGTTCTTTCCCTTTTCTTTAGAAAAGCATAAAAATAAATTTAGATTTATTTTTAAGCATGTTTAAACTGAATTTCCAGCAACTTTAAAAGGAGTTTAAAGTTTAATTGAGTTTTCGTAACTGTATTTTAATGTTAATTAATATACGGCGTAAGGTCCAATCGATGCGCTTCCGCTGCGTGGGGACTTTTATTCCCTTCAATCGGCATCAGAGCCATCACTGTCCCTATTAATTAATTTTAAAAGTTGCGATAGGCTCTTATAGGTGGGATTTATGCATAATGTATGTTCGGTTTGCGTTGAACTGTTTGGGTTAATCTTATGGTCATAGATTTTATTTTTATGTGATTTTGATCATGTAAGGCCCGATGTTTCGGGTATTTTATGTAAAATCGAGTCCTATGTAAGTTCGGGTCTAGAATAGGTTTTGATGAGATGAAAAACGGAGCAATCGGGGCTAAAATCAGAGAATCGATGCTGCTGTCGCCCAGATTCTGCCTCCAGACGCAACAACGTTGGGACGCTACCTCAACAGTGTCTCGACGCTGTCTCGATACCGCAGGCGCTAGACATGGAAAGCGCACAGCATCGAGACGCTATCAACACAGCGTCGAGACGCTGTCACGATGGAGGCGCGCATTAGGGTTTGAAAAGGCGCGGTTCAAGGCGTGGCCGGTCCGGTTCGGACCGGTTCGGCTGGGCTGGGACCTATTTGGTCCGGTTCAGCCAATTTTCTGCATGGTTCGTGATTTTTGAGGCCGGTTCGAGGTGGTTCGGGGCGGTTCATGCTGTCTAGACCAAGTCTGGAGCTGTACAAGGGTTTTTTAGGATATAATTTAGCTAAATTAATGTAATTTAATGCTTTATTTTATCCTAGGGGCCAAAATTAACCGGTTCAATTGCTATTTATATGCTTTATGGATGTCATATAGAATATTTAATCCCACCTTAGGTTACAAACATGCTCATGCATTTTTATATATTATAAAATGTTATAATGTATGTTTAAATGCATGGATTTGTTTTCAAATTTTTTAATATAAGTGTATATTCATTATATGAAAAATTGGAAAGCATGAAGCATGTCATTACTTAAATTAAATATAAATAGTTATGTTTGATGTGATGAATGAAGCATGCTTGATTGATTTTCTTGATTGGCTTATAATTGTTATAATAAACGAAAATCAAAATTGCATGAAGCATGAAACATCCATAGTTAATAATATAATTGTTATATTATTCATGCAATTAGTATGGTTTAATTATTTAATTTGAATGAGATTGTTAAATGAATTAAACCCTAGATTCTTGATTATAGGATTAATCATTAAAAATTTGAAATAGTTCTTTAATATTAATGATTAGAAACCGTCAATCTATAATCAAGATTTGCATGCAAACATAAGATCATAGGATAAATTTGATTAATTTTAAATTGCTTAAAATTAATTAGACATAGATCGATTTCTAATAGGATTAGAATCTTTTCTTACTTAGAATTAAAAATAGTTTTAATTGACTAAGTAGGAAAAACATTTCTATGATTATAAGGGAACTCCACCGGTAATGTTCTGTCTAAGGCTAGGGGTATTTAAGTTGACGGTTTACGGAACACCTCCTACCTAGGAACTAACCTGGAATACCGGAGTTGAATTAATCATAGTTAAATGTTAGCATGCAATGTCACTAGGTTTATTAAAAGTGTTTAATGCACCTAGATCTTTAGAGTAAAGACCTTACATTACTGAGGTTATAAGGGAACTCTCTCGGTAAAGTTCTGTCTAAGGCTGGGGGTATTTAACTTGACGGTTTACGGAACACCTCCTACCTGGGAACTTACCCGAACATTGAGTTGAATTAATCATAGTAATGTTGACTTGCAATGTTGGGTTTATTAAAAGAAGTTTAATTCACCCAAAAGATTGCAGTTGAATCCTTTCCATAATTGTTATAATAGGATCAGACTTAGATAGATTGACTTAGCCGAATACTATCTAAGTTAAACAACCCTATATTAACCTTAGGACATTTTCAGTGGGAGGAAAGTTACAAAACGATATTTAAATCAAGTTTTGCTCCTATGTCCCTATATTCACAACGTGAGATTCATACTCGGCTTCGCGTCGCCTTAGGAGCGGCCTCCCTTCGGAAAGTGTTTGCATGAATCAATATCAAGGTGAATGGGAAAAATGTCTAGAGTAAGTGGGAGCGGGACACGTGTAAACGTATCCCTCGGTCTCCGCCCATAGTTCACACCGTGAGAGTCCTATGATCCGCCTGCAGGTTGTCCTGGCGCAACCATCCCTTCGAAGGGCCTGGTCATAGGTGATAGCGAGCATAGCTAGCTATGTTTCCCTAATTAATTAAGCTAGTCTTTTATATTTAATTGGCCAAAATTATGCATTTTTATATTCTTTTTGTAGGAATCATGTTTCGGAGTTAAATCGAGAAATTGGAGCTAAATACGTGTTCGGGACACGAAAATTGGCTAAAGAACAGAAAAGATTCAACCAAGATGAAGTCAAAAGAGAGCCATCAGCAGGCCAACGTCGGGATGCTGCTCTTGGAGCGTCTCGACGCTACCTTTCCTTTTCTGAATGGGCGGCAACAGAGACAGCGTCGAGACGCTGTCTCCTTAGCGTCTCGACGCTGTGACAGCGTCGCGACGCTACCCGCAGATTTTCTATAAATTCCTCTTTTCAGCTACGGATTTGGGAGCCCAATTGGTTAGATTTTAGCCCTAATTTCGACTAGAGACCTTTGGTGGGAGCTAAAGCAAGGCCAAGGAGCGGGAATCAAGCGAGAAGTCGTGGAGATCGTGACGGGGACGTGCCGGTTTCGACGGATTCGAGTTTTCCTTTCTCTTTCCCTTACCTTTTGTAGTTTTTATGGCTTTTCTTTCAATTAGTGTTTGTAGTTTAAAGACTATGAGTTACTAGTTGTTTGTCTTAGGGATTGATGTAGTTGTTTTAGTTTGTTGGATTGATTTGTGGTATGAATATACATTTATTTTACCTATGCAATTATGGTTAAATGCTTTCAATTACTTGATCACTAGTTGAATGATTTGAGTGTTGGATCTTGCTCGGGAGAGGGGATTTGGCCTAAGACTTACTTTATTTAATTGCATGACTAAAGTAGAAATTCTAAGTTTGTGACGGGATTTGGAATAACTTTAGAAGTTGCTTGAAGAACTAAACTCAAAGCCTCGCATGTTAATGAACTTAAATAGGGATATAAAGTTGGTTGCATGCATGAGAATCAATTATGCTCGGGAGAGATAGTTGTGATAAAAGGTTCCTAGACTTGGTAGAATAATTGCATGCTAAATTCATCCCATTAATTAATCCTCAATCTTAATCAATGAAATCAATTCCCTAAGAATCTTTCCATTTGAGTCTCCACTTTTATTTTATGCTTTTTGTCTTTAGATTTATCTTTATCATTGAGTTTTGCTCCCTAAATAAAATTGAACAAAAGTATTTGCGATACTTAATTTGCTAGAAAACCAATCCAGAGGATGACACTCGTTTTACACGAAAACACTATATTATTTCTTGACCCGTACACTTGCGGTAAGCAAATTGCACATCAATAGGATTCGGAACATCGTGAACTCTTGACAAGGATATGAGCTCTTAGGCTAATCACCAACAGTTGTCTTTCCCTTCGGTAGCCTGTTGGTGCGTGCCTCTGAGATTTGAAAGTGGGAGGGTTACACTTACGAGGATTAGTTAAAAGTGTTAACAATTCCTTGACCGAACAACGGTGGCTAATGTCTATAGGAATATGAGTTATTCTGGAATTAGAATTAGCTGAGAGGTGTCTCATTTCAAAGGAGGAGTGCCTGATCACCCTTCGGTGGCTGATATTCTAAACCTTTGAAACATCGTTGCAAAACTAAATCGATAGTTTTAGGGTTCTGTGATTGTCTGTTTTGCTAAATTGATTGGATTGTGTGCAATTGATTGCTTGTATGATGGGTTAAGGCAAAGATAATTAATACGGTCATTGTTTGTTTAAATTTCAGCAATGTCTTCCTCAATTGTCTCTCTCCTTAAAAATGAGAAATTAACCGACGGAAACTATGCTACGTGGAAGTCGAACCTGAATACGATTCTTTTTGTCGATGATCTGTGGTTCGTCTTAACGGAGGATTGTCCTCCAGCCCCTGCTCGTAATGCATCCCAAGCAGTTAAGGATGCTTATGACCGCTGAACAAAGGCCAATGATAAGACTCGCGTCTATATCTTAGCCAGCTTATCTGAAGTTTTGGCTAAAAGGCATGAGGGCATGGTAACAGCGAGGGAGATTATGAACTCTCTCCAGGAGATGTTTGGACAACCGTCGTACCAACTCCACCATGACGCTCTCAAATACGTTTATAGTTGCCGCATGAAAGAGGGCACGTCTGTTCGGGAGCATGTCCTGGATATGATGGTCCAATTCAACGTGGCAGACGCAAACGGGGCAGTCATAGATGAGCGTAGTCAGGTTGCATTCATCTTAGAATCTCTTCCGAAGAGTTTTCTGCAGTTTCGAAGCAATGAAATGATCAATAAAATAACATTCAACCTGACTAGCCTCCTGAATGAGCTACAACTCTATCAGTCTCTTCTTAAGAACAAGGGACAGATAGAAGGAGAGGCAAACGTTGTTCACTCTAAAAGAAAGTTCGAGAAGGGTTCATCCTCTGGAACTAAATCTGTAGCCACTTCTTCAAAGAAAACTCAGAAGAAGAAAGGAAACAAGGGGAAAGCTCCCAGTATTGCTGCAAAAAGCAAGGGAAAAGCCAAAGCTATGGCAGATAAGGGCAAGTGTTTCCACTGCAATGTAGATGGACATTGGAAGAGAAACTGCCCAAAGTACCTTGCTGAGAAAAAGAAGGAAAAGGAAGGTAAATTTGATTTATTTGTTTTAGAAACATGTCTGGTAGAACATGATGAGTTAACTTGGATACTTGATTCAGGAGCAACTAATCATGTTTGCTCTTCTTTTTAGGAAAATAGTTCCTTTCGGCAGTTGAACGATGGGGAAATGACACTCGGGGTCGGAACTGGAGAAGTCATTTCAGCTAAAGCAGTGGGAGCTGCGAAGTTATTTTTTAGAAATATATTCTTACTTTTAGAAAGTTTGTTAATCGTTCCCAAGATTAAGAGGAACTTAATTTCTATTTCATGTTTGATTGAACAATCGTATACAGTTACTTTTGATATGAATGAAGCGTTCATTTATAAAAATGGTGTACTTATTTGTTCAGCCAAATTGGAAAATAACTTGAATGTTTTAAGACCAACCGAAAACAAAGGACTTTTAAATCACGAATTATTTAAAATTGCTGAAACTCAAAGGAAAAGGCAAAAGATTTCTCCAACAAGTAACAATACTAATCTTTGGCATCTTAGACTTGGTCATATAAATATCGATAGGATCGGCGTTTGGTAAAGAATGAACTTCTAAGCAAGTTAGAAGATGATTCACTACCACCTTGTGAATCTTGTCTCGAGGGAAAAATGACCAAGAGACCCTGATAGCGAGCAGAAATGTCGCTATTTTAGTCTCAAATTATTAAGCTTTTTGGTGCTTTAATCGTGATTTTAATGAATATATTTAATGAATTCTGTTATTTTGTCTTTAGGAGCATAAATGATGAATTTGGGAGAAAAAGAGCCAAAATTGAAGGAATTATTGCCCAAATCAAAGTATGAAGCCCAAAGAAGACATCCATGAGGAAAAGTCCAAGAGAAATGAAGAAGAAGGCCCAAAAATCAGCCCAAAAGGAAGCTGATTTTCTGGAAAATCTGGACAGCGTCGAGACGCTTAGCAAGGCAGCGTCGCGACGCTGCCCTTTCTTGTTGCCCAAGCCGCGTGCGCAGCAGCGTCGCGACGCTACCCCTTTTCCAGGCCTATAAATAGGAGCCCTTGGTGCCTCATTTGGATCATCAATCAAATCATTACTCATTCATTCCTTTCTTTCCTTTCTTAAGACTCCTTTTTTGGAGCCCCTCTCAAGGCTTTTGAGCCTTTTTGAGAGGGTTCTTCTAGTGGGAATTTTTGGAGAATTTTGGGGAGCAATTCTAGAGGCTCGAGGAGTAGTCAGCGGGGGCTCCAAGCGTCAGCAAGGGGTTTTTCGACGGTCAATTCCTTTTCCTTTATGCCTTTTATTATGCTTTCCCTTGTAATTATTGTGAATATTATGTGTAGCTAAACCCCAATTTGGGGTCTTGAAATGAAATGATAGTTGCAATATTGTTATAATTTCTTGTCTCTTGCCCATGTCCTAATTATTTGTATGGATGTGCTTAATGCTTTACTCAATCTGGCCAATTGTGTAATGATTCGATTCTTAATGGAAACTCGACGGAGAGAAATTAGGATAGATCATAATCCATGCAACTAGTTTAATTGCCCGTTGTGACACCGGGATTAGTTGATTAAACATAGATTCCTAAAATGAATCAGGGCGTAATAATTAATGATTTTTAATAGCGCTAAGGACACTTAGGTTGTTAAGATGAATTAATTACAATTAGGGGAAACCGACAGGAGAACCTATGTGATTAACGGAGATTCTAGGTTTATAATTAGTTGGGCAATGAGATAGGATAATTATAGCAATTATTTAGCTAATCATTGATTTTCAAGACCCCTCTTCCCATTTCAAGAAAAACTCTTTCTCCGCATTTTATTTCTGATTGATCAAATTTGTTTTCATTAAGTCATTTTAAATTAAATCTTTTTTCTTACATGAGCATAGTTCCTAAATATTATTTTGCCTAAGTATTTTCAGTGCTCAAGAGAATTTTAATTAATTGCTTAAGTTTCGCTTCGCCTCCCTGAGGATTCGATACTCGGAATACTTTCCGTTTTATATTACTTGCGGCCCGTGCACTTTGCGGTCATCAAGTTTTTGGCGCCGTTGCCGGGGAGGCTTGATTTTTAAGCAAAAATTAATTTTTCTTGACATCGAAAAGAAAAGGATAAATGGTAATTTAGGTGTAAATATTTTTATTTTTCTTTCATCGTTTTGTGAATATTATTTTATTTTTGTTTGGTTCTTTTTGTTATCGGGGAGCATTGCATGCGAAGAAACAAGGTGGTTGATTTGTTTCCGTTAGATCTTGAGATTAACAGGACTCTAAAATTCATTAGAAGAGAAAAAAGATTAACAGAAACGATGGCCCACCAAGAAGAAGCTCCCAAGGCAATTAGAGATTTTCTGCAGCCAGTTCTTCCTACCGAAAATTCTGGAATTGTTTACGCCCCCATCCAAGCTACAAATTTTGAGCTAAAAACAGGATTGATTCAGATGGCGCGCGATAACTCGTTCAAGGGACATCCTTCCGAGGACCCTCACTCTCATCTGCGATCATTCCTAGAAATATGCGAGACGGTAAAGATGAACGGAGTTCCGGCCGACGCAATCAGATTGAGGCTGTTTCCATTTTCTCTACAGGATAAAGCAAAAGATTGGCTCGAATCAGTCGAGACGGGCAGCATCAGTACTTGGGACGAGCTTGCCCAGGCTTTTCTGACAAAATTTTTTCCACCAGCTAAGACTACCAAGCTGCGGACTGAAATTGGAACATTCAGACAGCTTGACGAGGAACAGTTGTACGAAGCGTGGGAAAGATATAAGGAAATGCTTAGGCGATGCCCCCAACACGGATATCCTGATTGGCTTCAGGTACAGTTATTCTATAATGGATTAAACCCCTCCACGAAGACAGTCCTAGACACATCAGCAGGAGGGAGTTTTCTTTCAAAAACGGTAACAGAAGCCAAGGACCTGCTTGAGTAAATGGCGGCAACGAGCTATCAATGGCCGACGGAGAGAGGAACAGTTACAAAGAAGGCTGGATTGTATGAATTAGATGAGTCAAGTTCACTGAAAGCGCAACTGGCATCTCTGACCAATGCACTAAACAAATTGACGTCATCTGAGGTGGTTAAGTCCATTTCCACCTTAGCTGAAGGTCATTCAAAGAAAGAAGGTCAAGATGTGGAAGAAGTTCAATACATAGGAAATAGATCATATACTCAAGGAGTACCAAACTTCTACCACCCCAGTCTGCGCAATCACGAGAACTTCTCATATGCGAATACGAAGAATGTTTTGCAGCCACCCCCAGGTTTTGCATCAACAAGTACTCCTGAGAAGAAAAATAATCTGGAGGAGATGGTGGCTTTATTCATCAAGGAACAGAGAATATTGAATGTAAATCTCCAGACATCAGTGAACAACCACGACGCAGCTCTAAAGAATATGGAAGTGCAGATAGGTCAGATTGCTTCAGCAGTAAATGCCCTGCAGAAAGGAAAATTTCCAAGCGATACTGAGCCTAACCCGAAAGAGCAGTGTAAGATGGTGGTTCTAAGAAGTGGCAGAAGACTGGAGGACAGTTTAGAGAAGAAAAAGGAAGAAGAAAAGAGAAGGGATGAAGATAAAGGGACTGAGGCACAAAAAGCCTCCTCTGAAAGGTTCCAACATCCTCCCAACTCTATTGAAGTAAAATGTGATTTTTCTAACAGCTTTGCAGGTAGAAAAGAAGAAGAGAGGCAGAATGACAATAAAAAGATGACTGAGGAAGAAGTGGTTCCATGCAACCACCATGACAGAGGTTCGCATATTAGCCCGCCCAAGCGGAGGGGCGAATGTCCAACCTTTGATTACAGGGAGTTACCTTTTCCTCAAAGATTTAAGAATGTCAAATTAGATGAACAATTTCAAAAATTTTTAGAAATGTTTAAAAAGTTGACTGTGAATATTCCATTGGTAGAAGCTTTGTATAATATGCCGAATTATGGAAAATTCATGAAAGAAATGCTTTCTAAAAAGAAAAGTCTGAAAAAAGAAGTTTTTAATTTATCTGAGAGTAGCAGTACCATCATTTCTGGTAGGATACCCTCTAAGCAGAAAGACCCAGGGAGTTTTACTGTTCCCTGCACCATAGGAGAAGTATCTTTTGATAGGGCCTTGTGTGATTTAGGAGCAAGTATAAATTTGATGCCCTACTCTGTATACAGGAAGATTGGTTTATCAGGTATGACAGACACTGACGTCACTCTCCAGCTTGCTGATAGATCGATTACCCATCCGATGGGTGTTGTGGAGGACGTGTTGGTGAAAGTCAACAAATTCATCTTTCCTGTAGATTTCGTGGTACTGGACATGAAGGAGGACAAAGAAGTGCCAATTATCTTAGGCAGACCTTTCCTAGCCACTGGTAAGGCTGAGATTAGCGTGCATACAGGTAAGCTTACCTTGAACATTGATGATGAAAAAGTCGTGTTTAGTATTTTTGGCCAAGATGAATCTGTTTGTAGCTTGCATACATGTTTTTCTGTTGGGCCTGAATACTTGACTGATGACGATGAAGAGGTAGACTATAATCTTGGCCTAGGCTTAGGAGAAATGCTTGTCGATAATGTGAATTTTGATCATGATGCATATATGGATAATCCTCTGTTTGAAAATGATTTGGATCTGCCTGACTTCGAAAATGAATTAGACTTGCCTGCTTGTGAAAATGAAAGATCTGCAGTTGATGATTTACCTTCCTTTGAAAATGAATTAGAATTGCCTGAACTGAATAATTTTGATGATGATATTGAATTGCCTGACATTGAGCATAAACGAAAAAGGCATAAAAAAGACTGCTCGATAGATAATTTTGAGTCTGACCATGATTACAGTGAATCTATTGAGTCTGATCTTGACATTCCTGAATGCATGAATCCTGACAATGTGAATACTTTCTTTTCATGTCCTGATGATGTGTATAGAATAGAATCTGACCCAGAAGAACTTGAATCTGTGCATAGTATAGAATCTGATCCTAAAATTCTTGAATTCTTTAATTCTTCTGATGATGAGTCATATGATAGCTTAGTTGAATCATTTTTTAATTCTGAGTCTGAAGGATCTAATGAGCATGTATATATTTTTTCTGATGAATGGACTGGCATGATTGATAGGCCATCTCTAGATCCTAGACCAGTAGACATTATAACGTTTGATGACGCTATTAACAATTGTTTTGAAAATAGAGATTTAGAAAAGAGATTTGATGCAGCTGATTATTTTCTGAAATGTTATTATGAGAATCTCTTTAGTGAAGATGGGCCAGGAGAAAGTTTTTTTTCTCCCCTGTTTGTAGTATGCAATTCGGTGCGTGATTTCTTGCAGGGCCCGGAGGATGATGAAAATTTTTATTTTGAGCCTCCGTAAGCGTGCCGAGCCTAGTCTAGCTAAAGACGTTAAAGAAAGCGCTGCTTGGGAGGCAACCCAAGGATTAAAATAGTTAGTTGTTTTTGCGGTAAATAATTTTCTTTGCTCCGTGATCCAATTTTGTTTTGCAGGATCACCTTAGCAAATCCCAAAATTCCACATCTCCCATTTTTCATGGATCCAAAGGAAGAGGATGAAGCGCTCCTAGCTCAGGGAAGTCTCAGTATCCCTCTTTATGCTTTTCTGTTTTAAAAACATTGGGGACAATGTTTAGTTTAAGTTTGGGGGGGAGGCTTCCGCTGTGTTGAGCATATTTAAATTTTGTTGGATGCATGAATAGATAGCCATGATAGCCAAGGATGTGATTTTTGAAATTTTGGGAGAAAAATGGTTTATATGATTGTGGAATCTGGGAGCACGACAGAAATTGTGAAATTTTAAAATTTTTTTATACTTAGTTTTGATGTCTAAAGCATGCAATAGTCTTATCTAATGACGTCTTTGAAAATCTAGATTCTTATTATGGCTTTCAAAGTTGTTGTCACCCCGATAGGCTTAGTTTCTAATATCAGGAAGTTCATGCTTGATTGCTCTAAAGAACTAGGTAGGAAAAAATGCTATGCCTGCTGAGAGAAAAGCAAAAGCAACAAAAGAAAATGTGAGAAAAAAGAAAATCTGTTGAAAAAGAATTTTTTGCTTGCTCAAAAGAAAAAAAGCCTAGGGGTAAAAAGAGCTACCTGCGGTGTGATCAGTTAGGCCAACCAAGAATAAAATTCGGGTTAAGGGTCCCTGCACCGTAGTGTGAAAGCTAGTACCAATAGAAATCAAAATGCAAGTTTGGGGGAGGAGCAAACGAAAAAGAAAAGAAAAAGAAGAGAAAAAGAAAAATCATGTGAGAATTCTGCTCCCCCATGAAAAAAGAAAAGGATGACAGGCACCCTAGTTACTTTTTTTTGCATGATAGAAGGACTCCGAAGTATTAGGGGCTCTTAGCCAGTGTAGGGGGAAAACAAATGGAGAAAGCCATAAGACTAATCTAGGTTAGTAAAAGAATCAATAGATAAGTCTTGAGCATGCTATTCATTAATCTTAAGTTCAAACTAGTTTAAGATTTCTTCAAAAGTATGCGGTGCTTGCTTATTCCACTTGCATGTTTTCCATTCGATCCTAAGAATTCCAAAATCATTGAGGATTGAGCGATTCTATTTCATGCATCTTTAGAATTTATTTTGCTCGGGACTAGCAAAAGCTTAAGTTTGGGGGTGTGATAGCGAGCAGAAATGTCGCTATTTTAGTCTCAAATTATTAAGCTTTTTGGTGCTTTAATCGTGATTTTAATGAATATATTTAATGAATTCTGTTATTTTGTCTTTAGGAGCATAAATGATGAATTTGGGAGAAAAAGAGCCAAAATTGAAGGAATTATTGCCCAAATCAAAGTATGAAGCCCAAAGAAGACATCCATGAGGAAAAGTCCAAGAGAAATGAAGAAGAAGGCCCAAAAATCAGCCCAAAAGGAAGCTGATTTTCTGGAAAATCTGGACAGCGTCGAGACGCTTAGCAAGGCAGCGTCGCGACGCTGCCCTTTCTTGTTGCCCAAGCCGCGTGCGCAGCAGCGTCGCGACGCTTGGCAAGGCAGCGTCGCGACGCTACCCCTTTTCCAGGCCTATAAATAGGAGCCCTTGGTGCCTCATTTGGATCATCAATCAAATCATTACTCATTCATTCCTTTCTTTCCTTTCTTAAGACTCCTTTTT
The DNA here is from genome assembly GCA_036850905.1 of Luffa acutangula. Taxonomy (NCBI): domain Eukaryota; kingdom Viridiplantae; phylum Streptophyta; class Magnoliopsida; order Cucurbitales; family Cucurbitaceae; genus Luffa; species Luffa acutangula. Next base: position 25,319,252 of record CM072098.1, read on the forward strand.
TGGAGCCCCTCTCAAGGCTTTTGAGCCTTTTTGAGAGGGTTCTTCTAGTGGGAATTTTTGGAGAATTTTGGGGAGCAATTCTAGAGGCTCGAGGAGTAGTCAGCGGGGGCTCCAAGCGTCAGCAAGGGGTTTTTCGACGGTCAATTCCTTTTCCTTTATGCCTTTTATTATGCTTTCCCTTGTAATTATTGTGAATATTATGTGTAGCTAAACCCCAATTTGGGGTCTTGAAATGAAATGATAGTTGCAATATTGTTATAATTTCTTGTCTCTTGCCCATGTCCTAATTATTTGTATGGATGTGCTTAATGCTTTACTCAATCTGGCCAATTGTGTAATGATTCGATTCTTAATGGAAACTCGACGGAGAGAAATTAGGATAGATCATAATCCATGCAACTAGTTTAATTGCCCGTTGTGACACCGGGATTAGTTGATTAAACATAGATTCCTAAAATGAATCAGGGCGTAATAATTAATGATTTTTAATAGCGCTAAGGACACTTAGGTTGTTAAGATGAATTAATTACAATTAGGGGAAACCGACAGGAGAACCTATGTGATTAACGGAGATTCTAGGTTTATAATTAGTTGGGCAATGAGATAGGATAATTATAGCAATTATTTAGCTAATCATTGATTTTCAAGACCCCTCTTCCCATTTCAAGAAAAACTCTTTCTCCGTATTTTATTTCTGATTGATCAAATTTGTTTTCATTAAGTCATTTTAAATTAAATCTTTTTTCTTACATGAGCATAGTTCCTAAATATTATTTTGCCTAAGTATTTTCAGTGCTCAAGAGAATTTTAATTAATTGCTTAAGTTTCGCTTCGCCTCCCTGAGGATTCGATACTCGGAATACTTTCCGTTTTATATTACTTGCGGCCCGTGCACTTTGCGGTCATCAGACCCTTTACTGGAAAAGGTTACAGAGCCAAAGAACCCTTAGAGTTAATACATTCGGATCTATGTGGTCCAATGAATGTAAAAGCTCGAGGAGGGTACGAATATTTCATCTCATTTATAGATGATTCAAGATATGGTTACTTGTACCTAATGGAACATAAGTCTGAAGCCCTTGAAAAGTTTAAGGAGTTTAAGGCTGAAGTTGAAAACCTATTAGGTAAATCTATTAAAGTACTTCGATCTGATCGAGGAGGGGAGTATATGGATCAAAGATTCCAGGATTATATGATAGAACATGGAATCCAATCTCAACTCTCAGCCCCTGGTACACCTCAGCAGAATGGTGTGTCAGAAAGGAGAAATAGAACCTTGTTAGACATGGTTCGATCAACGATGAGTTATGCTCAATTGCCTGGCTCGTTTTGGGGGTATGCAGTAGAGATTGCAGTATACATCTTGAACAATGTTCCTTCGAAAAGTGTTTCTGAAACACCTTTCGAATTGTGGAAGGGGCGTAAACCTAGTTTGCATCACTTTCGCATCTGGGGTTGTCCAGCACACGTGCTTGTGACAAATCCTAAGAAACTGGAACCTCGTTCAAAACTGTGCCAATTTGTTGGTTACCCTAAAGAAACGAGAAGTGGTTATTTCTACGACCCACAAGAAAATAAGGTGATTGTATCGACAAACGCCACTTTCTTAGAGGAAGACCACATGAGAGATCATAAACCACGTAGCAAAATAATATTAGAAGAAGCTACTGAAGAATCATCAAGAGTTGTTGATGAAGTTGGACCTTCAACAAGGGTTGATGAAGGAACTAGTTCTTCAGATCCATCCCTTCCATCTCAAACTTTGGGAATGCCTCGACGCAGTGGGAGGGTTGTATTACAACCTGACCGCTACTTGGGTTTAATTGAAACTTAGGTTGTCATAACTAATGATGGCATTGAGGATCCATTGTCCTATCGACAAGCAATGAAGGACGAAGATAAGGATGAATGGGTCAAAGCCATGAACGTGGAAATGGAGTCAATGTACTCCAATTCTGTATGGGAACTTACAGATCTACCAAATGGGGTAAAACTCATCGGGTGCAAATGGATCTATAAGAGAAAAAGAGATGCAGCTGGAAAGGTACAAACCTTCAAAGCTAGACTAGTGGCAAAGGGTTATACCCAAAAGGAAGGGGTTGACTATGAGGAAACCTTTTCTCCTGTGGTCATGTTAAAGTCCATAAGAATTCTCTTATCTATAGCCACATATTATGACTATGAAATATGGTAAATGGACGTCAAGACTGCCTTTCTAAATGGTAATCTTGAAGAGAATATCTTCATGTCTCAACCCGAAGGGTTCATAGCCCAAGGTCAGGAACAAAAGGTTTGTAAGCTCAATCGATCCATTTATGGATTGAAACAAGCGTCCATATCATGGAACATTAGATTTGATATTGCAATCAAATCTTTTGGCTTTGACCAAAACGTTGATGAGCCTTGTGTGTACAAGAAAGTCAACAAAAGGAAAGTAGCTTTTCTAATACTTTATGTAGACGATATCCTACTCATTGGGAATGATGTAGGATACCTCACTGACATTAAGAAATGGCTACCAGCCAAATTCCAAATGAAAGATCTGGGAGAGGCTCAATACGTTCTGGGAATCCAAATCATTAGGGATCGTAAGAACAAAACGCTAGCTCTGTCTCAAGCAACGTATATTGACAAGATGTTGTCTCGATATTCGATGCAAAAGTGCAAGAAGGGACTACTACCCTTCAGACATGGGGTACACCTGTCTAAGGAACAGTCTCCTAAGACACCTCAAGAAATTGAGAACATGAGACACATTCCCTACGCCTCAGTTGTGGGTAGCTTAATGTATGTTATGCTCTGCACTAGGCCTGACATATGTTATGCAGTGGGAGTAATCAGTAGGTATCAGTCTAATCCAGGGTTGGACCACTGGGGAGCGGTTAAGAACATCCTCAAGTATCTTCGGAGAACGAGGGACTACATGCTTGTGTATGGAGCTAAGGATTTGATTCTTACTGGATACACTGACTCTGACTTTCAAGCTGATAAGGATTCATGGAAATCCACATCAGGGTCAGTATTCACCCTCAATGGAGGAGCAGTAGTGTGGAGAAGTATCAAACAAGGATGCATAGTAGACTCAACCATGTAGGCTGAGTATGTAGCAGCTTGCGAAGCAGCTAAGGAGGCAGTATGGCTTAGAAAGTTCTTGACTGATTTAGAAGTGGTTTCGAATATGAACGTGCCCATAACACTATACTGTGACAACAGGGGGGCTCTAGCCAACTCAAAAGAACCTCGAAGCCACAAACGGGGTAAACACATCGAGAGGAAGTATCACCTGATACGGGAGATTGTGCAAAGAGGAGATGCGATCGTCATTAAGATTGCCTCTGAGCACAACATCGCTGATCCATTTACGAAGGCTCTCACGGCTAAAGTGTTTGAGGGTCATCTCGAGGATCTAGGTCTACGAGATATGTATGGCATCTAATCTAGGGCAAGTGGGAGAAATGTATAATGGGTATAAGGATGCCCTAGTTCATTGTATTATTTTTAATATACATGACATTTCCAGCTATAGATTATTGCATTTACATCCCACTAACTAGTGTTTTAGTTCAAGTGGGACTTTGTTGGGTTTTATGCCCTAAAACTCGTAGATAGTGAATGTAACCGTTGACCGGATATTAATGAAATAATATTGATATATTTTTTCCATTAATTGTTATTAGTTATTTTATATTTGTCTTTGCCTAATAATAACCCTAATCCAATAAACTAGACATCCAAGGTTGTAATATGAGTCTTGAACTATATGTAGCGACATATGGGATCATTGTTCAAGAAACAGCCTAAAGGGTCTATAGTATAGGGATAAGACTGGGTGCCTTATCCTGGTGACACTATGGATACGGCCAACTTTGTATTTGATACAAACGCTGCGATCCAACGCGTTCGTGTAGGAGACATGTGAGTGGGGGTATCCTATGCAATGAGTTTGCATAAGACCGGACCGCGAAATAGTAACAACTGGTTATAACACCGTTAACTAGTTGGTTTTCTATTTCAATAGGACGACCTAGACAACTTAGTCTTAATCCTGAGTGGATTATGGACTCCTGCTCATGAGAGATTGTCCTTTGATTTGTATGGGTGAGAGTGGCCAATAAGTCGACTCAATAAGCCTACCACTTTGGGACAAGACCGAATGGGGAGCTGGGAACATAATCGTACAAGATGGAATTCACTCCTTCCCGACTTTAGGGTAGCAGATGAGTGTTCCCTTAAGTGGTTACTCCGAGTCTTGAACAAAGGGCCCTACCCTCTCAATGGCACGAGAGGGTTTTTCTGTTTGATGGTTGGACCACAAACAGGTTGTTCATTAGAAGAGAATTGGTACTTAAGGAAATAGAGGTAACCAAGGGGTAAAACGGTAATTTGACCCAGCTGGTGTTACGGACACTCGTGAAGGACTAAATAGTCGATATTGGTCTAGATCCGTGGACACAGAAAATATGTCTGCAGTGAGAAGAGTGCAACTGTGAGTCTATAGTGTAATGTACACACAATTAACGAATATTGATTAATGTGGTTAATGAGTTTGACCAATTAATCTCACATCGTTGGAGCTTCTGATCTGCAGGTCCATTAGGTCCCACTGGTAGCTCGTAAAGTAATTTAAGGCAACTAAGTAATAAAAGTAAATTGAAAATGTTCAATTTATTAAGGGAAACAAATATAATATATATTGATATATTATTATGAGAGAAATTAATATTTGAAAAGTTCAAATATAAATTTATGGAAGTTTGAAAGAGTTCAAATAATGAATTAATTAATTTAAGGCCTAAAATGTGTTTCGACAAATTAATTAATTCTAGGCCGGGAATTAAATATGTGATATTTAATTGGTGGTTAATTAATTAAAGAATTCATTAACCGAGAATTAATCAATTATGGAAATAATTAATCACTTAAGGAAGTGATTAATCATTTGTGGAAATGATCTAATCACTTATGGAAGTAATTAGTCATTTGTGGAAAAGATTAATCAATTATGGAATTGATTGATCATTATTGATTAATTAAGGAATAAGATTGAATCAATTTTGTAAAAGATTGATTTAATTGAATATTTTATTCATGGCCTCTCTTCTATAAATAGAACACTAGACCTAATTGGTCATGACACTTGACATTCTTGCTCTTGCTCTTAGACTCTAAAAGACAAGACCTAGAATTATCTCTAGCCTCCCTCTTAGAGAAAGACTCCCACAAGTCTTTTTCCTCCTAGACTTAGAGACATACCGGTGTAACCTCTGTGGTTATTGTTTCATTCAAAGAAGGAATTTTCAGCGAAGAAAATCAAAGGCGGCTGCTGCATTTTCGTGCGTGGAGCGTCGTTGGCGAAGAACGGTCAAGTCTTCAACGAAGGTATGTGACGGTTCTTTCCCTTTTCTTTAGAATAGCATAAAAATAAATTTAGATTTATTTTTAAGAATGTTTAAACTGAATTTCCAGCAACTTTAAAAGGAGTTTAAAGTTTAATTGAGTTTTCGTAACGGTATTTTAATGTTAATTAATATACGGCGTAAGGTCCAATCGATGCGCTTTGCGTGGGGACTTTTATTCCCTTCAGTTACTTGTTGGAGAAATCTTTTGCCTTTTTCTTTGAGTTTCAGTAGTTTTAAATAATTTGTGATTTAAAAGTTCTTTGTTTTCGATTGGTCTTAATACATACAAGTTATTTTCTAATTTGGCTTAACAAATAAGTACACCATTCTTATAAATGAGCGCTTCATTCATATCAAAAGTAATTGTATACGATTGTTCAATCAAACATGAAATAGAAATTAAGTTCCTCTTAATCTTGGGAACGATTAACAAACTTTCTATAAGTAAGAATCTATTTCTGAAAAATAACTTCACAGCTCCCACTACTTTAGCTGAAATGACTTCTCCAGTTCCGACCCTAAGTGTCATTTCCCCATCGTTCAACTGTCGAAAGGAATTATTTTCCTGAAAAGAAGAGCAAACATGATTAGTTGCTCCTGAATCCTCCGTTAAGACGAACCGCAGATCATCGACTACAAGAATCGTATTCAAGTTCGACTTCCACGTAGCGTAATTTTCGCCGGTTAATTTTCATTTTTAAGCAGAGAGACAATTAAGGAAGACATTGTTGAAATTTAAACAAACAATGACCGTATTAGTTATCTTTGCCTTAACCCATCATACAAGCAAACAAATGCACACAATCCAATCAATTTAGCAAAACAGGCAATCACAGAACCCTAAAACTATTGATTTAGTTTTGCAACGATGTTTCAGAGGTTTAGAATATCAGCCACCGAAGGGTGATCAGGCACTCCTCCTCTTAAATGAGACATCTCTCAGCTAATTCTAATTCCAGAATAACTCATATTCCTATAGACATTAGCCACCGTTGTTCGGTCAAGGATTTGTTAACACTTTTAACTCATCCTTGTAAGTGTAACCCTCCCACTTTCAAATCTCAGAGGCACGCACCAACAGGCTACCGAAGGAAAAGACAACTGTTGGTGATTAGCCTTAGAGCTCCTATCCTATTCAGGAGTTCATGATGTTCTGAATCTTATGATCAGGCCCTCCAAAGGGATGGTTGCGCCAGGACAACCTGCAGGCGGATCATAGGACTCTCACGATATGAACTATGGGCGGAGACTGAGGGATACGTTGACACGTGTCCCGCTCCCACTTACTCTAGACATTGTTCCCATTCACCTTGATATTGATTCATGCAAACACTTTCCGAAGGGAGGTCGCTCCTAAGGCGACTCGAAGCCGAGCATGAATCACACGTTGTGAATATAGGGACGTAGGAGCAAAACTTGATTTAAATCTCGTTTGGTAATTTTCCTCCCATTGAAAATGTCCTAAGGTTAATATAGGGTTGTTTAACTTAGATAGTATTCGACTAAGTCAATCTATCTAAGTTTGATCCTATTATAACAATTATGGAAAGGATTCAACTGCAATCTTTTGGGTGAATTAAACTTCTTTTAATAAACCCAACATTGCAAGTCAACATTACTATGGTTAATTCAACTCAATGTTTGGGTCAGTTCCCAAGTAGGAGGTGTTCCGTAAACCGTCAACTTAAATACCCCCAACCTTAGACAGAACTTCACCGAGAGAGTTCCCTTATAACCTCAGTAATGTAAGGTCTTTACTCTAAAGATTGCATTAAACACTTTTAATAAACCTAGTGACATTGCATGCTAACATTTAACTATGATTAATTCAACTCCGGTATTCCAGGTCAGTTCCCAAGTAGGAGGTGTTCCGTAAACCGTCAACTTAAATACCCCCAGCCTTAGACAGAACATTATCGGTGGAGTTCCCGTATAATCACAGCAATGTTTTTCCTACTTAGTCAATTAAAACTATTTTAATTCCAAGTAAGAAAGGATTCTAATCCTATTAGAAACTGATCTAGGTCTAATTAATTTTAAACAATTTAAAATTAATCCAATTAATCCTATGATCTTATGTTTGCATGCAAATCTTGATTATAGATTGACGGTTTCTAATCATTAATATTAAAGAACTATTTAAAATTTTTAATGATTAATCCTATAATCAAGAATCTAGGGTTTAATCCATTTAACAATCTCATTCAAATTAAAAAATTAAACCACACTAATTGCATGAATAATATAACAATTATATTATTAACTATGGATGTTTCATGCTTCATGAAATTTTGATTTTCTTTTAATATAACAATTATAACCTAATCAAGAAAATCAATTAAGCATGCTTCATTCATCACATTAGACATAACTATTTATATTAAATTTAAGTAATGACATGCTTCATGCTTTCCAATTTTTCATATAATTAATATACACTTATATTAAAAATATGAAAACAATTCCATGCATTTAAACATACATTATAACAATTTATAATATATAAAAAATGCATGAGCATGTTTATAACCTAAGGTGGGATTAAATATTCTATATGACATCCATAAAGCATATAAATAGCAATTGAACCGGTTAGTTTTGGCCCCTAGGATAAAATAAAGCATTAAATTACAATAATTTTAGCTAAACTACATCCTAAAATCCTTCTGCAACTCCAAAACATGGTCTAGATAGCACGAACCGGCCTCCAAAATCACGAACCATGCTAAAAATTGGCTGAACCGGACCAAATAGGTCCCTGCCTAGCCGAACCGATCCGAACCGGACCGTCCACCAGCTTGAATCGTGCCTGTTGAAGCCCTAACGCGCGCCGCCATCGTGACAGCGTCGAGACGCTATCAACACAGCATCCCGACGCTGTGCACTTTCCTTAGCTGAGCGCCTGCGGTATCGAGACATCGTCGAGACGCTGTTGGAGTAGCGTCCCGGCGCTGTTGCGTCTGGAAGCAATTTCTGGGCAGAAACAACACGATTTCTTCGGTTTTGGCCTCGATTTCAGCGGTGATTGCTCCGATTTTCATCTCATAAAAACCTATTCTAGACCCGGACTTACATAGGACTCGATTTTACATAATATACCCAAAACACCAGGCCTTACATGATCAAAATCAAATAAAAATAAAACCTATGGCCATAAAATTAACCTAAACAGTTCAACGCAAACCGAACATACATTATGCATAAATCCCACCTATTAGAGCCTATCACAACTTTTAATATTAATTAATAGGGACAACGATGGCTTTGATGCCGATTGAAGGGAATAAAAGTCCCCACGCAGCGGAAGCGCATTGATTGGACCTTACGCCGTATATTAATTAACATTAAAATACCGTTACGAAAACTCAATCAAACTTTAAAACACACTTTAAAGTTGCTGGAAAATCAGTTTAAACATGCTGAAAAATAAATCTAAATTTATTTTCATGCTTTTCTTAGAAAAGGGAAAGAACCGTTACAAACCTTCGTTGTAGACTTGACCGTTCTTCGCCAACGACGCTCCAACGAACAAAACACAGCAGCCTCCTTTGAGTTTCTTCGCTGGAAAATCCTTCTTGAATGACATAATAACCACAGAGGTTACACCGATATGTCTCTAAGTCTAGGAGGAAAAAGACTTGTGGGAGTCTTTCTCTAAGAGGGAGGCTAGAGAGAATTCTAGGTCTTCTCTTGAGAGTCTAAGAGAAAGAGCAGAGTGTCATGGACCAATTAGGTCTAGTGTTTTATTTATAGAAGAGAGGTCATGAATAAAATATTCAATTAAATCAATCTTTCCAAAATTGATTCAATCTTATTCCTTATTTAATCAATCATGATCAATCAATTCCATAATTGATTAATCTTTTCCACAAATGACTAATTACTTCCATAAGTGATTAGATCATTTCCATCAATGATTAATCACTTCCTTAAGTGATTAATTATTTCCATAATTGATTAATTCCCGGTTAATGAATTTTTTAATTAATTAACCACCAATTAAATATCATATATTTAATTTCCAGTCTTGAATTAATTAATTCGCCCAAATAGATTTTAGGCCTTAAATTAATTAATTCATTATTTGAACTCTTTCAAACTTCCATAAATTTATATTTGAATTTCTTCAAATATTTATTTGTCTCATAATAATATATAAATATATATTATATTGTTTCCCTTAGTAAATTGAACTCTTTCAATTTACATTTATTACTTAGTTGCCTCAAATTACTTTATGAGCTGTCAGTGGGACCTAATGGACCTACAGATCAGAAGCTCCAACGATGTGAGATTAATTGGTCGAACTCATTAACCAAATTAATCAATATTCGTTAACTGTGTGTACATTCCACCATAGACTCACAATTGCACTCTTCTCACTGCAGACATATTTTCTGTGTCCACTAATATAGACCAATATCGACTAGTTAGTCCTTCACGAGTGTTCGTAACACCAGCTGGGTCAAATTACCGTTTTACCCCTAGGTTACTTCTATTTCTTTAAGTACTAGTTCTCCTCTAATGAACAACCTGTTTATGGTCCAACCATCAAACAGAAAAACCCTCTCGTTCCATTGAGAGGGTAGGACCCTTTGTTCAAGACTCAGAGTCTCCACTTAAGTGAACACTCATCTGCTTCCCTAAAGTCGGGAAGGAGTGAATTCCATCATGTACGATTATGTTCCCAGCTCCCCACTCGGTCTTCTCCCAAAAATGGTACGCTTATTGAGTCAACGTATTGGCCACTCTCACCCATACAAATCAAAGGACAATCCCTCATGAGCAGGAGTCCATAATCAACTCAGGATTAAGACTAAGTTGTCTGGGTCGTCCTAGTGAAATAGAAAACCAACTAGTTAACGGTGTTATAACCAGTGGTTACTATTTCGCAGTCTGGTCTTATGCAAACTCATTGCATAGGATACCCCCACTCGCATGTCTCCTACACGAACGCGATGGATTATAACGTTTATATCAAATACAAAGTGGGTCGTATCCATAGTGTCACCAGGATAAGGCACCCAGTCTTATCCCTATACTATAGACCCTTTAGGTTGTTTCTTAAACAATGATCCCATATGTCACTACATATTGTTCAAGACTCATATTACAACCTAGGATGTCTAGTTTATTGGATTAGGGTTATTTTAGGCAAAGATAAATATAAAATAACTAATAACATTTAATGGAAAAATATATCAATGTGATTTCATTAATATACGGTCAATGGTTTTCAACGGTTACATTCATTATCTACGAGTTTTAGGGCATAAAACCCAACATAGGAGTGGTAAGCCACTAGAGGAAAGAAAAGAGCCTAGTAAACCCAGGATATAGAAAAGAATTGTGATAAAAATGTTGTTGTTGAGAAAGAGTTGGAGACTGGTCAAGGTGTTGGAGGTAGCAATAATGATGATGGAGCATCTGGTTCTATTCCAGATGTGGAACCACCTTATGTGTCGCCCCCACCTTATGTACCACCTCTACCTTTTCCACAAAGGCAAAGGCCTAAGAATCAGGTTGGTCAATTTAAGAAGTTCTTAGAGATTCTTAAGCAATTGCATATAAATATCCCTTTAGTAGAATCTATAGAGCAAATGCCTAATTATGCTAAATTACTTAAGGACATTATAACTAAAAAGAAGAGGTTGGGTGAGTTTGAAACCGTATCTCTTCCTGAGGAATGTAGTGCTATTCTTAAGAATGGGTTACCAACCAAGGTTAAGGATCTAGGATCATTTATTATACCTGTGTCAATAGGTGGAAAAGAGTTAGGTAGAGCACTCTATGATTTAGGTGCAAGCATTAACCTTATGCCTCTTTCGGTCTATCGAAAGCTAAGTATTGGTGAAGCTAGGCTACCACAGTCACACTCCAACTAGCTGATAGGTCCATCACATATCCTGAGGGTAAAATTGAGGATGTCTTAGTAAAAGTAGATAAATTCATATTTCCTGTTGATTTCATTATCTTAGAGTATGAGGCTAATAAAGATGTCCCAATTATTCTTGGCCGTCCATTTTTGGCTACTGGTAGGCCATTGATAGATGTTCAAAAAGGGGAATTAACAATGAGAGTTTATAATGAGGAAATGAAATTTAATGTGTTTAAGGCCATGAAGTATCCAGACGAAATGGATGATTGCTCTTTCATTATGATTATGGAGAACACAATTGTTGAGACAAAAATACAGGATTCGGCAAAAAAACATTTGGATTATGGAGAACACAATTGTTGAGACAAAAATTGTTGCTCTTTTATTTTATGCATGCAATTTTGTTTAATTCTTTCAATTACTTGATCACTAATTGAATGATTTAAGTGTTGAATCTAACTCGGGAGAGAGAATTTGGCCTAAGACTTACCTTGTTTAATTGCATGACTAGAGTAGAAATTCCAAGTTTGTGACGGGATTTGGAATCACTTTAGAAGCATAACAAGGACTGAACCGAATAATGTCTTGCATGTTAATGAACTTAGATAGGGATATCAAGTAGGTTTATATGCATGAGAATCAATTATACTCGAGAGAGGTAATCGTGATAAAAGTTTCCTTGGCTTGTAGAATAATTGCACGGTCAATTCATTCCTATTAATCAATCCTCAATCTTAATCAATGAAATCAATTCCCTAAGAGTCTTTCCATTTGAATCTCCACTTTTATTTTTATGCTTTTAGTCTTTATTTTTATCTTTATCATTGAGTTTTGCTCCCTAAATAAAATTGAACAAAATTATTCGCGGTGCTTAATTTGCTAGAAAACCAATCCAGAGGACGACACTCGTTTTACACGAAAACACTATATTATTACTTGAACCGTACACTTGCGGTAAGAAAATTGTGCATCATATATATATATATATATATATATATATATATATAAGAATTTTCATGAAAAAATGATAATATGAATACATTAAAAAAAATATTGCAATGTGTAACTTTTAGAAATTTATTAAAATAAGGCAAAAGCGAGCATAGTTCAGCGGTAATTAGCATGTACCCTCGACCAAGAGGTCAGAGATTTGAATTCTCCCACCTCCAAATGTTGTTGTACTAAACAAAACTATTTTCTCTTATTTTTAATTTAAAACTACAATATTTCATGTGCAATGCACGTGTTTCACGACTAGTCTCTATAAAGAAGGATAATGAGAAAAAAAACATGGTTGTCAAGGGAGAAGAGAGTGGGGACTTACTGGAGCGGCGACGACAACTTTCCGACAACTGTTCGACTCTTTTGCAGCAGCACAAGCAGACGACAAGGAAAAGGAAAGAGATCTCACCAAGGGAAAAAAAAGGAAAAGGAGAGATAATTGTTAAGGAAAGAGAGGGAAAGAGAAGAGAGAAATAAATTAAAGTGATGATAATTTTCCCTCTCAAAATCTTTTTCACTCGCACGCTCCCAGTTTTTATTTTGATTTTTTTTTAAACTTTTTCTTTCATAGCCTTTTTTGGGAAATTCTATATTATAAAGCTATTAAAAAAAGGTCTTTTTGTTTTAGTGAAACATACCATCGTTGTCGTCTCTGAAATATCAAGAACGACTTTTTTGATTTTATAGGGACCAAGCGTCAACAATTGGGACACCACCAATTGATCTTTCCCGCTATGACTCTGAGATTAGGAACGTAGTTGTGGGACTACATAATCTTGAATGGGAAAAACTCTAGAGAGAAAAGTCTCCATACAGTTCTTGGGTTGAGAGAATATGAGAAGGAGACTAGAGAGAATGCAAGAGTGCATTCTTGTGGCCTTATGTTGTATTACCTAAACCCTAGGTTTAGTGTTCTATTTATAGGAGAAAGGTCATGAATAAAATATCCATTTAAAATAATCACTGATTTAATCTTTTTCATAATTAATCAATTTCATAACCAATCAATTTCATAATTGATTAATCTTTCCATAAATGATTGATCACTTCCAAAATGATTAAATCATTTCCATAAAGATTAATTACTTCCATAAGTGATTAATCATTTCCACAATTGATTAATTTTCAATTAATTAATTCTTTAATTAATTAATCACCAATTAAATATCATATATTTAATTTCAGACCTTCTATTAGTTAATTAATTAGTTACCCAATTAAATATCACATATTTAATTTCAGGCCTTCATTTAATTAATTCTATAATATGAATCAAATTCATATTAAAATTTTAACTCCTTCATCTTATATCCTATAAATCTAATATGAATCAAATTCATATTAATATTTGAACTTCTTCAAATATTTATTTCTCTCATAATTTATAGTTTAATTAAATCACATTTAATTAGACTAAGTTGAATAATTAATTAATTAATTTACTAATTAAATATCATATACTTAATTAGTCATATATTGGAACTTCTTCAAATATATAATTCTCTCAATTAATAAAGTTTAATCACAAATTAAACTTTATATTATAATGTATCACCATACATTATATTAATTGTATCTCATACTATTAATTTGATTCCCATAACGAATTTGAAGAATTCAAATTCTTTTCAAGATAAATTTTTCCTAATTACTCTTTACGAGCTACCAGGGGGACCTACTGGACCTATAGATCAGAAACTCCAATGATATGAGGTTAAGTGATTAAACTCATTAATCATGTTAACCAATATTCATTAATTGTGGGTCATTCCAGTAAAGACCCACAACTGAACTCTTCTCACTGTAGAACATTTCTGTGTCCATGGATATAGACCTCTACTGGTAAGTCAATCCTTCATGAGTGTCCGTAATCACAGTTGGGTTAAATTACCTTTTTACCCCTGTGTTACATCTGTCTCCTTAAGTACCAGTGCTCCTCTAATGAACAACATGTTTATGGTCCAACCATTAAACAGAAAATCCCTCTCGGGCCAGTGAGAGGGCTGGATCCCTTTGTTCAAGTCCCGGAGTCACCACATAAGGGAACACTCATCTACTTCTCCTAGAAGTGGGAAGGAGTGAATTCCTTCTTGTGTTGTCATGTCCCCAGTCTCCCACTTGGTCTTGTCCCCAAAAAGGAAGGCATATTGGGTCGGCGTATTGGCCACTCTCACCCATGCTAATCAAAGGACGATCTCTCATGAGAAGGAGTTCATGACACACTCAGGATTAAGACTGAGTTACCTAGGTCATCCTATTGAAACAATAACCTAACTACTTAACGGTGTTATATCTAGTGGTTTGTGTTAGCGAGCAAAATTGTCACTATTTTAGTCCCAATTTATTAGGCTTTTTTGTGCTTTAATTGTGTTTTTATTTAAAATATTTAATGAATTTTGTCATTTGGTCTTTAGGAGCAAAGTTGAGGAAATTGGTGAAAAAAATGCCCAAAAGGAAGCCATTCAAGCCCAATTTCCATGCTTGGGTCAAGGGGAGTCAAAAGAGGTCAACCATGAAGAAAAAGGTCCAAAAAGAATTGAAGTTGGCCCAAGAAAAGAAGCCCAATCTGCTGTTGGAAGTTCTGAAAATCGCTTAGCGTCGAGATAAGGCGCCCCTTAGTGCCTCATTTTACCATCAATCATCATATTCTTCCATTCCTTTCTTGCTTCCTTGGCTCCTTTGGGAGCCTCTCTCAAGGCTTTCTAGCCTTTTTGAGAGTTTCTATAGTGGGAAATTTTTGGAGAATTTTGGAGAACATCCTAGGAGCCTCAAGGAGTGTTCGGCGGGGCTCCGAGCGTCAGCGAAGGGGTTTTTCGACTGTCAATTCCTTTCCTTTTATTATGCTCTTAATTATGTTTTTCATTGTAAATTTTGTGAATATTTTAGCTAAGTGTAGCTAAACCCCAATTTGGGGTCTTGAAATGAAATTATAGTCAAAATGTTGTTATAATTACCTGTCTCTTGCCCTTTTTCCTAATTATTTGTATGGATGTGCTTAATGCTTTATGCAATCTGGCCAATTGTGTATTGATATGATTCTTAATGGAAACTCGACGGAGAGAAATTAGGATAGATCGTAATCCATGCAACTAGTTTAATTGTCTGTCGTGACAATGGGATTAGTTGATTAAACTTAGATTCCTAAAATTAATCAGAGCGTAATAATTAATGAATTTTAATGGCGCTAAGGACACTTAGGTTGTTAAAATGAATTAATTACAATTAGGGGAGACCGACAGGAGAACCTATGTGATTAAGAGAGATTCTAGGATTATAATTAGTTGGGCAATGAGATAGGATATTTATAATGAATGTTTAGCTAATAATTGATTTTCAAGACCCCTCTTCCCATTTAAAAAACTCTTTCTCCATATTTTATTTTTGTTCGATTGATCAAAGTTTCTCTTTAATTGCTTTGATTTTTAAATTTCTTTGATTGCATGATCTAGTCCCTAAATATTATTTCGCCTAAGTATTTTTAGTGCTCAGAGAATCTTTGCTTGCTTAAATTTCGTTTCACCTCCCTGTGGGTTCGATACTCGTTATTACCTACCGTTTTATATTACTTGTGACGACCCGTGCACTTGCGGTAATCGTTTGTCGTAGTCAACAAGTTTGCTATTTCATGGTACAGTCTTATGCAAACTCATTGCATAGGACACCCCCGCTTGCATGTCTACTACATGGACGATTTGGATCAATACGTCTATATCAAATAAAAAGCGGGTCGTATCACATAGTGTTACCAGGATAAGGTACTCAACATTATCCTTGTACTATAAACCTTTTAGGTTGTTACTAGAACATCGATCCCCCTATGTCCCCACATACTAGTTCAAGTTACATACAAAAAACCTTGGATCTTGTTTATTGGATTTGGGTCAAATTGTGCAATATTTAACAATAACACTTTATTGTAGAAACTCAATAACACTTTATTGAAACAAGTATACAATTTGTTTACATTCACTGTCTACGAGTTTTGTTTACATTCACTATCTATGAGTTTTAGGGCATAAAACCCAACAAACTCCCACTTGAACAAAAACTCTAGTTTAGTGGGATGTACAATAATCTATACAGCAGCGGGTGTATAAATACATGTATAAAACATATACAATGTACAAATACAATAAACTAGGGCATCATTATACTCATTCCATAATGGTATCACTATGTCCATCCCATAATGGTATTACTATACCCATTACATTTCTCCCACTTGCCCTAGATTTCATCTTTATACATAACTCATAGACCTAGACTTTCTAGATGACCCTCATACACTTTAGCTGAGAGAGCCTTCGTGAATGAATTAGCAATATTCCATTCAATTCAATGTGCCTGCTTGTCTTGGGCTACGAGTTTCTTTTGAATTTGCCACTATAAAGTGTGATGGGTAAGTTCACATTTGGAACACATTCCAAATCAATCAAGAACTTCTTAAGTCATACAGTCTCTATCGCTGCTTCACAAGTAGCTATATTTTCGGCCTATATGGTCAAGACTGTAACTATGTCATACTATAGCTCATTCGTAAAGATTGACCATAGATGTTGAAGTAGATTTCCTTAAATCCTTATCAGTCTTAAAGTCCATGTCAGTGTATCCTGTAAGGATCAAATCCTTAGTCCCATACATGAGCATATAGTTCCTTGTTCTCCTAAGATACTTGAGAATATTCTTAACAGTTTTCCAGTGATAAAAACTTGGATTAAATTGATACTTACTGACAATCCCTACTGCATGGGGCATTCGTCTCATGTCCTCAACCTCTTGATGTGTCTTAGGAAACAGTTTCTTAGACAAAAGAATTCCATGTCTGAAAGGTAGTGAACCCTTCTTGGAATTCTGATGTGGAATTTTCCTACCGCAAGCGCACGGGTCAAGTAATAATAAATTGATTTTGCAATCGAGTGTCGTCCTCTAGATTGGACTTTTAAGTTAGATTAACTACCATGAATATTCTTGTTCAATTTTATTTAGGGACCAAAAAGTAGTGAATTTTAGAAACTAAGGTAATGCAAATTAAAGAAGAGAAATTCAATTGAGAGAATACTTAGGGCATTGATTTTGTCAATTTAATCTAGGATTGATTTTAGGGAATGAATTATAACGCACAATAGTTTTATGAGTCTAAGAACCTTTAATCACAACTACCTCTCCCGAGTATAATTGATTCTCATGCAAATTAACTAACTTTATTTCCCTATTTAAGTTCTTTAATATGCAAGGCATTTAGTTTTTTTTTACCAATTCTAAAGTTACTCTAAATTCCGTCACGATTTTAGAAATCCTACTTTAGTCATGCAATCTTAATTAAGTCTATGCTAAATCTCCTCTCCCGAGCATGACTCAACACTTAGATCATTCAACTAATGGCCAATTAATTGAAAGCATTAAATTAAGAATGCAAACATAAAACAATTGTACAAATTCAACCCATAAATCAATCCATAAACTAAAAAGACTACATCAATCCCTAAGTAACAAACTTAGCTATTAATACATGGCATTACAAGATAAACTAAGCATGAAAAAGTCATTAAAAACTAACTAAAGTAAAAGGGAAAGAAGATTAAACACTAGGTGGCCGAGACCGCACGTCCCCATCACGATCTCCACGAACAAAGTCTTCAATCCCACTCTCCACCACTTGCTTCAGCTTCCAAAGAGGGTTTTTCTCTCTGTTTTCGGCTCAAAATCTCCCAAAAGAAGTCCCCCAAAAAGCCTTAATCGCAAAATATAAATAGGGAAAATTTTGGTCGTAGCATCACGACGCTGTCACGAAATTACGAATTTGGAAATTTGCTACCGAGAGCGTCGCGACGCTATGATTTTTTTTTTTAAGATTGAAAACTCCAAATATAGAATGTCAGCATCGAAACACCTAAAGAGCAGCGTCTCGACGCTGGTCTACGGATGGACCTATCTTCAATCTTCCAACTTTGATTCTTTTTCATTCTTTGGCTTCTTTTCGCATCCCGAACATCCAATTGGCTCAAAACTATATTTCCTACAAATACAACACATAAATGCATAATTTTGGCCGATAAATTATAAAAACTAGCTAAATTAATTAGGGAAAATTAGCTAGTTATGTTCGCTATCAAATTCTGCATCTTATATCTAACTAACATTTTGTACATATAAGACACTTGAGACAAGGCTAACTTTTTGTTCATACGGTTCCTAACAATTTGGATCCCAAGAACAAACTCAGCTTCTTCCAAATTTTCATTTGGAAATGAGCTGCTAGCTCATTTTACTAGTCAGTAAGATAACCCACATCATTTCCAATGACTAGGATATCAATCATATACAACACGGATAAAGCTATTGAACTATTGACGATATTCTTGTTAAGACAAGATTCATCGATGTTCTGATCAAAGCCAAAATATTTGATCAAAGTATCAAATCTTATATTCCAAGATCGAATTTCTTAGGTCAATCCAGAAATGGATCACTTAAGCTTGCAAACCCTTTTGCTTTTGATCTTGCTAAATGAACCATTCTGGTTGAGATATGTAGATACTCTTCTCAAGATTACCATTCAAAAGGGTAGTCTTTACATCCATTCAAAATGGACAAGAGTTTTAACAGACTTCAGCATGACGACAGGAGATAAGGATTCCTTACAGTCCCCTGTTTCTAGGTATAACCCTTTGCCACAAGTCTAACGATAATATTACGTCTCGCTTCTTCTTGTAGATTAATTTCCAATCCATAGGCGTTACCCCATTAGATAGATCTACAAGATTCTAGATTGAATTAAAATCACAGATTTTAATTTCGGGTCCATTGCTTTGATCCATTGGTTCTTGTTAACATCATTCATTGCCTTGCTATAAGACAATGAATCCTCAATGCCATCATAAGGTATGATGATCTGGGCTGTTGGGTTTTATGCCCTAAAACTCGTAGATAGTGAATGTAACCGTTGACCAGATATTAATGAAATAATATTAATATATTTTTCCATTAATTGTTATTAGTTATTTTATATTTGTCTTTGCCTAATAATAACCCTAATCCAATAAACTAGACATCCAAGGCTGTAATATGAGTCTTGAACTATATGTAGTGACATATGGGATCATTGTTCAAGAAACAGCCTAAAGGGTCTATAGTATAGGGATAAGACTGGGTGCCTTATCCTGGTGACACTATGGATACGGCCCACTTTGTATTTGATACAAACGCCGCGATCCAACGCGTTCGTGTAGGAGACATGCGAGTGGGGGTATCCTATGCAATGAGTTTGCGTAAGACCGGACCGCGAAATAGTAACCACTGGTTATAACACCGTTAACTAGTTGGTTTTCTATTTCACTAGAACGACCTAGACAACTTAGTCTTAATCCTGAGTTGATTATGGACTCCTGCTCATGAGAGATTGTCCTTTGATTTGTATGGGTGAGAGTGGCCAATACGCCGACTCAATAAGCCTACCACTTTGGGGACAAGACCGAATGGGGAGCTGGGAACATAATCGTACAAGATGGAATTCACTCCTTCCCGACTTTAGGGAAGCAGATGAGTGTTCCCTTAAGTGGTTACTCCGAGTCTTGAACAAAGGGCCATACCCTCTCAATGGCACGAGAGGGTTTTCTGTTTGATGGTTGGACCACAAACAGGTTGTTCATTAGAGGAGAATTGGTACTTAAGGAAATAGAGGTAACCCAGGGGTAAAACGGTAATTTGACCCAGTTGGTGTTACGGACACTCGTGAAGGACTAAGTAGTCGATATTGGCCTAGATCCGTGGACACAGAAAATATGTCTGCAGTGAGAAGAGTGCAACTATGAGTCTATAGTGGAATGTACACACAGTTAACGAATATTGATTAATGTGGTTAATGAGTTTGACCAATTAATCTCACATCGTTGGAGCTTCTGATCTGCAGGTCCATTAGGTCCCACTGGTAGCTCGTAAAGTAATTTGAGGCAACTAAGTAATAAAAGTAAATTGAAAATGTTCAATTTATTAAGGGAAACAAATATAATATATATTGATATATTATTATGAGAGAAATTAATATTTGAAAAGTTCAAATATAAATTTATGGAAGTTTGAAAGAGTTCAAAATAATGAATTAATTAATTTAAGGCCTAAAATGTGTTTGGGCAAATTAATTAATTCTAGGCCGGGAATTAAATATGTGATATTTAATTGGTGGTTAATTAATAAAAGAATTCATTAACCGAGAATTAATCAATTATGGAAATAATTAATCACTTAAGGAAGTGATTAATCATTTAAGGAAATGATCTAATCACTTATGGAAGTAATTAGTCATTTGTGGAAAATATTAATCAACTATGGAATTGATTAATCATGATTGATTAATTAAGGAATAAGATTGAATCAATTATGGAAAAGATTGATTGAATTGAATATTTTATTCATGGCCTCTCTTCTATAAATAGAACACTAGACCTAATTGGTCATGACACTTGACAATTGACACTCTTGAAAGACAAGACCTAGAATTCTCTCTAGCCTCCCTCTTAGAGAAAGACTCCCACAAGTCTTTTGCCTCCTAGACTTAGAGACATACCGGTGTAACCTCTGTGGTGATTGTGTCAATCAAAGAATAAATTTCCAGCGAAGAAAAACGAAGGCGGCTGCTGTGTTTTCGTTCGTGGAGCGTCGTTGGCGAAGAACGGTCAAGTCTTCAACGAAGGTTTGTAACGGTTCTTCCTCTTTTCTTTAGAAAAGTATTAAAAATAAATTTAGATTTATTTTAGCATGTTTAAACCAATTTTACAGCGGCTTTAAAGGTTGTTTAAAGTTTTGTTTGAGTTATCGTAACGGTATTTTGATGTTAATTAATATACGGTGTAAGGTCCAATCGATGCGCTTCCGCTGCGTGAGGACTTTTATTCCCTTCATGGGCTTCAGTTAAGCCCATGCAACGGTCAGATTGTAGAACAATCCTCCCACTACATCGAGTCACTCTCAACTCTTGAGATAGATGTAACTAACCAGTTGTATCAGTCCTATCAACAACTCTTGTTAAAGGTCCAACATCATCAACAACCCTTGTTGGCTTATCAACAACTCTTGTTGATATTTTTGCAGCTTCATCAGTTAATTTACTTAAAACAACCTTACTTTGTGGCTTATTATTTTTCATGTGGTCTTCTTCTGAGAATGTAGCATTTTCGGTACAAATTATTTATTCTCTTGTGGATTGAAGAAGTATCCACATCTCTCGTTTCCATGGGGCAGCCTACGAATAGGTATACTTTTGAACAATGTTCCCAAAAATAATGTAAACCACTTTTACGCCTTATCCACAAATAAAAAGATGTTTTAGAAACATTTTTTATGGAACGTTGTTCAAAATACACACTGCAGTCAACACAGCATGACCCCAAAACGAGTCAGGCAAATGAGCATAGCTCATAATGAATCGAACCATAACCAATAAGGTTCTATTTCTCTATCTGATACACTGTTCTCCTAAGGTGTTTCCAGGGGTTGAGAGTTGGGATGTAATTCCATGTTCAGTCTTGGAATCCCAAGTCCCACATACTCTACACCTCGATCAGATCGAAGTGTTTTTATCATCTCACTTAACAAGTTTTCAACCTTAGTCCCAAGCCCTTTTGAATTTCTCAAGAGCTTTAGACTTAAGTTGCATTAGGTTGAGATACTCATACCTTGAATAATTATCTATAATATATATGAATTATTCATGCCCTCCCACTGCTTTAACATATTTGATCACAAGGATCCAAATGTACAAGCTCCAAGGGCTCTTTGGCTCTATAGTTCTTTTCAAGCAAAAGAACCTTTTAGTCATATTGTCCTTACGGCATGACCTACAAGGTAGTAGATGTAGGTGTTAATACCACACATGTGGAAGCAATTTTGGATCTTAGGCACACAATTTGATCAATTTAATCCTAGAAGACATGTTGTCCATAAGAACAAATAATAGAGTAATAAGGTGCCTACCTCTTGTAGCTTCCAATTCGTATAATTCGATGTTTTATAATTCACACGAACAGCTTTTGGACAACCACTTGGATCTTCTCTACTATCCTCAGGGCCTGGGAACGGATTGTGGGATCCTTAATTGATAGAAATTGGAAAGGAAAGCATATGAGTATAAGCAAGCTTGAAAGTATGAATATGGAAGTTCTTGGGAGAATTTTGGCAACATTTTAGGTTGAAGAATTCCACTAATTCTCATCATCTCATCCTCTATATATAGAGGAAAATCATGCATAGGAATTGCACCAAAAATTGACAACTATTTGAGAGTGATTTAAGTCATGGATTAGGTGGTGCAAGAAGGCTAATCTAAGGTGATTAGTCACTAAACACCACCTCCAAAAATTATGAACTTTTTTTTTTAATTTCTTTTAAATTCAAAATTTGTAATTTAAACCATAAATCTGAATGATCCCACTTATTTTTAATTTTATTTTAATTTAAATAAAACTTATTTAATTTAAAATAAAATCATTTAATTTAATATCTTATATTAAATTAATACTACTTGTGCAATCTTGGTTTTTCTCCCAACGAAATTTCTCGAACATGAATCTTTATTCATGTGTTTAATATTTAAATCATATTTAAATATATCCAACTCTCGTTTTAAGTTTAATTCGTAATTAAACTAATATGTCGTTAAATATCGTATATCAGCGACTTTTGTATCCTTTCCCAAATTTGAACGTTTCAAATTTTTTCTTATCATATTGTTCCAAGTTTTATTCCTATTGAGCTAGTAGAGGGACCTAATGGACCTGCAGATCATGGGCTCCAACGAAATGATGATAACCGATTAATCTCATTAACCTAGTCATTCATCGTTCGTTAGCTTCCGGGACACTCCACTATAGCCCGTAGCTGCACTCCCCTCATTGTAGATATATTTCTTGTCCACTTTAAATAACCATGATTAGTAAGTTGACCCTTCACCGGTTGTTCGTAACTAGAGCTAGGTCAAATGTCCGTTTTACCCCTATAGTTACATCTTGTTCCTTAAGTTCCACTTATCCTCTAATGAACAACTAGTTCGCAATACAATCACTGAACCAAGTCCCTCTCAAGGTTATGAGAGGGCGGGGCCTCTTTGTTCAAGACTCAGAGTTAGCACTTAAGAGAACAACCTTTACTAACACTAAAACGGGTAGCAGTGAATTCCATCTTGCAAAGTTATGTCCTCGGCTATCCATTTAGTCTTATCCCCAAAATGGTAGGCTTATTGAGTCGGCGATGTTTGGCCACTCTCACCCATGCAAATCAAAGGATAATCATAAATAAAAAGGAGTTCATAGTTAGCTCAGGATTAAGATCGAATTACCTAGCTTATACGTATGAGATGTTCGGTTTCAACAGTAAACGATGTTGTAAAGTGAAAGTGACTTATCTCCTGGTCCGATCTCTATGCAAACTCTTTGCATAGGACGCCCTCAGTCACATGTCTTATACATAAATGATTAGGATCACATCGTCTGTCTTTAAAAGAAAAAAGCAAGTCATGCCAATAGTGTCCCCAGGATTAAGGTACTCAACCTTATCCATATACTATAGATCATTTAGACTATTTACTTGAACTTGATCCATACTTATGTTACAAATAAACTTCAAGTATACACAATATAGTCATGGGTTCTTAGTTTATTGGATTTGTGGTTATATTTAGGCAAAACAAATATATAGAAATAATACTTCATTGAAGCAAGTCAAATGTTACATTTACTATCTACGAGTTTTTGGGCATAAAACCCAACAGTAGAGAGCATCTTCTTACTTACTTAGAAGTCTACTTTTGACCAAGCTCCCAATCATATTGATAGCGGGCAGAAATGTCGCTATTTTAGTCCTAATTTATTAAGCTTTTGGGCACTTTAATTGTGTTTTTTTTTTTACGAAATCTTAAATAATTCATTATTTTGTCTTTATGAGAACTTTATGGATTTTTGGTGGAAGATGCCCTAAAATTAGCCATCCAAGCCCAAATTTCCATGCATGGGTCAAGGAGAAGCCCAATAAGTCAACCATATAAAGAAGATCCAAAAAGAAATGAAGAAAGGCCCAAATTGAAGCCCAATCCACGCAGCCTGGTCTGAAATCCGCATAGTGTCGAGACGTTGTGGGGACAGCGTCGCGATGCTATCCCATTTCTTGACCAGCAAGTTGAGTGACGTCATAGCATCGCGACGCTGTGCCGATAGCATCGTGACGCTGTCCCATTTCCTGGCCTATATAAGGCGCCCCTTGGTGCCCATTTTATGCATCAATCATCATTCAATTCTTCCATTCCTTCCTTTCCTTGGCTCCTTTGGAGCCTTCTCTCAAGGCTTTTTAGCCTTTTTGAGAGTTCTTTAGTGGGAAAATTTTGGGGAGTTTTGGGGAGCACTCTAGGAGGCTCAAGGTGTGCTCGGAGGGACTCCAAGCGTCAGCGACGGGGTCTTCAACGGTCATTTCCTTTCCTTTTATTTTGCTCTTATTTATGCTTTCCATTGTATATTTTGTGAATATTTTAGCTATGTATAGCTAAACCCCAATTTGGGGTCTTGAAATAAAATGATATAGTTAAATGTTGTTATGATTGTCTATCTCTTGCCCTGTTTACTAATTATTTGTATGGATGCTCGTAATGCAGTATGCAATCTGGCCAGTTGTATATTGATCTGATTCTTAATGGAGACTCGACGGAGAGAAATTAGGATAGATCATAATCCTTGCAACTAGTTTAATTGTCCGTCGTGACAGCGAGATTAGTTGATTAAACTTAGACTCCTAAAATGAATCAGAGAGTAATAATTAACGAATTTTAATGGCGCTAAGGACACTTAGGTTGTTAAAATGGATTAATTATAATTAGGGGAGACCGACAGGAGAACCTATGTGATTAACGGAGATTCTAGGATTATAATTAGTTGGGCAACGAGATAGGATAATTGTAATAATTATTTAGCTGTTAATTGATTTTCAAGACCCCACTTCCCATTTAAAAAACTCTTTCTCCATATTTTTATTTCTTGATTGATCAATTTAATTTCCTTAACTGCTTTAATTTTAAATTCATTTTAATTGCATATTTTGGTCCCTAAATATTAATTCTCCCAAGTATCTTTAGTGTTCAAGGAATTTTTGCTTTGCTTAATTTTCGCTTCGCCTCCCTGTGGATTCGATACTCGGAATATTTCCGTTTTATATTACTTGCGGCCCGTGCACTTGCGGTATAGCAGTGTAACGATCCAACACATATTGAGGGAAATATGGCCTAACCTTAAGTGCCAAAGAGAGATATTTTCCTCTAGGAGAAATCTTTTGCCTCTAGTTTCTCTAAGTAGTAGCAACCCCAAACATCTCAGTGTTCATGACTGTTTTACTCTTAATTAGTCTTAAAAACATTTATGTTATCTTTCAGTTCAGCTGAAAAAGTTAACTCCCTTTCTTGAAATGAACTGCGTTATCAGGGAAAGGTAAAGAATTGTTGGGTTTTATGCCCTAAAACTCATAGATAATGAATGTAAATGTTGACCGGATATTAATGAAATAATATTGATATATTTTTCCATTAATTGTTATTAGTTATTTTATATTTGCCTTTGCCTAAAAATAACCCTAATCCAATAAACTAGACATCCAAGGCTATAATATGAGTCTTGAACGATATGTAGCGACATATGAGATCATTGTTCAAGAAACAGCCTAAAGGGTCTATAGTATAGGGATAAGACTGGGTGCCTTATCCTGGTGACACTGTGGATACGACCTACTTTGTATTTGATACAAACTCCGCGATCCAACGCGTTCGTGTAGGAGACATGCGAGTGGAGGTATCCTATGCAATGAGTTTGCATAAGACCGGACCGAGAAATAGTAACCATTGGTTATAACACCATTAACTAGTTGGTTTTCTAATTCACTAGGACGACCTAGACAACTTAGTCTTAATCCTGAGTTGATTATGGACTCCTGCTCATGAGAGATTGTCCTTTGATTTGTATGGGTGAGAGTGGCCAATACGCCGACTCAATAAGCCTACCATTTTGGGGACAAGACCGAATGGGGAGCTGGGAACATAATCGTACAAGATGGAATTCACTCCTTCCCGACTTTAGGGAAGCAGATGAGTGTTCCCTTAACTGGTTACTCTGAGTCTTGAACAAAGGGCCCTACCCTCTCAATGGCACGAGAGGGTTTTCTGTTTCATGGTTGGACCACAAACAGATTGTTCATTAGAGGATAACTGGTACTTAAGGAAATAGAAGTAACCCAGGGGTAAAATGGTAATTTGACCCAGCTGGTGTTACGGACACTCGTGAAGGACTAACTAGTCGATATTGGTCTAGATCCGTGGACACAGAAAATATGTCTGCAGTGAGAAGAGTGCAACTGTGAGTCTATAGTGGAATGTACACACAGTTAACGAATATTGATTAATGTGGTTAATGAGTTTGACCAATTAATCTCACATCGTTGGAGCTTCTGATCTGCAGGTCCATTAGGTCCCACTGGTAGCTCATAAAGTAATTTCAGGCAACTAAGTAATAAAAGTAAATTGAAAATGTTCAATTTACTAAGGGAAACAAATATAATACATATTGATATATTATTATGAGAGAAATTAATATTTGAAGAAATTCAAATATAAATTTATGGAAGTTTGAAAGAGTTCAAATAATGAATTAATTAATTTAAGGCCTTAAATTGGTAGAATTAATTAATTCAAGGCTGGTGATATTTAATTGGTGGTTAATTAATTAAAAAATTCATTAACTAGGAATTAATCAATTATGGAATTGATTGATCATGATCTATTAAATAAGGAATAAGATTGAATCAATTTTGGAAAAGATTGATTTAATTGAATATTTTATTCATGGTCTCTCTTCTATCAATACAACACTAGACCTAATTGTTCCCGGAGACTGTGCTCTTGCTCTTAGACTCTCAAGACAAGACCTAGAATTCTCTCTACCCTCTGTTGGGTGTATACGATTATCCGCAAGCGCACGGGTCGTGACAAGTAATATAAAACGGAAAGTATTCCTAGTATCGAATCCTCAGGGAGGCGAAGCGAAACTTAAGCAATTAATTAAAATTCTCTTGAGCACTGAAAATACTTAGGTGAAATAATATTTAGGGACCACTTCATGCAATAAAAAGATTTAAATTCAAGACGATTAATGAAAACAAATTGATCAATCAAAAATAAAATGCGGAGAAAGAGTTTTCTTTAAGTGGGAAGAGGGGTCTTGAAAATCAATGAATAGCTAAATAATTGTTATAATTATCCTATCTCATTGCCCAACTAATTATAATCCTAGAATCTCCGTTAATCACATAGGTTCTCCTGTCGGTTTCCCCTAATTGTAATTAATTCATTTTAACAACTTAAGTGTCCTTAGCGCTATTAAAAATCATTAATTATTACGCTCTGATTCATTTTAGGAATCTAAGTTTAATCAACTAATCCCGGTGTCACAACGGGCAATTAAACTAGTTGCATGGATTATGATCTATCCTAATTTCTCTTCGTCGAGTTTCCATTAAGAATCGAATCATTACACAATTGGCCAGATTGAGTAAAGCATTAAGCACATCCATACAAATAATTAGGACATGGGCAAGAAATAAGAAATTATAACAATATTTTGACTATCATTTCATTTCAAGACCCCAAATTGGGGTTTAGCTACACATAATATTCACAACAATTACAAGGGAAAGCATATTAAAGAGCATAAAAGGAAAGGAATTGACCGTCGATAAAACCCCTCGCTAACGCTTGGAGCCCCGCTGACTACTCCTTGAGTCTCTAAGATTGCTCCCAAAATTCCCAAAATTTTCCCACTAGAAGAATCCTCTCAAAAGGCTCAAAAGCCTTGAGAGGGGCTCCAAAAAAGGAGCCTAAGAAAGGAAAGAAAGGATGAATTGATTGATGGTTTGATTGATGAGAAATGAGGCACCCAAGGGCGCCTATTTATAGGCCTGGAATAGGGGCAGCGTCGCGACGCTGCTGCGCACGTGGCTTGGGCAACAAGAAAGGGCAGCGTCGCGACGCTGCCTTGCTAAGCGTCTCGACGCTGTCCAGATTTCCAGAATTTTTAGCTTCCTTTTTGGGCTGATTTTTGGGCCTTCTTCTTCATTTCTCTTGGACTTTTCTTCATGGATGTCTTCTTTGGGCTTCCAATTGCTTCAAACTTTGATTTGGGCTAAAATTACTTCAATTTTGGCTCTTTTTCTCCCAAAATCACCAACTTAGCTCCTAAGGACCAAATAACAAAATTCATTAAATATATTCATTAAAAACACGATTAAAGCACCAAAAAGCTTAACAAATTGAGACTGAAATAGCGACATTTATGCTCGCTTCAGCCTCCCTCTTAGAGAAAGACTCCCACAAGTCTTTTGCCTTCTAGACTTAGAGACATACCGGTGTAACCTCTGTGGTTATTGTGTCATTCAAGCAGGATTTTCCAGCGAAGAAACTCAAAGGAGGCTGCAGCGTTTTGTTCGTTGGAGCTTCGTTGGCGAAGAACGGTCAAGTCTACAACGAAGGTTTGTAACGATTCTTCCCATTTTCTTTAGAAAAGCATGAAAATAAATTTAGATTTATTTTTCAGCATGTTTAAATTTATTTTCAAGCAACTTTAAAGTGTGTTTAAAGTTTGTTTGAGTTTTCGTAACGGTATTTTAATGTTAATTAATATACGGCTTAAGGTCCAACCGATGCTCTTCCGCTGCGTGGGGACTTTTATTCCCTTCAAGAGTAACATTGTTCCAGCCAATAAGATACAAAAATCCAATTTCTTTTGATCTTAGGAATTACATACACATTATCTAACAATATGTATTTGCTCCCACTGGGAAAAATAACTTAACGTTCCCCATTGCTACACCTCTCTAGTTCAAAACTTTGAGAGTTATCTCAATAGCTTCAAGTTGTTGCCAGAAATTCATTCCTTTTAATAAGAAGAACAAACATGATTTGTCTCTTAAATCAAGTATTTAGGCAGGATCGTCATTCTCCACAAATCACGCTTCCAAGACTAGTAAATCAAATTTACTGTATTTGGACAAGTCTTCTTTGGCTGAGCAAGGTTCAATGTCACATTCATTAGGAACACTTCTTAATGAGTTACACATTTGGAGCATGAGGACATTCCTCTGTTAAAATCACAGAATATTTACCACATTTTGTCGTTTAAGTACGTTGTATAACTGTTATTAATTAAATAGGCATAAGACAATGCAAATTTTTCATTATTGAATTGCTGGAAAAACAAATTACTTGACTATTTATTGCATTAACCCATTACAACTTATCCAATCAAATTCAGCAAAAACACACAAGAAATCCAAGAAACCCTATAAAACTATTGATTTAGTTTTTGCAACGATACTTCAGAGGTTTAGAACAACAGCCACTGAAGGGTGGTCAGCTATTCCTCCTCTGAATTGAGACAATCTCAACCAAACCCTAACACCAAAATAACTCATATTTTGTTAGTGTTTAGTTACCGTTGTTTGGTCAAGGATTCGTTAAAACATTTAACTCATCCCCATAAGTGTAACCCTCCCACTTTTAAATCTCAGAGGCACGCACCAACAGGCTAGTGAAGGGAAAGACAACTATTGGTGATTAGCCTAAGTGACCATATCCTATTCTGGAGTTCACGGTGTTTTGAATCCTATGATCAGGCCCTCCGAAGGGATGGTTGCGCTAGGGCAACACGCAGGCAGACCATAGGACTCTCACGGTGTGAACTAAGGGTGGAGACCGAGGGATAGGTTGACACATGTCCCGCTCTCACTTACTATAGACATTTTTTCCATTCACCTTGTTATTGATCAATGCAAACACTTTCCGAATGGAGGTTGCTCCTAAGGCGATACGAAACCAAGCATGAACCTCACGGTGTGAACTCAGGGGAACGTGAGAGCAAAAACTCGATCTATTTTTTTATATTTATCCTCCCACTTTCAGAACACAAAGGCACACACCAACAGGCTACCAAAGGGAAAGACAACTGTTGGTGATTAACCTGAGAATCCTTATCCTCTTTCAGGAGTTCACGGTGTTCCGAATTCTATGGTCGGGCCCTTCGAAGGGATGGTTGTGCCAGGGCAACACGCAAGCGGACCATAGAACTCTCACGGTGTGCACTAAGGGCGGAGATCGAGGGATACGTCGACACGCATCACACTCCCACTTAAATGTCGTACCATATTTTAGGGTTATTTAACTTAGATAAATGCGGCTAAGTCAATCTATCTAAGTCTAATCCTATTATAACATTTATGGTGAGGATTTAACTGCAACATTCGAGGTGAATTAAACTCTTTTAATAAATCCAGCAATATTGCAAGTTAACATAACTATGGTTAATTCAACTCAAGTTTCGGGTTAGTTTCCAGGTAGGAGGTGTATCGTAAACTGTCATCTTAAATACCTCCATCCTTAGACAGAACTTCACCGAGAAAGTTACCTTATAACCATAGTAATGTAAAGTCTTTACTCTAAAGATCTAGGTGTATTAAACTCTTTTAATAAACCTAGTGACATTGCATGCTACATTTAACTATGATTAATACAACTCCGGTATTCCAGGTCAGTTCCCAGGTAAGAGGTGTTCCGTAAACCGTCATCTTAAGTACCCCCAGCCTTAGACAGAACTTAACCGGTGGAGTTCCCTTATAATCATAGTAATGTTTTTCCTACTTACTCAATTAAAACTATTTTTAATTCTAAGTAAGAATAATTCTAATCCTATTAGAAACGTGATCTTCGGTCTAATTAATTTTAAACATTTTAAAATTAATCCATTTATCCTAAGATCTTATGTTTGCATGCAATTCTTTGTTATAGGTTAACAGTTTCTATTCATTAATTTTATAACACTTATAAGTTTTTATGAATTAATCCTATAACATGCTACTATGGTGACATATTAACAATCAAGTTCTAATTAATTCATAAACCATATACTAGCATTCATGACATACAAAAATATAACAATTATATTAATCTAAGGTAATGTCATGCTCAATCCAATTTTAGTGTCCTTTTAATTAACCTAACTCTTAAATTAATTATACAAGAAAATTAAAATAGCATTTCCATTTTCATACATTAACATAACATTTATATTAATAGCTCATGAAAATTAATAAGCACATAAATTACTTTCATAAATATAACTCTTATATTTTTACTAAAGTAATTGCATGCTCAATGCTTCTCAATTTTCAACCATTTAATCATAACAATTTATATTAAATACTCATGA
Source organism: Luffa acutangula (assembly GCA_036850905.1). Lineage (NCBI taxonomy): Eukaryota > Viridiplantae > Streptophyta > Magnoliopsida > Cucurbitales > Cucurbitaceae > Luffa > Luffa acutangula. The sequence continues at coordinate 25,350,808 of CM072098.1, forward strand.
AAATAAAATTCATATATATTTCATACATTATAACATTTATAATAATTAATATGCATGAATATGCTTAACCTATGGTGGGATTTTAAGTTATATGACATCCATAAAGCAAAATAAATAGCTAAGTAGACGGGTTTTGGTACCCTAGGCCAAAAAACATAAGAAAAATTACAATAATTGATCTAAAATTGCCCTATCTAGCCGTGAACCAGCTCAAACCAACTTTGAACCGACCCAAAAGCCGCTGAACTGACCAAAAACAGCTTCAGACAGCTTGAACTACGTCAAAACTCAACTGAACCGGACTTAACCAAACTCAACCGAAACTCGCACGTTTATATAAATCTGTCTGCGAAGCAATTCAAAAGATGCACGAACTGCTTCATTGGTAAAAGATTGTCCACACAAAATGGAATACCTTCATTCGCATGCATTCAAGCCCAGTTGAACGTGTTTTCTTTTTTTTTTTTCCTCTCGATTGCAACCTCTATTTTTAAAGTTTTTCCCTTCTTCCAGCCTCTGTTTTCTTCATTTTTGGCCCCAAATTCTTAAGTTCTTCATGGAATTTCACCAAAAACGATTGGCACGGACTTACAGACTCGATTGCAATTAAAATACCCAAAACAAAGGGCCCTTACATTGATCAAATCAACTTAAAATTGTAAATCTATATGCCAAAACTTTAAACATGTACTACCAAAATCTCATACATCAAATGCATAATTAAATCCCACCAATAGCCAATGTAAATTTTAGAGAAACAAGATTAGATCTACGATCGGCTCCGATACCAATTGAAGGATTTGGAACCCTAATTCCGTTAGCAGAAGCGAATTGGGATCGTTTCATAGTTAATTTTGTTTCCACCAAAATACCAATACATTGGCAAAAATTTAGAAAACTAATCTAAATCAATTATTAAGGCTAAGCATACAACCTTAGAACTAATCTAAAGGGAGAAGCAAACATACCGTCGTTGTCGTCTCTGAAACATCAAGAGCGTCTTTCTTGATTTGGACCAAGTGTCAACAATTAGGACACCACCAATTGATCTTCCCCGCTATAACTCTGAGATTAGGAACGTAGTTGTGGGACACCTAATATTGGATGGAAAAAACTCTAGAGAGAAAAATCTCCCTAGAGTTCTTGGGTTGAGAGAATATGAGAGGGAGGCTAGAGAGAATGCAAGAGTGCATTCTTGTGGCCTTATGTTGTAGTTCCAAAACCTTTGGTTTAGTGTTCTATTTATAGGAGAAATGTCATGAATAAAATATTCATTTAAAATCAATTATTTCCATAATTGATTTAATCTTTTCTATAATTAATCAATTCCATAATTGATTAATCTTTTCCATAAATGATTGATCACTTCCATAAGTGATTAAATCATTTCCATAAATGATTAATTTCCAATTAATTAATTCTTTAATTAATTAATCACCAATTAAATATCATATATTTAATTTCAGGCCTTCTATTAGTTAATTAATTAATTACCCAATTAGATATCATATATTTAATTTCAGGCATTCAATTAATTCTATAATATGAGTTAAATTCATATTAAAATTTGAACTCCTTCAAATTCTCTTATATCCTATAAATTTAATATGAATCAAATTCATATCAATATTTGAACTTTTTCAAATATTTATTTCTCTCATAATAATAAAGTTTAATTTCAAATTAGACTTTCTATTTTAATGTATCACTATACATTATATTAATTTGTATCTCATACAATTTACTTAATTCCCAATATGAAATTGAACTATTCAAATTCTCTCCAGATATAATTGTTCCTAATTACTCTTTACGAGCTAGTAGGGGGACCTAATGAACCTACAAATCAGAAGCTCCAATGATATGAGGTTAACCTATTAAACTCATTAATCAGGTTAACCAATATTCATTAACTGTGGGTCATTCCACAAAAGACCCACAACTGAACTCTTCTCACTGTAGAACATTTCTGTGTCCACGAATATCACTACAAGAATTTCAGGATTCGTCGACGCATCGAAACGTTGGCGAATCCCTTTTTTGCGTCGGCTAAGGTGAAAAGGCGATGCTTTTTAAGTCGGCTTAAACGTCAGCGAATCCTCGTCGGAATGTAAATGGCCGACGAAATTGGTAATTTGTGGGCGGAAACAGACATATTCGCCAACACACGTTTTTGCGTCGGCGAAAAGCTTAATAAAATAAAAGTCTTTGTACATTCAAAATGAAATTTTCATACAAAACATTTGTTAAGTACGATCATTACAACGATATTCGCAATACATAATTGTCGATATAATTCAAAATATCCAAGTAAAACAAAAAAACGACCAATAGTTGAGACATAAAATAAAAAAAATAAAAAAAAAGTTACAAGTTCCATCTTCAGATGATCAACCTTTAAGATTCTAATGAATCTCCCAAAATATTCCTTCAAGATTCCAATGAATCTCCAAAAATATGTCTTCAACATTACATCAAAACGAACCTGCAATAAAAAGAAGTATAGATGGATTAAGGATTAACACAACAAACAAGATAGAATATTAACACCAAGTACTTAAAAAAGAATGCACATCCATTTGAAATTGAAACCAAAAATTACCTTACAAAGGATTCTGGAATGTTTCACCTAAAGAGGCCACCTTACGTAAAAAGTTCTTTTAGTTCACATCACGTTATCAAACCAACCTATCAAGTAATAGAACCTACTTAAATGGACATGTAAAAAGTTTTATGCAAACAAAAGCTAAAAAAATCCTTGTCACTAAAGATGAGCACTAGATCATAAAGCAACAATCATGGCAAAACCCAACACAAGAACATATTTTTGCGTCTATAACAGTGTCGAAGTTCTCTATGGAGGTCAAGATGAGTTTGGAAGGATACCTAAGCGAAACTAAGCGTCTATAACCCACCCCCAACCCTTCAAGATGCTTAAAACGTGCAAATGTGTTCATTGATGCGAAAGCCTAACTTGAAAGGAGTTGAAAATGTAGAAAAGTTAACTACAAGTGTCTAAAAACGTGCCTAAGTCCTCCATGGAAGTCAAGATGAGTTTGGAAGTATCTCTAAGCGAAACTAAGCGCCTATAACCCACCCCCAACCCTTCAAGATGCTCAAAACGTGCAAATATGTTTTGTGATGCCAGATCCTAACTTGAAAGGAGTTGAAAACATACAAAGTTAACTACAAGGGTCTAAACCCACCCCCCGAACCTTTCAAGACACTCAAAATGACTACCATAACTGCAGGATAGTCAGACATATAACAAGAAAATATGTACTTTGTGCCCAAGTAGATATATGTGGTTACCATAACTGTAGGATAGCCACACAACAACGCCACACAACGACACATAAACTTCATAAATAATAAAGTGTACCTAATTGTTTGAAGAGGTCCATCCTCTCTCTGACCTCGCCCCAACAAGTTTTGAATGTCAGACTATCTACTTTCCCACATCGACAATTGTGACTTCAGGGCAACATTTGATTTCGGCATATCTGCAAAAGTAGCCTTCAACTGTTTGACGGAAGAGATTGTCGCGGTCTCTTGTCAAATAAATTTATAATCCTCAACCTCTAAAGCTAACTTGTAGCAGTAGCGGCCGGGGTCGATCACAGGGAGTCTATGCAAACAAATCTTTAATTCCTTAATTGTTTTTGGTAACCAAAAGGGGGGTTTTCATACATGGAAAGAAAGTAAATATGGAAAGAAAACCAATTAAGGAAAATGTTGTAAGAGGAAAGTAAGAAAATCAAATTAAGGAAAGATAACAATACCTCAAAAATCATGCAACCGGGATAGTCATGGTAAGTTCAATTCAATTAAATCATCAATTTCACTAATAAGTCAAAACATGTTTAAGCCCGACGTATTCCGACAAAAAACCAAGAATCATGATCCACGATCACAAACATGCAAACGCTAAGTTTGATTCTAGTTTAATCTAATTAATTGGTCGATTAATTAACCTAAACCACAATGGGATCTAGCCGAGTTAATTCACATGCAACGGGCAACAAACCACAATTACAATTGATTAAATCATTTAGTTCTAGGGACGCATGCGAATAAACATAACGTTAACCTATATGCTACTAATATTTAGCAAGTAAATTTAGAGAGGGTGCAGTCAAGGTTGTCAATCTTTCCTACCACAAACTAAATTTATAGAAAAAGAACTAAAATCACATAAACATGCTTTGAGAATTCAAACAAGAAATTTCATTAATAGAATGTGAACTTACTCTTGACTACCCGATTACATGAATGAAGAGCTTAGCCTCTCATGGAATAAGAGCAAGCTTGCTTCTTCACGGAATACATCAAAGAAAGCAATAAAAACAAAAGCTAAGAAGAATGGTGGAAAAGGGGGAGAGAGATGGACTACAAAGTTGTAGTGAATTGTGTGTTGAGGGATGATTCTAAACCTACACCAAAGGCCTTTATTTATAGAGTTTCTTGGCCTTCAATTCGTGGTGGAATGGTGCTGAATTGGGTCTTCAAACATGGAAAAATTCCAGCCAAATTTGGAAAATTACAATTCTGGAAAACTGCCTAACGTCGAGACGCTAGGACACAGCGTCGCAACGCTAGGCCTTCATATATGGAATGAATCTCTCGGATCAACCTAGCATTGAGACGCTATGGGTGCAGCGTCTCAACGCTCTCGCTGAATCTTGGCGCCCACGAACTTTCCTAATTTGAGCAGCATCCCGACCCTTCAACGGCAGCGTCTCGACGCTTCGACGACTCCAAGGGCAAAATGGTCATTTCTCGCTCCGATTTTGCTCGTTTAAGCCCCGAATCGCTTCCAAAGCTCCGACACGGACCTATAGACATATTATACTCATTTTAAAGAATTTTTCGCAAGGAATTCAACTAAGATAAGCAAATTTGGAGATTCTAAGTATATAATAAATTGGTCTTATCACTGTTCTATCTCACCTTCCATCTTCTCAACCTTCTTTTCTAGTTCTTTTTCAACTGTGTAAAATTAATAAAGAAAAAGAAAAAAAGATGCTTCAGAGGAATTTTCAATCAATTTTGTTTTAGCTAAAGTCCATCAAGTTCTTTTCCCACTTTATGACCATTTTTCATTTTGATCTTCTTTTTTTTCTTTATAAATTCTGAAAACAATAAGTGGATAAAAAGAAAACTTGGTCTCGACATTTGAACTTTCATGCAATTGCTAAAAAGAAAACCTCTGGATTCTTAGCATATAGCACATAAAAATCATTAGCTTTATTGATTGATTCAGAAGAACTATCACAAAAATATCACCAAATCCTGATCCTAAACTTACCAATAAGCACAAATTAGAAATCCTATCATCTATTCAGAACCCTTTCTCCAATTCTGTAGCTACAACATCTTTCTCTTTCCTTAAAAAAATTATAATGAAATTAAAATTAAAGCAAGTAGAAGTCATGCAAATTAATTATCAAGTATTCAGAATCAATTACAAATAGGAAGAGAGCAATAAAACACAAATTGGGAGTTTTCCATTAATCCAGTGCATCAATAAGTGGAAAGTCCACTGAATGTATAACGATTGAGATAATAATGTATATTAAAAAAATTCAATTTATTCTTCTAAACTTATAAGTCTTATAAAATTTTACCATAAACATTCACTCCCATCAAATTAGACTATAGATTAAGATAGTGTTTTCTAAAAAAAAAAAAACAAAACAAAATACAAAAACAAAATACAAAATACAAAAAAGATTAAGATAAGTGTTTGCAACTTTTATCCACTAATTCAATTTCCTTTAATTCACCCAAAGCTATATAAAAATCTCGGTAAACTCACTAATTTCTATAAAATCAAGTGGCACAAATTTAAGTTTGTTTACTGCATACATTAACTTTGTTAAAACTTAAAATTTTTAACAAAAAAATTAGCTTTAATGTCATTTTTTTTAATTGAAATTCCTATTAATTTTGTACTAAAAATAAGTTCACAATTTATTGAATACATCTGGAAAAACAAATAATGAATATTCAAACAAAAACTTATTAGAGGATAAAAATTGCAACGCTCTTTCAAGTTTAAGCTAAAAATTGTAATACTTATTTAAGTGTAAGGTGCAACTTGATAAAATTGAAAGTTTTAAGGTAAAAATCAATGTAACTTGACAAATTTATAGTAAGAAATTAAATCATGTATTTATAAATTTGGAAATTTGGTAGAATTTGAACCTAAAGATCTTTTGGGGGCCAAATGCATTTGCCATTGGAGCAAACACACATTTTCTTCCTTTTATAATCAACTTTTTAGTTATAATATTTATAAACTTTGGGGGTTCAAGGGCACCCCAACTGTGACGTCCGAGGTTAGGAGGGGTACATGAATGGATAAAAGCCCATTCTCACAAAAAATTTCAAAACTAAGGTCAACATTGAAGGGATAAAAGCCCTTTCGCAGCGGAAACGAACAGAACCTTAACTCAGATTTTAAAAGGTATTAAAATACCGTACGTTGGCAAATAAAATACAGTAGGAAAAATTAATAATACATGCTGTAAATCTATTATAAAACATGTTAATTCACATTTAAAACCCCTAGATCTAATCTAGAATGGACCCTAATGATCCTAGATCAAGAACACTATACCTTTGAAGATGTTCTTGATCGTTTCACCAAATTCACCAACGAAGTGCAGAAAATACAACAACCTTTTTGGAATCTTCTTGCTGAATTTTATGAACCCAACCACAAGATCTTCACCGGTATTCTCATAGGGAATAATTGGTTGTTTGCTTGTGGGAGCAAGGCAAAATTTAAGGATTTTAGTCTCTGTTTCTTGGGAGAAAACACAGAGAAGAAAAGGGACTGAGAGAGAGATCTGCGTAAAAAAATAGAGCTTAGGGTTTTCCAAAAATCAAGTGGGAAAGTTATCTAACGGATGATCAAACTCCTTCCCTAAAAACCCTCTCTTTCACGCATTTTACTGGGTTAGTGGGAAGACCGTATCAGTTACTTTAACTAATCACATATTAAATTTAATTAATAATTAGATTATTAATTAACTTATTTAATTAAATTAACATTTAATTTAATAAAATTCATACAAAACAATTTTATACGAACTATACCACATAACCTAAAGTTTTAATCTAATTCAATTAAATCAAATTTAATTAAACTGAATTAAAACAATAATTAATTAATTCTCCAATTAATTAATTTCATAATTAAATATCACATATTTAATTATATTTCTCTCAAATAAACTATGGTATTAATGTACATCTAGTGAACATTAATTATATCTTATAGTTTTAATATGAATCAAATCCATATTATAATTTAATAATCGAACCCCTTCGAATATTCAATTCTCCCTTAGAAATTTACCTCAACGCCCTTAATGAGCTACCGATGGGACCTAATGGACCTATAGATCAGAAGCTCCAACGATATGAGATTAATTGGCTAAACTCATTAACCAAAGTAATCAATATTCGTTAACTGTGGTACACTCCACTATAGAACCACAACTGCACCCTTCTCACTGCAGATATATTTCTGTGTCCATAGATATCGACCATCAATAGCAAGTCAGCCCTTCACGTGTGTTCGTACTGTTGGTGGGCGATTACCGCAAGCGCACTGGTCGTCACAAGTAATATAAAACGGTAAGTAATACCGAGTATCGAATCCACAGGGACGCGAAGCGAAAATTAGCAAAAATAAAATCTCGTGAGCACTAAAGGTACTTGGGCGAAATAATATTTAGGGAACAGCTCATGCAATAAAGAGGAATTTAAAATTCAAAGCAAGAAAATAAGTTGATCAATTGAAAAATAAAATATGGAGAAAGAGTTTTCTTTTAATGGGAAGAGGGGTCTTGAAAATCAATTATTAGCTAAACAATTGTTATAATTATCTTATCTCATTGTCCAACTAATTATAATCCTAGAATCTCCGTTAATCACATAGGTTCTCCTGTCGGTTTCCCCTAATTGTAATTAATTCATTTTAACAAGCTGCTAAGTGTCCTTATCGCCATTAAAAATCATTAATTATTACGCTCTAATTCATTTTAGGAATCTAAGTTTTATCAACTAATCTCGGTGTCACGACGGGCAATTAAACTAGTTGCATGGATTACGATCTATCCTAATTTCTCTCCGTCGAGTTTCCATTAAGAATCAGATCATTACACAATTGGCCAGATTGAGTAAAGCATTAAACACATCCATACAAATAATTAGGACAAATGGGCAAGAGACAAGAAATTATAACAATATTTGAACTATAATTTCATTTCAAGACCCCAAATTGGGGTTTAGCTACACATGGCTAAAATATCCACAACATTTACAATAGAAAGCATAATTAAGAGCATAAAAGGAAAGGAATTGACCGTCGAAAACCCCCCTCGCTGACGCTCGGAGCCCCGCCGACTACTCCTTGAGCCTCCTAAGATGCTCCCCAAAATTCCCCAAAATATTTCCCACTAAGAAATCTCTCAAAAAGGCTAGAAAGCCTTGAGAGAGGCTCCAAAGGAGCCAAAGGAGAGAGGAAAGGAAGGAAATGATGGAATGATTGATAATAAAATGAGGCACCAAGAGGTGCCTTTTATAGGCCCGAAATGGGGGTAGCGTCGCGATGCTACATTGCACAGCGTCGCGACGCTGCTATGCACGCGTCTTGTTGCCCAAGAAATGGGTAGCGTCGTGACGCTATCTTCACAGCGTCTCGACGCTTACCCAATTTCTAGAATTTTCCAGCTTTGGTTTGGGCTGATTTTTGGGCCTTCTCTTCACTTCTTTTTGGGCATTTTCATCATGATTGTCCTCTTTGGATCCCCTTTTGATCCAAGCTTGGATTTGGGCTTCATTTGCTTCATTTTTGGCACTTTTTCTCCCAAAATCACCAACTTTGCTCCTAAGGACCAAATAACGGAATACATTAAATTTTTTCATTATAAACACGATTAAAGCACAGAAAAGCCTAATAAATTGGGACTAAAATAGCGATATTTTTGCTCGCTATCATACCCCCAAACTTAAGCTTTTGCTAGTCCCGAGCAAAATAAATTCTAAGGATGCATGAAATAGAATCACTCAAGCCTCAATGATTTTGGAATTCTTAGGATAGAATGGAAAACATGCAAGTGGAATAAGCAAGCACCGCATACTGTTGAAGAAATCTTAAACTAGTTTGAACTTAAGATTAATGAATAGCTTGCTCAAGACTTATCTATTGATTCTTTTACTAACCTAGATTAGTCTTATGGCTTTCTCCATTTGTTTTCCCCCTACACTAGCTAAGAGCCCCTAATAGGTCGGAGTTCTTCTATCATGCAAAAAAAAAAAAAAAAAGAAACTAGGGTGCCTGTCATTTTTTTTTTTCTTTTTCATGGGGGAGCAAAACTCACAAATGATTTTTCTCTTTTCTTTTTCTTTTGTTACTCCCCCAAACTTGCATTTTTATATCTAATGGTACTAGCTTTCACACTACGGTGCAGGGACCCTTAACCCGAATTTTACTCTTTGGTTGGCCTAACTGATCACACCGCAGGTAGCTCTTTTTACCCCTAGGCTTTTTCTTTTATGCAAGCAAAAATTTTCTTTTTCAACATATTTTTCTTTTCTCTCATTTTCTTTTGTTGCTTTTGTTTTTCTCTTAGCAGGCATAGCATTTTTTTTCTACCTAGCTCTTTATAACAATCAAGCATGAACTTCCTAGTATTAGAAACTAAGCATATCGGGGTGACAACAAACTTTAAAAACCATAATAAGAATCTAGATTTTCAAAGACGTCATTAGATAAGGCTATTGCATGCTTTAGACATCAAAACTAAGTATCAAAAAATTTTAAAATTTTCCAATTTTTGCCGTGCTCCCAGATTCCACAACATATAAACTATTTTCTCCCAAAATTTCTAAAATCACATCCTTGGCTATCATAGCTATCTATTCATGCATCCAACAGAATTTAAATATGCTCAACACAACGAAAGTCTCCCCCCCCAAACATAAACTAAACATTGTCCCCAATGTTTTAAAAACAGCAAAGCATAAAGAGGGATACTGAGACTTCCCTGAGCTAGGAGCGCTTCATCCTCTTCCTTTGGATCCAGAAAAATGGGATTTTTGGAATTTTTGGATTTGCTAAGGTGATCCTGCAAAACAAAATTGGATCACGAAACAAAGAAAATTATTTACCGCAAAAACAACTACCTAATCTTTAATCCTTGGGTTGCCTCCCAAGCAGCGCTTTCTTTAACGTCTTTAGCTAGACGAGGCTCGGCACGCTTACGGAGGCTCGAAATAAAAATTTTCATCATCCTCCGGGCCCTGCAAGAAATCACGCACCGAATTGTATACTACAAACAGGGGAGAAAAAAAAACTTTCCCCTGGCCCATCTTCACTAAAGAGATTATCATAATAACATTTCAGAAAATAATCAGCTGCATCAAATCTCTTTTCTAAATCTCTATTCACAAAGCAATTGTTAACAGAGTCATCAAGCATTATGATATCTACCGGTCTAGGATCTAAAGATGGCCTATCAATCATGCCAGTCCATTCATCAGAAAAAATATTTACATGCTCAGGAGATTCCTCAGACTCAGTATTAAAAAATGATTCAACTAAGCTATCATATGACTCATCATCAGAAGAATTAAAGAATTCAAGAATTTCAGGATCAAATTCTATACTATGCATAGATTCGAGTTCCTCTGGGTCAGATTCTATCCTATATACTGAAGGGAATAAAAGTTCCCACGCAGCGGAAGCGCATCGATTGGACCTTACGCCGTATATTAATTAACATTAAAATACCGTTACGAAAACTCAAACAAACTTTAAACACTCTTTAAAGCTGCTGGAAAATTGGTTTAAACATGCTGAAAAATAAATCTAAATTTATTTTGCATGCTTTTCTAAAGAAAGAAGGAAGAACTGTTACAAACCTTCGTTGTAAACTTGACCGTTCTTCGCCAACGACGTTCCAACGATCAAAACGCCGCAGCCGCCTTTGATTTTCTTCGCTGGAAATTCCTTCTTTGAATGACACAATAACCACAGAGGTTACACCGGTATGTCTCTAGGTCTAGGAGGCAAAAGACTTGTGGGAGTCTTTCTCTAAGAGGGAGGCTAGAGAGAATTCTAGGTCTTGTCTTGAAAGTCTAAGAGCAAGAGCAAAGTGTCAAGTGTCTTGGACCAATTAGGTCTAGTGTTCTATTTATAGAAGAGAGGCCATGAATAAAATATTCAATTAAATCAATCTTTTCCAAAATTGATTCAATCTTATTCCTTATTTAATCAATCATGATCAATCAATTCCATAATTGATTAATCTTTTCCACAAATGACTAATTACTTCCATAAGTGATTAGATCATTTCCATAAATGATTAATCACTTCCTTAAGTGATTAATTCCCGGTTAATTAATTCTCTAATTAATTAACCACCAATTAAATATCACATATTTAATTCCCGGCCTAGAATTAATTAATTTGCCCAAACACATTTTAGGCCTTAAATTAATTAATTCATTATTTGAACTCTTTCAAACTTCCATAAATTTATATTTGAATTTCTTCAAACATTAATTTCTCTCATAATAATATATCAATATATATTATATTTGTTTCCCTTAGTAAATTGAACATTTTCAATTTACATTTATTACTTAGTTGCCTCAAATTACTTTATGAGCTACCAGTGGGACCTAATGGACCTACAGATCAGAAGCTCCAACGATGTGAGATTAATTAGTCAAACTCATTAACCACATTAATCAATATTCGTTAACTGTGTGTTCATTCCACTATAGACTCACAGTTGCACTCTTCTCACTGCAGACATATTTTCTGTGTCCACGGATATAGACCAATATCGACTAGTTAGTCCTTCACGAGTGTCCGTAACACCAGCTGGGTCAAATTACCGTTTTACCCCTGGGTTACCTCTATTTCCTTAAGTACCAGTTCTCCTCTAATGAACAACCTGTTTGTGGTCCAACCATCAAACAGAAAACCCTCTCGTGCCATTGAGAGGGTAGGGCCCTTTGTTCAAGACTCGGAGTAACCACTTAAGGGAACACTCATCTGCTTCCCTAAAGTCGGGCATGAGTGAATTCCATCTTGCACGATTATGTTCCCAGCTCCTCATTCGGTCTTGTCCCCAAAATGGTAGGCTTATTGAGTCGGCGTATTGGCCACTCTCACCCATGCAAAGCAAAGGACAATCTGTCATGAGCAGGAGTCCATAATCAACTCAGGATTAAGACTAAGTTGTCTAGGTCGTCCTAGTGAAATAGAAAACCAACTAGTTAACGGTGTTATAACCAGTGGTTACTATTTTGCGGTCCGGTCTTATGCAAACTCATTGCATAGGATACCCCCACTCGCATGTCTCCTACACGAATGCGTTGGATCGCAACGTTTGTATCAAATACAAAGTGGGCCGTATCCATAGTGTCACCAGGATAAGGCATCCAGTCTTATCCCTATACTATAGACCCTTTAGGCTGTTTCTTGAACAATGATCCCATATGTCGCTACATATAGTTCAAGACACATATTACAGCCTTGGATGTCTAGTTTATTGGATTAGGGATATTATTAGGCAAAGACAAATATAAAATAAGTAATAACAATTAATGGAAAAATATATCAATATTATTTCATTAATATCCGGTCAACAGTTACATTCACTATCTACGAGTTTTAGGGCATAAAACCCAACATATACATCATCAGGACACGAATCAAAGGTATTAACATTATCAGTGTTCATGCATTCAGGAATGTCAAAATCAGACTCGATAGATTCAGTGTGATCATGATCAGACTCAAAATTATCTATCAAGCAATCTTTCTTATGCATTTCATGCTCATCCTCAATATCAGGCAATTCAATATCATCATCAAAATTATCCATTTTAGGCAAATCCAATTCATTTTCAAAGGAAGGTAAATCATCAACTGCAGATCTTTCATTTGTAGGCAATTCTAAATCATTTTCAAAGTCAGGCAGTTCTAAATCATTCTCAAACAGAGGATCATTTAAATATGCATTATGATCAAAATCCCCATCATCCATAAGCATTTCCCCTAAGCCTAGGCCAAGATTATACTCTACCTCTTCATCATCGTCAGTCAAGTATTCAGGACCAACAGAAAAACATGTATGCAAACTACAAACAGATTCATCCTGGCCAAAAATACTAAACACGACTTTTTCATCATCAATGTTCAAGGTAAGTTTACCTGTATGCACACTAATCTCAGCCTTACCAGTAGCTAAGAAAGGTCTGCCTAGAATAATGGGCACCTCTTTGTCCTCCTTCATGTCCAGTACCACAAAGTCTACAGGGAAGATAAATTTGTTGATTTCACCAGCACGTCCTCCACAACACCCATCGGGTGGGTAATCGATCTGTCAGCAAGCTGGAGAGTGACGTCGGTGTCCTTCATACCTGTTAAACCAATCTTCCTATAAACAGAATAGGGCATCAAGTTTATACTTGCTCCTAAATCACATAAGACCCTATCGAAAGATACTTCTCCTATGGTGCAGGGAACAGTAAAACTCCCTGGATCTTTCTGTTTAAAAGGTATCCTTCCAGAAACAATGGTACTGCTACTCTCAGACAATTTAAAATTTTCTTTTTTCAGACTTTTCTTTCTAGAAAGCATTTCCTTCATGAATTTCCCATAATTAGGCATGTTATACAAGACATCTACTAAGGGAATATTCACAGACAACTTTTTAAACATTTCTAGAAACTTTTGAAACTGCTCATCTAATTTAACATTTTTAAAGCGTTGAGGAAAAGGTAGCTCCCTGTAATCAAAGGTTGGACATTCGCCCCTCCGCTTGGGCGGGCTAATGTGCGAGCCTCTGTCATGGTGGTTGCATGGAACCACTTCTTCTTCGTTCAGTTTCTTTCTGTGCCTGCCATCCTGCTTTTCATCTTTTTTTCTACCTGCAAAATTGTTAGAGAAATCACAATTTAAATCAATAGAGTTGGGAGGATGTTGGAACCTTTCAGAGAAGGCTTTTTGTGCCTCAACCCTTTCATCTTCATCCCTTCTTTTTTCTTCTTCCTTCTTCTTTTCTGAACTGTTCTCCAGTTGTCTACCACTTCTCAGTGTTACCATCTTGCACTGCTCTCTTGGGTTAGGTTCAGTATCACTTGGAAATTTTCCCTTCTGAAGGGCATTCACTGCTGAAGCGATCTGTCCTATTTGCACTTCCATGTTTTTTAGAGCTGTGTCGTGGTTATTTACTACCGTCTGGAGATTCACGTTCAATACTCTTTGTTCTTTAATAAATAGAGCCACCATCTCCTCCAGGTTATTCTTCTTTCCAGGCGCACTGGATGATGCAAAACCTGGCGGCGACTGCAAAACATTCTTCGTATTTGAATATGAGAAGTTCTCGTGATTGCGCAGACTGGGGTGGTAGAAGTTCGGTACTCCTTGAGCAAACGGTCTATTTCCTACGTACTGGACTTCCACCACATCTTGACCTTCCTTCTTTGAATGACCTTCAGCTAAGGTGGAAATGGACTTGACCACCTCAGATGAAGTCAACTTGTTCAGTGCATGGTCAGAGATGCCATTTGTGCCTTCAATGAACTTGACTCATCCAATTCATATAATCCGACATTCTTTGAAATTGCTCCCCTCTCGATCGGCCACCGATAACTGGTTGCCGCCATTTCCTCATCAGATCTTTGACTTTTGTCACTGTTTTGGAAAGAAAACTTCCTCATGCTGATGTGTCTAGGACTGTCTTTGTGGAGGGATTCAATCCATTGTAAAATAACTGCACTTGAAGCCAATCAGGATATCCATGTTGGGGGCACCGCCTAAGCATTTCTTTGTATCTCTCCCACGCCTCGTCAACTGCTCCTCGTCAAGCTGCCTAAAGGTTCCAATTTCTGTTCAGAGCTTGGTAGTCTTGGCAGGCGGGAAAAATTTCGTCAGAAAAGCCTGGGCAAGCTCGTCTCATGTACTAATGTTGCCCGTCTCGAATTATTCGAGCTAATCCTTTGCTTTATCTTGTAGAGAAAATGGAAACAGCCTCAATCTTATCGCGTTTGCGGGAACTCCGTTCATCTTCACCGTCCCACAAATTTCTAGGAATGATCGCAGATGTGAGTGTGGGTCCTCAAAAGGATGTCCCTTAAACGAGTTATCGCGCGCCATCTGTATCAATCCTGTCTTTAACTCAAAATTGGTAGCTTGGATTGGGGCGTAGACAATTCCAGAATTCTCGGTGGGAAGAACTGGCTGTAAGAAGTCTCTGATTGCCTTAGGAGCTTCCTCTTGATGGGCCATTGCTTCTGCTAATCTTTTCTCCCTCCGAATGGTTCTAAGAGTCATGTCAATTTCAAGATCTAGCGGAAACAAATTAACTACCTTGTTCCTTCGCATACAATACTCCCAACCAATCAAAAGAACCAAACAAAAACAAAAAATGAAATAATATTCACAAACGAAAGAAAAATATTTACACCTAAATTACTATTTATCCCTTTCTTTTCGATGTCAAGAAAAATTAATTTGCTTAAAAATCAAGCCTCCTCGGCAACAGCGCCAAAAACTTGTTGGTGGGCAATTACCACAAGCGCACGGGTCGTCACAAGTAATATAAAAAGGTAAGTAATACAGAGTATCGAATCCACAGGGAGGCGAAGCGAAAATTAAGCAAAAATAAAATCTCTAGAGCACTAAAGATACTTGGGCGAAATAATATTTAGGGAACAACTCATGCAATAAAGAGGAATTTAAAATTCAAAGCAAGAAAATAAGTTGATCAATCGAAAAATAAAATATGGAGAAAGAGTTTTCTTTTAATGGGAAGAGGGGTCTTGAAAATCAATTATTAGCTAAACAATTGTTATAATTATCTTATCTCATTGCCCAACTAATTATAATCCTAGAATCTCTGTTAATCACATAGGTTCTCCTGTCGGTTTCCCCTAATTGTAATTAATTCATTTTAACAACCTAAGTGTCCTTAGCGCCATTAAAAATCATTAATTATTACGCTCTGATTCATTTTAGGAATCTAAGTTTTATCAACTAATCCCGGTGTCACGACGAGCAATTAAACTAGTTGCATGGATTACGATCTATCCTAATTTCTCTCCGTCGAGTTTCCATTAAGAATCAGATCATTACACAACTGGCCAGATTGAGTAAAGCATTAAACACATCCATACAAATAATTAGGACAAATGGGCAAGAGACAAAAAATTATAACAATATTTGAACTATAATTTCATTTCAAGACCCCAAATTGGGGTTTAGCTACACATGGCTAAAATATCCACAACATTTACAATAGAAAGCATAATTAAGAGCATAAAAGGAAAGGAATTGATCGTCGAAAAACCCCTTCGCTGACGCTTGAAGCCCCGCCGACTACTCCTTGAGCCTCCTAAGATGCTCCCAAAAATTCCCCAAAATATTTCCCACTAAGAAATCTCTCAAAAAAGCTAGAAAGCCTTGAGAGAGGCTCCAAAGGAGCCAAAGGAGGGAGGAAAGGAAGGAAATGATGGAATGATTGATGATAAAATGAGGCACCAAGAGGTGCCTTATATAGGCCCAGAATGGGGGTAGCGTCGCGACGCTTCATTGCACAGCGTCGCGACGCTGCTATGCACGCGTCTTGTTGCCCAAGAAATGGGTAGCGTTGCGACGCTATCTTCACAGCATCTCGACTGACCCAATTTCCAGAATTTTCCAGCTTTGGTTTGGGCTGATTTTTGGACCTTCTATTCACTTCTTTTTGGGCATTTTCATCATGATTGTCCTCTTTGGATCCCCTTTTGATCCAAGCTTGGATTTGGGCTTCATTTGCTTCATTTTTTGCACTTTTTCTCCCAAAATCACCAACTTTGCTCCTATGGACCAAATAACAAAATACATTAAATATTTTCATTAAAAACACGATTAAAGCACAGAAAAGCCTAATAAATTGGGACTAAAATAGCGACATTTCTGCTCGCTATCATGTACCCCTGCTAGGTCAAATTACCGTTTTACCCCTAGGCTGCCTCTTAATCCTTAAGTGTCAGTGCTCCTCTAATGAACAACCTGCTTCAGGTCCAACCAAGAAACAAAAGTCCCTCTCGTGCCATAGAGAGGGTAGGGCCCATTGTTCAAGACCCGGAGACACCACTTAAGGGAACACACCTCTACTTACCCTAAAGTTGGGAAGGAGTGAATTCCATCTTGTAAGACTATGTTCCCAGCTCCCCACTCGGTCTTGTCCCCAAAATGGTAGACTTATTGAGTCGGCGTGCAGGCCACTCTCACCCGTACAAATCCAAGGACAATCCCTCATGGACAGGAGTCCATAATCCACTCAGGATTAAGGCCAAGTTGCCTAGGTCATCCTAGTGAAATAGAAACCGAGCTAACTAACGGTGTTACAGTTAGTGAGTAACTATTTCGCGGTCCGGTCTTTA
The DNA here is from genome assembly GCA_036850905.1 of Luffa acutangula. Taxonomy (NCBI): domain Eukaryota; kingdom Viridiplantae; phylum Streptophyta; class Magnoliopsida; order Cucurbitales; family Cucurbitaceae; genus Luffa; species Luffa acutangula. The sequence goes on from CM072098.1 coordinate 25,368,268, forward strand.
TGCAAACTCATTGCACAGGATACCCCCACTCGCATGTCAACTACATGAACGCGTTGGATCATTACGTTTGTATCAATATACAAAGCGGGTCGTATCCATAGTGTCACCAGGATAAGGTACCCAGCCTTATCCCTATACTACAGACCCTTTAGGCTAAAACTTGAACATCGATCCCCAAATGTCCCTACATACTAGTTCAAGCCTCATTCTATTAGCCTTGGATGTTTAGTTTATTGGATTAGGGTTAATAAGACAAGATATAATACAAATATGAAAAATACATCACTTTTATTAATGTTCGGTCAAAAGTACATTTACTATCTACGAGTTTTAGGGCAGAAAACCCAACAAACATGACCTCTAACAAGTTTACAAATCAAAAGAATGTAAAACGAAGTTTTTAAAGCGAAAGAAAATATGAATTTCATGAGTCCTAGTCCTCCCATGGTTACTTAACAGTTTCCATCAATCGCCTTTCACATGCCCATGCCTTTACCTAAAAGAAAAACATTTAAGAAAAAGAATGAGTATTTAAAATACTCGGTAAGTGACCCTACTATTGAGGTTGGGTCACGCTTATGTATGTTTCTAAAGTTATTAACAATCGTATTTTGGTGTCTCTAAATTCTTATTAAACTTATTAATTATTGGGATATACATCAATTTCATGCATATCCTAGACACATCAATTTCATGTGTCGCCTATGGAGGAACGTCAATTTCACGAACCTCGACTCAAGTACATCAATTTCATGTTCCTAAGTCCTGTGTAGGCACCTCCTAATGTACATCAATTCCATGTACACTCTTTAAATTTTAGAAGCTTAAAGGTTGCATAAATTCATGCATCATATAAAAATCTCAAGAGACCACCACTTTTTAAAAAAAAAAAAATCAAATCTATACACTTTGGAAACATTCATAATAAATTTCATACTTTCAACAAATTTTCATAAACATATACATATTCAAACAACTCATAAAACACATGAATTTTGGAAAATCAAACATGAACGTAACACATGATTTTAAGAAAAATCAAGACTACACTCTCAAGTAAAGATTTCAACAATAAAGTCACTTACCTTGGCTTATAAATCCTTAATTTAAAACTCCAATTTAACTCCAGCAACGTCGATCACGACCACAGACCAACCAATCTAATTCACACGCAAGGATCTAAAATTTAGAGGCATCCAACTTGATAAGGCAACCCTAATTCTCAGTCCAAAGATCCAAGCTTTTGTGGAGCAAGAACCCTTGAAGCAAAGAGATTAACACCTCCTTACACAAATTAGAACCAACCAAGAGAAAAGGCTAGAAATTGATTACCTCTTATGATCAATGATCTAGAAGCAAGATTGGAAATCTTGTTCTAGATTGAGTCATTCCACAATCAAACTTGATCAAGGCCGGATTGAATGGCTCAACATGCAATCTATCACAAGAATTGCAAGAATCCTAGAAAAGGGATTTCTAGAAAAAGTCTCAAATATGAGAGTTCATATTTCATTCATCTCAAATCTGAATTTTACATACTAGAATGAGGCTTTTAATAGCCATTGTGTGAATGAAACCCCCAACCTTTCAAATCCCAAAAGTAAAACCTACAAAGCATTCATGACCATAATTGGCCTACAAAGTAACTCCCCACTAATGAATCTAACCTTGAATCCACGTTTTTTGGAAGCCAAAAAGTTCAAAAAACATACAACAAAAGTTCATAACTTAAAATAACAAGGAAACTTCAAAAGGCCGGTACAACGTCAATCTTGCAAACGTTGACTTTCACAGCGTCGTCCTCTCTTGGGTTAATTTGCAGTATGTGAAATGAATGTGGAGCTGAACCTAACCAATTTTGAATGTGAATGAAGAATGCTTGTTGAAGCTTCTTAGCCTTGGCGCGTGTAATAGGTCCAATTGGAACGTGTGGAGCACCATGATTCTTATCATCTTCCCCCTCTTCGAAAGGATTCGTCCTCGAATCTAGATAGTCGTCACCTACATCAAAAGGACTCAAATCAACAACATTGAATGTAGATCTTACTGAAAATTCTCCTGGCAGATCAATCTTGTAGGCATTGTTGTTAATTCTTTCAAGAACTTGATAAGGACCATCCCCTCTTGGATGCAACTTTGTCTTTCGTTTCGAGGGAAAACGCTCCTTGCGAAAATGCACCCAAACCCAATCACCCGGTTGAAAAATGAGTTCTTTCCGTCCTTTGTTAATTCGTGAGGCGACTTTCGAATTTTGTTTCTCAATCCTCTCCTTGACCTCTTTGTGCAAGTTTTTGATCAAATCGGCCTTACTTGTGGCTGCATCACTCACAAAATCATTAGAAGGAATAGGAAGCAAATCAAGAGGTGTAAGTGGATTGAATCCATAAACAACCTCAAAAGGAGAACAATGTGTTGTACTATGAATTGCTCTATTATATGCAAACTCAACAAATGGCAAACATTCTTCCCAAGACTTAATATTCTTAGAAATAATAGCCCTAAGCAAAGCGCCCAATGTTCTATTAACTACCTCGGTTTTCCCATCAGTTTGAGGATGACATGTAGTTGAGAACAACAATTTAGTACCCAACTTTCCCCACAACACCTTCCAAAAATGGCTTAAAAATTTAACATCCCTATCACTAACAATAGTCCTAGGAATTCTATGTAATCTTACCACTTCCCTAAAGAATAAGTCAGCCACATGCTTTGCATCATCCGTCTTGTTACATGCTATAAAATGAGCCATTTTACTAAATCTATCCACAACAACAAAAATACTATCTTTACCCTTTTTAGTCCGAGGCAAACCAAGAACAAAATCCATAGATATATTAGTCCAAGGTTCATTAGGTACATTCAAGGGAGTATACAATCCATTTGGTTGTGATCTCGACTTAGCCTCTTTGCATTTAAAACATTGGCTACAAATCTTATTCACATCATGTTTCATTTTAGGCCAAAAGAAGTGTTCATGCAACATATCATAAGTTTTATGAATCCCAAAATGCCCCATCAATCCACCCCCATGGGCTTCTTTCACAAGCAAATCTCTTATAGAACATTTAGGAACACAAAGCTTACTTTTCTTAAACAAAAAGTCATGAAACACATAATAATCATCCATGGCTTTCCCAGCAAGACAAGATGCATAAATAGTTCCAAAGTCAGGGTCATCTTTGTATAACTCCTTAACATGCTCAAATCCAAGAATTTTTGCACTAAGAGAAGTAAAGAGATTGTACCTTCTTGACAATGCATCAGCCACCACATTATCCTTACCTTGCTTATATTTGATAACATAGGGAAATGTCTCAATAAATTCTACCCACTTTGCATGCCTACGATTCAGCTTGCTTTTTCCTTTAAGATGCTTCAAGCTTTCATGATCAGTGTGGATCACAAACTCTCTCGGCCATAGGTAGTGTTGCCATACCTGCAATGTACGAACTAAAGCAAACAATTCTTTATCATAGGTAGGATAGTTCAATGCTGCCCCATTTAGTTTTTCACTAAAATACATTAAGGGTTTTCCATCTTGCATTAAAACAGCACCTAGGCCCAAACCACTTGCATCACACTCAATTTCAAAAGTCTTGTCAAAGTTAGGCAAAACAAGTAATGGTGCATTGGTTAATTTTTCCTTCAGTTCATTGAAAGCTCTCTCTTGCATTTCCCCCCATTCAAATACAACATTCTTTTTCACTAAGCCATTCAATGGTGCAGCTATGGTACTAAAGTCCTTTATAAACCTTCTATAGAAGCTAGCTAGACCATGAAAACTCCTAACCTCATTTGCATTTTTCGGTGTTGGCCAATCCCTAATTGCCTTAACTTTCTCTTCATCTACTTCTACTCCATTCTTACTAACTATGAAGCCAAGAAAGTGAACCTTTTCCATGCAAAAGCTACACTTATTAAAATTAGCATAAAGCCTCTCTTTTCTAAGTGTAATCAAAACTGACCTAACATGCTCCACATGCTCAACCAAATTCTTTGAATAAATCAAAATATCATCAAAATACACAACAACATACTTCCCCAAGTATTCTCTCAAAACATGATTCATTAAGCGCATAAATGTACTAGGAGCATTAGTTAACCCAAAAGGCATAACAAGCCATTCATACAATCCAAACTTAGTTTTGAAAGTTGTTTTCCATTCATCTCCTACATGCATCCTAATTTGATGATATCCAGATTTCAAATCAATCTTTGTAAATAAACAAGAACCATGCAATTCATCAAGCATATCATCTAGCCTAGGAATAGGGTGACGATACTTTACAATGATTTTATTGATGGCTCTGCAGTCTACACACATGCGCCAAGTTCCATCCTTCTTTGGCACCAATATGACCGGTACAGAACATGGACTCAAACTTTCTCGTACATAGCCTTTCTCCATGAGCTCCTCCACTTGCCTTTGAATTTCTTTTGTCTCAGTTGGATTTGCTCTATAGGCTGGCCTGTTTGGAATGGTAGCCCCTGGGATGAAGTCTATTTTATGTTCAATACCTCTAAGTGGAGGTAATCCTTTAGGGATCTCATCTTGGAACACGTCCTCAAATTCCTGCAAAAGAGGTTGAAACAAACTAGGCAAAGGCAAATTGTTATCGTTAGAGGCCAAATACCCTTCCTTGTACATAAGTACAAATATTGGTTTGTGGGAAAACATTGCTCTTCTCACCTCTCCCACTCTAGCCAAACAACTGACTTTCTTTCCTTTTTTTTCACTCTTTTCTCCACTTTTTTTCTCTTTCTGATTTTTCTCTATTTTTTCACTCATTTCTTTCTTTTCTTTCAATTCTTTTTCTTCAAACTCTTTTCTTTTTCTCTCCAACTTTAATTGATCAGCAAATACATCTTCAGAACGCAAAGGTACAAGTGTTGTTTTTCTACCATCTTTGGTAAAAGAATACCTATTCAAATAACCATCATAGATGACCTTCCTATCAAATTGCCAAGGTCTGCCAAGCAAGATGTCACCAGCATGCATAGGTAATACATCACATAGAACCTCATCTTTATACTTTCCCAAGGTAAAACAAATTAAAGCTTGAGAAACGACCTTCATTGTTCCACTATCATTGAGCCACTGAAGCTTGTAAGGCTTAGGATGGTGTTGAGTTGGAATTTGCAGCCTTTTGATCAAGAATGTGCTCACTACATTGGTGCAACTTCCGCTGTCAATAACAAGACTACAAGGAGTCCCATTAACTAAACACCGTGTGTGGAATAGGTTGTCTCTTTGGTCATCAACATCATTCTCCTTAACTTGAGTGTTAAGAAGTCTCCTTGTAACAAGTGCCAAATGACTCCCATCTTCTAATTCCTCCTCATCCTCTTGGAATTCATCTTCAATTAGCTCATCTTGGTCACTTTCCTCATCATCCGTAACAACTTCTCCATTCTTAATGATCATGACTCGCTTGTTTGGACAGTCACGACTAATATGACCAATCCCTTGACATTTCCAACATTTTATGTCTCTATTTCTCTCTCGGACCTCTTTAGATCCCTCCACTTTTTCCTTGCCCTTGGAGCTCTCAGGCTTGTCCTTTTCATCATGCTCATACTTCCCTCGAGGTTTGAAATCTGCATTCTTTTTCCAAGTATTAGTAGAAAAAGAAGTAGACTTAGAAGAATTATACCTCTTGGAGTTCTCCTTCTCCCAAGCTAATTGCCCTTCAATTTTGACAGCAAGGTGTAATAACTCTTTCATATCGAAATAAGTTTGTCTATCCACCTGATGAGTCAATGGTCGATTCAACACGCCAAGGAACCTAGCCATTGTATCCTCCTCATCTTCATCAATGCCAGCTCTATTCATAAGGGCCTCCATTTCTTTGTAATAATCTTCCACACTTTTGGATCCTTGTTGCAAAGCATAGAGCTTTTGCTTGAGTTCTCGGGAATAATGCTTAGGAATGTATCTCTTCCTCATTAAGGCCTTTAATTCCTCCCATGTTTCAATTGGATCCTCATAGTTTCAACTCCATTCTGATTTCAAAGATGTCCACCAAATATTTGCATAATCACAAAATTCAGCCACCGCAAGTTTCAACTTTCTTTCTTCACTAAAATTGTTGCAATCAAATACATGCTCAATTTTGCTCTCATATTGCAAATACTCCTCCGGATCAGACCTCCCATGAAATGGTGGGATTTTAAGTTTCACTCCCCCAACCCCTCTCTCTTCCCTCTCATATTGGTACTCCCTCTCAACCCTTCTTGGTGGTAAAATTTCTCTTCCCGTTCTTCTTCCCCTTCCTCTACCCCGGCCTACCCCTCTCCCTCCCCTTGGATTATGCCCGGCTATAAGGGTTACATTGCCATCTTCTTCTTCATTTTCAACTCCTTCATTAACTTCCCTTCCTTGAAGATTTCCTAAACCTACTTCCATTCGGCCCACCCGTTCTTCCAAGGTACTTACTACTTGGGTTAGACGAGTGATAGCCCCAATTTGTGCCTCTATCCACCTAGCTTCACCAATCTCCCCTCCATTTCCCCCATCTTGACTCATGATGATGTATAAACAGTAGATAAATATGTTTAGGACCTCACACACTCAACTCACTGATTTTCACTCGGAACACTCGTGTTTATCACACAAAGGTAGGCTATTTGGGAAAGTGACTAAATGATGATATTGGGTAGGCTAATAGGTTCAAGTGATTCTTGTAATAATGAGCCAACACAGCCAAGACAAGATAAATTATGCAACAACAACAAACTAGAACAAAGAAAACAAAGAAATCACCAAACAAGGAATGACACAAAGACAAGATGCTTGCTACGGAATTTAGAGATAAATGACACAAAAATAAAGAGAAAGCCTTAAGTATGATGGATTTAGTCTTTATGAAGCAAAGTAAACAAAGTTTATGGATAAAAGGATCAAATATGAAAAGAACAAAGTATGGAAGCAAATCTGGAATTTTCGACCAAAACTGCAAACTGAGATGAAATTCAAAAAACGAATGTTTTACGTTAGAATTTGGAGTAAATGCCCTTCTTCACTTTGAAAGATTACATGCAGATCTAACTTTTCACTGAAGGCCAAACGTTCAAATTCTGACTTTATGAATGACTTTGAACAGAGATTAGATGCATTAAATTCTGCAGTTAGGAATTTGGACAGCCACCAATCAAATTAATTGCAAACTAAATGGAATCTCAACAAATTCGTGAAAATTGATGCTGATTGAATACAAATGGGCATGAACAAGAACTCAACATGAAAAACTTCTGAATTTTTTTTCCTTTTTTTTTTCTTGCATTTTTTTTGCTTTTTTTTTTTTTTTTTTTTTGCTTTTTAAGATCTCAACGTGATCTTTAGGATGGAAATGAGATTAGAATCAAAAGATGAAGAGCAATGGATGAAATGAAGGAAATGAATAAAATGGACAGAACGTGAAACAAAAAGAAAAAACAAAACAATGAACAATTGGAATGGAAGATAAAAATCAATTCTAGAGTAGGCAACAAAGATGCAACCTAGGCTCTGATACCAAAATGATAAGGCAACCCTAATTCTCAGTCCAAAGATCCAAGCTTTTGTGGAGCAAGAACCCTTGAAGCAAAGAGATTAACACCTCCTTACACAAATTAGAACCAACCAAGAGAAAAGGCTAGAAATCGATTACCTCTTATGATCAATGATCTAGAAGCAAGATTGGAAATCTTGTTCTAGATTGAGTCATTCCACAATCAAACTTGATCAAGGCCGGATTGAATGGCTCAACATGCAATCTATCACAAGAATTGCAAGAATCCTAGAAAAGGGATTTCTAGAAAAAGTCTCAAATATGAGAGTTCATATTTCATTCATCTCAAATCTGAATTTTACATACTAGAATGAGGCTTTTAATAGCCATTGTGTGAATGAAACCCCCAACCTTTCAAATCCCAAAAGTAAAACCTACAAAGCATTCATGACCATAATTGGCCTACAAAGTAACTCCCCACTAATGAATCTAACCTTGAATCCACGTTTTTTGGAAGCCAAAAAGTTCCAAAAAAAAATACAACAAAAGTTCATAACTTAAAATAACAAGGAAACTTCAAAAGGCCGGTGCAACGTCAATCTTGCAAACGTTGACTTTCACAGCGTCGTCCTCTCTTGGATTAATTTGCAGCATGTGAAATGAATGTGGAGCTGAACCTAACCAATTTTGAATGTGAATGAAGAATGCTTGTTGAAGCTTCTTAGCCTTGGCGCGTGTAATAGGTCCAATTGGAACATGTGGAGCACCATGATTCTTATCATCAATCACTTCTATTAGGCCCTACTTAGTTTAAAGAAGTTGAAACTTACCCAAACGAAGACGACGCTAGCTGCCCAAGTTCTAAATCGGCTTAATCTCAACAATCTACGCTCTAATCTCTATGGGGGCCTAAAATCAAGATCCAATCCATCATGGGCATTTCATTATGAGGAAAAATCAATCCAAAATTGCTTTAAAAGTGACTTACTCATGGTCGAACTCACTCAAAATCAAAGGAATTTAAAGTCTCACTGCACAAATCACCAACAATTGGAAGGGAAGCTTGTTGTCCGCGCTGGAGAACTTGTTGCTCACCAATCTGCTACACACGAACGATGAAGCTCGGAGGGGGACGCAACGTGACTTGCTGCTTGCCCGTTTGAAGGAGCTACAACCGACCCCGCTTGAAAACCCACGCCTGCTGGAACGTGTGCTGCTGACCAGAGAGGATGTCGCTGCCGACCTGCCTGCTAATGTTGACCACGAACTTCCGCCGGACTGAGACTCCTACCGGAGAAGACACCAGTGCTGACAAACCTGAGACGAAGACCCAAAAACGTTGGAGAAGCTGCTGCCGACACCCAAACGTCGGAGAACCACCGTGGTTGAGCTCTGATGGTGGTTGTGCTACACAAGTTTGCCGGTGATGTGAGCTAAGGGGAGGAAGAAGAAGTTGCCACAGAAAGAGCAAAAGAAGCCCAAAAAATCGTGAGGTTGAAGGAAGGAAAGGCTTGAGATGGCTTGGCTTCAAGCTCGGGCTGCGTGCGGCTAATTTAAAAGGAAAATTAGGGCTTAGAGGGCTTTGCTTAAGGACCATTACACTACAAAACTACCTCTCAACCTATAAAAATTGAAATCCTAGCAAATATCCAACTAAACCTTTCATTACAAATGATTTAATTCATCTATTAAACCAATTTCATGAAATTAGCTCCACAAAACTTTAAATTTGAGACGTTTTAACTTTACCTCAAAACTCATGACGTTACAGGTATATTAGCACTAGTATGATCACACCCAATGAAAAGTTAAATAGGATATAAAATCTAGTATAGAAGGATAAGAGAGATGTTTATCAGAGGGAGTGAGTATGTATTTAAAATACTTCTCACAAATATATTTTTAAATGTAGTGGTAAAATTGCACCTCTTTTTTATTTATATTAGGGTGGGTAAAAATCATCTGAAAGAAAGTCAATTTTGTTAACTTTCAGATGCATGACATAGTGCCAAAGCGAGCATACTTCAGTGGTAATTGGCAAGTATTCTCGTCTAAAATGTCATAGATTCGAATCTTTCCGTCCCAAATATTGTTTAACTTAAAAAAATAATAATAATAATAATAAAATTGCATGGCCTACTCATGTACTCTACGTAAGAAATGGGAGTGAATATGTAAAACAGTGGAGGGAGTTATACCCTGGTAGTTTTACTGTCAGTAAAAAGGGACAAAGGTAAATAATAAGACTGAAAAAAGTCAGCAAGCTTTTTTATCCATATTGTAGATGTGATACCAATACCATTGCCTGCTGGTAAAATGTAAAATCATGATTCCAGCGGCTTGTTTTTCTCGATATAACTGCAAAAATTTATGATAAAAATAAATAAAATAAAATAAGGTAAGCAAGTTTTATTGTACATGTGAATATATTTGTTTCCTTTTTGGTGTGAGGAGTTTCTCTTCATCAATTTCCATTTATACTATCAATCGCTTTTTGAGGGAACCAAATTTCAACTTATTTCCAAACAATGACGTTTAAATTAATAATTAACCCATCTAACATAATTAAGTAAATCGAGAATATTGTATTATTTTCAACAAATTAAAAAAGGGAAAAAAAGTCTCCTCTAACTTTTTTTTCCCTTCTGTTTTATAATCTACCTTTTTAAAATATTAAAAAACCGAAAAGAATAGTTTTCAAAAATAAATAGTTCTTTTTTGAAAAATAGAAATCTTAAAATAAAACTGTTTTCTTATTTTGGAAAAAAAAATACTCATCTAAAATTTTATATGGTAACAGTTTAGAGATTGCTTTTAGAAAAAAATTACTAAACACATTATTTTTTTGACAACATTGTGAAGGTAAGGAGATTGGAACCAGACTTCTTAGTCATTAATACAATTTTTATGTCAATTGAATTATGCTATTATTTTATATATAAAAAAAGTTATAATATTACAATCAAAATGAGAATTTGATCTTATTTGACTACATAACTATAATGAGGTCGGCAGAAACACGAAGGATTGAACTGTAATAAATATAAATTATGGTACAAATTTGACATGGGAGTGACAAGACCTGAGGGGAAAAAAAAAAAGAAAAAAAAGAAAGAGAACAGTTGATATGTGTGTGTGTGTGTGTTGAGAGTTGAGAGTTGAGAATAGCGGGTATAATAGTCCAAAAAGCCACCCGTTAAATAATCGAGTTGCTTTATTGTAAAAAAGAAAAAAAAAAAAGTAATAGAATCCAAGCCATTGTCAAAATATATTCCCATGCATCACATTTATTTTCTGTTCGTCCCATCTAACGGGCCCTGAAAGCGCAATCCCTACCCCATCACCTTTTTTCTTGTTGCGGTGGTTGTGGATGCGTCGCTCCTTCTCTCTCCTCTTACCTCAAGGTGTAAAAGAGTAATTTGGATCCGGAAAGAGAGAGAGAGAGAGAGAGAGAGAGAAAGGTGAGTGGTTGTTTGAGAGGTGGTTTTCGGGGGAGATATTAAGGTCGAGTGTCGTAGTTTTAGATGTGGGCATGCGCCCTTACACATACACTCACTCTGCTACCCACAACTTCCTTTCTCTCTCTCTCTCTCTCTCTCTCTCTCTCCTCCTCTGTGGGCCCCATTTCCTTTCTCTATCTTTCTAGGTAGCTCGCTCTTCTCCAAGCATAGTAAAACTAACCCACCACACTTTTCCTTTTTTTCTTCTTTTTATTTCTCTATCTATCTATAAATTAAAAATAAAAAAGAATATTAATAATTGAATCCCAAATCCCAAATCCCAAATCCCAAATATATATTCAACGTCCTTCCTCCCTCTGTGTTTCAAAAAGAATATTGAGAGATTAGCCAAAGATGAGCATCTCTGTAAATGGGCAGTCCCAAGTCCCTCCAGGCTTCCGCTTCCACCCCACCGAAGAGGAGCTCCTCCAGTACTACCTCCGCAAGAAGGTCTCCTTCGACAAGATTGATTTGGACGTCATTCGTGACGTCGATCTCAACAAGCTCGAGCCTTGGGACATCCAAGGTACTTAATTTTAATTCCCTACCTCCCACATGCATACATACATACATCATAATGCCTTATTCATCCACTCTCATTACATTACAGACAAGTGCAAGATTGGAACCACCCCACAGAACGACTGGTACTTTTTTAGTCACAAGGATAAAAAGTATCCCACTGGGACTCGGACCAATCGGGCCACCGCCGCCGGCTTCTGGAAGGCCACCGGCCGCGATAAAGTCATTTACACCAACTGTCGCAGAATTGGAATGAGAAAGACTCTTGTTTTTTACAAAGGCCGTGCCCCTCACGGCCAAAAGTCTGACTGGATCATGCATGAATATCGCCTCGATGATAATTCTACATCTGAATCCAATAATGTATGTCTCCTCCTACGTCTCATATCACATCTCCTAATTATTAATTACTTTTATTTTATATATTTTAAATAAAATCTTTTCTATTGCTTTCATTTAGATGAAGCTCTCCAGCATTGTGATTGGCGATGGCGCCCAAGAAGAAGGCTGGGTGGTCTGTAGAATTTTTAAGAAGAAAAACCACCACAAAACTCTAGATACTCCCATTACTACTACAACCACTTCGTCTCTCACCACTGAAACGCCCTCCTCTCTCTTGCTTGATTCTTGCAATGACGGAGCCTTGGAGCAAATCATTCACTACATGGGAAGAACGTGCAAGGAGATCGAAGAAGAAGAAGAAGAAGAAGCCGCCGCCACTGCCACCGGGAGACTTCTCCGGCCGATTGACACTTCCTCTGTAGTACTCAACGGCGGCAGCGCCAGTTACCTCGACGGCAGATTCTCTAAGCTTCCAAACCTTGAAAGCCCCAATTCCACCAGCACCCACAACTGCTACCAACCCATTAACAACCAGGTGGGCCCCGCCGATCCGATTATCGTTTCCGGCTACCAGCTGGAGTCTTCCGCCTCCGCCGCCGCAGCGACACACAATTGGGCGGCGTTCGACCGCCTGGTGGCCTCGCAGCTGAACGGCCAAATCGAAGTATCCAACATGATTTATTACAGCGACCAATTGCCAACGACAACACTACGCGGAACGACATCGTTTTCCTCGAAATCATCATCTTCTTCTTACAACGCCGCCGCCGCTCAGGATTACAACAACGTCGACACAGAGCTGTGGAGCTTTGCCAGGTTGTCATCATCGTTGTCCTCCACTGACCCATTATGCCACGTGTCCGACACGCAAATATAACTACTGAGAATCATCATCCATGGAAAAGAAAAGAAGAATTTTAAAGACGTCATATTTTACAGGGAAGAAGACAGAAGCTTTTTAATTAATTAATTAAATATTTACTTATGTGATCGATGATATATATATGAAGCTAGCTATAATAATTCATGTTTTAGTTTTACAGCATATTAGGGGGAGGAAGTAGAAAAAAAAGGAATATATGTAAGATAAATAAACAAAGAAAAAGGGTAATCAAAGTCAAGAGGGTTTTAGATGGGGTGACACTGTCAAACTCCAAATTATTTTTTCTTTTTTCATACTTAGCATAATCATGATTTTTTTTTTTTTTTTAATCTGTAACCTATCCTCTGCTTCTAGAATCTCTTTAGGCTTTAATTTTCCATATAATAACAGCCAACACCATGGGCATTTTGATGTAATGTATTTCAAAAAAAGAGATTAAATTAGGTGTGTACTTTTGGTATGTGTTCTATGTTAAAATGATTAAGATGAAGAAGAAGAAAAGGTGATACAGTGGAATGATTTTTGAAAATGCATATTAAGTATATGGTGGACACGTGGTGTGTCAAGTTAGATTAAGGAAATAAAGTACTAAAGGAAAAATTATTCAATGACATCATCACAATACCGTTACCTATTTAAAACTGTTGGATTAATTAAATTTTAATATTTGTCATTCTCTGACAATAACTAGATACAAAATTGATGTACTCTTATACCATTTTTCTTTCTTACTTTTTTTTTTTTTTTTTTACAACAAAATTATCGACTTTATTTGGCGACCTTATCAAATAATTTCTTTGTACTCAAGTTTTGGTGTAGTATTTATTTTATTTTATTTTTATTTCTTTCCCTTTTCTCTCTAATGATATGAGTGCAAAAAAGTTGGGCTCCGCTCCCATCAACATGAATGACTGCCGAGAAAAAGGCTATTGGGACGTACGTTCAAAGAAAAAGGTGTTTTTTGATATCAATCCTCTGATCTCTCTCTTTCTCTCCATAGACATATATACTTCTTTATTTATTTATTGTAATCTATGTTTGCCTCAACATTTTAATAAGTTTGAATATATACCATTTGCGTTTGGATTGTATAAAAAAATGGGTTATGAAAATTTGGGTTACGTTTTAAAAGTTTGTATGCTAAAGTAGGCCTAAATTTAAGTTTTAGTTGTTTCTTTTTTCTTTAATTTATGATGTTGTAAAAAAAATCCATTTTATCTCTAATATATTGAATAATTCTTTTCAATTTGGTTCTTTTTTTTTTTCATTAAACATTAAAATTAGTTAACAAAAATGAGGTGAGATAGATGTGACAAACCACTTTAACAATAGAGTTAAAAAGTATTCATTGTTTTTAATTAGATGGAACAGACATATTGTTTGTCCAAAAGAATTTACTCTTTTTATTTGACTTAGCTTGTAGTAACTTATAGAATATCGATGCATTAAAATATTGGTATGTTAATGGTTTACAAATAAAAACTACTATTTTAAAATTAATATATTTTCATTCTTTTTATATTATTTATTCTAAGGACTTAATACGAGAAAAAAAAAAAATCTTTAAGTGAAGGACAAAATTGAGAAAAAATCTTCAAACATTAGAGACTAAATCATTTATTTAATCTAACTTTGAGTTTATATATGATAGTCCATGAAACTAACCTATTATTTAGATAGATAAACACGGCGATAGATATAGACTCGACTTTCTAATATCTAATTACATCAACTTAACTACGAATGTTCTCTTTAAGTCTACAAAGAAAACAATAACAAGAAACTAGTTAGTGCACTGTCTCGCAGTTTGTAATGATAAGTTAGTTCATTGGATGAGACTCATAACGAAAAATATTTAGCAAAGAACAAGGCAAGAAATTTTTCCTTAATAATAATTTTTTACCTAGCTTTTTTTTTTTTTTTAATGTATATGTTCATTCTATTTTAATGACTAATTTACAATAATGTAAATTAGAGTACTTAAAATTTTTAGTATATATATATATATATATTAATTTTAAATTTTAAGACAAAACTTTAAAGGAGCAATTGTCCCCACGATATGTTGTAAAAAAAAAAATAATAATAAAAGAAAAATTGTCCCCACGAGATTGAGAAGAGGTCAGTATATATGTATCAGTTTGGGAATAATTGAAATTAACATATTTATTACGTATCTTCCAATTTAATAAATATTTTTCTGTTTTAAAAAGTATTATAATAATAAAAATATGTTTAAAAGCCAGTTTTTTTTTTTTTTTTTTTTTTTTTGAGAAAAAAAGCCAGGTTTTAAATATAGTTTCTCGTTCAATTTTCTTAAATAATATTACAAAACATGGTTAAAAGACCACTATTTGGAATAGTTAGCAAAATAGAAAACAATAACATTAAGTTAAAAACATTTGGTCCCAATACTTTTTTTTGGACCATACTTTTTTTGGTCCCACTTTTAACATGTTACGATATAGTCGTTATAGTTTAAAATTTGTATAAATTTGTAATAATATAGTTCATGAACAAATATATACTTATTAATTTACTCTACGTAGTTCAAAAAAATTGCAATGATCGATTTAATCTCTACAATAAAAATTTTCACTATATTGAATGGGCATTTCTTATATATATACAAATTGTGAGGAATTGTTAAAGGATCAAATTGTTATAAATTTTAAAATTTATACTAAAGATGGATGCTTCCTCTCGAGGAAATTTTCTAAAGCAACGACCAAATCATTATAAATTTTAAACTACAAAAATAAATTGTTACACAAAAAGTTTTAAGAACTAAATCATTGTAAATTTATAACTATGACAACTATATTATTACATATTAGACAACATGGGGTTCCATCTCAAAATCAATTGGGAGGTCTCCACCAATCAATTTTAATGTGGAATCAAACATACTCCTTCAAAATGGTGCCTCTTTGGGTTCATCATTTTTAGATTCGATCCCAATTTTTTTTTATTGTACCGAATACCTGTTTGGGTTTTATGGGCTCTGATACTATATTAGACAACATGGGGTTCCATCTCAAAATCAATTGCCAATGAGTGGAGTAGCTCATCTATCTTATGAATTAGGAGGTCTCCACCAATCTTTTCAATGTGAGATCCTCAACATTACATACTGTTATAGGCAATTTTGGACCACCCCGATATACAAGGAGCTGACGAGGACAACCGGGGAGGAATCGGGCTGAAAGATGGACCAAGGAGGCAAAACCGGCAAGTGAGACGGGCCAAGACCGAAGGGGTCGGGTTTTAGGCCCGACCCCCTACTCGGCCTCGGCCCATGGCCGAGGCCAAGCACATGGTCGGCCGCGGCCCGGGGCCGAGGCCGACCCTCGACCCGCTCGCGCGGGCCGAGCCTGTTCGGTCTCATCTGGTCCCCACTGCCTCTGGATGCCCCGGTTTCACCTGGTTTGACCTAAAACGCCTCTGAAACCCTAAAAAGGCTAGGAGGATGAACAGGTATTTATATCCCTCTTCGCCACTGAAGAGGGGATCCCGAATTCTATCTCAAAACTCTACTCTCTATTCTCTGCTTTCTCCTCTTGCTCTTACTTTTCCGCACCCCTCCGTTCTGTTTGCTGACTTAAGCATCGGAGCCGGTGTGGCGAGCACCACACCGGTGTGCAGGTTTACTGTCTTGCAGGCCACGTCTTCCCCCCTCAACTACAAATTTACCTTGGTGGCACGTGAAGGTCAGGTGAGATCCTCTGGCCAAAATCGACCATCAACACATACCTAGTTTATGAACTAAATCATTATTTCAATAAAATTACAATGTCGTTTTTTTCTTTTTCTTTTTTTAATATCAAAACAATATCTTACGCTTTCAGGTGTTTTCCATCCCTGTTTTGTTAAATTTACTATTCATTTATTTTTGAAGTACAATTTGATTTAAATGTTTTAAATTTTAAAATTAGTATGAAGAAGAAATAAATGAAAACACGAACAAAAGATATATTTTTATAAATAGCTTTGAAAAAAAAATAATGGACAACAATCTTAAAAAGTTAATATATACAAAATTATTTTTAAAAGAACTTTAGAAAATACACCAAAACAGCTTGTTTGGTTGTGATTCCTCATAATAATAATAATAATAATAATAATAATAATAAAAAAAAAAAAAAAAAAAAAAAAAAAAACTCTTTTAGACCCTGTTTGATAATCGTCTTGTTTTTTGTGTTTTATTGTTTAAAATTAAGCTTAGGAACACTATTTCCACCAATAAATATTTTTGTTTTGTTATCTATCTTATTCTCACATTTTCAAAAATCAAGTTAAGTTGTGAAAACTAAAAAAAATAATTTTCAAAAACATGTTTTTTTTTTTTTTTTACTAAGAACTCAAGTGTGTTTTTAACAAAAATGAAAACCGTGATAAAAAAAAATAGGAGAAAACAAATATACTTTTCATAAAAAAAAAAAACAAATTATCAAATAATTATCAAATTCGACCTAAAAATTAAAGTTTCTAAAAATTTTGAATTATTAAAAATGTCTTTGTTTTGTTAGAGTTCATAACCTTCCTTTTCTTGATCTCTTTCGCTATTAACAATGTTGGAAGGTTTCGCGGACTATTTTAGCAATTACTCAAAGACAAGTTTTCTGTATACAATAACGACTTCTTTAAATAAATTGTTCTAGTTATTAGACAAGCTTTTTAATACTTTGAAACAACACCCAGTAATTCTTTTGCTTTGTTTCTTCTTTCTTAAAAAAAAATAATAATAATTTTCAGAGTTAGCAAATTTGAATATAGAAAAATACATTTTTAGAAACCTGTAGGATTGCTGGTGCACTTTTATATATGTTTACAAACCTATTTTCGATTATCTTTTCAAACTGTTCAAAAAGATATCTTTTGTTTTGTATTTTCATTCATCACATATCCACGAGAATTCTAAAATAGATTAAACATATATTATATCCAAATATAATTTCGATTATTTAGATACTAAAATCTGACTAGAAGTTAAGAAATTTTCTATATAAAAAAAAGTAGATCACAGAATACAAAATTTGTTAATAAACAAACTCATTGTTTAAATGAATATATTTTTAAAAAAAAAAATTAAAAACCCATAAAATTGGGACTAAGATTTGTTATTTCTAATTTAAGATACCAATTTAGGACAAAAAGAGAAATGGGTTTTAGTTAGAGAGAGATAGAGAGATAATGGCGTTAAAACGAAGAGGAATTATTTAGTAGGCTAATTTGAAATAGATAGTCCATTTTTATTAATTTAGGTAGGCTGTTTACTATTAGTTCCATTCTAGAACTGATTCGTGCGGGTTGTGAAAATGGATAAAAATGGTGGTGAATTTTTTAAGAAATTTTAAACTTTATATCCCTTACATCTATTTTTAAAAAATATAGTATGTGAGTTGAATTTCAAACTTTCAATCTTTAATCGTTAAATTAAGCTTGGGTTGGTGGACTCTATTTCTCATGGTAGATTTCATATTACAAATTTATTTAATAAGAGGCAAAATTCATCCTAGAATTAGAGAAATTTCTTCAAATTTTCAAGTTTTAACGATTATCTCTTTTAAATTATATAAAATTGTTACGGTCAAACTTAATAATTATAATTTTGTTACTAACTGAATTTAAATTGCAACGATTTCATAAATTTAAAGATATAATTGTACATTATATTGTACTAACCTCATACTTTAAGAGGTGGTTTAGAGTTTAGAATTTATAATTTAATTGTAATAATTTTGAGGAGGATTTTCATTTTTAGCATATTCGTCATCAAATATTGCAAAAGTGTCCCTTAAAGATAATAATTGGAAATATACAAAAATTGAAAATAAACGTAAAACAATACGTTTTTTTTTTTGAAAAGAAAACAATACGTTTTTTTTAAAGAGATATTCATTAAATGGGGAAATTAGGTGCAGTTGTATCTTTGATAATAAAGGAGGATAATCAATTGGGAAAATCTTTCGTCCACAAAAAAAACATCTACTCCCCTTGATGACGAGGGTCGCTGCTCACAATCGGAGCCGCCTACAACAAAATGCTTGAAGGAAATCATCCCCAATTTGGGAGGCAAGAAGAATATGGCTTCTAATAGATTCTTAACTTCCGAGAGATCCTCTAACTACTACTTTGTTCAAACAGTTGATATGATTTTCAAGTGAATCTGATTCCACTTCTAAATTCAAGTTATCACCGAACTTTGAATGTAATTGATTCATCTCTTCCCAAATCACTTTTTCTTCTAGAGCTTTGATTGACCAATTCCTAAAAATCTTTGCAGGGGTCTGTGCAGATCAGAGACTCGTCGGAGTCACAAACCACCGAGCCGATGGCTCCCATCTTGTAGTTTTTGTTCTAAAATGTGTCTGAGTCAATACCTGTTAGTCAATTAATATATAGGTTAATTAATTAATAATATGCCAATATAATAGTTCAATATATAGCAAAATCCATCCGCGGTGAGGTTATAGTTGTTCAATATATATATTGAGTTTTCAATGAATCAATATTTAGGTTAATCTATGCTTAATTGGTTAACTTACTAGTCATCAATGAAAGAAGTAAATATCTTGAAAAAATTAAGGAAAAAAACACTTTTGGTCCCTGAGGTTTGGGTTAAGTTACACTTTGGTCCCCGAGTTTTCAAACTCAACAAAAATACTCCCGAGGTTTGAGATAAGGAGCAATTTAGTCTCTGCCGTCCATTTTTCTGTTAAACTCTAACGGTAAGCTGACGTGTCACTATTATTTTAATTAAAAATGAATTTTTAATTTTTTAAATAAAAATATTATTATATTATTATTATTATTTAAATTCTTTCTCTCTCTTTCTTCCCCCATCTTTTTTTTTTCTCATCTTCTTCCTTCTCCATCCCATCTTCTTCAACTCCAGTGGCCGTCCGTCGTCCGAATATATATATATATATATTTTCCTTCTTTTTTTTTTCTTCTCTCCTTCTTTCTCCTCCTTTCTTCTGTTTTTTTTTTTAAAGAAGAAAGTTTCGGGAAGGAGTGTTGAGGATCCCACATTAAAAAGATTGGTGGAGACCTCACAATATATAAGCTACAAGGGTTACTCCACTCATTGCCAATTGGTTTTGAGATGGAAGCCCATGTTATCTAATATGGTATTAGAGCCCATTAAACCCAAACGAGTATTCGGTCCAAATCAGCTTACCGTTAGGGTTTAACAAAAAAAATAGACGGTAGGGACCAAATTGCTCCTTATCTCAAACCTCAGGATATTTTTGTTGAGTTTGAAAATTCGGGGACCAAAGTGTAACTTAACCCAAACCTCAAAGACCAAAAGTGTACTTTCCCCAAAAATTAATTTAAAATTGTGGTGTTGCATATCTCACATTTAATATATTACAAGTTTCTTAACAATCAAAAGTAGCAACAACATCTTGTAGTGTTAAAAACAAAAAGTAAGGGTCTTGTTAAAATTTGAAAGTGCAACTATAACCGCTTATAAAATCTAGGAGAAATTTTTGTACTATTTTCTAAAAAAAGGCAAAATATATCAATGAATTATCTCTAATATTTTAGTTAATTTTCAATTTGATTCTTGATGTTTTAAAATGCTCAGGTGTAACTCTAATGTATACAAAAATTCAATTACTTCCTTCAATAAAAGAAATTGTTTAAATTTTTAACAAAAAAAATTTGTGTGACATTAAAGTATTGTTTTATTATCATACTTGAACACTTATATGTCATTCAAGTGTTATTTGACACATAAAACTCAATTTCTTCATCAGTAAATATCATTTACTACCCAGTGGCTTGCTCACATATCACACAAGTTTGAACACATGACCTCATGTTCTGATTTCATGTTAAATCAATCACCAATCAAAAGAGAAAGTTAAGATCCCGTTTGATAACCATTTGACTTTTTGTTTTTTGTTTTTGAAAATTAGGTTTGTTTTCTCCCAAATTTCCTGAGATGGTTTTCATGTTTATTAATGATCCATTTGAATTCCTAGCCAAATTCCAAAAACAAAAACAAGTTTTTGAAAACTATTTTTTTTTCAAAATTTGACTTAGTTTTTGAAAACAAGAAGGTATATATTAAAACAAACAAATTTATAGGAGGAGGTAGATGTGTATAAGTTTAATTTTCAAAAAGAAAAACAAAAAACAAATAGTTATCAAACGAGGGTCTAAGTTGTTGGATTACAATAAATTTAATTATATCAACCCTTAACACTTTTTATTAACAAATTGTAGCCTAGTTTTACGTAGAATGATTTAATGGTTTATTTTTAATACATTAAAGAAATTGAAAACTTGAAAAGATTAAACACGAAATTGAGAAAACTAAGGTCCCGTTTGATAGCCATTTGGTTTTTGGTTTTTGAAATTAAGCTTAAAAACACTACATGCACCTACAAGTTTCTTTGTTTTGTTATCTATCTCCTTCCCATATTTTCAAAAACTAAGTCAAATTTTGAAAACTAGAAAAAATAGTTTTAAAAAACTTATTTTTGTTTTTGAAATTTGGCTAGGAACTCAACTATGTCTTTAACGAGAAAGAAAACCAATGTAAAAAAATTGGATGAAAACAAGCATAATTTTCAAAAACTAAAAACTAAAAATCAAATGTTTATCAAACACATTTAAAAAAAGTCAAATTTTGAAAACTAGAAAAAATAGTTTTAAAAAACTTATTTTTGTTTTTGAAATTTGGCTAGGAACTCAACTATGTCTTTAACAAGAAAGAAAACCAATGTAAAAAAATTGGATGAAAACAAGCATAATTTTCAAAAACTAAAAACTAAAAATCAAATGTTTATCAAACACATTTAAAAAAAAAACAAATGTTTATCAAACGTGCCAAGAATTGAAATTCTAGAATATATTTAAAAACAAAAAAGTAAAATATATCTAAGGAAGAAAAACGACAAAGAAAAATAAGAGAAAAAGAGGAATTTCAAAAAAGAAGAAGAAGAAGAAAAAGAGAAAAAGAGGAAGTGATAGAAGAAAGAAAAGGAAGAAAGAAACATGAAAACGAGATTCTAGGCCATGGCAACAACCGCCGATACCAAAAAAGTGCTTTTGTACGTACTTTTTCCCTTTTATTCACTATCTCACTACCAACCACCTTTAGACGTAACCCTCTCTCTTCTTTCTAGCTTTTCTCTTCTTGTCCTCACTTTCTCTCTCTCATTTTATTATTATATATTATTTGAAAGGCTCTCTCTCTAATTAATCATTCTAAATAATGACACATTTTTTTGCTATATTTTCTTTTGACATTTTAAATTCATTTCCATCCAAAAAAAAAAAAAAAAAAAAGTCAATCGTTATCAGATTTTTTTTTTTTAAAAAAAAATTTTAAAGGAAGCTCATTACAAATGTCCTCTTACGTCTTATTAGATTTTAATTCCTTATCCACTGAAATAGATTAGGTAGAGCTACGAATCTAACATAATATTTCAATCAAAGTTTTATAAAAAGAAATTGTAGCTCAGAGAAGGATTGTAAATAGAGTGAAAATGAAAATACCTGTAAATCAGTAATTTAAGTTAATTAATATAAAAGTTAATTAGTAATGGATGCAATAAAATTATAGTGGTTAGTATTAATGAATGGTGAAGGGATCAAATCTCACAGCGGAAGCGAGTGATCACTCTGCCTCGATTTTGATTTAGAATTGCAACACAAAAAAAGAAACATACATTTACAATAGAGTATAAAGGTTAAGCATAAAACATATTGAAGAGAAATACAAACCTTTGTAGACTCTTCTTCATAGAAACAACACAACAAGCCTTCTTTGTTTTACTTGTACAGTAAAAACGTACAGTAGTCACCAGCGCCACCAAAAGATCTTTCCTACTATTTTCTAGCAAGGACCGACTTGTGGGAACCTTTTTGAAAGGGAAGGGAATGTGTACAGAGAGTATTGGTTTCTCTGATAACTTTTGAGAGAGAGAGCTAAACGTATTTTGCAGCAACCTCTAAGATGTACACATTCTGCATCTTTTAAAGAAGAGATGACACTACTACAAATATCACCTTTTGATAAAATATCATTTATCATTAATAGTTTCTGGGCTACTTTTCTTTATTTTATCCTTGTATTTTCGGTTGTGCAACACCTGTCCTCTATGTTATTTATTTCAGGTGTTGTAGTTGTGTGTATTCAAACAATCACAATCTTTTGAATACATAAAATACATTCTCTCCTTCTCTTTCTTACTCTGCTTTAAGGTATCAGAGCTGTGAGCTCATCTTCTTCCTCAGAATGACTATCGATGAAGGTTCCTCCTCCAAATCTACATATGATCAATAAGATACTCCTATAATTCATCCCAGTACTCCAATAGCAACCCCTACCATTACCCCTGTTCATAACCCAACCCAAAATCCTAACCCAACCCCTGCTGTTCAACCTAATTTTCGTCCTCCTCAAAACCTAAATCGTGGCTTTCATCATCAAAATCCCAATGTCAATCCTCTTTTATATGCTCACTTCAATCCAAATACACCTCCCCCTAGTTTTTACCCTTATCCTTATTCTTATCCACAACAAAATCCTTTCAATTAACCGATTTTTACTCAAAATCAGCCGCAACAACAACTTAGTCGTCCAATTTTTTCTGCTCAACCTCAACCTTTCCCACGAACTCCGAATTTCTTCACACCAAATTCCTACCTAACTCTCCCTCAACCTCTCAGTGTGAAGCTCAACGACTCAAAATTTCTACTATGGAAAAATCACTTGCTGAATGTTGTCCTTGCCAACGGGCTGTCTAGTTTTCTTGATGGTTCGATTCCAACTCCACCTCAATTTCTTGATTAGAATCACACTCAACCAAATCCTGAGTATCTCGACTGGGAGAGGTACAATCGTTTTATAATATGTTGGATTTATTCATCATTATCTGAGGAAAAGATGAGTGAAATAGTTAGTTTAACATCTACTGCTGATATATGGTCTTCTCTTAATCTTTCTTATGACTCTAATACTACTGCTCGTATAATGGGGCTGAAAACTCAAATTCAAAAGATAAAGAAAGATGGTTTGCCCGTTAGTAAGTATCTAGCGAAAATTAAGGAAATAGCTGATAAATTTGCAGCCATTGAGGAATCTATCTCTTATAGGGATCATTTGGCTCACATCCTTGATGGTTTAGGGATAGAGTACAATGCTTTCATTACAACAATCCAAAACAGGTCAGATAGCCCAACTTTGGAGGATGTTCGAAGTCTTCTTTTGACTTATGAAGCTCGCTTAGAAAAACAAACCTTAGTGGATCAGCTTAACCTTGCTCAGGCGCACCTTAGTAGTCTTAATATTCATCACACTAATCGCCGCTCTTTCCCTAAGACTCAACCTCACTTTAACCACTTTTCTAAGTCATCCCTTACCTCTTATAACTCTCAACCTTCCTCTATTTTTCAACCAATTATCCTCGGTAAACGTTAGCTTCCTAATGCTAGCTCTGTTTCCTGGTCTTCTACGCAAAACAACAGCAAGCCACAATGCCAAATATGTGGAAAGTTTGGCCATACTGCCCTCATATGCCATCACCGTACCAACTTGCTTATCAAACCCCCCTTCCTGCCCCTCCTCAAGCCTTATTCATGCTAGTCAACACCCCTACAGTTTCTGATGCTATATCCACTATCCCTTCAGATTTTTCACACCCAGATGAATCTTGGTTCCTTGACTCCGGTGCAACTCATCACATGACTCCGGACGTTTCTTCTCTTTTTAATCCCATAGCATACAATGGTGGTGATCAAATTACTATCGGTAATGGAAACAAATTCCCATTTCTAATGTTGGTTCTTTTTTTCTTTCTTCTTATTCAAAACCGATTTTACTTCAATATGTGCTTCATACACCTTCCATCACTAAAAAGCTTCTTAGTGTAGCTCGTTTGTGTAAAGATAATAAGACTTACGTTGATTTTTATTCTACTTTTTTTTTCTTGTCAAGGATCTCCGATCCAAGACGGTTCTTCTCAGGGGCACTCTTGAG
This sequence comes from Luffa acutangula, assembly GCA_036850905.1. Taxonomy (NCBI): domain Eukaryota; kingdom Viridiplantae; phylum Streptophyta; class Magnoliopsida; order Cucurbitales; family Cucurbitaceae; genus Luffa; species Luffa acutangula. The sequence goes on from CM072098.1 coordinate 25,393,006, forward strand.
GATGATCTCTACAAACTTTCTTCTTCGAGGTCTCCTTCACTCTTTGCTTCAGCTCACAATTCTCCTGCTGCATTTTTAACTTCAGTTCAACTTCATTCCAATTGGCATTATCGCTTGGGACACCTCGTGGCTTTGGTTTTGACGCAAATTTTGAACATTTGTGGTGTCTCTTTTTCAAGTGTCAATGACTTTTGTAATTCGTGTCAATTAGCTAAGAGTCATAGGTTACCTTTTTCTTTATCTGAAACAAAGACTATTGAACCCTTTCAGTTGGTTCATTCTGATGTATGGGGACCTTCCCCTCATGTTTCTGTTAATGGAGCTCGTTATTTCTTATTATTCGTGGATGATTTTACTCGTTTTACATGGTTGTATCTGTTGGGTTTTATGCCCTAAAACTCGTAGATAGTGAATGTAACCGTTGACCGGATATTAATGAAATAATATTGATATATTTTTCCATTAATTGTTATTAGTTATTTTATGTTTGTCTTTGCCTAATAATAACCCTAATCCAATAAACTAGACATCCAAGGCTGTAATATGAGTCTTGAACTATATGTAGCGACATATGGGATCATTGTTCAAGAAACAGCCTAAAGGGTCTATAGTATAGGGATAAGACTGGGTGCCTTATCCTGGTGACACTATGGATACGGCCCACTTTGTATTTGATACAAATGCTGCGATCCAACGCATTCGTGTAGGAGACATGCGAGTGGGGGTATCCTATGCAATGAGTTTGCATAAGACCGGACCGCAAAATAGTAACCACTAGTTATAACACGTTAACTAGTTGGTTTTCTATTTTCACTAGGACGACCTAGACAACTTAGTCTTAATCCTGAGTTGATTATGGACTCCTGCTCATGAGAGATTGTCCTTTGATTTGTATGGGTGAGAGTGGCCAATACGCCGACTCAATAAGCCTACCACTTTGGGGACAAGATCGAATGGGGAGCTGGGAACATAATCGTACAAAATGGAATTCACTCCTTCCCGACTTTAGGGAAGCAGATGAGTGTTCTCTTAAGTGGTTACTCCGAGTCTTGAACAAAGGGCCCTACCCTCTCAATGGCACGAGAAGGTTTTCTGTTTGATGGTTGGACCATAAACAGATTGTTCATTAGAGGAGAATTGGTACTTAAGGAAATAGAGGTGACCCAGGGGTAAAACGGTAATTTGACCCAGCTGGTGTTACGGACACTCGTGAAGGACTAACTAGTCGATATTGGTCTAAGTTCCGTGGACACAGAAAATATGTCTGCAGTGAGAAGAGTGCAACTGTGAGTCTATAGTGGAATGTACACACAGTTAACGAATATTGATTATTGTGGTTAATGAGTTTAACCAATTAATCTCACATCGTTGGAGCTTCTGATTTGCAGGTCCATAAGGTCCCACTGGTAGCTCGTAAAGTAATTTCAGGCAACTAAGTAATTAAATGTAAATTGAAAATGTTCAATTTACTAAAGGAAATAAATATAATATATATTGATATATTATTATGAGAGAAATTAATATTTGAAGAAGTTCAAATATAAATTTATGGAAGATTGAAAGAATTAATTAATTTAAGTCCTAAAAGTGTTTGGGCAAAATTAATTAATTCAAGGCCAGAAATTAAATATGTGATATTTAATTGGTGGTTAATTAATTAAAGAATTCATTAACCATGAATTAATCAATTATGTAAATAATTAATCACTTAAGGAAGTGATTAATCATTTATGGGAATGATCTAATTACTTATGGAAGAAATTAGTCATTTATGGAAAAGATTAATCAATTGGGGAATTGATTGATCATGATTGATTAATTAAGGAATAAAGATTGAATCAATTTTGGAAGAGATTGATTTAATTGAATATTTTATTCATGGCCTCTCTTCTATAAATAGAACACTAGACCTAATTGGTCATGACACTTGACACTCTTGAAAGACAAGACCTAGAATTCTCTCTAGCCTCCCTCTTAGAGAAAGACTCCCACAAGTCTTTGACCTCCTAGACTTAGAGACATACCGGTGCAACCTCTGTGGTTATTGTGTCATTCAAAGAAGAAAATCCAGCGATCAAGAGGCGAGAAGGCTGCTGCGTTTTCGTTCGTTGGAGCGTCGTTGGCGAAGAACGATCAAGTCTACAACGGAGGTTTGTAACGGTTCTTCCTCTTTTCGTTAGAAAAGTTTTTTAAAATAAATTTAGATTTATTTTAGCATGTTTAAACCGTTTTTTCAGCGACTTTAAAGTTAGTTTAAAGTTTTGTTTGAGTTATCGTAACGGTATTTTAATGTTAATTAATATACGGCGTAAGGTCCAATCGATGCGCTTCCGCTGCGTGGGGACTTTTATTCCCTTCAGTATCTTCTTAAATCAAAGGATGAGACTTTTCCATGTTTCCTTAATTTCAAGAAACTTATTGAAGTCCAATTTGGTAAAGGCATTAAATCTCTTCAAACGGGCTGGGGTGGTGAATTTTGGTCTGTGAGCTCATTTCTTTCTAAACATGGCATTCTTCATCGAGTCTCTTGCCCTCACACACCTCAGCAGAATGGTCGTGTTGAGCAGAAAAATAGACATGTGGTAGAAGTGGGCTTTTCTCTCCTTGCACATTCTATTTTGCCATTATCTTTTTGGAGTTTTGCTTTCCAAACTGCCATATACATAGTTAATCGGCTTTCTTCCTTTGTTTTAGAGTCTCAGTCTCCTTACTTTATGTTATATGGTCGTTTGCCAGATTATTCACTCCTTAAATCGTTTGGCTGTGCTTGTTTCCCTTTCTTGCGTCCTTTTAATGCTCACAAATTACTCTTTCGGTCCACTGAATGTTTATTTTTGGGTTATAGTTCAAATCACAAGGGATATCTCTGCCTTGATCCTTTATCTAGTAAACTCTATGTGTCAAGACATGTTGTTTTCAATGAGCAGGTGTTCCCATGTGTTAATGCTAATTTTAAGTTTGGTCCTATAAAGTCTTCTTCTCCTGATCAGTTTGTCTATAATTCCACTCCGTTTGTTTTTCCTTCAATCCCTCCCTCTTTTTCCTCTCCTTTATCATCTGCCCAGAATTCCTCTTCTCTATCTCTTGTGTCTTCCGCTACTTCTATGCCTCCATCTATTCCTTCTGGGTCTTCTTCCCTTCCTGATATTAATTTGGTTGATCACCATATTTCCTCTCTTCCTACATCATTTGCTTCCCCGTCTCTATCCTCCTCCCTTTCTCCTTTACCGAATCCTTCCTTTTCCCCCACTAATAAGGGTAAAAAATATACATATTTTACCCTTATATTTAGCTCATTTCTTGGTCAAATATTAAGTGTTTAGGTCAATTTTACTATTTCCGAGCTCAAAATATGTTAAAGTTGCTAGGTTAGGGTGTTGAGAGTCAGTTTTGTTGAATTATGCTTATTTGTGCTTAAAAAGACTTGATTTGAAGCAAATTTGACTTAGTTTGCTGTTGTGCAGAAAAACAGAGGAAAAGCTGGAATTCCCCAGAAATGCGACCGCTTTCTGGGAAGGCAAAATTGAAATGCGATCGCATTTCTGGAAAATCAAAGGCCATTCCGAGTCGTGCGCGAGTCGTTGTTGACGAGTCTTCTTCGCACCTAACCGATTGTTTTGACCCCGAAACTGACTGGGCAACCTTCCAACATCTATTTCACAGCTCCTAAACCAATTTCTACACTATATAAGCTCGAGATTCGAAGTCAAATTCAAGCAGAACTCACTTGGAAGAAAAGGGTGGTGACAGAACCCTGGCTCGACGCCAATGAGTAGGGATGCCCGAGTTCATTCTTAGATGACCAAATTCTAACCCGAGAGAGAGTTAGACATCAAAACTTGTGGTTGGTAGAGAGTTCACCCATTCTCATCTTGTAAAAGTGAGAGAGTGAAGTGTCTTAGCGAACTCTAGAAGGATTGAGTAAATAGGAAAACCCATAATATTTAGTTATTTCCTTTATTTCCAGCTCTTGAATCTTTTCATTATTTTGTATTATTTATATTCTTATTTCAATGAAAATGTGTTCAATTGCTTTTTATCTCATCATGAGTAGCTAAATCCCGTTGAGGGGTTCAGTGTGGTGAATTCCCTTATGGTTTAATGGCTTGAAAGTGTCTTATTTGCTTAAGTTGTGTTTAATGCATGTAATTCTTTATTGATTATCACTCTAATCTTGTTGAGTTTAACTTGATCACTTAGAATTTGCATGCTATGTGAGTTTGATCTCGAAAGGGACAAACGATATTGGTTCTCATAAAGGTGATATAGGAGAAAAAGCTCGAAAGAGATTGTTCAGCGGTATAGGGCTAGCTGCCTAAGGCACCCTATATCGACTATAGGGTTATAGGTTGCATTCGTGAATTATCTATGTCGGAGTCGAGTCACAGAAATGTGCATAACGATACTCGCTTAGCCTTCTAACGGTTTTTGGGAACAAGGGCCAAATAGGAGTTAAATCTGACCAAATGCATTAAATACGCTTAAGTTAGATATTGTATGAGTATGGTTGTTGCCTTAGGGATGAATCCATGTTGAATACCTTGTTTGTTTATTATTGTTATTCTTTATTCTTTATTGCTTGTTTTATTTATCTTTTCAAAAACCCAATCAATCAACTTATTTTCTTTGGTTACCTTTTCAAAAGCAATCATTTGAGCAGTTTCTTCATCAAATCTGAATTTCCAATTTAGTCCTCGTGGGATCGATACTTTTGGAGTACTTCTAAGGTTTTTGATTACTACGTGCGACAGTGTATACTTGCACTTAAGTGTTAGCTGAATTATTCTTTATCATTTCATTTATCATCTTACCTCACATTCCATCCATTCAACTGACCACGCACCAAGTTTTTGGCGCCGTTGCTGGGGACCAAAGGTGAAACCAATTTTTTTTTTGAAATTGCGATAAGATTGAGACCGCATTTTCTGTCTCAAAGGGAATTTGACTTCGGTTTGCATTTGTTTTTCTTTTGCAGGTTGGAGTTAGTGCATGAACCAGGGGTTTCCACTCCTTGGCATTGATCTAGAGATAGAAAGAACCTTTCGTCGTTGAAGGAAGGAACAAAGACGAAAGAAGAAGGAGCAACAAGAGTTGAGCGCACGAGAATTTCTAGAGGTAGCATCTTACATTCAAGAGTTTCCAATGGAACCTCCTGGAGTCGATCCTCAAGTTGATCCACAAGAACGTGGAAGAGAGCAGAATGGCGGGAGAATTCCTCCAGCTCCTCCAGCTCCTCCAGTTCCATCATTTTATTATCAATCATTCCATCATTTCCTTCTTTTCCTCCCTCCTTTAGCTCCTTTGGAGCTTCTCTCAAGGCTTTCTAGCCTTTTTGAGAGATTTCTTTAGTGGGAAATATTTTGGGGAATTTTGGGGAGCATCCTAGGAGGCTCAAGGAGTGTTCGGCAGGACATCGAGCATCAGCGAAGGGGTTTTTCGACGGTCAATTCCTTTCCTTTTATGCTCTTAATTATACTTTTCATTATAAATGTTGTGGATATTTTAGCCATGTGTAGCTAAACCCCAATTTGGGGTCTTGAAATGAAATTATAGTTTAAATGTTATTATAATTTTCTGTCTCTTGCCCTTTTTCCTAATTATTTGTATGGATGTGCTTAATGCTTTATTCAATCTGACCAATTGTGTAATAATTCGATTCTTAATGGAAACTCGACGAAGAGAAATTAGGATAGATCATAATCCATGCAACTAGTTTAATTGACCGTCATGACTCCGAGATTAGTTGATTAAACTTAGATTCCTAAAATGAATAAGAGCGTAATAATTAATGATTTTTAATGGCACTAAGGACACTTAGGTTGTTAAAATGAATTAATTACAATTAAGGGAAACCGACAGGAGAACCTATGTGATTAATGGAGATTCTAGGATTATAATTAGTTGGGCAATGAGATAGGATAATTATAATGAATGCTTAGCTAATAATTGATTTTCAAGACCCCTCTTCCCATTTAAAGAAAACTCTTTCTCCATATTTTATTTTATTCGATTGATCAAATTATTTTCTTTAATTGTTTTGAATTTTAAATTTTTTTTTATTGCTTGAGTTGTTCCCTAAATATTATTCCACCCAAGTATTTTTAGTGCTCAAGAGATTTTTGCTTTACTTAATTTTCGCTTCGCCTCCCTGTGGATTCGATACTCGGTATTACCTACCATTTTATATTACTTGTGACGACCCGTGCGCTTGCGGAAATCGCCTACGTCGAACAAGTTTTTGGTGCCGTTGTCGGGGAGGCTTGATTTTTAAGCAAATCAATTTTTCTTGACATCGAAAAGAAAGGGATAAATAGTAATTTAGGTGTAAATATTTTTCTTTTGTTAATTTGTGAATATTAGTTTATTTTTGTTTTTTTTTGTTTGGCTCTTTTGATTGATTGGGAGTATTGTATGCGAAGTAACAAGGTGGTTAATTTGTTTTCGCTAGATCTCAAAATTGACAGAACTCTTAGAACCATTCGGAGAGAGAAAAAATTAGCAGAAGCAATGGCCCATCAAGATGAAGCTCCCAAGGCGATCAGAGACTTCTTACAGCCAGTTCTTCCCACCGAGAATTCTGGAATTGTTTACGCCCCAATCCAAGCTACCAATTTTGAGTTAAAGACAGGATTGATTCAGATGGCGCGCGATAACTCTTTTATGGGACATCCTTCTGAGGATCCACACTCACATCTGCGATCATTCTTGGAAATTTGTGGGACGGTGAAGATGAACGGAGTTCCGACAGACGCTATAAGATTGAGGCTGTTCCCATTTTCTCTACAAGACAAGGCAAAGGATTGGCTCGAATCAGTCGAGACGGGCATCATTAGTACATGGGACGAGCTTGCCCAAGCTTTTATGACGAAATTTTTCCTGTCTGCCATGACTACGAAGCTCCGGACTGAAATCGGAACATTTAGACAGCTTAACGAGGAGCAGTTGTACGAGGCATGGGAGAGATACAAGGAAATGCTTAGGCGGTGCCCCCAGCATGGATATCCGGATTGGCTCCAAGTGCAGTTGTTTTACAATGGATTGAATCCTTCCACCAAGACAGTCCTAGACACATCAGTAGGAGGAAGTTTTCTTTCCAAAACAGTAACGAAAGCCAAATATCTGTTGGAGAAAATGGCAGCAACCAGTTATCAGTGGCCGACCGAGAGGGGAACAATTTCAAAGAAGGCTGGAATTTATGAATTGGATGAGTCGAGTTCGTTGAAGGCACGGATGGCATCTCTGACCAATGCGCTAAACAAGCTGACTTCATCTGAGGTGGTCAAATCCATTTCCACCTTAGCTGAAGGTTATTCAAAGAAGGAAGGTCAAGATGTGGAAGAAGTCCAGTACGTGGGAAACAGACCATTTACTCAAGGAGTACCGAACTTCTACCACCCCAGCCTGCACAATCACGAGAACTTCTCATATTCAAATACGAAGAATGTTTTGGAGCCACCGCCAGGTTTTGCATCATCCAGTGTGCAAGAAAAGAAGAATAACCTAGAGGAGACGGTGGCTCTGTTTATAAAGGAACAAAGAGTGTTGAACGTGAATCTCCAGACGATAGTTAATAACCACAACACAACTCTAAAAAACATGGAAGTTCAAATAGGACAGATCGCTTTAGCGGTGAATGCCCTTCAGAAGGGAAAATTTCCAAGCGACACTAAACCTAACCCAAGAGAGCAGTGCAAGATGGTGACACTAAGAAGTGGTAGACAGCTGGAGATCAATTCAGGAAAGAAGAAGGAAGAAGAAAAGAGCTAGGATGAAGATGAAAGGACTGAGGCACAAAAAACCTCCTCTGAAAGGTCCCAACATCCTCCTAACTCTATTGATTTAAATTGTAATTTTTCTAACAATTTTTCAGGAAGAAAAGATGAAAGGCAAGATGACAGGCATAAAGAGAAACTGAACGAGGAAGAAGTGGTTCCATGCAACCATCATGACAAAGGCTCGCACATAAGCCCGCCCAAGCGGAGGGGCGAATGTCCAACCTTTGACTATAGGGAGTTACCTTATCCTCAACGCTTTAAAAATGTTAAATTAGATGAGCAGTTTCAGAAATTCCTAGAAATGTTTAAGAAATTGTCTGTGAATATTCCCTTAGTAGATGCCTTGTATAACATGCCTAATTATGGGAAATTCATGAAAGAAATGCTTTCTAGGAAGAAAAGTTTGAAAAAAGAAGTTTTTAAATTATCTAAAAGTAGTAGTACCATTGTTTCTGGAAAGATGCCTTCTAAACAGAAAGACCCAGGGAGTTTCACTGTTCCCTGCACTATAGGAGAAGTATCTTTCAGTAGGGCTTTATGTGATTTAGGTGCTAGTATAAATTTAATGCCCTATTCTGTTTACAGGAAGATTGGTTTAACAGGAATGAAGGACACCGACGTCACTCTCCAGCTTGCTGATAGATCGATTACCCACCCGATGGATGATATGGAGGACGTGCTGGTAAAAGTCAACAAATTTATCTTCCCCGTAGACTTTGTGGTACTCGACATGCAGGAGGACAAAGAGGTGCCCATTATTCTAGGCAGACCCTTCTTAGCGACTGGTAAGGCTGAGATTAATGTGCATACAGGTAAGCTTACCTTGAACATTGATGATGAAAAAGTCGTGTTTAGTATTTTTGACCAAGATGAATCTATTTGTAGTTTGCATACATGTTTTTCTATTGGTCCTGAATACTTGACTGACGATGATGAAGAGGTAGAGTATAATCTTGGCCTAGGCTTAGGAGAAGTGCCTATGGATGATGGAGATTTTTATCATAATGCAAATTTAGATGACCCTCTATTTGAGAATGATTTAGAATTTCTTGACTTTGAAAATGAATTAGACTTGCCTGCTTGTGAGAATGAAAGATCTGCAGTTGATGATTTACCTTCCTTTGAGAATGAATTGGATTTGCCTGAAATCAATGATTTTGATGATGATATTGATTTGCCTGACATTGAGGATGAGCATGATTTGCATAAAAAAGATTATTGATAGATAATTTTGAGTTTGATCATGATAACACTGAATCTATCGAGTCTGATCTTGATATTCCTGAATGCATGAATCCTGATAATGTTAATACCTTTGATTCGTGTCCTGATGATGTATATAGCATAGAATCTGACCGAGAGGAACTCGAATCTGTGCATAGTATAGAATCTAATCCAGAAATTCTTGAATTCTTTAATTATTCTGATAGTGAGTCATATGATAGCCTAGTTGAATCATTTTTTAATACTGACTCTGAGGAATCTTCTGAGCATGTAGATATTTTATCTAATGAATGGACTGACATGATTGATAGGTCATCTTTAGATCCTAGACCGATAGATATCATAACGCTTGATGACTCTATTAACAATTGCTTTGTGAATAGAGATTTAGAAAAGAGATTTGATGCAGCTACATATTTTCTGGAATGTTATTGTAACAATCTCTTTAGTGAAGATGGGCCAGGGGAAAGTTTTTTTTTCTCCCCTGTTTGCAGTGTGCAATTCAGTGCGTGATTTTCTGCAGGGCCCGGAGGATGATGAAAATTTTTATTTCGAGCCTCCGTAAGCGTGCCGAGCCTCGTTTAGCTAAAGAGGTTAAAGAAAGCGCTGCTTGGGAGGCAACCCAAGGATTAAAGTTTAGGTAGTTGTTTTTGCAGTAAATAATTTTCTTTGCTCCGTGTTCCGATTTTGTTTTGCAAGATCACCTTAGCAAATCCCAAAATTTCAAAAATCCCATTTTTTTTGGATCCAAAGGAGAAGGATGAAGCGCTCCTAGCTCAGGGAAGTCTCAGTATCCCTCTTTACATAATGTTAACCTATTTGCTTCTAGATTTTAGCAAGAAAATTTAGAGAGGACGCGATGAAGGTTGTCAATCTTTCCTACCACAATCTAAACTTATAGAAAAAGAACTAAAATCACATAAACATGCTTTGATAATTCAAACAAGAAATTTCATTAAAAGAATTTGAACTTACTCTTTGACACACTGGTTACATGAATGAAGAGTTTAGCCTCTCATGGAGCAAGAGCAAGCTTGAATCTTCATTGAATACATAAAGGAAATCAAGAAAGACTAAAACTAAGAAGAATGGTGGAAAAGGGGGAGAGAGATGGACTACAATGTTGTAGTGAATTGTGTGTTGAGGGATGATTCTAAACCTACACCAATGGCTTCTATATTTATAGTGGTTCTTGGTCTTCAATTCGTGGTCATTTGGTGCTGAATTAGGTTGATGTGGAATTTTCCTACCGCAAGCGCACAGATCAAGTAATAATAAAGTGTTCGTATAAACGAGTGTCGTCCTCTGGATTGGATTTTTAAGCTAAATCAAGTATTGTGAATTATCTTGCTCAATTTTATTTAGGGAACACGAAGAAGTGAGTGATAGATCGAAAACTAAATCAAAACAAGCAAACAGTGGATATGCAATTGAGAGAACACTTAGGGAATTGATTTCGCCAATTTAATCTGGGATTGATTTTAAGGAATAAGTTATTATGCACAATGGAATTATGAGCCTAAGAACCTTTAGTCCCAATTACCTCTCCTGAGTATAATTGATTCTCATGCAAATTAACCAACTTGATATCCCTATCTAAGTTTATTAACATGCAAGGCAATGAGTTCTTTTGAACAATTCTAAAGTTAATCTAAAAACCATCACGAATTAGAAAATAAACTTTAGTCATGCAATCTTGAATAAGTCTACGCTAAATCCCCTATCCTGATCAAGAATCAACACTTAAATCATTCAACTAATGGCCAATTAATTGAAAGCATTAAATCAAGATTGCATACATAATAACCATTGCACAACTCATACCATAAATCAATCCATAAACTAAATCAACTACATCAATCCCTAAGCCACAAGTTTAGCTACTCATACATGGTGTTACAAGCTCAACTAAACATGAAAAAGCCATTAGATCTAGCTAGAGATAAGGAAAAAGAAAGGAAGCACTTAGTGTCGTCGAACCCGACACGTCCCCGTCTCGATATCTGTGCCACCAAGTGAGATTCCCGGTCCTCGTCCTTGCTTCAGCTCCCACAGTAGATCTCTAGTCGAAATTAGGGTTGAATTCTCTCAATTTGGCCTCCCCCAATCCGTAGCATGAAAAGAAGTATAAATAGGAAATTTGCCGATAGCATCGAGACAGCGTCTCGACGTTGCCTTTTAAACGCGCGTTCTGGTTATGGAAATATCGAGAGCATCGAGACTCTCTTATTACAGCGTCTCGACGCTGTGAGTCTGCCGCCTATTTTAATTAAGGAAACGTAGCGTCTTGACGCTCCAAGAGTGGCGTCTCGACGCTAATAGGCAGATTGCCCTCTCTTGGCTTGATGTTGCTTGAAACTTTCCGGTTCTTTGGCATATTTTCGCGTCCCGAACACCCGATTAACTCCAATTCCACGTTTTAGCTCTAATCGACCCTTTCCTACAAAATAAACAATTAAGTGTAATAAAATGGCCAGTAAATCATAAAAGACTAGCTGAATTAAATAGGGAAAAAGAGCTAGCTATGCTCGCTATCATGGGTCTTCAAAGAAGGAACATTTCCAGCCAAATTAGGAAAAAATCGAATCTAGAAAACTACCTAGCGTTGAGATGCTAGGACACAGCGTCGCGACGCTAGACCTTCAAATATGGAAAATATCCCTCGATTATAATTGAGTTTGTTTACATTTACTATCCACGAGTTTTAGGACATAAAATCCAACACTAACTTCATAAATTTGCGCTAAAAAGCTTTATGCTGTTTTCTTAAGTGTACTTTGATTCTTAAACGAGCCTTGATGTTCTTATCTTGCCTATTGTTGTTGTTGTTGACTGTAATTCATTTGCAACTACATGAGAAATTCATGTAGCACAAAATCATGTATCTAAGACTCAAGTATTTGTGTCTTGTGTGTCTTGGTTAAAATATTTGAACGTGATGTTTTGCTAAAATTCCAGGTATTAACTTTTTTTTTTTTTTTTTTTTTTTTTTTTTTTTTTTTTATAATTTTAGACAAAAAATTAGTACAACTTTGTCTACTTTCTATCATATTCACATTGATTGTTTGATGTTCTTGCATTTGTTCTTTGCCAATCAATTTGTGACTTGACTTATGTTGCTTTGTATATGAAGAGTTAAGAAGCTGCAATTCTAGATTAAGCTATGTTGTATGGCAATCATGCACTAGAATTTGACAATTTTTAAGAATGAATGAATGTCTCAAAACGATATAGTTTGTTATCTATCTTTTCCCTTTTACTTTTCATAACCCATTGTTGGCAGAGTCATGCTAGAATCTGTATTCCTCTTTTCATTTGATTGTATGGAACCTGGTCATTGCTTTATGCCTTCAATTTTTTATCTGACGTAGTTATTGTTTGAGTTCATGAGTTAACAGATGTATCTGATCTAAAACGAGTTAAACACATTTCCATTGCAATTGAAAACATGAACGATTTTTTCCAAGGGAGCATAATAATGATGGGATACGAGAGTATTGTCCTAAGGTACTTCTTATGCTTTGCTTGAAGAAGTTCCCTAATTTCAAAGTGTTGTAAGTAATTAGTTGAAACAGTTGAATGCGTAGTCACTATAGCCATTTGGAGTCTGTTGGTCTAGTGGTGAATTAACATTGGTGTTTGAGCACAAAATTTGAGTCAAGAATGAATTCAAAACCTTATCTTATCATTCTATATGTTGTTTTGTTGCTTTTTAGAGTCGTAAATCATTTGCTTCATACGAAAGTTTATAGCAGCTTCATCGATTAATATTCATTCTCGGTGTCACCCATGTTTCTTATAGCTTCATTGCCATTGCCTCGACCATGATCAAGGTTGGCTTATCTCATATGTGCCTTTGAACTCTTGTTTTGATTTCCATGACCTCTTGAAGCTAGTTTTTTTTTGTTTTTTTTTTTGTTTTTTGTTTAGATATATATATGGTTGGAGAACATGGGAAAATGAGGCCAAGACTGTAGTCACTCAGAACGCACAAGGTAAATAACATTGCACCAATTCCTTCTTCTAGTTCCTAAGAAATGGTTAAAATAACTTTTGTCATGTTCGAAATCCTCTGAAACACGTCCTTAATCATTCAAAATCATCAAAATTGACTTTGAATTATTAATGATATGTTTCAGAGTGATTTTGAATATGACAAAAGTGATTTTAACCATTTCAAAACCACTCCCAAACATGCACTAAGTAGTGTTTAAGTTCTCCTTTTGCAAATTATGTCCATGCCTTAATGTTTAGATCACTAAGTTTTCTGAAGCCTTTTGTATTATGATCAACAAATTCCAGTAAGCTTGTTGGTTCGTTTAGTGTAGTCCAGTAAGGTTTTTGAAGCCTATTGTATTATGTTTAAGCCCTGAATTAGTTAATCATTTTCTTGCTTCTCGTTGTACATAGTTTAATAAATTAAGATTGATAGAACATGGATAGTTAAAGGATCTCTTTTGGTTGTTGTATTTAAATTATATTTGATGCGAGACCTGACTGGCTTTATTTTGTGGAAGTTCATAGTTTGTTTGTTAACCTTAAGTGTTATGGAAATTTATAGTTGAGCAATTTTGAATATAGAAGTGTGTTCTCTTGTTTGGCAGACGTTAATAAAATTTTGGGTTAGCCATACGTAGCTTGTTATGCTGTTGAACTTTTCAGAGCATCTGGTTAGAATTAGGATAGAGGCTTTAGTAATGTAGGTTAGGTATAGGATCCTGGGGCATTACATTTGTTACAAAAAAAATTGTGATATTTCAATTTTTGTGGGGCTAGTGATTGAATGTTCTTTTTAGTTCTTTGTGGGTATTTCATAGTTTGTATTCTTTCTCTCTTGATAGGGGTTTACATGATTCTCATTATGTATTTTTTTCAAGTCTAATTTTTGAGAACATTCATGAAAATTATTGTTTGCTAATTAGGAAAAAACTACCTTCACTTGTTACATTGTCCCTTGTTTTCAGACATGTCCCAAATAATTTAACTCTAATACTTGAGCAAAGTCACAAAACTTTTCGACAACCTCATAAAGGGTTGGTAATTTATAGATGATAGTGCAAGTTTTAAATTTTATTTTGAACTTTTATATCCATAATAGAATCAATTATGACATATAGGAGTTTCAAAAGAATTTGTATATATAATTTTTTTGTAATTTGTTTTTGCAGGTGGATATAATGCGGCTTTACATATGGATGAAGATGACAGCATCACTTGGTTCTTGAAGTTTGTTCTCCATATTACTTTGGATGTGAACATTTGGTGCATTTTCTATTTTGCTACTCACTTGTTAGAAATAACTTTGTGAATTTCTTTTATTGTGTTGGACACTAATTAAATATGTTATTTTGTGATGTATTGAATTACAAAATTTCAATCATGAGAGGAAAGTTATGATATTTTAATTGTCATATAATAGTCTTGGTATGTTTATTTAGCTACAAAAAAGTTATGTTAAGAATTATATCATTTGACATGATACTTGATCAATACAGTGAAACATATTATAACACCGCTATATAATAAAAGAGGGTCATTAGGAAATTTTGTAATATATCCTAAATGGAAAGAAAAAGTAATAAAAATTTGTAAAATATTCTTAAAAAAAAAATTAAAAAAAATCTGTAATAAAGTTAAAAAAGTTATAATATCTTATAATAATATAAAAAATGCTATTAAAGATCAATCATAACGTTTTTTGCTAATGCTTTCCATAGCATTAAAATTATGCAAACAAAAATAAATTTTTTATAGCTGTTTCTATAGCATTGAAAAAACGCTATGAAAAATTAGAGACTTTCAATAACATCAGATACAACAACGAGCAAAAAATGCTATGAAATGTCTTTTATAGCATTGTTTTGTGGCTGGCCAATTGTGTAATGATCTGATTCTTAATGGAAACTCGACGGAGAGAAATTAGGATAGATCGTAATCCATGCAACTAGTTTAATTGCCCGTCGTGACACCGGGATTAGTTGATTAAACTTAGATTCCTAAAATGAATCAGAGCGTAATAATTAATGATTTTTAATGGCGCTAAGGACACTTAGGTTTTTAAAATGAATTAATTACAATTAGGGGAAACCGACAGGAGAACCTATGTGATTAACGAAGATTCTAGGATTATAATTAGTTGGGCAATGAGATAAGATACTTATAACAATTGTTTAGCTAATAATTGATTTTTAAGACTCCTCTTCCCATTAAAAGAAAACTCTTTCTCCATATTTTATTTTTTCGATTGATCAACTTATTTTTTTGAATTGCTTTGAATTTTAAATTCCTCTTTATTGCATGAGTTGTTCCCTAAATATTATTTCGCCCAAGTAATTTTAGTGCTCAAGAGATTTTATTTTTGCTTAATTTTCGCTTCGCCTCCCTGTGGATTCGATACTCGGTATTACTTACCGTTTTATATTACTTGTGACGACTCGTGCGCTTGCGGTAATCGCCCAACAACACTCATCCGAGAGATTGTACAAAGAGGAGACATGATTGTCACCCAGATAACCTCCGAGTAGAACATGACTGATCCATTTACAAAAACCCTCACGGCTAATGTGTTTGAGGGACATCTCCAAAATTTAGGACTTAGAGTTTTTTAGCATATAGTTGCTAATTATTTGACATTTTGTAATCTCACTTGAGTTATTAATCCAAGTGGGAGTTTGTTGGGTTTTATGTCCTAAAACTCAAGTTTTGTAATCCTTTTTCAACAAAGATGTTATTCAGTGAATTATTTGTTTTATATTCTAAATCGAATAGAAACATCCATGGGTATAATATGAAATACTCGAACTATATCGTGGATATGGACAGGGATCAAGTTCTCGTATATAACCTAAATTGTCTATAGTATAGGGATAAGGTTGGGTACCTTATGCTGGTAACACTATGGATGCGGTTTACTTTTCGAATGAGGCAAATGATGTGATCTTGGATCGTTCATGTACAGACATGCAAGTAGGGGCATTGATGCACGATTTTCCACAAGTGTACGAGTCGTCACAAGTAATTGGGGCTTCTAGCTCATTCTTTTTGGGCTTTTGGACTTGGATCTACAATGGACTTCTCCAAATTTCTCAAAAGTCTCCAAAATCATCCAAATTCTCTCAAAAATCCGATTTTGCTTCCTTGACTCGGTTTTCTTAAATTTAAACAGAAAATAACATTAAAGCACACAATTCAAGCACAAAACTAGCTAAAATTAATAGGAAAATGATAGCATTCCTGCATGCTATCAGGCATCCTGTGTAAAAAAAGTTTACACAAGACCAGACTAAGAAATAAGTCACTCTTACTTTCTAATGTCGTTTACTGCTAAGACTGACTATTTCATGCGATGACCTAGGTAACTCGATCTTCATCCTGAGCTTACTATGAACTCCTATTCGTTTAGGATTATGCTTTGATCTGCATGGGTGAGAGTGGCCCAATAGCGCCGCTCAATAAGCCTACCATTTTGGGGATAAGACTAGATGAATAGCTAGGGAAAAAGTATTGCAAGATTGAATTCACTCCTACCTGAATCAGGGATAGTAGAGAGGTTGTTCTCTTAAGTGTTTACTCCGAGGCTTGAACAAGGGGCCCCTCCCTCTCATTAGCCTGAGAGGGATTTTGTTTATTGGTTGGACCATAAACAAATCATTCATTAGAGGACCAGTTGACTTAAGGAACCAAGATGTGTTATAGGGGTAAAACATACATTTGACATTGCTATAGTAACGAAAAACCTGTGAAAGATTGACTTACTAATCATAGTTATATCGAGTGGACGAAAATATATCTACAGTGAGGGGAGTTAAGCTACTAGGCTATAGTGGAGTGACCTGATAGTTAACGAATGTTGGTTAACTAAGTTAAAAGGGTTTAGCAGGTCAAACCTCCTGCCATTGGAGCCCATGAACTGTAGGTCCATTAGGTCCCCTTGCTAGCTTGAGACTAACCTTTGGGACAATATGATGGAAAGAATTAGAATTTGTTCAAATTCGGTTCAGGGAAATGGTTGAACATGTTTGACGTTACCGACACGTCGGGTTTTAGGTAAATCGAGCCATGAGATTTAATATATTTAAATGTGATTTAAATATCAAGAACATGAGTAGGGATTCATGGTTGAAAAATAACATTTCAAAAATGTTCGGGATTGGTAGCAAAATATTAATTTAATATTAGATATTAAATTAATTATTTATTTAATTAATAATTATTTTAAATTAATTTAGAATTAATTTAAAATTGGAAAATTAAAATTGAATTTTAAAATTTTCAGATTATTAATTATAAATAATTACAAATTAAAATTCAAGATAATTTTGATTTAATAAATTCAAAATTAAATTGAATTTTTGGAGGTGTGCATGGTGACTAAACCCATGCACTCCCCTCACTTAAGCCACCAAATTACCCATTAATTGTGGGGTAATTTGGTGTTAATCCTAGGTGAAACTCTTCAGCTTTCATTCCTCTATAAATGAGGATGAAGTTGCTGAAGAAACAACTCTTGATTCCTTAGTGAATTGTTGGAAAAATCTCTCCAAACCCAAAACACAATTGAAGCTTGTTCTTCAAGCTTTTTCCCTTCAAATTCCATCACTAGAGGATCCCACAATCCATTCTAAAGGCTTTGAGGATAGCAAGGAAGATCACATGGTGGTTCGTGACAACTTGTAGAAGAAAAAAAACCAAAGGATTCAGCCAATTTGGTGAATTAAAGAGGTAGGTGCTTGCTGCCCTGTTTTTCTTCTTAAGAACAACATGCATAGTTTGATCAAATTGAGTTTATTAAGTGCCTAAGATCCAAAATTGCTTTCGCATATTAGATATTAACACTTTCAATCTCGCTCTCTCTCTCTCTCTCTGTTGGATGTGTGCAAAATAGGAAAATCTCTCTCGAATTCCAATTCTCTCAAGGTTTACAACAACATTCTACTGAAAAACGATTCCCATTCCATGACTAATATTGATCCCACCATCGGGATCTCAAGAAGTCAGAGTTATAGTAGGTGATCCATTTTTGGTGGTGTCTTGGATACAGTATTTGGAGCGTTGTGCAGTGTGTTCTTCGGTCTCCATTCACAAGAAAGTCCTCTCAAATCTCTGAACAGTTTAGAGATTAGTATGCATGCTTAATCTAGGATTTAGTTTTAGAATCGTTTTGAAATATTGATTGCCAATGTATGAGTTTTTCCTAAACAAAATATATTCAATTTGAGACGGTCTGATATGTTTCTGTTGTCAAGGATTATCATTCCTTCAGCTCCTTTAAGTGGCTAGAATAACACTTCCTTCCAATGGCAATCAATGATTGCATGATTCTCGACGAACCAATCCATGCCTAGGATGACATCAAAATTTCTCATCTCAACCACGATTAGTGACACATTTAATAAACGATCTGACACTAACACCCGACAGGTTTTAACTTTCTCCCTAGCTAAAAACTCTACTCCAACAGGGGTAGAAACTAATAGGTTAAAACCTAATGGATCTAATTCTATCTTGGATTGCTTAACATAAATATTAGATACAAAAGAATGAGAAGAGCCTGAATAAAAAAGTACATGAGTGTAGTGCCCAAGAACTAATAGTGTACCTATCACCACTACACTGGAGTCACTAGCCTTCTTGCTGGTGGTGGCATGGGTTGAACCCTTCTGGTTGCGGGTACTAGCCTGATTGGAACTGAAAGACCTCCCAGAATCAGAATTTTTTCCTTTAGGGTACTTTGCTGCCATGTGCCCTTCCTTTCCACATCTGAAGCATAATCTTGTGCCAGCTAAGTAATAACCTTCATGGCGCCATTTGCACTTAGGACAAAAAGGTTTCTCCTTGTCGGCATTAATCGGAGGTTGGACGTAGTTTTTCTTCGTTGGAAATCGCAGGAATCGAAAAAAAATGTGTGGCGCTGAAACGCGAGGGCTGATTTCAGCACACACGTTGCTGATGTTAGGGAGGCGCGGTCCAGGAGCAATCAGCGTGCGGTTCAGCGGTTCGGTTCTTTTCAGGCGCGGTTCATCGGTTATTTGCCGGTTTGTTGACTGGTCCGATGAGATTTGACCAGTTCGGTTGCGGTTTGGCTATGGTTTAGCGTTCATGCACGGTTCTCGTCCGGTTCATCAAGTGGTTCGAGTTTTTCCACTGGTTCGTTGACTTTTCCAGTGGTTTTGACCGGTTCGTAAGGTTTAGGCCTGGATCAGCGCGGTTCGAGCATTTTTTCAGCCGGTTCGAGTAATTTTAGTCCGGTTCTGGAGCGGCTGAAGACTTTTCTAGGATAAAATTTGTAAAATTATCCCAATTTGCTTATCTTAGTTGAATTCCTTGCGAAAAATGCATTAAAATAAGTATAATATGTTTATAGGTCCTCACCGGAGCTTTGGAAGCAATTCTGGGCCTAAACGAGCAAAACCGGCCCTTGGAGTCATCCGAGGGTCGAGACCCTGCCATCCAAGCGTCAGGACGCCATTCAAATAAGGAAAATACTTGAGCGTGAAGCAGAAGGAACAACGTCGAGACCTGTTCCATAGCGTCTCGACGCTAGTGCAATCCGAGAGCAAATTTTCATATTTGAAGGCCTAGCGTCGGGACGTTGTGTCCTAGTGTCGCAACGTTGTGTCCCAGCCTCTCAACGCGAGGCAGTTTTCCAGATTTGATTTTTTTCCTATTTTTTATGGTTATTTTCCTTGTTTAAAGGCTCCATTCAGCACCAAATGACCACAAATTAAAGGCCAATAACCAATATAAATAGAGGCCCTTGGTGTAGGTTTAGAATCATCCCTTGATAACTGCCCAAAAGGTAGTTATTTAGGCCTCAATTATACAGAGATTTGTGTGTCCTCTATGCTTATTAGGGTTGGTTTTGGATAGATATTACATGTTTTAACCCATTTGGAAGAATGGAAGCATTGGAAATTATTTTGTGCAGATTATGCTGCTGAGCGACTGGAGGGAGCAAATTCTGTGCTGCAGCAAAACTGGGAACAGAACTGCCACATCACAGCTCGTTAGCCAACTTCATGAACCGACTTCTGTTGAGTAATTTTCGTGATAAAGGAGCAAGGAGAGCCCTACACGTGTCCAAGTTGACCTAATTCAAGTCTCCTCTCCTTCTATAAAAGGAAGTAGCCGTCCAAGTCAAACTCATTCCATGTTTTCCCTTGGAAGCCGAATATTTTAGAGAGATTGAAGATCATCAAGAACACCATCTTCCACAAACTGATTAGGGAGTTTATTTTCTTTATTAACTTGTGGTTATGGACATGCATACTCAGATTGTAATTCGTATTCCTATGCCTATTATGAACTAAGTAGCTTAAGGTGTTGGTTAGGAATAATGTGATTATTGTGCTTCATCTCTAGTAATAAATTGACTATCGCATTTTGGTTAATTGTTGTGCTTATTTCCATTTTATGCCCACCTGGCCAGCCGGTGTGAATAGCTCTCTCTAGTTTCAGGGATGATTTAGAGAGTGTGTGGCAATTATCCACACTACGATCATTGTGTATTGGTGAACGCCAGTGACTGAGTTAAGGATAACCAGTTGCCTAGTGCTTGATCGGTCACTCTTCATTGGGTTTGAAACATATCCCAAAAGATCCGGAGTTCCGGGAGGAATCCGCTAATAATACTGCGAGAAATGCATAATCAATAATATTGCTAGAGCATATCTTAGAACAATCACTAAAACCTAACCAGCGCCTGTCTTTAATCTGTCTATCTATTTGTTTACTCATTGTGCTGTCATTTATTTTGCTTCAGCATAATTTCGATAAAACCAAATCATTTTACTATTCTTGAAACCATTGGAAAGTTACAAAAAAATAGGTAGAGTGGAAACTAATTCAGGGCTCGGATTGATAATATTACTTGTTGCAGACTGTGTATACTTGCACAGGAATTTTAGAGTATTTTATATCAGATTTTTACTCACTCTAGGAACCCAACAAGTTTTTGGCGCCGTTGCCGGGGAACTGAATAAGTTTTTATTTGATTTATTTTTGTATGTGTTTTAGTGGTTTGGTGCTAGAACTTTTTGATTGTTTCTTTTGTTTTTACAGGTGTGATTTTGGTGCATGAGCGATCCGCTTGGGTTACGGTTTGAGCTTGATCCAGAAATTGAAAGGACATTTAGGAACAGAAGGAGAGAGCAGCGCAGAAACTAGATGGAGAACGTGTCGCGTCTTCCGGAGGGTCCTGAAGGTCCAGCAGCAGTAAACCCCCAGCAGAATCCGTTGCTGCAGCAAAACCCACTGTTTGAGCAAAATGAGCAGCAAAATTATCAGGCTGAGAATCCTATCTTGATAGCGAACGATAGGACCAGAGCCATTCGAGCGTATGCTGTCTCGATGTTTAATGAGTTGAATCCAGGGATTGCACGTCCCCAAATTCAAGCGGCGAATTTTGAAATGAAACCAGTAATGTTTCAGATGTTGCAAACCATGGGACAATTCCATGGTTTGTCATTTGAAGACCCTCATTTAAATCTTAAGTCTTTTCTAGAAGTTAGTGATTCTTTTGTAATTCAAGAAGTGCCTAGTGATGCCTTTAGATTAACTTTGTTCCCGTATTCTCTTAGAGATGGAGCAAAGTCATGGTTAAACTCTTTTGCTCCAGGGTCAATTAGGACGTGGGATGAGTTAGCTGAAAATTTTTTTAGTAAATATTTCCCACCTAATAGAAATGCTAAATTAAGGAGTGAAATAGTAGGGTTTAGGCAACTTGAAGATGAGACTTTTAGTGAGGCTTGGGAAAGGTTTAAGGAACTTTTGCGAAAGTGTCCCCACCATGGTTTACCTCATTGTATTCAAATGGAAACATTCTACAATGGTTTAAATGGAGTAACCCAAGGTATGGTCGATGCTTCGGCTAGAGGGGCCCTTTTGGCAAAAACTTTTGATGAGGCTTATGAAATTTTAGAGAGAATATCTATTAATAGTTGTCAGTGGTCGGATGTTAGAGGCACTAATAAAAATGTTAAGAGTGTGTTTGAGGTTGATGGTGTGTCCACCATTAGGGCTGATCTTGCTATGATTGCTAACGCTCTTAAGAATGTGACAGTGATTAGTCATCAACAACCACCAGCTATGGAGCCTACTGCAGTGGTGAACCAAGTCACGGACGAAGCATGTGTCTATTGTGGTGAAAACCACAACTACGAGTTTTGCCCCAGCAATCCAGCTTCTGTGTTTTTTTGTAGGTAATCAGAGGAACAACCCTTATTCTAACTTCTATAATCCAGGTTGGCGCAACCACCCCAACTTCTCATGGGGAGGTCAAGGAAATAACGTACAAGCGCAACAGAAGATGAACCAGCCAGGATTTGCTAAAGCGCAGGTAATGCCCCAGCAAAATAAGCAGGCTTTGCCTCAGCAAAATTCGGGAAACTCTCTCGAAGCGATGATGAAAGAATTCATGGCTCGCACAGATGCCGCAATTCAAAGTAATCAAGCTTCGATGAGGGCCCTGGAATTGCAAGTGGGTCAGCTAGCTAATGAGCTAAAGGCGAGGCCTCAAGGGAAACTTCCATCAGATACTAAACACCCTAGAAGGGAAGGTAAGGAGCAGGTAAAGGCAGTTACTCTTAGGAGTGGTAAGCCATTAGAAGAAAGAATTGATTCTAGTAAAACCTAGGTTATAGAGAAAAATGATGATAGAAATAATAATATTGTTGTTGAGAAAGAGTTGGAGTCTGGTCAGGGTGCTGGAGGCAGCAATAAGATTGCTGGAGCATCTGGTTCTGTGCCAGATGTAGAACTACCATATGTACCGTCCCCACCTTATGTACCACCTCTATCTTTTCCACAAAGGCAAAAGCCTAAGAATCAGGATGATCAATTTAAAAAGTTTTTAGAGATTCTTAAGCAATTGCACATAAATATCCCTTTAGTAGAAGTTATTGAGCAAATGCCTGATTATGCTAAATTTCTTAAGGATATTTTGACTAAAAAGAAGAGGTTAGGTGAGTTTGAAACTGTATCTCTTACTGAGGAGTGTAGTGCTATTCTTAAGAATGGGCTACCCCCCAAGGCTAAGGATCCAGGGTCATTTACCATACCCGTGTCTATAGGTGGAAAAGAATTAGGTAGAGCACTCTGTGATTTAGGCGCGCAATAACCTTATGCCTCTTTCGGTCTATCGGAAGCTTGGTATTGGTGAAGCTAGGCCTAACACAGTTACACTCCAATTAGTTGATAGGTCTATCACATATCCAGAGGGTAAAATTGAGGACGTTTTAGTAAAAGTGGATAAGTTCATATTTCCTGTTGATTTTATTATTTTAGACTATGAGGCTGATAAAGATGTCCCAATTATTCTAGGTCGTCCATTTTTGGCTACTGGTAGGGCGTTAATAGATGTTCAAAAAGGGGAATTAACAATGAGAGTCTGTAATGAGGAAATGAAATTTAACATGTTTAAAGCCATGAAGTATCCAGACGAAATGGAGGATTGCTCCTTCATCAGGATTCTGTAGAGCACAGTTATTGAGACAGCAATACAGGATTCGACTGATAAGCATTTAGAAAAGCATGAAGAGGTTAGTGTAGAAGATTTTGAATTTTGTTCTTTAGATAAAAAAAAATGAAAAAGAATTGTTTAGGTGTGAGGATGTTTTTGAGTCTTTAGATTTAGATCAAAGGAAGGCTCCCCCAATTAAGCCATCCCTGATTAAGGCACCTACTTTAGATTTGAAGCCCTTGCCGGAGCATCTAAAGTACGTGTATCTTGGGGAAAGTGAGACGTTGCCCATTATTGTTGCATCAGATTTAATGTCGGAGCATGAGAAGACCTTAATAAAATTGTTGCAGCAATATCGCAAAGCTATAGGTTGGACATTGGCTGATATTCAGGGAATTAGCCCATCTTTTTGTATGCACAAAATCACTCTAGAGGAGGGATCCTTTAGGAGTATTGAGCAACAAAGAAGGCTTAACCCTGCAATGAAAAAGGTTGTTAAAAAGGAGGTAATTAAATGGTTGGATGCTGGGATCATCTATCCAATTGCCGATAGCAATTGGGTAAGCCCTGTCCAATGTGTTCCTAAGAAAGGAGGTGTCACTGTGGTGAGCAATAATGATAATGAGTTGATCCCCACAAGGACAGTAACTAGCTGGAGGGTTTTCATGGATTACAGAAG
Organism: Luffa acutangula; assembly: GCA_036850905.1. Classification (NCBI taxonomy): domain Eukaryota; kingdom Viridiplantae; phylum Streptophyta; class Magnoliopsida; order Cucurbitales; family Cucurbitaceae; genus Luffa; species Luffa acutangula. The sequence continues at coordinate 25,417,142 of CM072098.1, forward strand.
GCTTAATAAAGCTACCCGAAAGGATCATTTCCCTCTACCATTTATCGACCAGATGTTGGATCGATTGGCTGGTCAGGCCTACCACTGTTTCTTGGATGGTTATTCTGGGTATAACCAGATTACTATTGCTCCTGAGGATCAGGAGAAAACCACTTTCACCTGTCCTTATGGGACATTCGCTTTTAGGAGAATGTCTTTCGGCCTCTGCAATGCTCCAGCAACATTTCAGCAGTGTATGTTAGTAATTTTTTCTGATATGATTGAGTTATGTTGAGGTGTTTATGGACGATTTTTCAGTGTTTGGAGGGTCTTTTCAGAATTTTTTAGATAATTTAGGAAGGGTGTTAAAAAGATGTGAGGATACCCATCTAGTTCTTAATTGGGAGAAATGCCACTTCATGGTGAAGGAGGGCATAGTGTTAGGTCATAAAATTTCTAAAAATGGTCTACAAGTTGATAGAGCAAAAGTTGAGGTTATTGAAAGACTAGAGCCACCGAATTCAGTGAAGGGAATTCGGAGTTTTTTAGGACATGCTGGTTTTTATAGGAGGTTCATAAAGGATTTCTCCAAAATCAGTAAACCTCTTTGTAACTTATTGTGTACTGATCATGTTTTTGACTTTGATGCAGATTGTAGGAAGGCTTTTGAGACTTTAAAGGCTGCTTTAATCTCAGCACCCATTCTTTGCGCACCTAATTGGAATTTGCCATTCGAGGTAATGTGTGATGCGAGTGATGCTGCAGTAGGTGCTATGTTGGGGCAAAAGCATGGCAAATTTATCCATCCTATATATTATGCAAGCAAGGTTTTAAATGAGGCACAAGTCAACTATACAACTACTGAAAAGGAGTTGTTAGCTGTGGTGTTCACTTTTGAGAAGTATCGGCCATATTTGGTTGGATCCAAAGTCACGGTTTTCACGGATCATGCAGCAATAAGGTATTTAATGACTAAGAAGGATGCAAAGCCTAGACTAATTCGTTGGGTTTTACTATTGCAGGAATTGGACTTGGAGATAAAGGACAAGAAAGGATCAGAAAATGTCATTGCAGATCATTTATCTCGTCTTGATCTGTCATCATCTTTGCTGGAGCAATCTGCCATTTCCGATTCTTTTCCAGATGAACAGCTTTTTGCTATTGAGGTAAGGGTAGTTAGGGATGTCCCTTGGTATGCTGATATTGCAAACTTTTTGGTAAAGGGAGTCACTCCTATTGACATGGATTGGAGGCAGAAGAAAAAGTTTAAGCATGATGCGAAGTTTTTCTATTGGGATGAGTCGTTTATGTATAAGCAATGCTCTGATGGTATTATTCGTAGGTGTGTTTCAGGTGCTGAAGCAAAGGAAATCCTGGAGCAATGTCATTCTTCGCGTATGGAGGTCATTTCAGCGGTCAGAGGATAACTATGAGGATTTTGCATTGCGGATTTTTCTGGCCTACATTATTCAAGGATGCCCATTGGTTCTACAAGCAATGTGATGCTTGCCAAAGGAGAGGAAATTTGGGGCCTAGAGATGAAATGCCTCTTACTTACATTTTAGAAGTTGAATTATTTGATGTATGGGGTATTGACTTTATGGGGCCATTTCCCCCTTCTAATGGCAATGTTTTTATCTTATTGGCAGTTGATTATGTGTCCAAATGGGTGGAGGCCATTGCATGCCATCAGAGTGATGCCAAGACAGTAGCAAGGTTTCTTCAATCGCACATTTTTGCGCGGTTTGGGACACCTAGGGCTCTAGTGAGTGATGAGGGTACACATTTTGTTAACAATATCTTAACTAAGCTTTTAGCTAAGTATGGGATTAAGCATAGGATAGCTACCCCTTATCACCCACAAGCAAATGGTCAAGCTGAAATTAGTAATAGGGAAATTAAAGCTATTTGAGAGAAAGTAGTCCATCCATCTAAAAAGGATTGGTCCTTTAGGTTGGATGAGGCTCTTTGGGCTTATAGGATAGCTTATAAGACTCCTCTAGGTATGTCTCCCTATAGGTTAGTATATGGGAAAGCTTTCCATTTACCATTAGAGCTTGAGCATAAAAAATTTTGGGCTTTGAAAAAGTTAAATTTTGATCTGAGTCGTGCAGGAGCAATAAGAATGCTGCAGCTTAATGAGTTAGAAGAATTTCGTCAATTTTCTTACGAAAATGCGAAAATGTATAAGGAAAAGACTAAGTTGTGGCATGACAAGAAAATAAAATCTAAGGAGTTTGTCAAGGGTCAAAAAGTTTTGCTTTATAACTCTAGATTAAAATTATTTCCTGGAAAATTAAAATCTAAATGGTCAGGACCGTTTATTGTTGATGTTTCTGTAGCTTCATTAGATAGTTCACTTAAAACGACTTTACTACGTGGCTTGTGATCTCTGAGGTGGTCTTCTTCTAGGAATGTAGCATTTGTCGATACAAGTACTTTATTTTCCTCTGGATCGAAGAAGTATCCACCTCTCGTTTCTTTGGGATAGCCTATAAATAGGCAAAATCTAGAACGAGGCTCCAATTTCTTTGGGTTTGCTTCTAGCACGTATGCAGGACATCCCCAAATTCTGAAATGTCGTAAACTAGCTTTACGACCTTTCCAGAGCTCAAATGGTGTTTCAGAAACACTCTTTGAGGGAACTACGTTCAAGATATAAACTGCAGTCTCTACTGCATAACCCCAAAACGAGTTAGGCAACTGAGCATAACTCATCATCGAACGAACCATGTCCAACAAGGTTCTGTTTCTCCTTTCTGATACACCGTTTTGCTGAGGTGTACCAGGGGTTGAGAGTTGGGACGTAATTCCATGCTCTATCAAATAGTCTTGAAAACTTAAGTCCATATACTCTTCACCTCGATCGGATCGAAGTGTTTTTATCGTCTTACCTAATAGGTTCTCAACCTCGGCCTTATACTCCTTGAACTTTTCAAAAGCTTCGGACTTATGATGCATCAGGTAGAGATAGCCATACCTCGAATAATCATCAATGAAACTGATGAAATATTCGTACCCTCCTCGAGCTCTAATGTTCATTGGTCCACAGAGATCCGAATGAATGAGCTCTAAGGGCTCTTTGGCACGATAACCTTTTCCGGTAAAAGGTCGTTTTTTCATCTTGCCCTCAAGGCATGATTCACAAGGAGGCAACGAGTCGTCTTCTAACTTGTTTAGAAGTCTACTCTTGACCAATCTCCCAATCCTATTGAGGTTGATATGGCCTAACCTCAAGTGCCAGAGATAGGTATCTTGAGAAACTCTTCGCTTTTTAGGTTGAGTCTCAGCGGTTTTAAACATCTTGTGATTTAAAATAGCTTTAGACTCAATTGGTCTCAAAACATATAATTTATTCTTCAAGTTTGCAGAGCAAACATCAATACCTCTTTTAGTTATGAACGCTTCATTAACAGAAAAAGAAATTGAGTAACCTTGTTCTAATAAACAAGATAAAGAAATCAAATTTCTTTTAATCTTCGGAACTATGTACACATTATCTAATATCATGTAGCGTTCCTTGGTGAAGAATAATTTTATGTCTCCCACTGCAATAGCCGAGATGACTTCTCTTGTTCCAACTTTAAGAGTCATCTCTCCAGCTATTAGCCGTTGCCAGGAACTCATTCCTTGAAATGAAGAACATACGTGATTAGTGGCACCTGAATCGAGTATCCAGGCAGAATCGTCGTTTTCCACTAAACACGTTTCCAAGACTAATAAATCACATTTAGAGTCGTGGATCATGTTTTTCTTGGCTACGCAGTTAGTTTGAGGACATTCCTCAGTTGAGACCAAACCTAAATTCTTTGCCACATGTTTAGCGTTTAAGCAAGTATTCTTAGTCGAATGTACTAAACCGTTTAATTTGGCATTTGACAAAGCACATACGTTTTTCGACATATTGCTGAAACAAACAAATTAATCTCTATTAGAAACATGCACTAAACCCATTAATCACATTTATCCAATCAGATTTAGCAAAAGCAATCATCGACCCATATATACAATTGATTTATTTTGCAACGATACTTCAGGGGTTTAGAATAACCGCTACCGTAGGGCAGTCAGCTACTCCTCCTCTGAATCGAGACAATCTCGGCCAAATACTATTCCCAGAATAACTCTTACTCCAATAGTTATTAGCTAACGTTAATTTGGTCAAGACCATCTTGTAAGTGTTACCCATCATTTTCAGATTGCAGAGGGCGGTCCCAACAATGCCACCGTAGGGAAGAACTAATGTTGGGAATGGCCCTAGGAAACCCTATCCATTTCTGGAGTTTGCGTTGTTCTGAATCCCATGCGCAAGCCCTCCGTAGGGTGATCGCTCCCAGGGCGACTCGCAGGCAGCACATAGGAATCTCACGGTGCAACCTAATGATGGAGACCGCAGGATACGTTTGACACGTTTCCTTCTCCCACTTACTATGAACACTTTCCCCATTCACCTTGATATTAACCCATGCAAATACCATCCGTAGGGGGACGCTCCCAGGGCACCTCGAGGCCAAGCATGGATCTCACGGTGTGAACTCAGGGGGACGTGAGAGTAGAAACTAAATATGAATATTTCGTTTCTATACTTTTCCTCCCACTAAAGTGTCGTAAAGTTTTAGGGTCTATTACTTAGGTACATTCTGGCTAAATGAATCTATCTAAGTCTATGCCTTATTAAACAAGGTCTTTACACTAAATGTCTAGGTGAATTAAACTCTTTTAATAACCTAGTGACATTGCATGCTAGTAAGACTTTGGTTAATTCAACTCAGGTTTCGAACCATTTGCCGGGAGAGTTCCCTTATAACCAAGGTCTTATGTCCTACTTACTCAAATTTTAAAACTATTTTTAAAAAAAACTAAGTAAGACATATTTCTAATCCTATTAGAAAAGGCGATCTTAGATCTATTTCATTTTAAACCATTTAAAGAATGATAAGATCCTAAGATCCTATGTTAGCATGCAACTCTTTGTTATAGGGTTTATGGATTGTATTCATTAACTATTATAACTCTTATAACTTTTAATGAATTAACCCTATAACATGCTTTCTAATGGTGTTTAAAAGCATATAACAATCAATCATTCAAGTTATAAGAAAAGCACCATTTAGAAACAACCTATGTCTAGGTTTGTATAACGCTTTATACTACGATGTCTAGGTGATAACACTTCAAAACCTCACACCACTCACGAATGATCATAAAACTCGAGTTAACTTAACTCAAGAACCGACTCGATGCCCAGGTAGGAGGTGTTCCGTAAACTGTCAACTTAAATACCTCCAGCCTTAGACAGCATCTTGTCGGGTGAGTTCTCTCGTAACCATTGTTTTACAAGATATCGACCTAAACTATGCAAGTTGATCGAATCGTTGAAGGTTCATTAACCTAAGTGAGCATGCACTTAATCTTGTTATAGATTTTAGATTTCTATCTCTTTTTATAACAATTATAAAAACAATCCATAACAAGCCTAATTTGAGAATAACACTTATAATCAAACTAATGAAATTTCATGCTTCATGCTTGGTTAATTTTATCAATTAATAATTATAACTATTATAAGAATAATCAATTTTAATTAACCATTCAAGCATGAATCTCCCTAAATTAATACAACACTTATATTAATTAAACATGAAATTTCCCTCATGCATTTGAATTAATCAATAACACTTATTAAAATTAAACAAATGCATGAACATGCTTTCCTATGGTGGGGTTTTAAAACTATATGGCATGCTCATAATGCACATACATCCATTTAATTAAATCATACATTCACAATGCATAAAGTAATTAAATCAAGCTAAAATGGAATAGTTTGGCAATTTTTAAAAAAACACAAGTAATTTCACTAATTATTACAATAATAATTAATAAATAAACTTGCAACACGCCCGAGCTTCACGAACCATCCCGAACCGCTCATCCAAGCAATGAACCGGTCATGCAATGAGTGAAATGAGGCTGCAACAGACCGAGCCGGACCAAAAGGCAGCAGCTGAACCGGAATGAAAAAAAAAACTGCTGCTCGAATTAAAAAACAGCTTGCTGGAATTTTCATTTTCTGCTGCGTCTTCTCCGGTTTTTCTTCAATTTTACAGCCTATATGGACTCTAATGACTCTATAAAAATTACAGACTATAGTACACACATTAACGCTCTTACATATCCGAGTAATTACAATTTCATGAAGGTTTGAATGCTCAAAAAATTGCCAAACCAGAACACTTCCATTTTAGCACACAGAAAATTCAATTTCAAAATGGTACCCACCAAAACAAAATTAAAACGAATTAAGTGCTCTAATCATGCTCTGATACCAATTGAAGGTGTACATATTACACATGCGGAAGCAATTGAAGATCGAAAGCACTTAAGACATTCAATTTTACTTCGAAAGCATGCATGTTCTAGAAAAGACAGAATAGAGAGTTTAGAAAACACCAACCTTTGTAGCTCACTTATGTTGAACTCCTTGTGGTGTTTGTCTCTCCTATGCTCCTTGGACAACCTCTAGAGTCTTCCCCACTATACTCCGGGCCAAAAACGACTTGTGGGAGTCTATATAAGATAGGGAATGGGAAGGGAATGCTTGAAGCATCAAACAATGGAGAAGAATGAGAGATGAGAGAACTTTGAGTCCAAATTCCAGCAGCATAACATTAAGGAAATGGCTCTCTTCTGTTTGAATATGATTCAAACTCCTTTTAAAGACATTCTCCATGCAAAGCCAAGCCTCAAGACACAAGACACATGGTGTATTTGCAAGCTCAAGTGGATTCTAGGTGTACATTACACAAGACATGCAACAATGCACGAGTGAGTTGTCTTTCCACTTTGAATGATCATGCATTAAGTGGATTTCCAACTAAATCCACTAAATTCAAATTGAAATCAAATTTCAAGCTTGCAAATTACCCCCAATTTCAATTCTAAATTGAAATTGATTGCTTGGTAATTAATTTGAAAATTTTCAAATTAATTTTGATATGATTAATCTAATTAATCTTTGTTATCTTGTGCAATTCCATATATATGATTCCTAATCCATACATATAGTATTCAAAACACTTTTAAATACTTCATCTCTCATTTTCTAATTTAATTCATAATTAAATTATTGTGTCAAACACAATTTACGATAATACCCTTTTTCCCGATTTTGAACGATTCAAAGCTTCCTATCTTTTGTTCTAGGCTTAATTCCAATATGAGCTAGTAGGGGGACCTAATGGACCTATAGATCATGGGCTCCAACGATTCGAGGCTAACCGACTAATCTCATTGTCCAAGCTAGCCAACATTTGTTAACTATCGGGACACTCCACTATAGCCCGATAGTTGCACTCCCCTCACTATAGATATATTTTCGTCCACTTGATTTAACCATGATTAGTAAGTCGATCCTTCACAGGTTGTTCGTAGCTATAGCTTGGTCAATAAGCCGTTTTACCCCTATAGTACTTCTAGTTCCTTAAGTCCCACGGATCCTCTAATGAACAATTGGTTTATGGTCCAACCAATAAACCGAGTCCCTCTCGGGCCAATGAGAGGGCGGGATCCCTTTGTTCAAGCCCCAGAGTCAGCACTTAAGGGAACAACCTCTCTACTATCCCTTATTCGGGTAGGAGTGAATTCCTTCTTGCACGACTATGTCCCCAGCTATCTACCCGTTCCTATCCCTGAAATGGGAGGCTTATTGAGTCGGCGATACTAAGCCACTCTCACCTATGCAGATCTAAGGATAAGCCCGAATAAACATGAGTTCATAGTTAGCTCAGGATTAAGATCGAGTTACCTAGGTCATCACATGAAATAGTCAGTCTCGTCAGTAAACAGTGTTATAAAGCGAGAGCGACTTATTTCTCGGTCCTGGTCTTATGCAAACTCATTGCATAGGACACCCCCACTCGCATGTCTCTACATGGACGATTTAGGATCACATCGTCTATACCATCTATAAAGTGGGCCGCGTCTCATAGTGTCTCCAGAATAAGGTACCCAACCATATTCCTATACTATAGACCGTTTTGGCTATTACTCAAGCTTGATCCACTTTTATGTCTCTACATAAAGCTCAAGTGTTCATCCTATAGTCATGGATCTTAGTTTATTGGATTTGGGTTATATATGTGCAATTTAATATATTTAGTAATGACTTTTACTGAATCAATCTCGATAACACCTTTATCGAATAAGTATATAATTCGTTTAACATTCATTATCTACGAGTTTTAGGGCACCAATCCCAACAAGATTTAATAATATTTCCGTATGAAAAGATAAGATAAGCTAAGAATTACATATTCGGCTGAAGTTAATAATAAGATAAGATTTGATTTTGGCGGTTTGAATTTGAATTTTTCTGTGTGAAAAGATTCTCCTAGAAGAAAATCTTGTTACCCAATTTGTTTTTACAATCTTCTGGTTAGAGTGAATATATCATCAGAATATTACGGATGTGGTTAAGAATATTTTTACCATTGGGATTTAAATTTTCGGTGAGTAGGTAATATTGCATGAAGATCAGGTGCTTCCATGTGTTGCATAGGGAAATCGAACGATAGAGCCGTTGGACAACACATCATTATGGTAAAATCCTACCGTTTTGAAAATTTAATTTGATTAATTACTTGCAGGTTTAAACGGTAAAAGATATTAATGGGGGGAAGATTTGTCACTGATTATTTTATTTTCTGAAGCCCCATTTAAACACCACTCAGGTTTGTTTCTTCTTTCATTTGTTTTTCCTTATGTTTCTTTCCATTCTTCGAGTGAAAAAAGATTTCTTCAAGTCTATAATAGAGAAAACGAGAAGCCGCAAGGAAAGGGATGTAGAGGAAGTTGAACCTACTACACCTGATGCTCCGAAAAAGAAAGCTAAAAAGAAGAGAACTCCAGTTTTTGTTTTCTGTTTCTAGGCGACAAAAATATCTACTGATGTATATTTTTCTCGGTTCTTAATGAAATTTCCAGAGTTGTTTCTGTTTTATAGCACTGAGTAATGCCTAACTTAACTAATTTTCTCTGAATTTTTGAAGCTTGGACTGATTACGATTAATTAGATCAAGGTATTCTGATCTCCAGAAACCTTTTGCTTGAGCATATCTTCTAGCCTGGACTGTTGCTGCGACAAAGAAGATTTTGAAGGTAGTATTGACTTATATGATCCACTTTAAGCTTAATCCTAGTCCCATGTTTAGTTTAAAAATTCAGATAGAAAAAAAAAAATTAAGTTTGGGGGCATAGTTGCTTTATTAATGATTCATTGGGGACAATGAATAATTCAAGTTTGGGGGACTTTTTGCTACTCCAATTGTTTTGCTCGAGCAATCCTCTCCTTCAAAATTAAAATTTGTTAGGTTATTGAGTAACCGGGGACATTTGTGATACCCACAGTTTGTCTTCGCGTCAAAAGATGACCTAGGAAATGTAAAAAAATGAGAAATATGAGAAAAAAATTATTATTTGCGGAAAGAATTTATTATTTGTTGAAAATTTTGCTGAAAAAATTGGCGGAGCAAAAGTTTTGAGGGATGAATGATGATCCAGCAGTTTTTCTGTCTCCCAGAACTTAGATGAGTTTCATCACAAAATGTCGCCATTCTGAGGAGCAAGAGATAGAATAACTAAGGATTTTTGAGCTTTATAATGAGTATTGAGCCTAGTTGGTGATAAACTTGAGGCAAGGGTATACTGCACCATAAAGTGGGTCATCCCATGCTTAAGAGCTTATGACTGTAAGGCTGCTTTAAGTCTGATAAATAATGATATAAATCCCTTTAAAAATATGTTTCGAGATGTCTGATAATAGAGCTAGGCTGTGGTGAGTTCTTAGAATTAAGTTGAAAAGTGGTGATTATTTGTCCGTGCCGGAGGAATCATTTTGCTGCAACAGAGCTTGGTTTTGCAGAGTGCTCAGGTAAAAGTTAAAGGTAGTGTTGGACTGTCTGGTTTGATTAAGCTATTCTTTGTCTAATGTTCTGAATTCTTGAAGGAAGGTGAGTTAGTATTGCTCGGGACGTGCAATAGTTCAAGTTTGGGGGTATGATAACTGCCCAAAAGGTAGTTATTTAGGCCTCAATTATATAGAGATTTGTGTGTCCTCTATGCTTATTAGGGTTGGTTTTGGATAGATATTACATGTTTTAACCCATTTGGAAGAATGGAAGCATTGGAAATTATTTTGTGCAGATTATGCTGCTGAGCGACTGGAGGGAGCAAATTCTGTGCTGCAGCAAAACTGGGAACAAAACTGGCCACATCACAGCTCGTTAGCCAACTTCATGAACCGACTTCTGTTGAGTAATTTTCGTGATAAAGGAGCAAGGAGAGCCGTACACGTGTCCAAGTTGACCTAATTCAAGTCTCCTCTCCTTCTATAAAAGGAAGTAGCCGTCCAAGTCAAACTCATTCCATGTTTTCCCTTGGAAGCCGAATATTTTAGAGAGATTGAAGATCATCAAGAACACCATCTTACGCAAGCTGATTAGGGAGTTTATTTTCTTTATTAACTTGTGGTTATGGACATGCATACTCATATTGTAATTCGTATTCCTATGCCTATTATGAACTAAGTAGCTTAAGATGTTGGTTAGGAATAATGTGATTACTGTGCTTCATCTCTAGTAATAAATTGACTATCGCATTTTGGTTAATTGTTGTGCTTATTTCCATTTTATGCCCGCCTGGCTAGCCGGTGTGAATAGCTCTCTCTAGTTTCAGGGATGATTTAGAGAGTGTGTGGCAATTATCCACACTACGATCATTGTGTATTGGTGAACGCCAGTGACTGAGCTAGGGATAGCCAGTTGCTTAGTGCTTGATCGGTCGCTCTTCATTGGGTTTGAAACATATCCCAAAAGATCCGGAGTTCCAGGAGGAATCCACTAATAATACTGTGAGAAATGCATGATCAATAATATTGCTAGAGCATATCTTAGAACAATCACTAAAACCTAACCAGCGCCTGTCTTTAATCTGTCTATCTATTTGTTTACTCATTGTTCTATCATTTATTTTGCTTCAGCATAATTCCGATAAAACCAAATCATTTTACTATTCTTGAAACCATTGGAAAGTTACACAAAAACAGGTAGAGTGGAAACTAATTCAGGGCTCGGATTGATAATATTACTTGTTGCAGACTGTGTATACTTGCACAGGAATTCTAGAGTATTTTATATCAGATTTTTACTCACTCTAGGAACCCAACATCCCTCAACACACAATTCACTACAACATTGTAGTCCATCTCTCTCTCGCTTTTCCACCATTCTTCTTACTTTTAGTCTTTCTTATTTTCCTTTATGTGTTCAATGAAGATTCAAGCTTGCTCTTGCTCCATGAGAGGCTAAACTCTTCATTCATGTAACCGGGGTGTCAAAGTGTAAGTTCAAGTTCTTTTAATGAAATTTCTTGTTTGAATTATCAAAGCATGTTTATGTGATTTTAGTTCTTTTTCTATAAGTTTAGATTGTGGTAGGAAAGATTGACAACCTTGACCGCACCCTCTCTAAATTTACTTGCTAAAATCTAAGTAGCAAATAGGTTAACGTTATGTTATTACATATGCGTCCCTAGAACTAAATGATTTAATCAATTGTAATTGTGGTTTGTTGCCCGTTGTTGTGAATTAATTCGGCTAGATTCCATTGCGGTTTAGATTAATTAATCGACCAATTAATTAGTTTCAACTAGAATCAAACTTAGCGTTTGCATGTTTGTGATAGTTGGATCATGGTTCTCGGTTTGTTGTCGAAATACGCCGGACTTAAACTTGTTTTGACTTATTAGTGAGATTAATGATTTAATTGAATTGAACTTACCATGACTATCCCGGTTGCATGATCTTTGAGGTATTGATTTCTTTCCTTAATTTGATTCTCTTACTTTCCTTATTTAAATTTTTCCGTACTTAGTTTCCTTTCCATAATTATTCTCCATCCAATTACAAAACCCCCCTTTTGGTTACTTAAAACAAATAAGGAAACTAAGATTTGTTTGCATAGACTCCCTGTGATCGACCTCGGACGCTACTGCTACAAGTTAGCTTTAGAGGTTGAGGATTATAAAATTATTTGATAAGAGTGTTGGGTTTTATGCCCTAAAACTCGTAGATAGTGAATGTAACTGTTGACCAGATATTATTGAAATAATATTGATATATTTTTCCATTAATTGTTATTAGTTATTTTATATTTGTCTTTACCTAAAAATAACCCTAATCCAATAAACTAGACATCCAAGGTTGTAATATGAGTCTTGAACTATATGTAGCGACATATGAGATCATTGTTCAAGAAACAGCCTAAAGGGTCTATAGTATAGGGATAAGACTGGGTGCCTTATCCTGGTGACACTATGGATACGACCCACTTTGTATTTGATACAAACGCTGCGATCCAACGCGTTCGTGTAGGAGACATGCGAGTGGGGGTATCCTATGCAATGAGTTTACATAAGACCGAACCGCGAAATAGTAACCACTGGTTATAACACCGTTAACTAGTTGGTTTTCTATTTCACTAGGACGACCTAGACAACTTAGTCTTAATCCTGAGTTGATTATGGACTCCTGCTCATGAGGGATTGTCCATTGATTTGTATGGGTGAGAGTGGCCAATACACCGACTCAATAAGCCTACCACTTTGGGGACAAGACCGAATGGGGAGCTGGGAACATAATCGTACAAGATGGAATTCACTCCTTCCCGACTTTAGGGAAGCAGATGAGTGTTCCGTTAAGTGGTTACTCTGAGTCTTGAACAAAGGGCCCTACCCTCTCAATGGCACGAGAGGGTTTTCTGTTTGATGGTTGGACCACAAACAGGTTGTTCATTAGAGGAGAATTGGTCCTTAAGGAAATAGAGGTAACCCAGGGGTAAAACGGTAATTTGACCCAGCTGGTGTTACGGACACTCGTGAAGGTCTAACTAGTCGATATTGGTCTAGATCCGTGGACACAGAAAATATGTCTGCAGTGAGAAGAGTGCAACTGTGAGTCTATAGTGGAATGAACACACAGTTAACGAATATTGATTAATGTGGTTAATGAGTTTGACCAAATTAATCTCACATCGTTGGAGCTTCTGATCTGCATGTCCATTAGGTCCCACTGGTAGCTCATAAAGTAATTTAAGGCAACTAAGTAATAAATGTAAATTGAAAATGTTCAATTTACTAAGGGAAACAAATATAATATATATTGGTATATTATTATGAGAGAAATTAATATTTGAAGAAGTTCAAATATAAATTTATGGAAGTTTGAAAGAGTTCAAATAATGAATTAATTAATTTAAGGCCTAAAATGTGTTTGGGCAAATTAATTAATTCTAGGCCGGAAATTAAATATGTGATATTTAATTGGTGGTTAATTAATTAAAGAATTCATTAACCGGGAATTAATCAATTATGGAAATAATTAACCGCTTAAGGAAGTGATGAATCATTTATGGAAATGATCTAATCACTTATGGAAGTAATTAGTCATTTGTGGAAAAGATTAATCAATTATGGAATTGATTGATCATGATTGATTAATTAATGAATAAGATTGAATCAATTTTGGAAAAGATTGATTTAATTGAATATTTTATTCATGGCCTCTCTTCTATAAATAGAACACTAGACCTAATTGGTCATGACACTTGAAACTTTGCTCTTGCTCTTAGACTCTCAAAGACAAGACCTAGAATTCTCTCTAGCCTCCCTCTTAGAGAAAGACTCCCACAAGTCTTTTGCCTCCTAGACCTAGAGTCATACCGGCGTAACCTTTGTGGTTATTGTGTCAATCAAGAAGAAAATTCCAGCGATCAAGAGGCGAGGAGGCTGCTGCGTTTTCGTTCGTTGGAGCGTCGTTGGCGAAGAACGGTCAAGTCTACAATGAAGGTATGTGACGGTTCTTCCCCTTTTCTTTAGAAAAGCATGAAAATAAATTTAGATTTATTTTTAAAGCATGTTTAAACTGAATTTCCAGCAACTTTAAAAGAGTTTAAAGTTTGATTGAGTTTTCGTAACGGTATTTTAATGTTAATTAATATACGGCGTAAGGTCCAATCGATGTGCTTCCGCTGCGTGGAGACTTTTATTCCCTACAATCGGCATCAGAGACATCGCTGTCCCTATTAATTAATTTTAAAAAGTTGCGATACGCTCTAATAGGTGGGATTTAGGCATAATGTATGTTTGGTTTGCGTTGAACTGTTTGGGTTATATTTATGGCCATAGATCTTATTTTTATGTGATTTTGATCATGTAAGGCCCGATGTTTCGGGTATATTATGTAAAATCGAGTCCTATATAAGTTCGGGTCTAGAATAGGTTTTTATGAGATGAAAATCGACGAAATCGCCTCTGAAATCGGAAGAAAAATCGAAGAATCGACGCTATTTTTGCCCAGATTCTGCCTCCAGACACAACAGCGTCGAGACGCTACCTCAACATCGTCGAGACGCTGCCTCGATTCTGCAGGCGCCAGATAAGGAATGCGCACAGCGTCGAGACGTTGTCACGATGGCGGCGCACGCTAGGGCTTCAACAGGCGTGGTTCAAGCTAGTGGCTGGTCCGATTCGGACCGATTCGGCTGGGCTGGGACCTATTTGGTCCGGTTCAGCCAATTTTTGGCATGGTTTGTGATTTTCGAAGCCGGTTCGAGGTGGTTCGGGGCGGTTCGTGCTGTCTAGACCAATTTTGGAAGCTGCAGAAGGATTTTAGGATAGAATTTAGCTAAAATTATTGTAATTTAATGCTTTATTTTATCCAAGGGGCCAAAATTAACCGGTTCAATTGCTATTTATATGCTTTATGGATGTCATATAGAATATTTAATCCCACCTTAGGTTATAAACATGCTCATGCATTTTTTATATATTATAAATTGTTATAATGTATGTTTAAATGCATGGAATTGTTTTCATATTTTTAATATAAGTGTATATTAATTATATGAAAAATTGGAAAGCATGAAGCATGTCATTACTTAAATTAAATATAAATAGTTATGTTTAATGTGATGAATGAAGCATGCTTGATTGATTTTCTTGATTGGCTTATAATTGTTATATTTAAAGAAAATCAAAATTGCATGAAGCATGAAACATCCATAGTTAATAATATAATTGTTATATTTTTCATGCAATTAGTATGGTTTATTTTTTTTTTAATTTGAATGAGATTGTTAAATGAATTAAACCCTAGATTCTTGATTATAGGATTAATCATTAAAATTTGAATTGGTTCTTTAATATTAATGATTAGAAACCGTCAATCTATAATCATGATTTGCATGCAAACATAAGATCATATGATAAATTGGATTAATTTTAAATTGTTTAAAATAAATTAGACCTAGATCGATTTCTAATAGGATTAGAATCTTTTCTTACTTAGAATTAAAAATAGTTTTAATTGACTAAGTAGGAAAAACATTGCTATGATTATAAGGGAACTCCATCGGTAATGTTCTGTCAAAGGCTGGGGGTATTTAAGTTGACGGTTTACGGAACACCTCCTACCTGGGAACTGACCTGGAAAACCGGAGTTGAATTAATCATAGTTAAATGTTAGCATGCAATGTCACTAGGTTTATTAAAAGTGTTTAATGCACCTAGATCTTTAGAGTAAAGACCTTACATTACTGAGGTTATAAGGGAACTCTCTCGGTAAAGTTCTGTCTAAGGCTGGGGGTATTTAAGTTGACGGTTTATGGTCCTACCTGGGAACTGACCCGAACATTGAGTTGAATTAACCATAGTAATGTTGACTTGCAATGTTGGGTTTATTAAAAGAAGTTTAATTCACCCAAAAGATTGCAGTTGAATCCTTTCCATAATTGTTATAATAGGATCAGACTTAGATAGATTGACTTAGCCGAATACTATCTAAGTTAAAAAACCCTATATTAATCTCAGGACATTTTCAGTGGGAGGAAAATTACAAAACGAGATTTAAATCAAGTTTTGCTCCTATGTCCCTATATTCACAACGTGAGATTCATGCTCCGCTTCGAGTTGCCTTAGGAGCGGCCTCCCTTCGGAAAGTGTTTGCATGAATCAATATCAAGGTGAATTGGAAAAATGTCTAAAGTAAGTGGGAGCAGGACACGTGTCAACGTATCCCTCGGTCTCCGCCCATAGTTCGCACCGTGAGAGTCCTATGATCCGCCTGCTAGTTGTCCTGGCACAACCATCCCTTTGGAGGGCCTGGTCATAGGATTCGGAACATCGTGAACTCCTGAAAAAGGATAGGAGCTCTTAGGCTAATCACCAACAGTTGTCTTTCCCTTCGGTAGCCTGTTGGTGCGTGCCTCTGAGATCTGAAAGTGGGAGGGTTACACTTACGAGGATGAGTTAAAAGTGTTAACAAATCCTCGACCGAACAACGGTGGCTAATGTCTATAGGAATATGAGTTATTCTGGAATTAGAATTAGCCGAGAGGTGTCTCAACAAAGGAGGAGTGCATGATCACCCTTCGGTGGCTGATATTCTAAACCTTTGAAACATCGTTGCAAAACTAAATCGATAGTTTTAGGGTTCTGTGATTGTCTGTTTTGCTAAATTGATTGGATTGTGTGCAATTGTTTGCTTGTATGATGGGTTAAGGCAAAGATAACTAATACGATCATTATTTGTTTAAATTTCAGCAATGTCTTCCTCAATTGTCTCTCTGCTTACAAATGAGAAATTAACCGGCGAAAATTATGCTACGTGGAAGTCGAACCTGAATACGATTCTTGTTGTCGATGATCTGCGGTTCGTCTTAACGGAGGATTGTCCTCCAGCCCCTGCTCGTAATTCTTGTTGTCGATGCTTATGACCGCTTGACAAAGGCCAATGATAAGACTCGCATATATATCCTAGTCAGCTTATCTGAAGTTTTAGCTAAAAGGCATGAGGGCATGGTAACAGCGAGGGAGATTATGAACTCTCTCCGGGAGATGTTGTCCGTCCTACCAACTCCACCATGACACTCTCAAATACGTTTATAGCTGTCGCATGAAAGAGGGCACTTCTGTTCGGGAGCATGTCCTGGATATGATGGTCCAATTCAACATGGCAGAAGCAAACGGGGCGGTCATATATGAGCGTAGTCAGGTTGCATTCATCTTAGAATCTCTTCCGAAGAGTTTCCTGCAGTTTCGAAGCAATGCAATGATGAATAAAATAACATTCAACCTGACTAGCCTCCTGAATGAGCTACAACTCTATCAGTCTCTTCTTAAGAACAAGGGACAGATAGAAGGAGAGGCAAACGTTGTTCACTCTAAAAGAAAGTTCGAGAAGGGTTCATCCTCTGGAACTAAATCTGTAGTCACTTCTTCAAAGAAAACTCAGAAGACGAAAGGAAACAAGGGGAAAGCTCCCAGTACTGCTGCTAAAAGCAAGAGAAAAGCCAAAGCTATGGCAGATAAGGGCAAGTGTTTCCACTGCAATGTAGATGGACATTGGAAGAGAAACTGCCCAAAGTACCTTGCTGAGAAAAAGAAGGAAAAGGAAGGTAAATTTGATTTACTTGTTTTAGAAACATGCCTGGTAGAATATGATGAGTTTACTTGGATACTTGATTCAGGAGCAACTAATCATGTTTGCTCTTCTTTTCAGGAAAATAGTTCCTTTCGGCAGTTGAACGATGGGGAAATGACACTCAGGGTCGGAACTGGAGAAGTCATTTCAGCTAAAGCAGTGGGAGCTGCGAAGTTATTTTTTAGAAATAGATTCTTACTTTTAGAAAGTTTGTTAATTGTTCCCAAGATTTAGAGGAACTTAATTTCTATTTCATGTTTGATTGAACAATCGTATACAGTTATTTTTGATATGAACAAGCGTTCATTTATAAAAATGGTGTACTTATTTGTTCAGCCAAATTGGAAAATAACTTGTATGTTTTAAGACCAACCGAAAACAAAGCACTTTTAAATCACGAATTATTTAAAACTGCTGAAACTCAAAGTAAAAGGCAAAAGATTTCTCCATCAAGTAACAATACTCATCTTTGGCATCTTAGACTTGGTCATATAAACATCGATAGGATCGGTCGTTTGGTAAAGAATGGACTTCTAAGTAAGTAAGAAGATGATTCACTACCACCTTGTGAATCTTGTCTCGAGGGAAAAATGACCAAGAGACCCTTTACTGGAAAAGGTTACAGAGCCAAAGAACCCTTAGAGTTAATACATTCGGATCTATGTGGTCCAATGAATGTAAAAGCTCGAGGAGGATACGAATATTTCATCTCATTTATAGATGATTATTCAAGATATGGTTACTTGTACCTAATGGGACATAAGTCTGAAGCCCTTGAAAAGTTTAAGGAGTTTAAGACTGAAGTTGAAAACCTATTAGGTAAAACTATTAAAGTACTTCGATCTGATCGAGGAGGGGAGTATATGGATCAAAGATTCTAGGATTATATGATAGAACATGGAATCCAATCTCAACTCTCAGCCCCTGGTACACCTCAGCAGAATGGTGTGTCAGAAAGGAGAAATAGAACCTTGTTAGACATGGTTCGATCAATGATGAGCTATGCTCAATTGCCTAGCTCGTTTTGGGGGTATGCAGTGGAGACTGCAGTATACATCTTGAACAATGTTCCCTCGAAAACTGTTTCTGAAACACCTTTCAAATTATGGAAGGGGCGTAAACTTAGTTTGCATCACTTTCGCATATGGGGTTGTCCAGCACACATGCTTGTGACAAATCCTAAGAAACTGGAACCTCGTTCAAAACTGTGCCAATTTGTTGGTTACCCTAAAGAAACAAGAGGTGGTTATTTCTACGACCCACAAGAAAATAAGGTGATTGTATCGACAAACGCCACTTTCTTAGAGGAAGACCACATGAGAGATCATAAACCACGGAACAAAATAATATTAGGAGAAGCTACTGAAGAATCATCAAGAGTTGTTGATGAAGTTGGACCTTCAACAAGGGTTGATGAAGGAACCAGTTCTTTAGATCCATCCCGTCCATCTCAAACGTTGGGAATGCCTCGACGCAGTGGGAGGGTTGTATTACAACCTGACCGCTACTTGGGTTTAACTGAAACTCAGGTTGTCATACCTAATGATGGCATTGAGGATCCATTGTCTTATCGACAGGCAATGAATGACGAAGATAAGGATTAATGGGTCAAAGCCATGAACCTGGAAATGGAGTCAATGCACTCCAATTATGTATGGGAACTTACAGATCTACCAAATGGGGTAAAACCCATAGGGTGCAAATGGATCTATAAGAGAAAAAGAGATGCAGCTGGAAAGGTACAGACCTTCAAAGCTAGACTAGTGGCAAAGGGTTATACCCAAAAGGAAGGGGTTGACTATGAGGAAACCTTTTCTCCTGTAGCCATGTTAAAGTCCATAAGAATTCTCTTATCCATAGCCACATATTATGACTATGAAATATGGCAAATGGACGTCAAGACTGCCTTTCTGAATGGTAATCTTGAAGAGAATATCTTCATGTCTCAACCCGAAGGGTTCATAGCCCAAGGTCAGGAACAAAAGGTTTGTAAGCTCAATCTATCCATTTATGGATTGAAACAAGCATCCAGATCATGGAACATTAGATTTGATACTGCAATCAAATCTTTTGGCTTTGACCAAAACGTTGATGAGCCTTGTGTGTACAAGAAAGTCAACAAAAGGAAAGTAGCTTTTCTAATACTTTATGTAGACGATATCCTACTCATTGGGAATGATGTAGGATATCTTACTGACATTAAGAAATGGCTAGCAGCCCAATTCCAAATGAAAGATCTGGGAGAGGCTCAATATGCTCTGGGAATCCAAATCATTAGGGATCACAAGAACAAAACGCTAGCTCTGTCTCAAGCAACGTATATTGACAAGATGTTGTCTCGATATTCGATGCAAAACTCCAAGAAGGGACTACTACCCTTCAGACATGGGGTACACCTGTCTAAGGAACAATCTCCTAAGACACCTCAAGAAGTTGAGAACATGAGACACATTCCCTACGTCTCAGTTGTGGGCAGCTTAATGTATGTTATGCTCTACACTAGGCTTGACATATGTTATGCAGTGGGAGTAGTCAGTAGGTATCAGTCTAATCCAGGGTTAGACCACTGGGGAGCGGTTAAGAATATCCTCAAGTATCTTCGGAGAACGAGGGACTACATGCTTGTGTATGGAGCTAAGGATTTGATTCTTACTGGATACACTGACTCTGACTTTCAAGCTGATAAAGATTCAAGGAAATCCACATCAGGGTCAGTATTCAACCTCAATGGAGAAGCAGTAGTGTGGAGAAGCATCAAACAAGGATGCATAGCAGACTCAACCATGGAGGTTGAGTATGTAGCAGCTTGCGAAGCAGCTAAGGAGGCAGTATGGCTTAGAAAGTTCTTGACTGATTTGGAAGTGGTTCCGAATATGAACGTGCCCATAACACTATACTGTGACAACAGTGGGGCTGTAGCCAACTCAAAAGAACCTCGAAGCCACAAACGGGGTAAACACATCGAGAGGAAGTATCACCTGATACGGGAGATTGTGCAACGAGGAGATGTGATCGTCACTAAGATCGCCTCGGAGCACAACATCGCTGATCCATTTACGAAGGCTCTCACGGCTAAAGTGTTTGAGGGTCATCTAGAGGGTCTAGGTCTACGAGATATGTATGCCATCTAATTTAGGGCAAGTGGGAGAAATGTATAATGGGTATAAGGATGCCCTAGTTCATATTATTATTTTAATATACATGACATTTCCAGCTTTAGATTATTGCATTTACATCCCACTAACTAGTGTTTTAGTTCAAGTGGGAGTTTGTTGGGTTTTATGCCCTAAAACTCGTAGATAGTGAATGTAACTGTTGACCAGATATTAATGAAATAATATTGATATATTTTTCCATTAATTGTTATTAGTTATTTTATATTTGTCTTTGCCTAAAAATAACCCTAATCCAATAAACTAGACATCCAAGGTTGTAATATGAGTCTTGAACTATATGTAGCGACATATGAGATCATTGTTCAAGAAACAGCCTAAAGGGTCTATAGTATAGGGATAAGACCGGGTGCCTTATCCTGGTGACACTTGGATACGGCCCACTTTGTATTTGATACAAACGCTGTGATCCAACGCGTTCGTGTAGGAGACATGCGAGTGGGGGTATCCTATGCAATGAGTTTGCATAAGACCGAACCGCGAAATAGTAACCACTAGTTATAACACTGTTAACTAGTTGGTTTTCTATTTCACTAGGACGACCTAGACAACTTAGTCTTAATCCTGAGTTGATTATGGACTCCTGCTCATGAGAGATTGTCCTTTGATTTGTATGGGTGAGAATGGCCAATACGCCGACTCAATAAGCCTACCACTTTGGGGACAAGACCGAATGGGGAGCTGGGAACATAATCGTACAAGATGGAATTCACTCCTTCCCGACTTTAGGGAAGCAGATGAGTGTTCCCTTAAGTGGTTACTCCGAGTCTTGAACAAAGGGCCCTACCCTCTCAATGGCACGAGAGGGTTTTCTGTTTGATGGTTGGACCACAAACAGGTTGTTCATTAGAGGAGAATTGGTACTTAAGGAAATAGAGGTAACCCAGGGGTAAAACGATAATTTGACCCAGCGGGTGTTACAGACACTCGTGAAGGACAAACTAGTCGATATTGGTCTAGATCCGTGGACACAGAAAATATGTCTGTAGTGAGAAGAGTGCAACTGTGAGCCTATAGTGGAATGAACACACAGTTAACGAATATTGATTAATGTGGTTAATGAGTTTGACCAAATTAATCTCACATCGTTGGAGCTTCTGATCTGCATGTCCATTAGGTCCCACTGGTAGCTCATAAAGTAATTTAAGGCAACTAAGTAATAAATGTAAATTCAAAATGTTCAATTTACTAAGGGAAACAAATATAATATATATTGGTATATTATTATGAGAGAAATTAATATTTGAAGAAGTTCAAATATAAATTTATGGAAGTTTGAAAGAGTTCAAATAATGAATTAATTAATTTAAGGCCTAAAATGTGTTTGGGCAAATTAATTAATTCTAGGCCGGAAATTAAATATGTGATATTTAATTGGTGGTTAATTAATTAAAGAATTCATTAACCGGGAATTAATCAATTATGGAAATAATTAATCACTTAAGGAAGTGATGAATCATTTATGGAAATGATCTAATCTTTTATGGAAGTAATTAGTCATTTGTGGAAAAGATTAATCAATTATGGAATTGATTGATCATGATTGATTAATTAATGAATAAGATTGAATCAATTTTGGAAAAGATTGATTTAATTGAATATTTTATTCATGGCCTCTCTTCTATAAATAGAACACTAGACCTAATTGGTCATGACACTTGAAACTTTGCTCTTGCTCTTAGACTCTCAAAGACAAGACCTAGAATTCTCTCTAGCCTCCCTCTTAGAGAAAGACTCCCACAAGTCTTTTGCCTCCTAGACCTAGAGTCATACCGGTGTAACCTTTGTGGTTATTGTGTCAATCAAGAAGAAAATTCCAGCGATCAAGAGGCGAGGAGGCTGTTGTGTTTTCGTTCGTTGGAGCGTCGTTCGCGAAGAACGGTCAAGTCTACAACGAAAGTATGTGACGGTTCTTCCCCTTTTCTTTAGAAAAGCATGAAAATATATTTAGATTTATTTTTAAAGCATGTTTAAACTGAATTTCCAGCAACTTTAAAAGAGTTTAAAGTTTGATTGAGTTTTCGTAACGGTATTTTAATGTTAATTAATATACGGCGTAAGGTCCAATCGATGTGCTTCCGCTGCGTGGGGACTTTTATTCCCTACAAAGAGACCACGGCAATCTCTTCCATCAGTCAAATTACCGTTTTACCCCTGGGTAACTTCTATATCCTTATGTCCCCAGTGTTCCTCTAATGAACAACTTGTTTAAGGTCCAACCAACCAACAGAAGTCCTTCTCGTGCCATAAAGAGGGTAGGGCCCTATGTTCATGACCTGGAGACACCACTTAAGGGAACACACCTCTACTTACCCTAATGTCGGGAAGGAGTGAATTCCTTCTTGTGTGATTATGTTCCCAACTCCCCACACGGTCTTGTCCCCAAAACGGTAGGCTTATTGAGTCGACGAGCAGACCACTCTCACCCATACAAATCAAAGGACAATCCCTCGTGACCAGAAGTCCATAATCCACTCAGGATTGAGACTACGTTGCCTAGGTCATCCTAGTGAAATAAAAACCTAACTAGTCAACGATGTTACAGTTGGTGGTTAACTATTTCACGGTCTGGTCTTATGCAAACTCATTGCACAGGATACCCCCACTCACATATCCCCTACACGAACGTGTTGGATCACAGCGTTTGTATCATAAGACAAAGCGGGTTGTATCCATAGCACCAGGATAAAGTACCCAGCCTTATCCCTACTATAGACCTTTTAGGCTGAAACTTGAACAATGATCCCCGTATATCCCCACATACTAGTTCAAGTCTCACACTAACAACCTAGGATGTTCAGTTTATTGGATTAGGGTAATTTAGGCAAGATCCACGCAATACAAACAATAATAAATGAATAATACATGAAATATCATTTTATTAATTTTCGGTCAAATGTTTACATTTACTATCCACGAGTCATAAAACCCAACAAACTCTCTAGATGACCCTCGAACACTTTAGTCGAGAGAGCCTTCGTAAATGGATCAGCAATGTTGTGCTGAAAATGGTAAATGTATACTGTACATTATATAAAAGGTAAATGTATACTGTACATTATATAAAAGGTAAATATACATAATACAATAAACTAGGGCATCCTTTATACCCATTACACATCTCCCACTTGCCCTAGATTATACAATATACATGTCTCGCAGATCTAGCCTCTCTAGATGACCCTCGAACACTTTAGTCGAGAGAGCCTTCGTAAATGGATCAGCAATGTTGTGCTCCGAAGGGATCTTGGTAACGACCACATCTCCTTGTTGCACAATCTCCCGTATCAGGTGATACTTCCTCTCGATGTGCTTTCCTCGTTTGTGGCTGCGAGGTTCTTTATAATTGGCTACAACCCCACTATTGTCACAGTAGAATGTAATGGGAAGGTTCATATTTGGAACGACCTCCAAATCTGTCAAGAAATTCCTTAGCCAAACTGTTTCCTTAGCTGCTTCACAAGCAGCTACATACTCAGCCTCCATAGTGGAGTCTGCTATGCATTCTTGCTAGGGATGTTCACGGGGCGGGGCGGGGACGGGGATGCCTTCCCCACCCCCGTCTCTTAAATCATTCCCCATCCCCGCAAAATTCCTCATTTAACTCTGCGGGGATCGGGGCGGGGATTCTCCGCAGGGAATTTGCGGGGATCGGATTCCCCGCGGGGAATTATTTCCCGTTTTTTTTAGTTTTTATTAAATTTCAATCCATTGCAATTTTTTTTAAATATCTATAAAATATTATAATAAAAAGAATAATAATATTTAACGATAAAATTTAAATCTTCAAACATCATTTCTAAGAGTTTAAATTTAAATATTACAATATGGTTTTCAACTTAAATATTACACAATTACAACATAGTCTCAAATATAACAAATCTTAAAATAATAACAAAAATAAAATAAAAAGTCTAAAATTAAAAATTACAACAACAACAAAGCTAGAAATGTACTATTTATACTTACAAATTACACCATAATATTATAATAATATAAATTAAAGTGTATTATATTATATATATTATTATGATAAAAAGAACGGAGCGGGGTCGGGGTCGGGGTCGGGGACGGGGACGGGGAATATAATCCCCGTCCCCGCCCCCGCCCCCGTTTAGAGAATGTTGGGACTAGTGATCTAAAACTCGTAGATAGTGAATGAAACAAATAGTTATATACTGGTTCGATAAAGTCGTTATGGAGTTTTTATTCACTCAAGTTAATAAATGAGTGAATTGCACGTTAAATAACCCAAATCCAATAAACTAGTATCCTTGGCAATGACATGAGTGCTTGAACTGTATGTTGTGACATAAATATGGATCAAGTTCAAGTAATAGCCTAAACGGTCTATTGTATAGGGATAAAGCTGGGTACCTTAATCCTAGGAAAGCTATGTGACGCGGCCCACTTTGTTTGAGTACAAACGACGTGATCCTGGATCGTTCATGTATAGACATGCGAGTGGGGACGTCCTATGCAAATGAGTTTGCATAAGACCAAGACCGAGAAATAAGTCACTCTTGCTTTATAAAGCAAGGCAATGAATGATGTTAACTAGGACCAGTGGATTAAAGCCATGCACCTGGAAATGGAATCTATGCATTTCAATTCTATATGGGATCTTGTAGATCAACCTTATGGGGTACAACCTATAGGTTGCAAATGGATCTACAAGAGGAAACGAGACGTTCAGAGTGTCTACCTGTCTCAACCAGGAGGGTTTATTTAGCGAGGTCAAGAGCAAAAGGTTTTGCATGCTTAATCGATCCATTCATGGATTGAAATAAGCATCTTGATCTTGGAATAGAATATTTCATGAAAAGTGTTCATATAACATATGCGGAAGCAATTTTAGGATCGAAGGCACTTAACTACATCAATTTTAGAAAATGAAAACATGTTGTCCAAATACCGTAAGTAGAGAGCAAAATTTGTACCAACCTTTTTGGAGACTGATTCAGAACCTCCCTTTGATTCCTTTGATCACGAATGGTGTGTGGACCACCTCTAGTGTATTCCCTACTATTCTCCAGGCCAAGAACGACTTGTGGGAGTCTATAGAGATAGGGAATGGGGAGGGAATGCTTGAAGGTTCAAGCAATAGAGAGTTATATGGAGATGAGTGAGTTTGAGACCAAAATCCAGCAGCATAACAATATGGAAATGGCTCTCTTCCCTTTGAATCTGATTCACACTCTACTTATAGAGATATTCCATGAATGTGTTGTTTTCCACTTTGTATCAACATGCAAGAGTGGGAATCCAACTAAATCCACTAACTTGAATTCATCATCTGAATTTTTAGCTTGCAATTAACCCTAATTTCAATTCTAAATTGAAATTGATTTCTTGGTAATTAATTTGGGACATTTCTTATTAATTTGATATGATTAATCTAATTAATCATTGTCACCTTGTGCAATCCATTATATATGATATCTCCTACATATATATTGTATTTAAAACACTTTTAAATACTTTATCTCTCATTTTCTAATTTAATTCATAATTAAATTATTGTGTCAAACACAATTTACAATAATACCCTATTTCCTGATTTTGAATGATTCAAAGATTCCTATCAATTTGTTCTAGGCTTTATTCCGATATTAACTAGTAAGGGGACCTAATGGACCTATAGATCATGGGCTCCAACAATTCGAGGCTAACCAACAATTCTCATTATCTAAGCTAGCCAACATTCGTTAACTACTGGGACACTCCACTATAGCCCGATAGTTGCAGTCCCCTCACCATAGATATATTTTTGTCCACTTGATTTAACCATGTTCAGTAAGTCGATCCTTCATAGGTTGTTCGTAGCTATAGCTAAGTCGAATGACCGTTTTACCCCTATAGTACTTCTTGTTCCTTAAGTTCCACTAATCCTCTAATGAACAATCAGTTTGTGTTCCAAACATCAAACCTAAGTCCCTCTCGATCCAACGAGAGGGTAGGGCCCCTTGTTCAAGTCCTGGAGTTTGTACTTAAGGGAACAACCTCTCTACTATCCCTGAAATAAGGTAGGAGCGAATTCTGTCTTGCGAGACTATGTCCCCAACTATCTATTCGATCTTATCCCCAAAATGGTAGGCTTGTTGAGTCGGTGATGCTGGCCACTCTCACCCATGCAGATCAAAGGATAATCTCGTACAAACAGGATTTCATAGTTAGCTTAAGATTAAGAACAAGTTACCTAGGTCATCTTTGAGAAATAGTCAGTTTCTTCAGTAAACGGCGTTATAAAGAGAAAGTGACTTATTTCGTGGTCCAGTATTATGCAAACTCATTGCATAGGACGCCCTCACTCGCATGTCTCCACATGAACGATTTAGGGTCTCATCCTCTATACTTAATACAAAGTGGGTCGCGTCCATAGTGTCCCTAGGATAAGGCACCCAACCCTATCTTTATACTATAAACTATTTTGACTATAAACTTGAACTTGATCCTACGATATGTCTCTACATATAGTTCGAGTATTCATTTTATAGCCAAGGATCTTAGTTTATTAGATTTAGGTTAATCATTCGCAATTTACATATTCAATAACATCTTTTACTGAATAACCTCAATAACGTCTTCATTGGAAATAGAATATGTTTAATGATTTACAAACTACGAGTTTATAGGACATTAAACCCAACATTTCATACTGCGATCAAATCTTTTGGGCTTTAATCGGAACATTAATGAATTTTGTCTCTACAAGAAGATCGTCAGTAGTTCAGTAGCTTTCTTAGTGTTGTATGTGATTTATATAGTCATTGAGAATGATGTAGGTTATCTTACTAACTAGTAAAAGGAGCTAGCAGCTCATTTCCAAATGAAATTTTGGGAGAAGCTGGGTTTGTTCTTGGGATCCAAATTGTTAGGAACCGTAAGAACAAAAAGCTAGCCTTGTCTCAAGTGTCTTATGTCTACAAGATGTTAGTTAGATATAAGATGAAGAATTCCAAGAAGGGTTGACTACCTTTCAGACATGGAATTCTTTAGTCTAAGGAATTGTTTCCTTAGCCACCTCAAGAAGATGAGGACATGAGACGAATGCCCTATATAGTAGGGATTGTCAGTAAGAATCAATCCAATCCAGGATTTGATCACTGGAGAGCCGTTAAGTATATCCTCAAATCTCTTAGGAGAACGAAGACTATATGCTCGTGTATGTTGGTAAGGATTTGATCCTTACAAGATACACTCACACAAATTTTCAGACTGATAAGGATGTGAGGAAATCTACATCAGTATCTATGTTTACTCTTAACAGAGAAGCTATAGTATGACATAGTTGCAGTCTCGACCATAAAGGTCGAAAATGTAGCTACTTGTGAAGCAACAAAAGAGATTGTACGGCTTAGGAAGTTCTTGACTGATTTGGAATGTATTCCAAATGTGAACTTGCTCATCACACTTTATTGTGATAATAGTGTTGTTGTGGCAAAATCAAAAGAACCTCACAATCCAAGACAAGCAGGCACATTGAATTGAATGGAATATTGTTGATTCATTGACGAAGGCTCTCTCGGCTAAAGTGTATGAAGGTCATCTAAAAGGTCTAGGTCTACGAGTTATGTACAAAGATGTAATCTAGGGCAAGTGGGAGAAATGTAATGGGTATAGTGATACCATTATGTAATGGGTATAATAATGCTCTAGTTTATTGTATTTGTACATTGTATATGTTTTATACATGTATTTATACACCCACTACTGTATAGATTATTGTACATCCCACTAAATTAGAGTTTTAGTTCAAGTGGGAGTTTGTTGGGTTTTATGCCCTAAAACTCGTAGATAGTGAATATAAACAAATTGTATATTTGTTTCAATAAGGTGTTATTGAGTTTCTACAATAAAGTGTTATTGTTAAGTATTGCACAATATGACCCAAATCCAATAAACTAAGGTCCAAGGTATTTTGTATGTAACTTGAACTAGTATGTGGGACATACGAGGATCAATGTTCAAATAACAACCTAAAAGGTCTATAGTACAGGGATAAGGTTGGGTACCTTATCTTGGTAACACTATGTGATACGGTCCGCTTTGTATTTGATACAGACGTATTGATCAAAAGTGTCCATGTAGTCATGCAAGCGGGGGTATCATATGCAATGAGTTTGCATAAGACCGGACCACGAAATAGTCAACCACTAGTTATAACATTGTTAACTAGTTAGGTTATTATTTCAATAGGATGACCTAAGTAACTTAGTCTTAATCCTGAGTATATCATGAACTTCTTCTCATGAGAGATTGTCCTTTGATTAGCATGGGTGAGAGTGGCCTATACGATGACTCAATATGCCTTCCTTTTTGGGGACAAGATCGAGTGGGAGACTGGGGACATGATAACACAAGAAGGAATTCACTCTTTCCCAATTATAGGAGAAGTAGATGAGAGTGTTTCCTTAAGTAGTGACTTCGGGACTTGAACAAAGGGATCCCACCCTCTCACTGGCTCGAGAGGGACTTTATGTTTAATGGTTGGACCATAAATAGGTCGTTTGATAGCGAGCATAGCTAGCTATCTTTAATTATTTAATTTAGCTAGTCTTTTATGATTTTTGGGCCATTTTATTGTGCTAAATGTTTATTTTGTAGGAAAAGGTTGATTGGAGCTAAAATGCAATAGTGGAGTTAATCGGGTGCTCGGGACGCAAAAAGATGCAAAGGAAGGAAAAGAATCAAAAGGGAAAACAGTCAAAATTCGGTCAAAAGGTGACTAGCGTCGAGACGCTAGCCCTTAGGCGTCTCGACGCTAGCATTCCTTATTCGGATAGGCACGAAATCGTCGCAGCATCGAGACGCTGCGACCTTAGTGTCTCGACGCTACCGTAATTTCCTTTCCAGAACGCGCGTGTTTAGAGGTAGCGTCGCGACGCTGTCTTGACAGCATCTCGACGCTACGATGAAATTTCAGAATAAATAGTTCTTTTCGGCTAGGTTTTTGGGGGAACGAATTTTGGGACTTTTTGGGGCCGTAAACAGAGCAAAAAGAGAGGAATTCAAGGCTGAAGCAAAGGGGAAAATTCGGAAATCAACCCATTGTTCGTGGGGATCGTGAACAATGAATTTGAACAGTTCAAGTGCTACGTTCGGTCTCGGCCTACAACGAGTTTAATTCTTCTTTCCCTCACTTTAGTTAGATTTTTATGGCTTTTACATGTTTAGTTGAGCTTGTAATTTTAATCATGAGTAGCTAAACTTGTAAGCTTAGGGATTGATGTAGTTGATTGTGTTTATGGATTGATTTATGGTTTACGTTGTGCAATGTTATTATGTTTGTAATCTTGATTTAATGCTTTCAATTAATTGGCCATTAGTTGAATGATTTATGTTTTGAATCTAGCTCGAGAGAGGGGATTTGATTTAGACTTACTCAAGATTGCATGACTAAAGTTTAGTTTCTAATTCGTGACGGTTTTAGATTAACTTTAGAATTGGTTAAAAGATCTAATTGCCTTGCATGATTAATAAACTTAGATAGGGATATCAAGTTGGTTAATTTGCATGAGAATCAATTATACTCGGGAGAGGTAGTTGTGATTAAAGGGTCTTTGGCTCATAATTTCATTGTGCATAATAACTTACTCCTTAAAATCAATCCTAAACTAAATCGGCGAAATCAATTCCCTAAGTAGTTTTCCCAATTGAAATTCCACACTTTTTACTTGCTTTGAATTAGTTTTCATATCATTCACTCATCACTTTTTGATCCCTAAATAAAATTGAGCAAGATAATTCACAATACTTGATTTGCTTAAAAATCCAATCCAGAGGGCGACACTCGTTTATACGAACTCTTTATTATTACTTTACCCGTGCGCTTGCGGGTAGGAAAAGTCCACATCATCGTTCTATTAGAGGAGCGCTGGTACTTAAGGAGAAAGATGTAACACAGGGGTAAAATGGTAATTTGACCCAACTGTGGTTACGGACACTCGTGAAGGATTGACTTACCGCTATAGGTCTATATCCATGGACACAAAAATGTTCTACAGTGAGAAGAGTTCAGTTGTGGGTCTTTAGTGGAATGATCCACAGCTAATGAATATTGGTTAACCTAATTAATGAGTTTAATAAGTTAACCTCATATCATTGGAGCTTCTGATATGTAGGTCCATTAGGTCCCTTTGCTAGCTCGTAAAGAGTAATTAGGAACAATTTATCTTGAATAGAATTTGAACTGTTCAAATTCATTATGTGAATCAAGTTAATTGTATGAGATACAACTGATATAATGTATGGTGATACATTATAATATAAAGTTTAATTTGTGATTAAACTTTATTAATTGAGAGAATTATATATTTGAAGGAGTTTGAATATATGGTTGATTAAGTATATGATATTTAATAAATACATCAATTAATTAATTATGGATTAATTAATTATTCAATTTTAGTCTAATTGACCGTGATTTAATTAAACTATTGTATTATGAGAGAAATAAATATTTGAAAAGGTTCAAATATTAATATGAATTTGATTCATATTAAATTTATACGATATAAGAGAATTTGATGGAGTTTAAATTTTAATATGAATTTGATTTATATTATATAATTAATTAATTGAAGGTCTGGAATTAAATATATGATATTTAATTGGGTAATTAATTAATTAATTAATAAAAGGTCTAAAATTAAATATATGATATTTAATTTGGTAATTAATCAAGTATAGAATTAATTAATTGGGTAATTAATCAATTATGGAAGTGATTAATCATTTATTGAAGTTATTAATCACTTATGGAAGTCATTAATCAATTATGGAAATGATTAAATATGGAAAAGATTAATTATTTATGGAAATAATTTATTATTTGGGAATATTTTATTCATGGCCTTTTCCCTATAAATAGAACTCTAAACCTAGGGTTTAGGTGATACAACATAAGTGTTCACACGTAACTTCGGAGATGGAGACACTTGGAATAAATAATATATTGTATTGATGTAATATGCGTGTGAGTGTACAATCTCTAACTTTAATCCTCTGATTCTCTCTCTTGTGTATGTGTGGTTGTGTTTCACTCGAGGGCTGGAACGCTTGTTCTCGAGTCTGAAAGCTTCAATTGGTTCTTGGAGCTTGACGTCTTCCAGTCTTGAAGGAGTCTTCAATCTTCAAGAAGTGTTGAAGTCTTCTAGTCTTGAAGGATCTTCTTGGGCCAGTTTGTTGAGCTTCTTGGATGATTGGCCTGTTAGGTTGATGATCTCTTGGATCGGCCTATTGGCTTGTTGATCTTCTTGGATAATCGGCCTATTGGCGTGATGATCTATTGGATCGGCTTGTTGGCTTGTTGATCTTCCTGGATGATCGATCTGTTGACTTGATGATCTCTTGGATCGGCCTGTTGGCTTGATGATCTCTTGGATCGGCTTGTTGGATTGTTGATTTGTTGGATCGGCTTGTTAGCTTGTTGATCCTCTTGGATGATCGGCCTGCTGACTTGTTGATCTTCTTGATCGGTCGGTTGGCTTGTTGAACTCTTTTTAGAGTCTTCTAGTCTTTAAATCTTCTGAGTCTTGAATCCTTTGAATTCTAAATCTCGGATCTCTAAATTCTCTGGACTCTTTGGATTCTTACGACTCTGGATCTTGGGAGAATGCTCTGGACTCCGCCCTCTCTGCCTCTGGCTCAATCTCCCACATCCTAAATGAATGGTGGCCTCCTCTATTTATAGAGTTTGATGGACCTCGTATGGGTTTGGGCTTGGGTCCAATAGCCACATGGCATAATTTGATTGGACTTGGCTTATGTCATCTGGTCGATCAATAATAAACAAGTGGCACTATTTGATTTACCAAATTTTGATGTCTATTAATTTAACTTAAGGACACATGTAAATTTGTAATTAGTCCCAAATTTATTTTATCAATGATTTAAATTAATGATGTGGCAATTTGTGATTGGCCGAAATTTCTCATTCAACAATAAGGTCACAAGAATGCACTATTGCATTCTCTCTAGCCTCCCTAGTCACTCTCTCATATTCTCTCAACCAAGAACACAAAGATGAACTTTTTCCTCTTGTGTTTTTTCCATTCAAGATTGGGTAGTCCCACAACTACGTTTCTAATCTCAGAGTCATAGCGGGGAAGATCAACTGGTGGTGTCTCAATTGTTGACGTTTTGTCCCTATGAAATCAAGAAAGACGTTCTTGATATTTCAGAGACGACAACGACGGTATGTTCTTCTCCCCTTTAGATTAGTTCTAAGGTTGGATCCTTAGCCTTAATAAATTGATTTAGAATAATTTTCTAAATCTTTGCCAATGTATTTGTATTTTGGTGGAAACAAAATTAATTACGAACGACCCCAATTCGCTTCCGCTAACGGAATTAGGGAATTCCAATCCTACAGTAGCAACATAGGAAAACTGATGAAGCACACCTTTAGATGCAAAGAAGTCAGTAAACGCCAATTCGGGAGCATTATCAAACCTAAACTTCTTAATAAAAATAGAATATTGGTTTTTAACAATTTTGAAAAATCGTTGAATGATAACCAAGGCTTCTGGCTTTCGTTTCATTAGAAAAACCCAAGTATAAGGACCTCAAATATCACAATGCAAAAGATCACACATCTTTTTTGCTTAATGATTATTTGATTGAAATGACAAATG
The DNA here is from genome assembly GCA_036850905.1 of Luffa acutangula. Classification (NCBI taxonomy): domain Eukaryota; kingdom Viridiplantae; phylum Streptophyta; class Magnoliopsida; order Cucurbitales; family Cucurbitaceae; genus Luffa; species Luffa acutangula. The sequence goes on from CM072098.1 coordinate 25,450,468, forward strand.
TCTTTGTTTAGCAAGAAGGCATATCAGACATGGAGAACTAGAATTTGACTTAACAGTTCTAGACTGTAACAAATCATCTAAAGCAGTGAGATGTATAGGTAAGGGTTGGGCAAGTCTTTCATGCCAAAAAAACAGAATTACAAAATACAACGGTATTTTTCAAACAAATAGAATGCTTAGGTAAATCAGCTTGCAATAGTAACAATCCGCCAACAATCGGTCTTCAAAGAGGACTTGTCCCGGAGAAAACACGAATTCTCAACAAATTTGACAATAGTAGGCTGGAAATCAATAGAGATCTTGGTTTCATTTGGCATTGTAACAAAGTTGCCAGATACGGGAGTCATATGAGTAAAAAATTCACATAAAAACCATATATAAGCGAAAACCTTACAGTCAAGAACTCATGATGTAGAATATAAACCATAAGAAGTTGGGGAATTTGAGCAAATACCTGTTACATGAGTAGAGGAAGAATTTTCAGAAGAAGTTGTTACCTTAGTCAAATGATTTTAGAGTGAAACCAACAAACTCTAACACAGCTCAATAGTCAAATTAGACAAAGAACCAGTGCTAGAGGAGGTGCTCGAATTTGAAGCATCTAATTTTTGCAAAATTTTTCTTCTAATTGCAATATAACCTGGAGGGTAGCCGTACAACTTGTAACAACGATCAACTGTGTGGACCAAAATGCCACAATAAGTGCACGTTTAATAGCGAGCAGAAATGTCGCTATTTTAGTCTCAATTTATTAAGCTTTTTGGTGCTTTAATCGTGTTTTTAATGAATATATTTAATGAATTTTGTTATTTGGTCCTTAGGAGCAAAGATGGTGATTTTGGGAGAAAAAGTGCCAAAATTGAAGTAATTATAGCCCAAATCAAAGCTTGAAGCAATTGGAGGCCCAAAGAAGTCAACCATGAAGAAATGACCAAAAGAAATACAATAGAAGGCCCAAAAATCAGCCCAAAAGGAAGCTGAAAAATCTGGAAATTTGGGACAGCGTCGAGACGCTAAGTAAGGCAGCGTCGCGACGCTACCCTTTCGTGTTGCCCAAGCCGCGTGCGCAGCAGCGTCGCGACGCTGAGCAAGGTAGCGTCGCGACGCTACCCCTATTCCAGGCCTATAAAAAGGCACCCTTGGGTGCCTCATTATTCATCAATCAAATCATTCTTCAATCCTTTCTTTCCTTCCTTTGGCTCCTTTGGAGTCTCTCTCAAGGCTTTCTAGCCTTTTTGAGAGAATTCTTTAGTGAAAAATATTTTGGGGAATTTTGGGGAGCATCAAAAAGGCTCAAGGAGTAGTCAGCGGGGCTCCAAGCGTCAGCGAGGGGTTTTTCGACGGTCAATTCCTTTCCTTTTATGCTCTTTATTATGCTTTCCCTTGTAATTATTGTGGATATTATGTGTAGCTAAAACCCCAATTTGGGGTCTTGAAATGAAATGATAGTTCAAATTTTGTTATAATTTCATGTCTCTTGCCCATGTCCTAATTATTTGTATGGATGTGCTTAATGCTTTACTCAATCTGGCCAGTTGTGTAATGATTCGATTCTTAATGGAAACTCGACGGAGAGAAATTAGGATAGATCATAATCCATGCAACTAGTTTAATTGCCCGTTCTGACACCGGGATTAGTTGATTAAACTTAGATTCCTAAAATGAATCAGAGCGTAATAATTAATGATTTTTAATGGCGCTAAGGACATTTAGGTTGTTAAAACGAATTAATTACAATTAGGGGAAACCGACAGGAGAACCTATGTGATTAACGAAGATTCTAGGATTATAATTAGTTGGGCAATGAGATAGGATAATTATAACAAATATTTAGCTAATCATTGATTTTCAAGACCCCTCTTCCCATTTAAAGAAAACTCTTTCTCCACATTTTATTTTCGATTGATCAATTTATTTTTGTTAATTGTCTTGAATTTAAATCCTTTTTATTGCATGAAGTGGTCCCTAAATATTATTTCGCCTAAGTATTTTCAGTGCTCAAGAAAATTTTAATTATTTGCTTAAGTTTCGCTTCGCCTCCCTGTGGATTCGATACTCGGTATTACTACCGTTTTATATTACTTGTCACGACCCGTGAGCTTGCGTATAATCGTACATACCAACAAGTTTTTGGCGCCGTTGCCGGGGAGGCTTGATTTTTAAGCAAAAATATATTTTTCTTGACATCGAAAAGAAAGGGATAAATGGTAATTTAGGTGTAAATATTTTTCTTTCATCATTTTGTGAATATTGTTTTATTTTCATTTTTGTTTGGTTCTTTTTGTTGTTTGGGAGCATTGTATGCGAAGAAACAAGGTGGTTGATTTGTTTCCGCTAGATCTTGAGATTAACAGGACTCTTAGATCCATTAGAAGAGAAAAAAGATTAGAAAAAGCGATGGCCCACCAAGAAGAAGCTCCCAAGGCAATTAGAGATTTTTTGCAGCTAGTTCTTCCCACCGAGAATTCTGGAATTGTCTACGCCCCTATCCAAGCTACAAATTTTGAGCTAAAAACAGGGTTGATTCAGATGGCGCGCGATAACTCGTTCAAGGGACATCCTTCCGAGGACCCCCACTCACATCTGCGATCATTCCTAGAAATATGTGGGACGGTAAAGATGAACGGAGTTCCGGCAGACGCGATAAGATTGAGGCTGTTCCCATTTTCTCTACAGGATAAAGCAAAAGATTGGCTCGAATCAGTCGAGACGGGCAGCATCAGTACTTGGGACGAGCTTGCCCAGGCTTTTCTGACAAAATTTTTTCCACCTGCTAAGACTACCAAGCTTCGGACTGAAATTGGAACATTTAGGCAGCTTAACGAGGAGCAGTTGTACGAAGCGTGGGAAAGATATAAGGAAATGCTTAGGTGATGCCCCCAACACGGATATCCTGATTGGCTTCAGGTACAGTTATTTTATAATGGATTAAACCCCTCCACAAAGACAGTCCTAGACACATCAGCAGGAGGGAGTTTTCTTTCAAAAACAGTGACAGAAGCCAAAGACCTGCTTGAGGAAATGGCAGCAACCAGTTATCAATGGCCGACGGAGAGAGGAACAATTACAAAGAAGGCTGGATTATATGAATTGGATGAGTCAAGTTCACTGAAAGCGCAACTGGCATCTCTGACCAATGCCCTAAACAAATTGACTTCATCTGAGGTGGTTAAGTCCATTTCCACCTTAGCTGAAGGTCATTCAAAGAAGGAAGGTCAAGATGTGGAAGAAGTTCAATACATAGGAAATAGACCATATGCTCAAGGAGTACCAAACTTCTACCACCCCAGTCTGCGCAATCACGAGAACTTCTCATATGCGAATACGAAGAATGTTTTGCAGCCACCCCCAGGTTTTGCATCATCCAGTACTCTTGAAAAGAAAAATAATCTGGAGGAGATGGTGGCTTTATTCATCAAAGAACAAAGAATATTGAATGTGAGTCTCCAGACATCAGTAAACAACCACGACGCAGCTCTAAAGAACATGGAAGTGCAGATAGGACAGATCGCTTCAGCAGTAAATGCCCTTCAGAAGGGAAAATTTCCAAGTGATACTGAGCCTAACCCAAAAGAGCAGTGTAAGATGGTGACTCTGAGAAGTGGCAGAAGACTGGAGAACAGTTCAGAGAAGAAAAAGGAGGAAGAAAAGAGAAGGGATGAAGATGAAAGGACTGAGGCACAAAAAGCCTCCTCTGAAAGGTTCCAACATCCTCCCAACTCTATTGAATTAAAATGGGATTTTTCTAACAAACTTGCAGGTAGAAAAGAAGAAGAAAGGCAGAATGACAATAAGAAGCTGTCTGAGGAAGAAGTGGTTCCATGCAACCACCATGACAGAGGTTCACATATTAGCCTGCCCAAGCGGAGGGGCGAATGTCCAACCTTTGATTTCAGGGAGTTACCTTTTCCTCAAAGATTTAAAAATGTCAAATTAGATGAACAGTTTCAAAAATTCTTAGAAATGTTTAAAAAGTTGTCTGTAAATATTCCATTGGTAGAAGCCTTGTATAATATGCCAAATTATGGAAAATTCATGAAGGAAATGCTTTCTAGAAAGAAAAGTCTGAAAAAAGAAGTTTTTAATTTATCTGAGAGTAGCAGTACCATTATTTCTGGTAGGATACCCTCTAAGCAGAAAGATCCAGGGAGTTTTACTGTTCCCTGCACCATAGGAGAAGTATCCTTTGATAGGGCTTTATGTGATTTAGGAGCAAGTATAAATTTGATGTCCTACTCTGTTTACAGGAAGATTGGTTTATCAGGTATGACAGATACCGACGTCACTCTTCAGCTTGCTGACAGATCAATTACTCACCCGATGGGTGTTATGGAGGACGTATTGGTGAAAGTCAACAAATTCATCTTCCCTGTAGATTTCGTGGTACTGAACATGAAAGAGGACAAAGAAGTGCCAATTATCTTAGGCAGACCTTTCCTAGCCACTGGTAAGGCTGAGATTAGCGTGCACACAGGTAAACTTACCTTGAACATTGATGATGAAAAAGTCGTGTTTAGTATTTTTGGCCAAGATGAATCTGTTTGTAGTTTGCATACATGTTTTTCTGTTGGGCCTGAATACTTGACTGATGACGATGAAGAGATAGACTATAATCTTGGCCTAGGCTTAGGAGAAATGCTTATGGATAATGAGGATTTTGATCATGATGCATATATGGATAATCATCTGTTTGAAAATGATTTGGATCTGCCTGACTTTGAAAATGAATTGGACTTGCCTGCTTGTGAAAATGAAAGATCTGCAGTTGATGATTTACCTTCCTTTGAAAATGAATTAGATTTGCCTGAAATGAATAATTTTGATGATGATATTGAATTGCCTGACATTGAGAATGAACATGAAAAGCATAAGAAAGATTGCTTGATAGATAATTTTGAGTCTGATCATGATTACAGTGAATCTATTGAGTCTGAGCTTGACATTCCTGGATGCATGAACCCTGACAATGTGAATACTTTCTTTTCATGTCCTGATGATGTATATAGCATAGAATCTGACCCAGAAGAACTCGAATCTGTGCATAGTATAGAATCTGATCCTGAAATTCTTGAATTCTTTAATTCTTCTGATGATGAGTCATGTGATAGCTTAGTTGAATCATTTTTTAATTCTGAGTCTGAAGGATCTGTTGAGCATGTAGATATTTTTTCTGATGAATAGACTGGCATGATTGATAGGTCACCTCTAGATCCTAGACCAGTAGATATTATAACCCTTGATGACTATGTTAACAATTGTTTTGAGAATAGAGATTTAGAAAAGAGATTTGATGCAGGTGATTATTTTCTGAAATGTTATTATGAGAATCTCTTTAGTGAAGATGGGCCAGGGGAAAGTTTTTTTTCTCCCCTGTTTGTAGTTTGCAATTCGGTGCGTGATTTCTTGCAGGGCCCGGAGGATGATGAAAATTTTTATTTTGAGCCTCCGTAAGCGTGCCGAGCCTAGTCTAGCTAAAGACGTTAAAGAAAGTGCTACTTGGGAGGCAACCCAAGGATTAAAGTTTAGTTAGTTGTTTTTGCGGTAAATAATTTTCTTTGCTCCGTGATCCAATTTTGTTTTGCAGGATCACCTTAGCAAATCCCGAAATTCCACATTTCCCATTTTTCATGGATCCAAAGGAAGAAGATGAAGCGCTCCTAGCTCAGGGAAGTCTCAGTATCTCTCTTTATGCTTTACTGTTTTAAAACATTGGGGACAATGTTTAGTTTAAGTTTGGGGGGGAGGCTTCCGCTGTGTTGAGCATATTTAAATTTTGTTCGATGCATGAATAAATAGCCATGATAGCCAAGGATGTGATTTTTGAAATTTTGGGAGAAAATGGTTTATATGTTGTGGAATCTGGGAGCACGGCAGAAATTGTGAAATTTTAAAATTTTTTTATACTTAGTTTTGATGTCTAAAGCATGCAAAAGTCTTATCTAATGACGTCTTTGAAAATCTAGATTCTTATTATGGTTTTCAAAGTTGTTGTCACCCCGATAGGCTTAGTTTCTAATATTAGGAAGTTCATGCTTGATTGCTCTAAAGAACTAGGTAGAAAAAAAAATGTTATGCCTGCTGAGAGAAAAGCAAAAGTAACAAAAGAAAATGTGAGAAAAAGAAAATCTGTTGAAAAAGAATTTTTGCTTGCACAAAAGAAAAAGCCTAGGGGTAAAAAGAGCTACCTGCGGTGTGATCAGTTAGGCCAACCAGAGAATAAAATTCGGGTTAAGGGTCCCTGCACCATAGTGTGAAAGCTAGTACCATTAGATATCAAAATGCAAGTTTGGGGGAGTAAAGAAAGAAAAAAAAAAAAAAAAAGAGAAAAAGAAAAATCATGTGAGAATTTTGCTCCCCCATAAAAAAGAAAAGGATGACAGGCACCCTAGTTTCTTTTTTTTTGCATGATAGAATGACTCCGAAGTATTAGGGGCTCTTAGCCAGTGTAGGGGGAAAACAAATGGAGAAAGCCATAAGACTAATCTAGGTTAGTAAAAGATCAACAGATAAGTCTTGAGCATGCTATTCTTTAATCTTAAGTTCAAACTAGTTTAAGATTTCTTCAAGAGTATGCGGTGCTTGCTTATTCCACTTGCATGTTTTCCATTCGATCCTAAGAATTCCAAAATCATTGAGGGTTGAGCGATTCTATTTCATGCATCTTAGAATTTATTTTGCTCGGGACTAGCAAAAGCTTAAGTTTGGGGGTGTGATAGCGAGCAGAAATGTCGCTATTTTAGTCTCAATTTATTAAGCTTTTTGGTGCTTTAATCGTGTTTTTAATGAATATATTTAATGAATTTTGTTATTTGGTCCTTAGGAGCAAAGATGGTGATTTTGGGAGAAAAAGTGCCAAGATTGAAGTAATTATAGCCCAAATCAAAGCTTGAAGCAATTGGAGGCCCAAAGAAGTCAACCATGAAGAAATGACCAAAAGAAATACAATAGAAGGCCCAAACATCAGCCCAAAAGGAAGCTGAAAAATCTGGAAATTTGGGACAGCGTCGAGACGCTAAGTAAGGCAGCGTCGCGACGCTACCCTTTCGTGTTGCCCAAGCCGCGTGCGCAGCAGCGTCGCGACGCTGAGCAAGGTAGCGTCGCGACGCTACCCCTATTCCAGGCCTATAAAAAGGCACCCTTGGGTGCCTCATTATTCATCAATCAAATCATTCTTCAATCCTTTCTTTCCTTCCTTTGGCTCCTTTGGAGTCTCTCTCAAGGCTTTCTAGCCTTTTTGAGAGAATTCTTTAGTGGGAAATATTTTGGGGAATTTTGGGGAGCATCAAAAAGGCTCAAGGAGTAGTCAGCGGGGCTCCAAGCGTCAGCGAGGGGTTTTTCGACGGTCAATTCCTTTCCTTTTATGCTCTTTATTATGCTTTCCCTTGTAATTATTGTGGATATTATGTGTAGCTAAAACCCCAATTTGGGGTCTTGAAATGAAATGATAGTTCAAATTTTGTTATAATTTCTTGTCTCTTGCCCATGTCCTAATTATTTGTATGGATGTGCTTAATGCTTTACTCAATCTGGCCAGTTGTGTAATGATTCGATTCTTAATGGAAACTCGACGGAGAGAAATTAGGATAGATCATAATCCATGCAACTAGTTTAATTGCCCGTTTTGACACCGGGATTAGTTGATTAAACTTAGATTCCTAAAATGAATCAGAGCGTAATAATTAATGATTTTTAATGGCGCTAAGGACACTTAGGTTGTTAAAACGAATTAATTACAATTAGGGGAAACCGACAGGAGAACCTATGTGATTAACGAAGATTCTAGGATTATAATTAGTTGGGCAATGAGATAGGATAATTATAACAAATATTTAGCTAATCATTGATTTTCAAGACCCCTCTTCCCATTTAAAGAAAACTCTTTCTCCACATTTTATTTTCGATTGATCAATTTATTTTTGTTAATTGTCTTGAATTTAAATCCTTTTTATTGCATGAAGTGGTCCCTAAATATTATTTCGCCTAAGTATTTTCAGTGCTCAAGAAAATTTTAATTATTTGCTTAAGTTTCGCTTCGCCTCCCTGTGGATTCGATACTCGGTATTACTACCGTTTTATATTACTTGTCACGACCCGTGAGCTTGCGGATAATCGTACATACCAACAAGTTTTTGGCACCGTTGCCGGGGAGGCTTGATTTTTAAGCAAAAATTTATTTTTCTTGACATCGAAAAGAAAGGGATAAATGGTAATTTAGGTGTAAATATTTTTCTTTCATCATTTTGTGAATATTGTTTTATTTTCATTTTTGTTTGGTTCTTTTTGTTGTCTGGGAGCATTGTATGCGAAGAAACAAGGTGGTTGATTTGTTTCCGCTAGATCTTGAGATTAACAGGACTCTTAGATCCATTAGAAGAGAAAAAAGATTAGAAAAAGCGATGGCCCACCAAGAAGAAGCTCCCAAGGCAATTAGAGATTTTTTGCAGCTAGTTCTTCCCACCGAGAATTCTGGAATTGTCTACGCCCCTATCCAAGCTACAAATTTTGAGCTAAAAACAGGGTTGATTCAGATGGCGCGCGATAACTCGTTCAAGGGACATCCTTCCGAGGACCCCCACTCACATCTGCGATCATTCCTAGAAATATGTGGGACGGTAAAGATGAACGGAGTTCCGGCAGACGCGATAAGATTGAGGCTGTTCCCATTTTCTCTACAGGATAAAGCAAAAGATTGGCTCGAATCAGTCGAGACGGGCAGCATCAGTACTTGGGACGAGCTTGCCCAGGCTTTTCTGACAAAATTTTTTCCACCTGCTAAGACTACCAAGCTTCGGACTGAAATTGGAACATTTAGGCAGCTTAACGAGGAGCAGTTGTACGAAGCGTGGGAAAGATATAAGGAAATGCTTAGGTGATGCCCCCAACACGGATATCCTGATTGGCTTCAGGTACAGTTATTTTATAATGGATTAAACCCCTCCACAAAGACAGTCCTAGACACATCAGCAGGAGGGAGTTTTCTTTCAAAAACAGTGACAGAAGCCAAAGACCTGCTTGAGGAAATGGCAGCAATCAGTTATCAATGGCCGACGGAGAGAGGAACAATTACAAAGAAGGCTGGATTATATGAATTGGATGAGTCAAGTTCACTGAAAGCGCAACTGGCATCTCTGACCAATGCCCTAAACAAATTGACTTCATCTGAGGTGGTTAAGTCCATTTCCACCTTAGCTGAAGGTCATTCAAAGAAGGAAGGTCAAGATGTGGAAGAAGTTCAATACATAGGAAATAGACCATATGCTCAAGGAGTACCAAACTTCTACCACCCCAGTCTGCGCAATCACGAGAACTTCTCATATGCGAATACGAAGAATGTTTTGCAGCCACCCCCAGGTTTTGCATCATCCAGTACTCTTGAAAAGAAAAATAATCTGGAGGAGATGGTGGCTTTATTCATCAAAGAACAAAGAATATTGAATGTGAGTCTCCAGACATCAGTAAACAACCACGACGCAGCTCTAAAGAACATGGAAGTGCAGATAGGACAGATCGCTTCAGCAGTAAATGCCCTTCAGAAGGGAAAATTTCCAAGTGATACTAAGCCTAACCCAAAAGAGCAGTGTAAGATGGTGACTCTGAGAAGTGGCAGAAGACTGGAGAACAGTTCAGAGAAGAAAAAGGAGGAAGAAAAGAGAAGGGATGAAGATGAAAGGACTGAGGCACAAAAAGCCTCCTCTGAAAGGTTCCAACATCCTCCCAACTCTATTGAATTAAAATGGGATTTTTCTAACAAACTTGCAGGTATAAAAGAAGAAGAAAGGCAGAATGACAATAAGAAGCTGTCTAAGAGAAATTATTATGAGAGAAATTAATATTTGAAGAAGTTCAAATATAAATTTATGGAAGATTGAAAGAGTTCAAATAATGAATTAATTAATTTAAGTCCTAAAAGTGTTTGGGGAAAATTAATTAATTCAAGGCCGGAAATTAAATATGTGATATTTAATTGGTGGTTAATTAATTAAAGAATTCATTAACCATGAATTAATCAATTATGTAAATAATTAATCACTTAAGGAAGTGATTAATCATTTATGGGAATGATCTAATCACTTATGGAAGTAATTAGTCATTTATAGAAAAGATTAATCAATTGGGGAATTGATTGATCATGATTGATTAATTAAGGAATAAGATTGAATCAATTATGGAAGAGATTGATTTAATTGAATATTTTATTCATGGCCTCTCTTCTATAAATAGAACACTAGACCTAATTGGTCATGACACTTGACACTCTTGAAAGACAAGACCTAGAATTCTCTCTAGCCTCCCTCTTAGAGAAAGACTCCCACAAGTCTTTGGCCTCCTAGACTTAGAGACATACCGGTGTAACCTCTGTGGTTATTGTGTCAATCAAGAAGGAATTTCCAGCGAAGAAAAACAAAGGTGGCTGCTGCGTTTTCATTCGTTGGAGCGTCGTTGGCGAAGAACGGTCAAGTCTACAACGGAGGTTTGTAACGGTTCTTCCTCTTTTCGTTAGAAAAGTTTTTAAAATAAATTTAGATTTATTTTAGCATGTTTAAACCGATTTTACAGCAACTTTAAAGCATGTTTAAAGTTTTGTTTGAGTTATCGTAACGGTATTTTAATGTTAATTAATATACGGCGTAAGGTTCAATCGATGCGCTTCCGCTGCGTGGGGACTTTTATTCCCTTCAACAATAACCACAGAGGTTACACCGGTATGTCTCTAAGTCTAGGAAGCAAAAGACTTGTGGAAGTCTTTCTCTAAGAAGGAGGCTAGAGAGAATTCTAGGTCTTGTCTTTCAAGAGTGTCAAGTGTCATGACCAATTAGGTCTAGTGTTCTATTTATAGAAGAGAGGCCATGAATAAAATATTCAATTAAATCAATCTTTTCCAAAATTTATTCAATCTTATTCCTTAATTAATCAATCATGATCAATCAATTCCATAATTGATTAATCTTTTCCACAAATGACTAATTACTTCCATAAGTGATTAGATCATTTCCATAAATGATTAATCACTTCCTTAAGTGATTAATTATTTTCATAATTGATTAATTCCCGGTTAATGAATTCTTTAATTAATTAACCACCAATTAAATATCACATATTTAATTGGGTTAACGACAAGAATAGACAAAAAGAAAAGTCGGTTTTGAAAAATAGCAACTGACCCTATTTTTTAGATAAATGACCAAATCAATTTTATGAATTAATAAATATGAAATATTAAGTTACGAAAATACCCTCGACTAGAAATATATAACCGAAAATCTTGAATTAGTTAAATCAAATCTAAAATTCAAATTAAATCAAATCAATTCACCCAAAAATCCCTTAAATCAAGGAGCCGCTAAGCAACCAAAAAATTGAAAATACAAAATAATTAAAAATCTGTTAATAATTTAATACCAATACATAATAAATAAAAAAATCTAGAAGCCAAGACAATGTAAAAGGTATATAAAAAAAACGTACTTGTATTAAAAAACTATGAAAAAAAATAAATTCCTATTGAATACAAATACCCTGTAACTCCATTGATAAAGGAGTATGCAGTGACAATGTCTTATTTCTTCGTAAATAAAAATTTTAACCTCAATTCACACAAATACCATGTACTCAAACTGTATTTATATTTTTCTTTTACATACTATAGCTCTACTAAAAATATTATATCTGTATATTATGTCTACTAAAAATAAAGTGTAATCTATCGATCTCAAAAAATTAAATTCACCCACCAATTAAATTCAAATCTCTCTGCTGCCGCCACACTTGACGAGAATTTCATGGACACTTTTCCCTAATCAATTCAATCACGACCCTGCAAATTTAATTTGTGGGTGAATTTTTGCTAAAACTTTCTTCAAATGAAAATATACCAACATAGAGCAGAGCACGATACCTTCATTCGCACCATTCTTAGCTGCTTGTAGTTAGCAGCTTGCTGAACAATATGAAGAATAGTAATTGTAAGCAACGCATAGGCTAAAGGATAGACTTTGGGATTCACCGCTTCTCTATCCGCAAAAACGCAATAGCCATTAAAATCCACCATTCAAACGAATGAAAACAGAATCAACACAAAGTTCTTCAAACTGTAAATTTATTCTAGAGAGGACATATGAATCCTTTTATTTTTCCAAAAGTCAGGAAGAAATTTAAAATTAATATCAATTTGGTATTTTCCCTCCTTAAAGGATTAGGAAATTCAACATCAAAACAAAATCCTTTTATTTTCCCAGGAGCATTTGGAAGAAATTGAACCTATAAATAAGCTCTCACTATTCCACCTTTCATCAATTCGAAGTTTTTCCTCTGAGCAAAGTGATTTATTTTCTTCCAGAATGGCGACTTCAACCAATTCAAGACTTCATTTTCTCATCTTCCATACGGCGAAACATTCTTCAACAATCCCACTAGAATCTTGGCTCTGTAAATGGAAGAAACAAAGAGAGGAGAAGAGAATTTGGAGAAGACGAGGAAGGGCTAGAGCACGACGTGTTCAACAAGTGGCAATGGAATAAAGATGAAATCATATCTTTTTTTAATTCAAACCGTGATCCAGAAAAATAAGATCTATTTGAATAATTTAAGATTAAATTAGGAGGGAGGGATTGTTTAGATACACCATTCTTAATTTTAAGATAAAAGATATTTAAATTTTAGATGAGGGTAAAAACGGAAATACATGCACAAATAAAGTCATGTGACAGGCACGCTTTGGCCATTTTTCACCTGTTTATTTTTTGTCTATCTATCTAAATCGATTATTTTATTTGGTCATTTACAAGGATTTCCCTATTTAATTCCCGACCTAGAATTAATTAATTTGCCCAAACACTTTTTAGGCCTTAAATTAATTCATTCATTATTTGAACTCTTTCAAACTTCCATAAATTTATATTTGAACTTTTCAAATATTATTTTCTCTCATAATAATATATCAATATATATATTTGTTTCCTTTAATAAATTGAACATTTTCAATTTACTTTTATTACTTAGTTGCTTCAAATTACTTTACGAGCTACCAGTGGGACCTAATGGACCTGCAGATCAGAAGCTCCAACGATGTGAGATTAATTGGTCAAACTCATTAACCACATTAATCAATATTCGTTAACTGTGTATACATTCCACTATAGACTCACAGTTGCACTCTTCTCACTGCAGACATATTTTCTGTGTCCACGGATCTAGACCAATATTGACTAGTTAGTCCTTCACGAGTGTCCGTAACACCAGCTGGGTCAAATTACCGTTTTACCCTTGGGTTACCTCTATTTCCTTAAGTACCAATTCTCCTCTAATGAACAACCTGTTTGTGGTCCAACCATCAAACAGAAAAGCCTCTCGTGCCATTGAGAGGGTAGGGCCCTTTGTTCAAGACTCGGAGTAACCACTTAAGGGAACACTCATCTGCTTCCCTAAAGTCGGGAAGGAGTGAATTCCATCTTGTACGATTATGTTCCCAGCTCCCCATTCGGTCTTGTCCCCAAAGTGGTAGGCTTATTAAGTCGGCGTATTGGCCACTCTCATCCATACAAATCAAAGGACAATCTCTCATGAGCAGGAGTCCATAATCAACTCAGGATTAAGACTAAGTTGTCTAGGTCGTCCTAGTGAAATAGAAAACCAACTAGTTAACGGTGTTATAACCAGTGGTTACTATTTTGCGGTCCGGTCTTATGCAAACTCATTGCATAGGATACCCCCACTCGCATGTCTCCTACACGAACGCGTTGGATCGTGGTGTTTGTATCAAATACAAAGTGGGTCGTATCCATAGTGTCACCAGGATAAGGCACCCAGTCTTATCCCTATACTATAGACCCCAGGCTTAAAAAAATTTTTTTAAGATCGAATAAAATGACTTTGCGTTTGTATCAAATACAAAGTGGGCCGGATCATTGTTCAAGAAAAAGCCTAAAGGGTCTATAGTATAGGGATAAGACCGGGTGCTTTATCCTAGTGACACTATGGATACGGCCCACTTTGTATTTGATACAAACGTTGCGATCCAACGCGTTCATGTAGTAGACATGCGAGTGGGGGTATCCTAGGCAATGAGTTTGCATAAGACCGAACCGCGAAATAGTAACCATTGGTTATAACACCGTTAACTAGTTGGTTTTCTATTTCACTAGGACGACCTAGACAACTTAGTCTTAATCTTGAGTTGATTATGGACTGAGCTCATGAGAGATTGTCCTTTGATTTGTATGGGTGAGAATGGCCAATACGCCGACTCAATAAGCCTACCATTTTGGGGACAAGACCGAATGGGGAGCTGAGAACATAATCGTACAAGATGGAATTCACTCCTTCCCGACTTTAGGGAAGGAGATGAGTGTTCCCCTAAGTGGTTACTCCGAGTCTTGAACAAAGGTCCCTATCCTCTCAATGGCACGAGAGAGTTTTCTGTTTGATGGTTGGACCACAAACAGGTTGTTCATTAGAGGAGAACTGGTACTTAAGGAAATAGAAGTAACCCAGGGGTGGTAAAACGGTAAATTGACCCAGCTGGTGTTACAGACACTCGTGAAGGACTAACTAGTCGATATTGGTCTATATCCGTGGACACAGAAAATATGTCTGCAGTGAGAAGAGTGCAACTGTGAGTCTATAGTGGAATGTACACACAGTTAACGAATATTGATTAATGTGGTTAATGAGTTTGACCAATTAATCTCACATCGTTGGTGCTTCTAATCTGCAGGTCTATTAGGTCCCACTGGTAGCTCATAAAGTAATTTGAGGCGTCTAAGTAATAAAAGTAAATTGAAATTGTTCAATTTATTAAGAGAAACAAATATAATATATATTGATATATTATTATGAGAGAAATTAATATTTGAAGAAATTCAAATATAAATTTATGGAAGTTTGAAAGAGTTCAAATAAATGAATGAATTAATTTAAGGCCTAAAATCTATTTGGGCGAATTAATTAATTCTAGGCCGGAAATTAAATATGTGATATTTATTTGGTGGTTAATTAATTAAAAAATCATTAACCGGGAATTAATCAATTATGGAAATAATTAATCACTTAAGGAAGTGATTAATCATTTATGGAAATGATCTAATCACTTATGGAAGTAATTAGTCATTTGTGGAAAAGTTGCGATTTTAAAAGTTGTGATAGGCTCTAAAAGGTGGGATTTATGCATAATGTATGTTCGGTTTGCATTGAACTGTTTGGGTTAATTTTATGGCCATAGATTTATTTTATGTGATTTTGATCATGTAAGGCCCGGTGTTTCGGGTATATTTTATGTAAATCGAGTCCTTGTAAGTCCGTGTCTAGATTTAGGGCTGTTTTCGATGAAGATCGAGATGATTTTGGGCGAAAATCATGAAAAACGGTGCTGGAAATCGGAAAAACAGAGTGCAGAACAGAGGAATCGACGATTTAGGGTTTGCTGGAAAATTTCCCGGTCGGGATCACGGCCGGGATCCCGACCGAGATCGAGACCGAGATCCCGACCGAGATCTCGACCGAGATCGAGACTGCCATCGAGACCGAGATCTCAACCGAGATCGAGACTGCCATCGAAACTGAGATCTCGACCGAGATCGAGATTGCCATCGAAATCGAGATTGTGACCGAGATTGCGACAAAATTTGTGACCGAGATCGCGACCGGGATCCCGACCGGGATCCTGACCGAGAAACCGGTCTGGTTTGCTGGATCAGCCCGATTTTCTGATTTTCCTTGTTATTGGCCCGGTTCAGTCAAATTCTGGCCTGGTTCGTGATTTTGGAGGCCGGTTCGAGGAGGTTCGGGAAGGTTCGTGATGTCTAGACAACATTCCGGAGCTGTACAAGGATTTTTAGGATAGAATTTAGCTAAATTAATGTAATCTAATGCTTTATTTTATCCTAGGGGCCAAAAATTAACCGGTTCAATTGCTATTTATATGCTTTATGGATGTCATATAGAATATTTAATCCCACCTTAGGTTATAAACATGCTCATGCATTTTTTATATATTATAAATTGTTATAATGTATGTTTAAATGCATGGAATTGTTTTCATATTTTTTAATATAAGTGTATATTAATTATATGAAAAATTGGAAAGCATGAAGCATGTCATTACTTAAATTAAATATAAATAGTTATGTTTAATGTGATGAATGAAGCATGCTTGATTGATTTTCTTGATTCGCTTATAATTGTTATAATAAAAGAAAATCAAAATTGCATGAAGCATGAAACATCCATAGTTAATAATATAATTGTTATATTATTCATGCAATTGATGTGGCTCAATTATTCAATTTGAATGAGATTGTTGAATGAATTAAACCCTAGATTCTTGATTATAGGATTAATCATTAAAATTTGAAATAGTTCTTCAATATTAATGATTAGAAACCGTCAATCTATAATCAAGATTTGCATGCAAACATAAGATCATAGGATAAATGGGATTAATTTTAAATTGTTTAAAATTAATTAGACCTAGATCGATTTCTAATAGGATTAGAATCTTTTCTTACTTAGAATTAAAAATAGTTTTAATTTACTAAGTAGGAAAAACATTGCTATGATTATAAGGGAACTCCACCGATAATGTTCTGTCTAAGGTTGGGGGTATTTAAGTTGACGGTTTACGGAACACCTCCTACTTGGGAACTGACCTGGAATACCGGAGTTGAATTAATCATAGTTAAATGTTAGCATGCAATGTCACTAGGTTTATTAAAAGTGTTTAATGCACCTAGATCTTTAGAGTAAAGACCTTACATTACTGAGGTTATAAGGGAACTCTCTCGGTAAAGTTCTGTCTAAGGTTGGGGGTATTTAAGTTGACGGTTTACGGAACACCTCCTACCTGGGAACTAACCGGATTGAGTTGAATTAACCATAGTAATGTTGACTTGCAATGTTGGGTTTATTAAAAGGAGTTTAATTCACCCAAAAGATTGCAGTTGAATCCTTTCCATAATTGTTATAATAGGATCAGACTTAGATAAATTGACTTAGCCGAATACTATCTAAGTTAAACAACCCTATATTAACCTTAGGACATTTTCAGTGGGAGGAAAATTACAAAACGAGATTTAAATCAAGTTTTGCTCCTACGTCCCTATATTCACAACGTGAGATTCATGCTCGGCTTCGAGTCGCCCTAGGAGCGGCCTCCCTTCGGAAAGTGTTTGCATGGATCAATATCAAGGTGAAAGGGAAAAATGTCTAGAGTAAGTGGAAGCGGGACACGTGTCAACGTATCCCTCGGTCTCCGCCCATAGTTCACACCGTGAGAGTCCTATGATCCGCCTGCAGGTTGCCCTGGCGCATCCATCCCTTCGGAGGGCCTGGTCATAGGATTCGGAACATCGTGAACTCCTAAAAAGGATAGGAGCTCTTAGGCTAATCACCAACAGTTGTCTTTCCCTTCGGTAGCCTGTTGGTGCGTGCCTCTGAGATCTGAAAGTGGGAGGGTTACACTTACGAGGATGAGTTAAAAGTGTTAACAAATCCTTGACTAAACAACGGTGACTAATGTCTATAGGAATATGAGTTATTCTGGAATTAGAATTAGCTGAGAGGTGTCTCATTTCAAAGGAGGAGTACCTGATCACCCTTCGGTGGCTGATATTCTAAACCTCTGAAACGTCGTTGCAAAACTAAATCAATAGTTTTAGGGTTCTGTGATTGTCTGTTTTGCTAAATTGATTGGATTGTGTGCAATTGTTTGCTTGCATGATGGGTTAAGGCAAAGATAACTAATACGGTCATTGTTTGTTTAAATTTCAGCAATGTCTTCCTCAATTGTCTCTCTGCTTAAAAATGAGAAATTAACCGGCGAAAATTATGCTACGTGGAAGTCGAACTTGAATACGATTCTTGTTGTCGATGATCTGCGGTTCGTCTTAACGGAGGATTGTCCTCCAACCCCTGCTCGTAATGCATCCCAGGCAGTTAAGGATGCTTATGACCGCTGGACAAAGGCCAATGATAAGACTCGCGTCTATATCTTAGCCAGCTTATCTGAAGTTTTGGCTAAAAGGCATGAGGGCATGGTAACAGCGAGGGAGATTATGAACTCTCTCCGGGAGATGTTTGGACAACCGTCCTACCAACTCCACCATGACGCTCTCAAATACGTTTATAGCTGTCGCATGAAAGAGGACACGTCTGTTCGGGAGCATGTCCTGGATATGATGGTCCAATTCAACGTGGCAGAGGCAAACGGGGCGGTCATAGATGAGCGTAGTCAGGTTGCATTCATCTTAGAATCTCTTCCGAAGAGTTTTCTACAGTTTCGAAGCAATGCAATGATGAATAAAATAACATTCAACCTGACTAGCCTCCTGAATGAGCTACAGCTCTATCAGTCTCTTCTTAAGAACAAGGGACAGATAGAAGGAGAGGCAAACGTTGTCCACTCTAAAAGAAAGTTCGAGAAGGGTTCATCCTCTAGAACTAAATCCGTAGCCACTTCTTCAAAGAAAACTCAGAAGAAGAAAGGAAACAAGGGGAAAGCTCCCAGCACTGCTGCTAAAAGCAAGGGAAAAGCCAAAGCTGTGGCAGACAAGGGCAAGTGTTTTCACTGCAATGTAGATGGACATTGGAAGAGAAACTGCCCAAAGTACCTTGCTGAGAAAAAGAAGGAAAAGGAAGGTAAATTTGATTTACTGGTTTTAGAAACATGTCTGGTAGAACATGATGAGTTTACCTGGATACTTGATTCAGGAGCAACTAATCATGTTTGCTCTTCTTTTCAGGAAAATAGTTCCTTTCGGCAGTTGAACGATGGGGAAATGACACTCAGGGTCGGAACTGGAGAAGTCATTTCAACTAAAGCAGTGGGAGCTGCGAAGTTATTATTTAGAAATAGATTCTTACTTTTAGAAAGTTTGTTAATCGTTCCCAAGATTAAGAGGAACTTGATTTCTATTTCATGTTTGATTGAACAATCGTATACAGTTACTTTTGATATGAATGAAGCGTTCATTTATAAAAATGGTGTACTTATTTGTTCAGCCAAATTGGAAAATAACTTGTATGTTTTAAGACCAACCGAAAACAAAGCACTTTTAAATCACGAATTATTTAAAACTGCTGAAACTCAAAGTAAAAGGCAAAAGATTTCTCCATCAAGTAACAATACTCATCTTTGGCATCTTAGACTTGGTCATATAAACATCGATAGGATCGGTCGTTTGGTAAAGAATGGACTTCTAAGCAAGTTAGAAGATGATTCACTACCACCTTGTGAATCTTGTCTCGAGGGAAAAATGACCAAAATACCCTTTACTGGAAAAGGTTATAGAGCCAAAGAACCCTTAGAGTTAATATATTCGGATCTATGTGGTCCAATGAATGTAAAAGCTCGAGGAGGGTACGAATATTTCATCTCATTTATAGATGATTATTCAAGATATGGTTACTTATACCTAATGGGACATAAGTCTGAAGCCCTTGAAAAGTTTAAGGAGTTTAAGGCTGAAGTTGAAAACCTATTAGGTAAATCTATTAAAGTACTTTGATCTGATCGAGGAGGGGAGTATATGGATCAAAGATTCCAGGATTATATGATAGAACATGGAATCCAATCTCAACTCTCAGCCCCTGGTACACCTCAGCAGAATGGTGTGTCAGAAAGGAGAAATAGAACCTTGTTAGACATGGTTCGATCAATGATGAGCTATGCTCAATTGCCTAGCTCGTTTTGGGGATATGCAGTAGAGACTGCAGTATACATCTTGAACAATGTTCCCTCGAAAAGTGTTTCTGAAACACCTTTCGAGTTATGGAAGGGGCGTAAACCTAGTTTGCATCACTTTCGCATCTGGGGTTGTCCTGCACACGTGCTTGTGACAAATCCTAAGAAACTGGAACCTCGTTCAAAACTGTGCCAATTTGTTGGTTACCCTAAAGAAACGAGAGGTGGTTATTTCTACGACCCACAAGAAAATAAGGTGATTGTATCGACAAACGCCACTTTCTTAGAGAAAGACCACATGAGAGATCATAAACCACGAAGCAAAATAATATTAGGAGAAGCTACTGAAGAATCATCAAGAGTTGTTGATGAAGTTGGACCTTCAACAAGGGTTGATGAAGGAACTAGTTCTTCAGATCCATCCCGTCCATCTCAATCGTTGGGAATGCCTCGACGCAGTGGGAGGGTTGTGTTACAACCTGACCGCTACTTGGGTTTAACTGAAACTCAGGTTGTCATACCTAATGATGGCATTGAGGATCCATTGTCCTATCGACGGGCAATGAATGACGAAGATAAGGATGAATGGGTCAAAGCCATGAACCTGGAAATGGAGTCAATGTACTCCAATTCTGTATGGGAACTTGCAGATCTACCATATGGGGTAAAACCCATAGGGTGCAAATGGATCTATAAGAGAAAAAGAGATGCAGCTGGAAAGGTACAGACCTTCAAAGCTAGACTAGTGGCAAAGGGTTATACCCAAAAGGGGAGGGGGTTGACTATGAGGAAACCTTTTCTCCTGTAGCCATGTTAAAGTCCATAAGAATTCTTTTATCCATTTCCACATATTATGACTATGAAATATGGCAAATGGACGTCAAGACTGCCTTTCTGAATGGTAATCTTGAAGAGAATATCTTTATGTCTCAACCCGAAGGGTTCATAGCCCAAGGTCAGGAACAAAAGGTTTGTAAGCTAAATCGATCCATTTATGGATTGAAACAAGCATCCAGATCATGGAACATTAGATTTGATACTGCAATCAAATCTTTTGGCTTTGACCAAAACGTTGATGAGCCTTGTGTATACAAGAAAGTCAACAAAAGGAAAGTAGCTTTTCTAATACTTTATGTAGACGATATCCTACTCATTGGGAATGATGTAGGATACCTCACTGACATTAAAAAATGGCTAGCAGCCCAATTCCAAATGAAAGATCTGGGAGAGGCTCAATATGTTCTGGGAATCCAAATCATTAGGGATCGTAAGAATAAAACGCTAGCTCTGTCTCAAGCAACGTATATTGACAAGATGTTGTCTCGATATTCGATGCAAAACTCCAAGAAGGGACTCCTACCCTTCAGACATGGGGTACACCTGTCTAAGGAACAATCTCCTAAGACAGCTCAAGAAGTTGAGAACATGAGACACATTCCCTACGCCTCAGCTGTGGGCAGCTTAATGTATGCCATGCTCTGCACTAGGCCTGACATATGTTATGCAGTGGGAGTAGTCAGTAGGTATCAGTTTAATCCAGGGTTGGACCACTGGGGAGCGGTTAAGAATATCCTCAAGTATCTTCGGAGAACGAGGGACTACATGCTTGTGTATGGAGCTAAGGATTTGATTCTTACTGGATACACTGACTCTAACTTTCAAGCTGATAAGGATTCTAGGAAATCCACATCAGGGTCAGTATTCACCCTCAATTGAGGAGCAGTAGTGTGGAGAAGCATCAAACAAGGATGCATAGCAGACTCAACCATGGAGGCTGAGTATGTAGCAGCATGCGAAGCAGCTAAGGAGGCAGTATGGCTCAGAAAGTTCTTGACTGATTTGGAAGTAGTTCCGAATATGAACGTGCCCATATCACTATACTGTGACAACAGTGGGGCTGTAGCCAACTCAAAAGAACCTCGTAGCCACAAACGGGGTAAACACATCGAGAGGAAGTATCACCTGATACGGGAGATTGTGCAAAGAGGAGATGTGATCGTCACTAAGATCGCCTCGGAGCACAACATCGCTGATCCATTTACAAAGGCTCTCACGGCTAAAGTGTTTTAGGGTCATCTAGAAGGTCTAGGTCTACGAGATATGTATGCCATCTAATCTAGGGCAAGTGGGAGAAATGTATAATGGGTATAAGGATGCCCTAGTTCATTGTATTATTTTAATATACATGACATTTCCAGCTTTAGATTATTGCATTTACATCCCACTAACTAGTGTTTTAGTTCAAGTGGGAGTTTGTTGGGTTTTATGCCCTAAAACTCGTAGATAGTGAATGTAACCGTTGACCGGATATTAATTAAATAACATTGATATATTTTTCCATTAATTGTTATTAGTTATTTTATATTTGTCTTTGCCTAATAATAACCCTAATCCAATAAACTAGACATCCGAGGCTGTAATATGAGTCTTGAACTATATGTAGCGACATATGGGATCATTGTTCAAGAAACAGCCTAAAGGGTCTATAGTATAGGGATAAGACTGGGTGCCTTATCCTGGTGACACTATGGATACGGCCCACTTTGTATTTGATACAAACGCTGCGATCCAACGCGTTCGTGTAGGAGACATGCGAGTGGGGGTATCCTATGCAATGAGTTTGCATAAGACCGGACCGCGAAATAGTAATCACTAGTTATAACACCGTTAACTAGTTGGTTTTCTATTTTCACTAGGACGACCTAGACAACTTAGTCTTAATCCTGAGTTGATTATGGACTCCTGCTCATGAGAGATTGTCCTTTGATTTGTATGGGTGAGAGTGGCCAGTACGCCGACTCAATAAGCCTACCACTTTGGGGACAAGATCGAATGGGGAGCTGGGAACATAATCGTACAAGATGGAATTCACTCCTTCCCAACTTTAGGGAAGAATATGAGTGTTCCCTTAAGTGGTTACTCCGAGTCTTGAACAAAGGACCCTACCCTCTCAATGGCACGAGAGGGTTTTCTGTTTGATGGTTGGACCATAAACAGATTGTTCATTAGAGGAGAATTGGTACTTAAGGAAATAGAGGTGACCCAGGGGTAAAACGGTAATTTGACCCAGCTGGTGTTACGGACACTCGTGAAGGACTAACTAGTCGATATTGGTCTAAGTTCCGTGGACACAGAAAATATGTCTGTAGTGAGAAGAGTGCAACTGTGAGTCTATAGTGGAATGAACACACAGTTAACGAATATTGATTATTGTGGTTAATGAGTTTAACCAATTAATCTCACATCGTTGGAGCTTCTGATCTGCAGGTCCATAAGGTCCCACTGGTAGCTCGTAAAGTAATTTGAGGCAACTAAGTAATTAAATGTAAATTGAAAATGTTCAATTTACTAAGGGAAATAAATATAATATATATTGATATATTATTATGAGAGAAATTAATATTTGAAGAAGTTCAAATATAAATTTATGGAAGATTGAAAGAGTTCAAATAATGAATTAATTAATTTAAGTCCTAAAAGTGTTTGGGCAAAATTAATTAATTCAAGGCCGGAAATTAAATATGTGATATTTAATTGGTGGTTAATTAATTAAAGAATTCATTAACCATGAATTAATCAATTATGTAAATAATTAATCACTTAAGGAAGTGATTAATCATTTATGGGAATGATCTAATCACTTATGGAAGTAATTAGTCATTTATGGAAAAGATTAATCAATTGGGGAATTGATTGATCATGATTGATTAATTAAGGAATAAGATTGAATCAATTATGGAAAAGATTGATTTAATTGAATATTTTATTCATGGCCTCTCTTCTATAAATAGAACACTAGACCTAATTGGTCATGACACTTGACACTCTTGAAAGACAAGACCTAGAATTCTCTCTAGCCTTCCTCTTAGAGAAAGACTCCCACAAGTCTTTGGCCTCCTAGACTTAGAGATATACCGGTGTAACCTCTGTGGTTATTGTGTCAATCAAGAAGGAATTTCCAGCGAAGAAAAACAAAGGTGGCTGCTGCGTTTTCATTCGTTGGAGCGTCGTTGGCGAAGAACGGTCAAGTCTACAACGGAGGTTTGTAACGGTTCTTCCTCTTTTCGTTAGAAAAGTTTTTAAAATAAATTTAGATTTATTTTAGCATGTTTAAACCGATTTTACAGCAACTTTAAAGCATGTTTAAAGTTTTGTTTGAGTTATCGTAACGGTATTTTAATGTTAATTAATATACGGCGTAAGGTCCAATCGATGCGCTTCCGCTGCGTGGGGACTTTTATTCCCTTCAACAATAACCACAGAGGTTACACCAGTATGTCTCTAAGTCTAGGAAGCAAAAGACTTGTGGAAGTCTTTCTCTAAGAGGGAGGCTAGAGAGAATTCTAGGTCTTGTCTTTCAAGAGTGTCAAGTGTCATGACCAATTAGGTCTAGTGTTCTATTTATAGAAGAGAGGCCATGAATAAAATATTCAATTAAATCAATCTTTTCCAAAATTGATTCAATCTTATTCCTTAATTAATCAATCATGATCAATCAATTCCATATAATTGATTAATCTTTTCCACAAATGACTAATTACTTCCATAAGTGATTAGATCATTTCCATAAATGATTAATCACTTCCTTAAGTGATTAATTATTTCCATAATTGATTAATTCCCGGTTAATGAATTCTTTAATTAATTAACCACCAATTAAATATCACATATTTAATTCCCGACCTAGAATTAATTAATTTGCCCAAACACTTTTTAGGCCTTAAATTAATTAATTCATTATTTGAACTCTTTCAAACTTCCATAAATTTATATTTGAACTTTTCAAATATTATTTTCTCTCATAATAATATATCAATATATATATTTGTTTCCCTTAATAAATTGAACATTTTCAATTTACTTTTATTACTTAGTTGCTTCAAATTACTTTACGAGCTACCAGTGGGACCTAATGGACCTGCAGATCAGAAGCTCCAACGATGTGAGATTAATTGGTCAAACTCATTAACCACATTAATCAATATTCGTTAACTGTGTATACATTCCACTATAGACTCACAGTTGCACTCTTCTCACTGCAGACATATTTTCTGTGTCCACGGATCTAGACCAATATTGTCTAGTTAGTCCTTCACGAGTGTCCGTAACACCAGCTGGGTCAAATTACCGTTTTACCCCTGGGTTACCTCTATTTCCTTAAGTACCAATTCTCCTCTAATGAACAACCTGTTTGTGGTCCAACCATCAAACAGAAAAGCCTCTCGTGCCATTGAGAGGGTAGGGCCCTTTGTTCAAGACTCGGAGTAACCACTTAAGGGAACACTCATCTGTTTCCCTAAAGTCGGGAAGGAGTGAATTCCATCTTGTACGATTACGTTCCCAGCTCCCCATTCGGTCTTGTCCCCAAAGTGGTAGGCTTATTAAGTCGGCGTATTGGCCACTCTCACCCATACAAATCAAAGGACAATCTCTCATGAGGAGGAGTCCATAATCAACTCAGGATTAAGACTAAGTTGTCTAGGTCGTCCTAGTGAAATAGAAAACCAACTAGTTAACGGTGTTATAACCAGTGGTTACTATTTCGCGGTCCGGTCTTATGCAAACTCATTGCATAGGATACCCCCACTCGCATGTCTCCTACACGAACGCGTTGGATCGTAGCGTTTGTATCAAATACAAAGTGGGTCGTATCCATAGTGTCACCAGGATAAGGCACCCAGTCTTATCCCTATACTATAGACCCCAGGCTTAAAATAATTTTTTTAAGACCGAATAAAATAACTTTGCGTTTGTATCAAATACAAAGTGGGCCGGATCATTGTTCAAGAAACAGCCTAAAGGGTCTATAGTGTAGGGATAAGACCGGGTGCTTTATCCTAGTGACACTATGGATACGACCCACTTTGTATTTGATACAAACGTTGCGATCCAACGCGTTCATGTAGTAGACATGAGAGTGGGGGTATCCTATGCAATGAGTTTGCATAAGACCGGACTGCGAAATAGTAACCATTGGTTATAACACCGTTAACTAGTTGGTTTTCTATTTCACTAGGACGACCTAGACAACTTAGTCTTAATCCTGAGTTGATTATGGACTGAGCTCATGAGAGATTGTCCTTTGATTTTTATGGGTGAGAATGGCCAATACGCCGACTCAATAAGCCTACCATTTTGGGGACAAGACCGAATGGGGAGCTGGGAACATAATCGTATAAGATGGAATTCACTCCTTCCCGACTTTAGGGAAGCAGATGAGTGTTCCCCTAAGTGGTTACTCCGAGTCTTGAACAAAGGTCTCTATCCTCTCAATGGCACGAGAGAGTTTTCTGTTTGATGGTTGGACCACAAACAGGTTGTTCATTAGAGGAGAACTGGTACTTAAGGAAATAGAAGTAACCCAGGGGTGGTAAAACGGTAAATTGACCCAGCTGGTGTTACGGACACTCGTGAAGGACTAACTAGTCGATATTGGTCTATATCCGTGGACACAGAAAATATGTCTGCAGTGAGAAGAGTGCAACTGTGAGTCTATAGTGGAATGTACACACAGTTAACGAATATTGATTAATGTGGTTAATGAGTTTGACCAATTAATCTCACATCGTTGGAGCTTCTAATCTGCAGGTCCATTAGGTCCCACTGGTAGCTCATAAAGTAATTTGAGGCGACTAAGTAATAAAAGTAAATTGAAATTGTTCAATTTATTAAGAGAAACAAATATAATATATATTGATATATTATTATGAGAGAAATTAATATTTGAAGAAATTCAAATATAAATTTATGGAAGTTTGAAAGAGTTCAAATAATGAATTAATTAATTTAAGGCCTAAAATCTATTTGGGCGAATTAATTAATTCTAGGCCGGAAATTAAATATGTGATATTTATTTGGTGGTTAATTAATTAAAAAAATCATTAACCGGGAATTAATCAATTATGGAAATAATTAATCACTTAAGGAAGTGATTAATCATTTATGGAAATGATCTAATCACTTATGGAAGTAATTAGTCATTTGTGGAAAAGATTAATCAATTATGGAATTGATTGATCATGATTGATTAAATAAGGAATAAGATTGAATCAATTTTGGAAAAGATTGATTTAATTGAATATTTTATTCATGGCCCCTCTTCTATAAATAGAGCACTAGACCTAATTGGTCCATGACACTCTGCTCTTGCTCTTAGACTCTCAAGACAAGACCTAGAATTCTCTTTAGCCTCCCTCTTAGAGAAAGACTCCCACAAGTCTTTTGCCTCCTAGACTTAGAGACATACTAGTGTAACCTCTGTGGTTATTGTGTCTTTAAAGAAGAATTTTCCAGCGAAGAAACTCAAAGGAGGCTGCTGCAATTTTGTTCGTTGGAGCGTCGTTGGCGAAGAACGGTCAAGTCTACAACGAAGGTTTGTAACGGTTCTTCCCCTTTTCTTTAGAAAAGCATGAAAATAAATTTAGATTTATTTCTAGCATATTTAAATCAATTTTCCAGCAACTTTAAAGTGTGTTTAAAGTTTTGTTTGAGTTTTTCGTAACGGTATTTTAATGTTAATTAATATACGGCGTAAGATCCAATCGATGCGTTTCCGCTGCGTGGGGACTTTTATTCCCTTCAGCTTAAACGTCAATTACTTACAAAATATAACAATTAAGCACATAACTATAAAACTAACATGATTAGGTTTAAATAAATAGGACTAAATTGGTCCTTTCAAAAACCCATCTTGCTCTTGACAGTGAGACCAATTACCATTGCTTGACTCCAAGAAGTGTAATTAGATTCGATTAAGGGATCAAATATGAGAACAAGACGATGAAGAAAATAAGGATTCTCATACTGTTCAATAACCGACTAACTAGTAGGATGAGTTGTGGATGAAGAAGAATTAGGGTTTACTGGTGGATTAGTGTCCATTGAAGAAGAATGCAAGAAACTCTCAGGGCCCGTTTTGTTTAAGGTTTTATAGATGCCTGGGAATACATGATGCCTAGGAATACTATGCCTGTGAATAAGATTGCTGGGAATCAAAGATAACTGTGTTTGGTTGTGCATGAGAATGTCATCAGGATTTTATGAGAACAAATTATGTCTGTATTTATTTTTTAGAATTAATCAGGTAAACTTTATGTAATTTTAATAAATTAATCAATAAAATAATCAAAATTAATTCAAACTATTAATAAAAATTAATGAAATAATAATCATGAAATAATTTTAATGGGATAAACTATGTTAATTTAACAACTTAAAATTATTTAATTAATTTTTTAATAAATATTTTTAACTACAATAATTTAATATATTGTATCCATAAAAATTAATTAGATAACTTTTCAAAAAAAAAATAATTAGATAAATATTTAGTAATAATATAATTATATATTTATTATAAGAAAATCCAAAAAAAGTAATTAATGGATTATAAATAATCGATAAGTAATTAATTATAATTATTGAAAAATTAATTTTTATACTAAATTAATTTAAATGATTTTAATTCAATAATTAAATATATTTTCGATAATATTAACTAATTAATTATAATTTTAGTAATATGTAATTATATCCCTATAATAAACTTGGACTGAGTATTTGTTTAAAAGTCCTAAAAAAGGTATTTGTTTATAAAAATGTAAATTCTTGACAAACTATTATTTAATCTAATTAAATAAGTTATTATATTATTTTTAATTTAGTATCCATTAGTTAATTAATTAACTATATTCAAAATAAAATTGCATATAAAAATAACAAAGAAGAGATGGAAAAAGAGAAAACTCATGCTTTTGCAAGGGCCTAGAAAACTCTTGCTGATGGGCATAAATGATGCCTGGGAATGCATTATTTCCTGGGCCCACCACAAAAATCTTGAAACAAACAAGGGTATTATAAACTCTTGCCCATTCTCATCTCCAAAAACCTTGTACCAAATGGGTCCTCAAAGATCAAAGAAGAAATGATACAATATTACAATTGGAGAGTACATAAAACTTGCATTGAATTTTATTGATAGGAAGGCTGTAATAAAATAGGCAAGATTACAACTTTTAGAAATAACATAAATAATAGAGGAGAAAAACGGACTAAACTGAAGAAACTATAATACTTAACAAGTTCAAATAATTACAAGTTAATTGGTAGAGTTTCAATTATGCCTCTCGATTCTTAAGAGTTTCGTTTTTATCCCTAAACTTTGAAATTTGTTCTAAAAAAATACGTTTGAACTTTGATGTTGTTCCAAAAAAATATAATTTCCTTTAAAATAAAGAATATTGACATAAATTAGAAGGTGTACGTGAAATTATTTGTAGACGATTATGATCATTGCTACCATTTTTAAAAAAGAAAAAAAGATTGTTTTGTTGCCTTTTATTTCATCTCAAACGATATATCATTAAAATAATTTAGATAACCAATTTGTATCCACTAGCTATCATGTCAATTTACGTAAATGACATTATAAATAATGTCATGTATGCCTTCTAATTTTTACACATTAATCATCACATTAATTTCCATCTTATTCTAACAAAAAAAAACTCATCAAAGATTTTTTTTTAATAAAAAATTTGAAAATTCAAAGATAAAAAATGAAACTTTTCAAAAATCTTTGGCAATAATTGAAACCTTATTTTTATTTATTTTATCTTCATCAAAATAGAGACAAATCAATTATAATATTTATAAAGATTTCTACTCCAATTGGAGGGCGAGAATCTGAACCAGCAAAGACCTGAACGAAAGTAATATGTTTTCATTAGAACATGAGCGGAGAACATTTGGTTCAAAATTTAACCGTAGATCATGTGATCTCAGTTGTTGACCGCAAACGTGAGCAATATGTGAAGAGCCACATCATAACCAAATAATAATATAAGGCTAAGTATATCAGAGTTTTTTAATCTTTTAAAGTATTAAATTGATTAAAAAAATACTTTACGGTCTTAAACCTTCATAAAGTAACAATTTAATCTTTGTAAAAGAAAAAAATCCATCAAAATTAAATGTTGATCTTTATTATTTAAGCATTTAGACTTTGTAGCCTATAAACATATATTGGGTTCCTAATTAGTGTAGATATGATCAATAATTTCACGATGGGACTAAATCGTTACAAATTTAAATTACGTGAACTAATTTGTTACCTGATAAAATTTAGGGACTAAAAATGTATTATTACAGATCAAAGTTCAAGTAGTATAGTGTGTGATTTTTAACCTATCAAATTTGATATATTAAAAATAAAATATAGAATTGTTTTAAGAAATTAGACAGCATTTGGTATATTTATAGCCCAAAGCATAATTAACAGAGAAACAAAACCCACCATGAAGTTGTATGTTGTGTTTGATATGAATACAGAGTGATACTCTAGCTGTTAAGGCTGGTAGGTTGAGTCTGTGTTGTCAATTAGACTTTGAGAAAAAACCCTCTGTTTTCAATTGACCCTTTAACCACCTAAATCAAAGGAGGGTTTTCCAAACTCAATTAATTGAGTTACCAGCCACACTCACCTACACCCCTCCCATGCACATACACACTTTCTTTCTTTCATAACAACCTATTAATCAGAATCATTACCCATTTTTAATTATTATGCTATTTATTTTCTTAAAATTAGAACTTAAAAAAATTATTTTGTTTAAGAAAATTTAGATTATTGATCTCTACCTGAGTTTTAATGTCATTATTGTAGGTTTTTTATAGAACTATTTCAAGTCCTTGGGGCTTTTTGATGAAAATGCAGAGTTTTAGCAAATCAAAATGATTTCTAGAAGATTTAAAGCAAGTTTTGAACCAACCTAAGTTAGGTGAAGAAACGTTTCTATGATTTTTATTTGAATTATTGTGCTATGTTTATAGTTGGATTCAAAAAAAAAAAAAAGTTGGACTCTTTTATTTATCATTTATTAACAAACACACCAGAAGTTCTAATCAAAATTTACAAATAAAAGCACGAATTTCTTTAGAAATTCAAATTACTTCATTTAAAAAAAAAAAAAAAACTATTAAAACATTTTAAGAAATTGTGTTAAAAAAACAAATCTTATTTTTTAAAAATGATTTTCAAATAGGTTTTATTTAAATTAATCAATATTTTCCTACCGGTATAAAATAATATTAAAGGGTTCAATTTTTTCTGCTGCATATTTGCCTTTTGTACAGAAAGAAAGAAATCCAAAATTGGATTATATTCCTACAAAGACATGCTATCTGACACCAAATTTACTATACTGTTTTAAATTAATATTCAATTCTCTAAACATTAAAAAGGTTATCTATTCTCCGTCATAGTTGGTACGATAATTTTTATCATATAAAATTAAACAAGTGTTAATAATTAAGTAATACATTGGTCAAAGCGAGCATAGTTTAGTAATAATTAGTATGTATTCTCAACCATGAGGTCAGAGGTTCGAATCCTCCATCTCCAATGTTGATGTACTAAAAAAATAAAATAAAATAAAACAATGCAGTGAAATCTTTAGTCCCTTTAGAGTTTAGAGTATAATAATTCAAATAAATAAGAGAGATGAGAATTTGGAAAGTATTTTCATCAATTGAGTATCATACTTTAGGATTCTTTTTTTTTTTTTTTTTTTTTGAGGAAATCATACTTCAGGATTCACGTAGGTTTTCTTTTATATATATATATATATATTATTTGTACAATTCGACCTGAGTTAAGATTCCTACTTAAACTTTTCTTAAAAAAAAAATATTAATACTCGAGCTATATTCTTATCTTAACGACAATAACAAATTAAATCACACCAATCATTAAAATAATAGCATATTCTTTGCCTTTTTATATAAGAAAATAAAAGTAATTGGTATTGGTGTATTTCCGATTTGAAAAAAAAAATGTTAATGTTTTATTTTTCATTTAATTTTCTATTCCATTTAAATATTGATCCGTTGGCCCTAGGGCAGATCCACGTTGAACCGAAGGGCACAGTTTGGGACACTTGCTTTGAGGTGGTCTTGGGTTCAATTCCAAGGAAACACAAATCTTTTTATTTTATTTTTTCAATTTTACATAGCAGCGCTGCATTCCGTATTATGGATTTTGGTGCTGATCTTTTAAATTTCTTATCTTAGTTTTACTATTTTAAATTTCATTTTTTTTTTTTTTACCATGGTGGTAGATTTGAATCACAGACCTCGTGGTTACGAGTACAACTTTATGCCAGTTGAGCTATGCTTTTGTTGACTTTTAAATTTCATTTTTATTATATATATTAATTTCATAAATATTTATCTTATAAAAAAATGAATTCTACTTTAATGAATATGTAAAGTTTTGTTCAATTTACATATTTAGGTGGATAATTCTAGAATGGGTTATTATAATTTTGATAATTAACATTAATTAATCTAAATATTACATATTAGTACATTTAAAATTATATTTATATAAAAGTTAATTTACTAGTTTAGTTGTGTCTAAAAAAAAATTACAAGTTTAGCTCCTGAATTTTCAATTTTGTGTCAAATAGATTCTGAAGCTTTGAATTTTGTGTTTGATAAATGCTTAAAAATGTCTAATAAATCTATGAACCTTTAATTGCGAATTTAATAGGTCTTTGACTTTAAAAATTTTTAAATTTTAATCATTACAGTAGATATAAAATTGATTTTTGTGTCTAATCGTACCTTAAACTTTTAATTTTTTAATTAATAGATATACTAATTTTAAAAAATAAAATTAAAAAACTAAAACAATGTCCAAAAGGACATATTAGGCACAAAATTAAGTTTTAGGTATAACATTTAATTTTTATCATTTTTGAATATGTAAGAACTTATTGGATACAAAATTGAAACTTCAAGGACGTATTAGGCACAAAATAAAAAATTTAGGGTGTGTTTGGGAGGTGATTTGAAAACAGAAATTTGAAAACAAGGGATTCAATAAAAACAAAGTTCTATTTCATGTTCTAGATATGTGTTTGGTAGTAGATTTAGAAATTGAATCTCAATTTAAACAACGGTTCAAAATGTGTTTGATAATATATTTATAAACAATAAACTATTTGTAATTATCAACTAAATATATTAGGTTGAATATAAACTATAATTAATTAATTTATAAACATGCTATATGTTATAAATTTTGTATAATTATTATTTTACAATACCATATAATTTATAATACAATATATTATACAAATTTTAATTTCATAAAAATTGATTGAGTTTATAACATGAAATATTATATTTATTAAGGTTCTTATCTTTTTTTTAATTTAATTCTGCATTTAAAAATTTCAAATTCAAAATCTTGATACAATGAAAATAAAAAAAAAAAAAAAAAATTGTTTTCAAAATTTCCACTATTTGGATCACAGAATCCAAAAACAGTTTTCGAAAACACATATTCACTGAATTCAGTGAATCTGAAAACATAAATCAAAATTCGATTGTCTACCAAACAGGTCTTAGAGACTTATTAAACACTTTTTAGAATTTAGTGACCACGTAGAAATAAATTTAACAATTCATAGACTAAATTTATTTAACATTATATGACGGTGTGCCCCTTAAAAGTTTTGGATCCGTCATTGACCTAAATGTTAGTTGATTAATTAATATTTTAATAAAAACACACTCATCTATTTCAATTTCATCAATCAGATTTTTTTTTACAATAATTTCATCAATCAGTTTTTTTTTTTTTCTTTTTGAGACGAAAACAAATCATTTCATTACTTCTCACAATCACATGAACCATTACATTTGCAATGAGTTGAATTGCTCATTCAAACTAACTCCTGTGAAAAATTTCCAAACCAAAGCATAGAGCTACTATTTGAAAGAGCATCTTTCGCTGAATAGTCAGTTAAGAATATGTTCTAGAACTAAAAATGTTTGAATTCCTCTACTCAGGTATTGTTAAAAAAAAACAAAAAAAAAAAAAAATCAATTTCATCCAATTGAATTCTAAATTAGAAAAAAAAAGGTGAAATGATATTGTTAAAAAAAAAAAAAAAAAAAAAAAAAGTGAAATGATTGTGTCTTAAAATTAAAGTAAAAGATTTATGCACAAACCAACTAATAAATCATACAACATATAATTAACAAAAAATTGAAAATCATACAAAGTATAATTAACAAAACATTGAAAATCAAGGCACAACCTGGCCAAACGCAATCATAAGAATAATCCTACCTAGCTATTAAGAGTAGGTAAAAAAAACACCTAAACTTATTAATAAAAATGTGCAAATCTAATTTCGAAAACCATCCTACCATGTTATAAGATCTAAAAATTCCTTTTCAAAAAAAAAGAAAAAAAAAAAACCTAAAATTCACCATATCTATAACCAGTTAAAAAAATTACATTTAACTATTTGAGAATATTTATGTATGTCTAGGTTAAATTAACTCATTCAACAAGTGAAATTAAAATTTATTTTATTTTTTTTCTCAAAATTCATTTATCAATAGATTTAACAAAATGGACATTTATATCCTGAAGCATGTGTTGTAGTTATTTGGCTAGACAACAAAAAGTCTCCCAATCTTCCATATTGTGGTTGTCCAATGTTGGCCATAAGTCAACATTAGTTCTAGGAGAATCTCTATGTCTCTCAAGTCAACATTAGATTTAGAGTTTTATGCAAATTTCATTGTCAAGTTGGGAGTAATACTGCCAAATGACATAACTTTCAGGTGTGAATTTGAGAAATATTGTAATATAAATTTCCTTAAAGTATGAATTAGAAGTTGGAATTAAAAGACAAAAGAATCTCATAACAGTGTTATGTTATAGGACAACTACTTTACAAATGAAAGAATATATAGTTGACTTTTGTGGTCTTTTGTAATTGACTTGACCTTATGTTTTTCTGTCTGGATTCAAATGTTTCAACACATACATAACAATGATATAATTTAAGACTTAATTACCCAATTATTTGTTTAAACACGATTTTCACTACCAATTAACTTTAACAGTACAATTGTCAAATTGAATATAACTTAGTTGTAATTGACATATACTTTCGATCAAGAGGTCAAAAGTTCGAATCTCTCCCACCTCAATTGTTGTTGAACTCAAAAAATAAAAAATAAAAATAAAAATAACATAACAGTACAATTTTAATTATATTTCACAGATAAATCAATTGATATGCCATCTCTCTTTCTCTCTATCTTTAGGTACTAATTAATTTATTTGTGGGTTAATAACAAGAAATCACTGTTTTTAATTTATGATTATTGCTGTAAAGTGATGGAAGGAACACTTTCACTCATTTTCATCCATCATTTTGTCATTTTACTTTTTATTCATTTGTCAACTTAATTATTTGATGCAAAGTCAAATTAAAAGAAACAACTCTTTTCATTTCTCTTAAAAGTAGATCCCTAATTTTCATCAACTTCTAACACTTGAAATGGATTTTCTACCCAAATTGTTGTATAAGTTTGATTCAATTTGAAGATTAAACTTAATTAAATCGCCTGTTAAATTTCAATGGAATTGATTAGGTGATCTAATACTTGTTAAGCTAATTTTTTCACTTTATTTTATTTTTATGATTTTAATTTTATTCGCGTATTATTTTTTATTTATTTTATATAATTCAAATTAGGGGACAAATCAATTATAGTATTTATTAAGATATAATGAGTTGTCTTTCAAAAACAAAAAAGATATAATGAGTTGTTTTTCAAATAATTGTTTTCCTATTTTAATAATTTTAAAAACTATTGATTTTATTGGAGTGGCTAAAATGTTTTTGCTAAAGAAAAATTACGAGAAGGCAAGTTGATGATGGTAGTGGTGACGACAATGACGATGATGAGTGTTAGAGGTGTTTGTTTTAGGTAACGATCAGATCAAGACGTAGACATAAATTTTTTTCCTCGTTTTAATTTTAAGTATATGAATGAGAAATAGTTCCCTGACACTAATCCATCTTTTACATTGTTTCCTATCATTGAAGTTATATAATAAAAAAAAAATTATATTATCAACATTACCTGAGTTCTAATATTTTAATTCATGAAATTAATTGTATAATGTAAATTTAGGCCTAATGTTTTGTATAGTTAAAAAAATAAAAAAAATGCATGGAATTGTGTCATTAAATCCAAATACCAAAAATGACCATAATTTAATCATAATTTTAAAAGACCATTCATTTATTATAGTTCCTAACCAAAAATTCTGTCACAATATTTAATATAGATACCTTTTTCTTGAGTAATTTAATATAAGACACCTTACTTATATATATTATAGATATTTGTGAATAATGTTGGAGAGTTATTTTGTTCAAATATATATATAATTCTAAAGTCAAAATGAGCATAGTTCAACGGTAATTGACATGTACCTTCGATCAAGAGGTCAAAGGTTCTAATCTTCATATTAAATGTTGTATATATATATATATATATAATTCTAAAAGTAAATTTTTTATTTATTTATTATTTAATTTTTTCCTTTATTTATTATTTAATTTTTTCCTAAACTATGGCCATATGAACAACTTGTAAAAGTTGCTGTTGATTTTTTTTTTTTTTTTTACACGAGTTAAAGGTTATTTACATATACTAGGAACTCTCTTTCCACAAATTTGTAATTCACAAAATAAAAGTTCTAGTGGTTCTAAACACATTAAAAAAAAAAGATTAAAATTTATAAAATAACTCTTATTCAATTATGTTCTATTAAAAAATTTGTAAAATGATTCCGAATCATCCTAACATTCTATTTTAATTAGTATTTTTGGCCTGTTTAAATCTGATATAGAATTCAAAATCTAAACATAAGATATTGTTTCTTCTAAAAAATCAATAGTTTGTTTCCTTAGGCCCCGTTTGATAGCCATTTGGTTTTTGGTTTTTGAAAACTAGACTTGTTTTCTTTAAATTTCTTCACCATGGTTTTCATTTTTGTTAAATAGAATTCCTAACCAAATTCTAAAAATAAAAACTACTTTTTGAAAACTACTTTTTTTTTGTTTTAAAAAATTGGCTTGATTTTTTAAAACATGGGAAGAAGGTAGGTGAAAAGTCAAAGAAAGTTAGAGTTGGAAGTGGTGTTTATAAGCTTAAAAACAAAAAATAAAAAACAAAAAACCAAATGGTTATCAAACGGGACCTAAACTGATAATTGTTTAAAGTTTGAATTGAAAAAGTGAAAAATGATGAAATTAATAACAGAAGCCCAATAATGAAATAAAATGAACCTATACAAATGTAGTCACAAAAAAAAGGTGTTTGAAGCCAAGTTTCACGGTATATGAAAAAACAAAACCTCACCCAATAATATGATAATGGAACTGTTTGATGAACAAAAAATAAAAGAATCCCTACATAACATTACATCACCGTGGGGTGAAATAATTGTCCCTTCCTCCCATGAATTGGTTGTTGGCTATGACTTTTGCACAGCCTCCATTCCTCGTAATTTCCATCTCATTTTTGTTTCTTTGTCTGACACCCATGTCATGTTTCCCAAATATCTTTTAATATTTCGGAAACAAAAAATATATATATATATTTTTTTCTTTATTTCTATAATAAGTGGGATGGGAGATTCGAAATCCTGCTAAATGGGTTGATTTTGTTTATTTGTTTTTTTTTTAATCTTCTATTTACTTTTTTGTACGTATATAATAGAAAAAGAAACAATTTATACACATTTGAATTTTGTCGTTAAAACATGAAACATATAATTTGAATGACAGAATCTTAAAATTTTTAAACGAATATTCGATTTATACACTTTGTTAAATTTTGTTAAAAGATGGTTAAAATTGAGAGTGCATTGATGAAGACTGCCATTATTTAAAATTTTAAATGAAAAAGTAGGAGAAAATGCGATTATTTCAAATTTTATATGAAAAAGTGGGAGAAAATATATACATGATAGGAGAATCATCTATATCATATAAAGCAATGATACCAACCTCCTTATAGGTATTGAGAACTTGCTAGAGCTAACAACAACACCATTAACGTCTCCATCATATACATTAATCATTATGAATACCTTACTCTCCTAAAAGAAATCTTATGTTTTTTGCGATTAGAACATGAATCACACACTGCCACCAGGAACCCTAGCCACCGATTGATTCAGAGGTTTTAACCTCAGGAAACTAATGTTGTTTTTCACATTTTTCTCTATTTTTCTCAATAAAGAATATTAGAAAAAAAAAAGATTTAAAGTGTGAAACCTTTTTTGAGGGAGTGATATATATAATGGAAAAGGAAGAAAATAGGAGAGTGGGGGCAAGAAAACGTTAGGTAAGGAGGTGGGGACTTGGAAGGGTGAATATGCAGGCAAGGCGTTACATCTTGTGCACATACAACACATCTAATTCGTAGTTTGAATTTTAATTTTAATTTGAATTTGAAGTGAAGTGGCTAAAGCTTTAGAATCCCTCATATTTCTCCCTTTTTTGAAAATCAAGGCCACGGAATCGAATCTCAAAGCTGACGAATGATATGTTTTCTTTGATGGGATTTGTATTTTTATTATTATTTTCTTTCCAATTATTAACACACCTTGATCTTGATCTTGATATTGATATTCATAAATTATAATTTCTAATATTCCCTTCCTTCGCTAACTTCCAAGACAAAAGAAAAGGTGGGAGGTTTTACTAAAAGAGAGACACCTTTACCCTACATTTAATACCCTTCAGCTTCCCCATGAGATTCCCCTAAATTATATGGCCTCATCTTTTCAAAATCATTTTTTTTTTCAACTTCTTTTTAAAAGTTCATTATCATCCCTAATATATATTTAGTTTACCATTTTGGTTTAAAAGGTCCCCTCAATTTCGTTTGGCTTTATTGTACAACTTGTGTGGTGCGTAAACAGAAAAAGCATGTGTGTTTAGTTATATTTTTTAGTATGTCAAATCTTATTGAAGAAGAAGAAAAAGAAAAAAAAAAAGAGTGGAAAAGAAGTTTGTCAAATTTGTTTGATGTATTTGTTGAGAGTGGAGAAGCTCCAAAGTTGAAAGTAGTCAACTCATCCTAGTTAATAATTTTTAGGTATATGTATATATATATATATATATTTTTTGAAACATGCATATATATATTTTTTGACAAGGATAAATGTTTAGGTATATTGTTTCTTGTTTCTCGTTTTCTTATTTTTAATAAGTATTTTTTCTTATTTTTTTAATTGAAAAATGAAATAGAAACCTGCTTTAAGAACCATTTCTTGTTTTTTTCTTTAGTTTTTTTTTTTTTAAAAAAAACAATTTCTTGTTTTTTGTTCTCCAAAATTTTAAATAAAAAATGTAAACGTTTTGGATGGAGATTAATGTTTATAATCAAATATTTAAAATATTATGTCATATATATTTTTTAATATTTACCGTACATTTTAAACGTCAAGAATTATAAAATAATACTTTTATATATTTTTTTGAAAAAAATAGAAATAGTAACATAAATAAGGAACTTGATTGGACTGTTTCCAAAATATATATAATAATTGAATATTTTTCTTAAAAAGGAGGAATGAAAAATAAATATGATTACCAAATTCTTATGAGATTATAATTAAAAATGGGAGAAAACAAGCATTTAGAAGTAAACTCTTAGTCCAGGGATTGGTAAGAGTGGAGGGTGGAAACCGTATGTGAGTCTAGATTTTTGTAAATGACAAGTATAATCTATCTCATTCCACTTGCTCGTTTCTCTTTCTTATTCTGCAATATGATTTTTTTTCTCTTTCTAAAACAAGCAACATGAAGATTTCGTTGGAAAGGTTGTTAATTTTTGTAGGTGTGAAATCCCCAAAGCAGCGAAAGATAATTATAGGATCTTGACTGTATTTTAATCTAGATATAAAATATACTACTGTAAAATTAAAGGTAAAGCATGTTGGACAGAATATGAAACTCAACATTCATAGTCTTAAATATTAGAGAAAAACGATCTTACTATCTGTGAAAGAGGAAATTACCTGTAATTCCCCTGTTGTAACCAACAAGCACGTCCATCAACTATTATACTCGTGATCAAATCCTCGAGTATAAAAGGTAGATGAGGATTAGAATAGGGAAGAGAGAAAAATCATATAAGTTAATAGTGAATTACTTGTACCTTGTAATTGTGATTAGTGCCTGGAATAAAACCAACGGCTCCCTTCACAGTGGATGTAGGCCATCGTTGCCGAACCACTATAAACACTTGTCTTGCTTTCTTCTTCCTTTGATTTCTGCGTATTTCGCTAGGGGTGTACATGTGTTGGGTCGGGTTATAGACGTTTTTTGGACTAACCCAAATTTTCGGGTTGGTTAATTTATGAACTCATTCAACCCTATATAAGAAACTAACCCAACCCAACCCAACCCTATATTTTTGGGTTGGGTCGGGTTGGGTCATCGGGTTGAAGACAAAATCAATTGGAATGGTTCTTAGAATCCCTATGACAGAAAGAGAAAAGGTAAAGGTAAAATACCACAAAATATCTGACTGGTTTTTTAGCCATTGTCGAGGAAGCAGAGAGAAGAGTTGGTGAAGGCAACGAAGAAAGAGGAAGAAGTGCAGCCTCCATTTTGTCTTTGCTTACGAAATTTAAAACCAAAAAAACTCTAAGTTCATTCAATTTTCCATAATTTTTCACCAACCAAACAGAACCCATAAAAATGAAGGCTCAAAAAACAGTAGAAAGGATTGTCCAAGAGTAATTATAGTTCAAGAACAATAAACGAACCTCCAAGTTTTTTCTAATTTTCCTTCATTTTCTCACTATCCAGATTGTAAAATGGTAGCCCAAAAAACCCACACAAACAATAAAAAAAAAAAAAAAGAGTTCCAAAGCAAAAACCTCAAACTTCAATTAATTTCCCCTATTTGCACACAACCAAACAAAAAAGAACTCGTCAAAAGTGGATTTATCATTCAACAATTACCAAATCTAAATTTAGCATAAGATGTAACGAGACTGAAGGCAACGACTAAATGGATGTTGAAGGTGATGGCTGAAGGCAATGATGGATGGTTGAATGAGATGGCGAGTGGAGCTGGGAAGATTAACAACAATGGCGAACGCTTGAAGTGGCGAGGCGCGAAGGCGATGACGACAACGAGTGGAGCTGGGAAGATGAATGACAACGACGAGCGTTGAAACTGGAGAAACGTGAGGCGATTTGGAGATTCAGGGAGCAAACGTGAGGCGATTTGGCAAATTGGAAAGTTCTGAAGCAAAACCCTAAAAAAAGAGTACATGTATATATATAACTGGTTCGGTTCGGATTGAACCGATTTTTTTCCCTTCAACCTGTGAGCCGAACCGAACCGACAGAATCTTTAAAAAGGTAACCCAACCAAAATCGAAAACATTTCAAACCCAACCCAACCCTTATGATTTGGGTTGGGTTGGTTCGGTTTTTCGGGTTGTCGGGTTTTTTGAACACCCCTATATTTCGCTCTGAGAGTTTGAGTTCTTCATCCGAGTGAGCGGTGTGGAGTTTGTGTGTATGTTTCTTCGACTGTGAGTGAGATTTTCTTCCCTGGGTGTTACAAATGTTTTGAGTGAGTGGAGAAGGTAGTTTTCACATGTAATTCTTTTAACCTGCAACGTGTAAAAGCAACAGTGGTATTAGAGCTCAGAAAACAGTCAAGAACTTGATTCTTGAAATCAAGAATGTCAATGACAAGATTTGAAATCGAGAAGTTCGATGGGAATGGGGACTTTGATCTTTGGAAGGCTAAGATCAAAGCTATCCTCGGTCAATAGAAAGCCTTGCAAGCCCTGATGGATCCTTCCAAGTTACCAACCACTGTGACTGAAGAACAAAAGGAGACCATGAATGTAACAACATATGGGACGTTGATTTTGAATCTAAGTAACAACGTATTGTGGCAAGTGATTGATGAGGAAATAACTTTGAAAATATGGATGAAGCTTAATGACTTATATGAGACCAAAGACGATAACAATAAAATGTACATGAGGGAAATGTTCTTTACTTATAAGATATGGATGTTGGGTTTTATGCCCTAAAACTCGTAGATAGTGAATGTAACCGTTGACCGGATATTAATGAAATAATATATGATATATTTTTCCATTAATTGTTATTAGTTATTTTATATATGTCTTTGCCTAATAATAACCCTAATCCAATAAACTAGACATCCAAGGCTGTAATATGAGTCTTGAACTAAATGTAGCGACATATGGGATCATTGTTCAAGAAACAGCCTAAAGGGTCTATAGTATAGGGATAAGACTGGGTGCCTTATCCTGGTGACACTATGGATACGACCCACTTTGTATTTGATACAAACGCTGCGATCCAACGCGTTCGTGTAGGAGACATGCGAGTGGGGGTATCCTATGCAATGAGTTTGCATAAGACCGGACCGCGAAATAGTAACCACTAGTTATAACACCGTTAACTAGTTGGTTTTCTATTTCACTAGGACGACCTAGACAACTTAGTCTTAATCCTGAGTTGATTATGGACTCCTGCTCATGAGAGATTGTCCTTTGATTTGTATGGGTGAGAGTGGCCAATACGCCGACTCAATAAGCCTACCACTTTGGGGACAAGACCGAATGGGGAGCTGGAAACATAATCGTACAAGATGGAATTCACTCCTTC
Organism: Luffa acutangula; assembly: GCA_036850905.1. Classification (NCBI taxonomy): domain Eukaryota; kingdom Viridiplantae; phylum Streptophyta; class Magnoliopsida; order Cucurbitales; family Cucurbitaceae; genus Luffa; species Luffa acutangula. The sequence continues at coordinate 25,492,708 of CM072098.1, forward strand.
CCGACTTTAGGGAAACAGATGAGTGTTCCCTTAAGTGGTTACTCCGAGTCTTGAACAAAGGGCCCTACCCTCTCAATGGCACGAGAGGGTTTTCTGTTTGATGGTTGGACCACAAACAGGTTGTTCATTAGAGGAGAATTGATACTTAAGGAAATAGAGGTAACTCAGGGGTAAAACGGTAATTTGACCCAGCTGGTGTTACGGACACTCGTGAAGGACTAACTAGTCGATATTGGTCTAGATCCGTGGACACAGAAAATATGTCTGCAGTGAGAAGAGTGCAACTGTGAGTCTATAGTGGAATGTACACACAGTTAACGAATATTGATTAATGTGGTTAATGAGTTTGACCAATTAATCTCACATCGTTGGAGCTTCTGATCTGCAGGTCCATTAGGTCCCACTGGTAGCTCGTAAAGTAATTTGAGGCAACTAAGTAATAAAAGTAAATTGAAAATGTTCAATTTATTAAGGGAAACAAATATAATATATATTGATATATTATTATGAGAGAAATTAATATTTGAAAAGTTCAAATATAAATTTATGGAAGTTTGAAAGAGTTCAAAATAATGAATTAATTAATTTAAGGCCTAAAATGTGTTTGAGCAAATTAATTAATTCTAGGCCGGGATATTTAATTGGTGGTTAATTAATTAAAGAATTCATTAACCGAGAATTAATCAATTATGGAAATAATTAATCACTTAAGGAAGTGATTAATCATTTAAGGAAATGATCTAATCACTTATGGAAGTAATTAGTCATTTGTGGAAAAGATTAATCAATTAGGGGGTGTTTGGGACACTGAATAGGTTATAATAACTCCCCTTATTATAACCTATTCAATGTTTGGGGCACCAACAAAAATAATTGGTGAGGTGGGTTATTTTAACCCCCGATTATTTTATCCATTTTCTACAGTACCCACTACAGTAACTATCTCCTCACTTCTTCCATGCGACTCCTTAACTTTTCCGACGACCGCCGGCCGTCGTCAGCCAGCGAAGTTTCCGACGAATTTTCCGGCGACCGCCGATGACTTTTCCGGCGATCGCCGATGACTTTTCCGGCCACCAATTTTTTTTTCCATATTTCTTCTCAATTTCATTTTGAAAAATATAAAAAATAAAAATAAAGAAACAAAAACATCAAAGGTTGCCGGAAAAGTCGTTGACAACATCGAAGGTTAATCAACTTACAAAAAAAACATTCAAACGAAATTATATTTACCACACTCAAGTTTATTTCAAATGATTTTATTGATAAAAAAAAAAAAAAAAAAAAACTAATATGATTTTTGAACTAAACATTTACAATTTTTATTTTGACAATACTAAAAGTTAACTAATATGATTTTTCTATACCAAAACCTAAACTTTTTTGCTTTGTAACAAAAAAAAAAAAAGCATAACCCTAAATCAAATCAAAGTGTTGTATATCATAAAAAAAAACTAGAAAAAGAAAACAGTCAGTTTGAACCTTTGATTTAGAACCTCATGTTAAGACAGATCAACACTCCAAACACAGATTATTTTATCCCAGATTAAAATAATCTGCACCCCAAACACAGATTATTTTATCCCAGACTATAATAATCTGCACCCCAAACACAGATTATTATAACCCCCAGATTATTATAATTGCCAGATTATTATAACCACCAGATATTATAACCAATTCAGCGCCCCAAACAACCCCTTATAGAATTGATTAATCATGATTGATTAATTAAGGAATAAAGATTGAATCAATTATGGAAAAGATTGATTTAATTGAATATTTTATTCATGGCCTCTCTTCTATAAATAGAAGACTAGACCTAATTGGTCATGACACTTGACACTCTTGAAAGACAAGACCTAGAATTCTCTCTAGCCTCCATCTTAGAGAAAAACTCCCACAAGTCTTTAGCCTCCTAGACTCAGAGACATACCGGTGTAACCTCTGTTGTGATTGTGTCAATCAAAGAAGAAATTTCCAGCGAAGAAAAGCAAAGGCGGCTGCTGCGTTTTCGTTCGTGGAGCGTCGTTGGCGAAGAACGGTCAAGTCTTCAACGAAGGTTTGTAATGGTTCTTCCTCTTTTTTTAGAAAAGTTTTATAAATAAATTTAGATTTATTTTAGCATGTTTAAACCAATTTTACAGCGGCATTAAAGGTTGTTTAAAGTTTCGTTTGAGTTATCGTAACGGTATTTTAATGTTAATTAATATACGGCGTAAGGTCCAATCGATGCGCTTCCGCTGCGTGGGGACTTTTATTCCCTTCAATGGATCCCTCCAAGCCATTGGCTGAAAATCTGGATGACTTTAAGAGGATGACCTCCGAATTCAAGAACTTGGGAGAGAATATTGGGGACGAGAATGAAGCCTTTGTCCTATTAAACTCTCTCCCAGAGACCTATAAAGAAGTCAAGATGGCTCTAAAGTATGAAAGAGCTTCTATCACGACTGATATAATCATCTCTGCCATTAGAACCAAGGAGCTGGAATTGTTTGAAGGGGATGAAAGCCCCTACGCAGCGGAAGCGCATCGAAAGGACCTTACGCCGTATATTAATTAACATTAAAATACTGTTACAAAAAGGCAAAATAAACTTTAAACATGCTTTAAAGTTGCTGGAAATTGCTATAAACATGCTGGAAAATTAAATCTAAATTTATTTTCATGCTTTTCTAAAGAAACGGGAAAGAACCGTTACAAACCTTCATTATAGACTTGACCGTTATTCGCCAACGATGCTCCAACGAACGAAAACGCAGCAACTCCTTCTTGATTTCTTCGCTGGAATTTTTTCTTCAAAGACACAATAACCACAAAGGTTACACCGGTATGTCTCTAAGTCTAAGAGGCAAAAGACTTGTGGGAGTCTTTCTCTAAGAGGGAGGCTAGAGAGAATTCTAGGGTCTTGTCTTGTGAGTCTAAGAGCAAAAGGGCTACTAAACCAATTAGGTCTAGTGTTCTATTTATAGAAGAGTGGTCATGAATAAAATATTCAATTAAATCAATCTTTTTCAAAATTTATTCAATCTTATTCCTTAATTAATCAATCCAAGTCATCTTTTCCACAAATGACTAATTACTTCCATACTATTAGATCATTTCCATAAATTATTAATCACTTCCTTAAGTCATTAATTATTTCCATAATTGATTAATTCCCAATTAATTAATTCTTTAATTAATTAACCACCAATTAAATATCACATATTTAATTTCCGACCTTGAATTAATTAATTTGCCCAAAAAGATTTTAGGCCTTAAAATTAATTAATTCATATTTGAATTCTTTCAAACTTCCATAAATTTAACGTGCCATTAAGAAGGTAGGGCCCTTTGTGTTGGGTTTTATGCCCTAAAACTCATAGATAGTGAATGTAAACAAATTGTATACTTGCTTCAATAAAGTGTTAATGAGTTTCTACAATAAAGTGTTATTGTTAAATATTGCACAATTTGACCCAGATCCAATAAACTAAGATCCAAGGTTGTTTACATGTGATTTGAACTAGTATGTGGGGACATACGGGGATCAGTGTTCAAATAACAACCTAAAAGGTCTATAGTAGAGGGATAAGGTTGGGTACCTTATCCTGGTAACACTATGTGATATGACCCCCTTTGTATTCGATACAGACGTATTGATCCAAGGCGTCCATGTAGGAGACATGCGAGCGGGGGTATCCTATGCAATGAGTTTGCATAAGACCGGACCACGAAATAGTAAACCACTAGATGTAACACCGTTAACTAGTTAGGTTACTGTTTCAATAGGATGACCTAGGTAACTCAGTCTTAATCCTGACTGTGTCATGAACTCCTTCTCACGAGGGATTGTCCTTTGATTAGTATGGGTGAGAGTGGCCTGCATGCCGACTCAATAAGCCTACCTTCTTGGGGACGAGACCGAGTGGGGGGATGGGGACATGACAACACAAGATGGAATTCACTCCTTCCCACTTCTAGGAGAAGTAGATGAGTGTTCCCTTAAGTGGTGACTCCGGGACTTGAACAAAGGGATCATGTCCTCTCACTGGCCCGAGAGAGACTTTCTGTTTATTAGTTGGACCATAAACAGGTTATTCATTAGAGGATCACTGGTACTTAAGGAGACAGATGTAACACAAGGGTAAAACGGTAATTTGACCCAACTGTGATTACGGACACTCGTGAAGGATTGACTTACCGGTATAGGTCTATATCCGTGGACACAGAAATGTTCTATAGTGAGAAGAGTTCAACTATGGATCTTTAGTGGAATGACCCACAGTTAATGAATATTGGTTAACCTGATTAGTGAGTTTAATCGGTTAACCTCATATCATTGGAGCTTCTGATCTGTAGGCCCATTAGGTCCCCCTGCTAGCTCGTAAAGAGTAATTAGGAACAATTATATCTTTTCTTCACCCAGTCCGACCTTCGCGCGAATCTCCAACCTTCCTCCTTCCGTCCGAGCGTCTTCTCCAGTCTGACCTTCGCGCAGATCTGCAACCTTCGGCGTCAGATCTGGACGGCGCACGTCTTCTCCTTCCGTCAGCGAGCAGCACTGTGACAGCAACCCACACACGACCTTCACGCGAATCTCCAACCTTCAGCGTCAAATCTCAACGACTGCACGTCTTCTCCTTCGGTCAGCGAGCAGTACTGTCACAGCAACCCACGCACGACCTTCGCAGTCCAGATATGACCTTCGCGCGAGACGACAAACGTTGGCGAGCTTCATCTTTCTCCAGTGATCCGACCTTCGCGCGAGACTGATGAACGCAACATCCCTCGATCAGTTTCGTCCCTCTTCGTCCAGATCTGTTGGTTCAATCCGACGGGGAGGCTTCTCCTCCCCTCTTTTCTGTGTTTTTTTTTAAAGAAAGTGAAGTGAAAGAGGGAAAAAAAATTATGCCGGAGACTAGCGATGGCTGGCAACGACGACCGATGGCAAGGTGATGGTGATGGTGGTGATGGTGAAAAAGAAGGGAAGAAGAGAAGAAGAGAAGAAGAAGAAAAAAAAAATCCGGCGACCGCCGCCGTTCGCCGACAGCCGGCGGCGGCCGACCACCGGAACTGAAGAAGATGGGAGGGGGAAGGAAGAAGATGGGAGAGGGAAGGAGGAAGATGAGAAAGCAGAAGATGAAGAAGAAAGAGAGAAAATTTAAAAAAAATAATAAAATAATAATATTTTTAATATTTTTATTTAAAAAATCAAAAATTCATTTTTTAAATTAAAATAATAATGCCACGTCAGCTTACCGTTAGGGTTTAACGTCAAAATAGACGGCAGGGACCAAAGTGTTACTTATCTCAAACCTCAGGGGTATTTTTGTTGAGTTTGAAAACTCAGGGACCAAAGTGTCGCTTAACCCAAACCTCAGGGACCAAAAGTGTATTTTTCCCTTAATTTAAAGAATTAATTAATTGGAAATTAATCAATTATGAAAATGATTAATCACTTAGGGGGTGTTTGGGGAACTGAATAGGTTATAATAACCCCCGTTATTATAACCGATTCAGTGTTTGGGGCATCAACAAAAATAAAGGGTGAGGTGGGTTATTTTTACCCCCGATTATTTTATCTATTCTCTACGGTAACCATCATTCAACCCACCTGATTATTCTATCCATTTTCTACCGAAACTCTCCCCTCTCTTCTACCATGCGACTCCTTGACTTTTCCGACGACCGTCGGGCACTGTCGGCCGACGAAGTTTCTGACGACTTTTCCGGCGATTGCCGACGACTTTTCCGACCACCGATTTTTTTTTTTTTTTTTCATATTTCTTCTCATTTTCATTTTGAAAATATAAAAAATGAAAATAAAGAAAAAAAAACATCAAAGGTTGCCGGAAAATTCGTTGACAACATCGAAGGTTAACCAACTTAAGAAAAAAAAACATTCAAACGAAATTGTATTTACCACACTAAGTTTATTTCAAATGATTTTATTGAAAAAAAAAAAAACTAATATGATTTTTGAACTAAACGTTTACAAATTTTATTTTGGCAATACTAAAAGTTAATTAATATGATTTTTCTATACCAAATCCTAAAATTTTTGTTTTGTAAAAAAAAAAAAAACATAACCCTAAATCAAAGTGAATCGTATGTCATTACAAAAAACTAGAAAAAGAAAATAGTCAGTTTGAACCTTTGATTCAGAAACAGATGAGCACTCCAAACACATACTATTTTATCCCAGACTAAAATAATCTGCAATCCAAACATAGATTATTTTATCTTAGACTAAAATAATATGCACCCCAAACACAGATTATTTTATCCCAAACTATAATAATCTACACCCCAAACACAGATTATTATAACCCCAGACTATTATAATCCCCAGATTATTATAACCACCAGATATTATAACCAATTCAGCTCCCCAAACAGCCCCTTATGGAAGTAATTAATCATTTATGGAAATGATTTAATCACTTATGGAAGTGATCAATCATTTATGGAAAAGATTAATCAATTATGGAATTGATTGGCTATAGAATTGATTAATTATGGAAAAGATTAAATCAATTATGGAAATAATTGATTTTAAATGAATATTTTATTCATGGACTTTCTCCTATAAATAGAACACTAACCCTAGGGTTTAGGTACTACAACATAAGGCCACAAGAATGCACTCTTGCATTCTCTCTAACCTCCCTCTCATATTCTTTCAACCCAACAACTCTAGGGAGAATTTTCTCTCTAGAGTTTTTCCCATTCAAGATTAGGTAGTCCCACAACCACGTTCCTAATCTCAGAGTCATAGTAGGGAAGATCAATTGGTGGTTTCCCAATTGTTGACGCTTGGTCCAAAATCAAGAAAGGTGTCCGTTGAAGTATTCAGAGTCGTCAATGACGGTATGTTTGCTTCTCCCTTGTAGATTTAGATCTAATAATTTTTGTATGCTTAGCCTTAAGTTTGTATATAATTTGTTCTATGTTTTTTTTGCCAATGTAATAGTATTTTTGGATAAACAAAATTAACTACGAATCGGTCCGAATTACGTTTCCGCTTTAACGGAATTGGAGAATTCCAAATCCTTACACTTTGTTCAAGACTCGGAGTCACCACTTAAGGGAACACTCATCTGCTTCCCTACAGTTGGGAAGGAGTGAATTCCATCTTGTACGATTATGTTCCCAGCTCCCCACTCGGTCTTGTCCCCAAAATAGTAGGCTTATTGAGTCGACGTATTGGCCACTCTCACCCATACAAACCAAAGGACAATCCCTCATGAGCAGAGTCCATAATCAACTCAGGATTAAGACTAAGTTGTCTAGGTCGTCCTAGTGAAATAGAAAACCAACTAGTTAACGGTGTTATAACCAGTGGTTACTATTTCACGGTCCGGTCTTATGCAAACTCATTTCATAGGATACCCCCACTCGCATGTCTCCTACACGAACCCGTTGGATCATAGCGTTTGTATCAAATACAAAGTGGGTCGTATCCATAGTGTCACCAGGATAAGGCATCCAGTCTTATCCCTATACTATAGACCCTTTAGGCTGTTTCTTGAACAGTGATCTCCATATGTCGCTACATATAGTTCAAGACTCATATTACAGCCTAGGATGTCTAGTTTATTGGATTAAGGTTATTTTAGACAAAGAAAAATATAAAATAACTAATAACATTTAATGGAAAAATATATCAATATTATTTCATTAATATCCGGTCAACGGTTACATTCACTATCTACGAGTTTTAGGGCATAAAGCCAAACACTGTTGTCACAGAAGAAAGAATCGACTGAAGGTCTATTTGTGAAAGGTAAATCCAAAGTTAGAGAGAACAAACAACAGATAGATGAAAAAGGAAAGGCCAAGATAAGGTGAAATTATTGCCACAAGGAGGGACATATCAAGAGGGATTGTTACTCACTTAAAAGGAAAAATCAGTATCACAGAAACAAGAAAAACAAACAACCAGAGGCTGCTGTGGGAGAGAACTCCATAACCTATTCGGATGCCTTGGCAACATCAGATCAGTGTAGTAGTGAACATTCATCAGTTGAGAAACATGATTGGGTAATAGACTCAGGTTGTTCTTTCCATATGACACCCTAAAAATGCTGGTTCAACACTTACCGTGAATGAGATGGGGGAATAGTCTACATGGGAAACAACAATACCTGCAGAGTTGTTGGGATAGGCTTAGTGTCTTTGAAACTAATTGATGGCTCCGTCAAGTTGCTAAGGAATGTTAGACATGTCCCAAACCTAAAGAGGAATCTAATCTCTCTAGGAATGCTGGATTCAGTTGGTTGTACCTATGGTGGGAGTGGAGGCACCATAGAAATAAAGAAGGATTCCAAGACAGTATTAATTGGAACCAAGATAAACGGTTTGTATGTGGTAAAAAATGTAAAAATGATCCAAACTGCCCTTGGTG